>CM020015.1:3632500-4259970 GCA_009771035.1 Lupinus albus
TCCACCAACCCAGATGTACCCGATTAAGTGATGACACTGACGGTACTCTCCTTTTTTTTTCTTAGGGCCGGATGCTTAGTTTCCTTCTAACTTAGTACTGATCTTTATTGTCCGATTTCCTTTCTTAGTGCTGACACCCTCGTATGCCGATCTTACAATGAAGCGTCAGAAGAACCGATTTTTTGACAGTCAGATCTCAGGAACTTCAGAAAAAGACTGGAAAGTAAGGAACGAAGTGCTCGACCGAACCTCCAGGGAGAGGTTGGGAGCTTACTTAGTGCTTGTGCTAAGGAGGATTTCGTACTTTTCTAGTCTCTGACCGAACTCCCTACTCTCTTAGGTTGGATCTTGGAAGCGTCGATGTTAATGATCTCTTCTCTTGTGGCTTGACTGCTATCCTTTCACCAAAGAAAATAGTACTTCCACGGGGAAAGGCTATAAGGGAAGTTCCCCTAACAAAGCTTGCTTGGATTTAGTCTTTACATTGTGGACCTATACCATCTTTCAGTCATATTCCCGCTCCATCGTTTATAACAGATGGCAAAAGATAGATGTATGTGCCTATCTCATGTGGTTTTGAATATATATTAACGTCCTTGCTTGGTAAGTAAGTGCTTTTAAACAATAATTTTATTAGCCTTACTCTAACAAGTAAGCAAGTAAACTACCGCGACTAAGACTAAGAAAGGGGGCTCCCTCCAAATTAAGTTTCACTTAACCTTTCTTCCTATTTCGCTTTTCCTATTCCTTGCTTGGGCTATGCTATGCGCAATCAATCAGTTGCTTGCTTCCTATCAATCTCGATTCCTGCTTAGCTGTCTTGCTTGTTTACTGGTTTCCTTCTTTTGCTTATTCGATACTGGTTCCCTCTCTCCTTCCGATTCCGATTTGAGAACTATAATTGTAAGTATTATTGCTTGCTCCGCGTTGAGCCCATCTGGTCCTTCTTTTCTTCATTCCGGGTATGCTCTATCAGTCTGTCCCGATTCCTCTAGTTATGGAGTTCCGGACTTGCTCTCTTGAGTGCAGGACTCTGGCTCAATGGCCGATTTAGTAAAAAGGCATTCATAAGCTACATCTTCCTATGGCATATACCTGTAAGATCGTTAATTGCTTGGTTCATTCTTTGATGTCAATATGGATTCCCGGTCCAGCTCATCTGAAAAATAGTCAGTCTCCTAGCAGTTCAAGGCTTGCAGTAGCAGTAGTTTTATTCCTTTAGAAGGATTAGTTGTCCCGCCCCTGTACCAGTTACAGCAATCCTGTTCGGTATAAAATTAAAAAGTCTATGGCAGGATATGTCTCCCTTCCTACTAGTACTAGGAAAGGTTAGGAAGCTAGGACTGATTAGACCGTACTCTAGATCGGCCGATTCTCGGCATCTTCACTAGTTGCTTGCCTTAGTGCAATCAGTTCTGGCACAAAGCCTATATCCCTTCGCCAAGCGCAGGCGAGTCAGTACGTACCAATGCCTTCTGCCTTCGGTCAGTCATTAACGCCCTTCTTCTCGAGGTGACTTGAAAGTAAGTGCCTGAAGGCCTTCCCCCTGGTTCGGATTCGGAATCGGAATCGGAAGCGGTGCCTTCTCTTTCTATATATAATACGTCCAACCAGTCCCCACACGCCCGATCACGAACACAGGTCCTGTTTTGTTTTGAAACCGGGCACAAGTCTAGGACCAAACCAGGCTCCATAGCCCGAGGTCCTGACTCAAGGAAAAAGACCATATAAAGGAATCCCCCGTCTATGCCAAAAAAGAAAGAAGGTAAAGCGCCCTCCCCCCACATTCCAAATTATAAAAGCGAAACCAAAAGTAAAAAAAAAGACCAAAGCTCCAAAGCTAAAATGGGATTCTTACATAAAAGCAAAATAAAGCCTAAAATATGTAGTGCAGAAAGCATGAGATCTAGACGAGTGATCATGAGAGCTTAGTTTTTTAGGATCGCTAATTTCCTGCGCTGTAGTTGCCCGTAGTGATATCCTAATTTGGCTACTTCCCCCACTCATCAAGGCAGAACATAAGAAAGGACACTATTGCCAAGAGGGCCCTGAGAAGCGGAAGCGCAGCAATCCGGTAGCAGATCCTTTAGTGAAGGGGCATAGCGTTTACATACAAACCTAACTCAGTAAGGCCAGTCAGTCAGTTTAGTGAGCGTGCCTGTGTTATAATTCCAGTTATTTTTGGCTTTCATCCTGCTAACAGATAGGAAAGATCGTCTCAACCAACGGTTTCAGGGCATGACGCTTGGGGCTGCGTGCTTGAGGGGCCTTTAGAAAGGGCATTAGGCAAGGTAGGACTAATATGACCAAGGCTTCGAAGAGCTTTGACTGCCGGGATGGCTTCTTTCATAAGGGGATCCGGTCTGATTACCCATTACGAAGACCAACCCAATCTAAGTAAGAACGTAAAGGGAACGACAGAAGGACTGACAGTGATTGGTTAGAGTCAGATCCGCGAGAGGTAGTTTAGGATATTGCCCATGCTCGCCTAAGCCAATCGAAGTTCCAAGTACACGCAACTAGCAATGTGAAACCGAAGTCTTTCTACTAAACATCGGGGCTTTGAGTTCTATTCTAGAAGCGATCGCTTTCAAGGGGCATAGGCATAGCTACGTTGGAGAAGAAAAGAAGGTCGTTACCCAAGGGAAGCTAGGTAAAAAGGGCTTGGTCCAGCCTGGCACTAGAATAAAATTAAGTACTAAGAGGTTTAGGTACGTAGCGCAGGTAGCTAGACCTACAGGGTACGAGTTCAATACCATACTTGGAACGAGATAGAGAACGAGCGTAAGACTCTCCGCGAGAAAGGTCAAGGGGCCCAGCTACATGTGAAAGGAAAGTTATAACTAGACTTAAAATCCTAGGGTGCCGAAGGAAGACGCTTCATAAGAAAAATCCACTACCTTCACCCTGACAGGCTAACCTGAGCGTACCAAGGGACTTACCGACCGAACCAGCTCAGCGACTCCAGACAATAAATTTAACCCGCAACCCTCAACAGATGAATCCATGCTTAGCCAGCTCTTCGTTGGTTGGCCTGCCCCCTTTGGTAAATTAATTTCAGGTGCTCCCCTCCTCCCGTAAGTTTGAAAGCACTGTCCGACCTTCACTATTCCAGAAGGAACCATTATAAGGGGAACTCGTGCTTTTTCTGCTTCGTTTAGTTTTTAGACCGCTCGCGGAAAAGCCTCCAATTCCGATTCCGATCCGGCGACCTTGACAGAAAAACGCTCAAAAACAGGCCCGGCCATTGGTCGAGCTGAAGGAAGACTACTTCTACTTATGAGGTGCTCTTCTTTTACGTTTTACGACTATAGGTCGGTTGACGGCAAGGAAGGAAGTGAAGTTTTCCCCTATCCTGTATTATTTATAAAAGTAGGGTCTGTAGGCAGAATAGCTGCCCTAGGCAACAAAACAAAAAAGACTCCGAAATCAGTGATTCATTAGATAGAGAAGTCGTGAAAAGTTCTCCGCGAGAAAGAACGATTGGTGGAAGCCAGTCCATGAAGATTCTCCCTTTTCTTACGTGCAATTCCCCTCTTTCGGTAAGCATCCAATCTCAGCAAATGAACATTTCTCTAAGCTTATCCTTTAGCTTATATGTCGTTTGAAAGCTGCTTCAAGGATCCAACGAATAGCTAAGGTTCGTTGACGATCCCTGGCTACAATCCCAGGGACATCATAAATAGTACCTGCTACTCCTACTTTTTCCACTTAGCATATGGGCTTTATATTCTCTACGGCGTCAACCATAAGTTTTATTACATCGCGTTCAGAGCTGGGAAGTAAACTAGGTTTTGCTATTCCTTCTCGAGCTTCTATATCATACCTTAAAGGAGATTCGGGAAAAGATAGAAGAGGAAGACGTGTTTCCAGAACAAACAAGATACGGGTTGAGAGGGGGAAGTTCGCAAAGTTAGACAAGATTGGAATGGGCATAGGAACATGTATTGATGTACCAGATCGGCTAATGCTCCCAGGTTGATGCAATGTATTCCACCAGTTGACTGAAGACTTTATTATTGGTATATCGATCGGTCCAGCACGGATTGAAATAGGAGCCGGTTCGACAGGAAGCTTTTGAAAACGCAGTGCACCCAAGTAAATCATAAACGAGATGAATACAGAGGTTAAACGAGCATCCCACACCCAAAAGGTGCCCCACATAGGTCTTCCCCGAAACCCCCCAGTAACTAAGGTAAACAACGTAAAAAAAGCACCAATTTTTGTACCGGTTCCGGAAGAGCGAAGAAAAAGGGGATGTTTTGTTAATAGGAATAAGAAAGTGTTTATAGCCGTAGCGATATAAACAAGAATACTCATCCGAGCCGTAGGAACATGTACATACAGAATACGAGAATTTCCACCTTGTTGAAGATCTAATGGTGCTACCCGAAGACTTAAATGAATAGCCATCGCTGTTAAGAACAACCGAGATCCAATGAGAATTAGCGCATAGCTTCTGGTCTTTGACATCAAAAAATAAGGTTGTAATAACGAAATGGACATCTGATAATTTTGTCCTAGCTAGTGGAACAAGAAAGACATGGATCTATATTCAATACGCAATCAAAGGATTTCTCCCAACGAATAATTCCCCCTGCTTTGTTTTCGCTCCGCTCGTGCGTGGCACTCCTTGCTGGCGGAGCGGCATACCGAAAAAAAGAAAGGTTTTGAAAAAAAAAGTAGATTCCCTTTTGTATTGTATTTGTAAGAGCCCATCCTTGATCCAAGCCGAGTTTTATCCTCCTAAAAAAGCGCATAAGGGGCCACCCTTTTCCCCTTAGCCCTCCCTCTCACTCCCTAACCTAAGGAATTCAAGAAAGGCCACGTCCAGACAACTACCACAAAAAGAGTAAAACAGGTTTCTTGTAAATTTTTTTTAGTAGGAGTTGCCCCTATTAAGTTAAGGGAAGATAATTTCTTGATTGTTTAGTTGAAAGTCAAGCAATCAATTTCCGAGAAGAGTTTTGCAGGGAAAGCAAAAGAATAAAGAAAAAGGATCGAGACAGGAACCTGACTCTCTTAGCATATGCTTGAAGCCCTCATGTCCTATAGGAAGTGGAAGTCAGAAATCCTATCCATCTTTTTCGATAAAAAGATCTAAATCTATAATGAAGAAATCATATCGTGCTTCTATTTTAGGATCCTAAAAATCCTCAGACACCGAGACTATGGGGAATCCATATTAACGAAAATATTTTAAAAATTACAAGAAACCACCTTACCATCCATCTCCGGGCTTCAGAATAAAAAATGGAACTCCTTCATCCATACAGGAATTCTATAGAAATAAGAGAACCTATTTTTTTACTTTGCATGCAGTTCCGATTGGAACAAGCATTTTATGATAGAATCGTGCGAAGGGCAAGTCCGGAAACTTAGAAACGAAATATCTGTCATATCTGTAAAAAAGTAAAATAAAACCGGACGCAGAAATCGGACGGGCGGTCTTCTTTCGCTTTTAAAAGTGAATGCCGGTTTCTCCCTTTCTTGTCTAGTGTATTAGATTAGACTCCATTATAGGTCATTCGGAAGGGCTCCGTTTCTATTTTAGGGCATAACGTTGTGGTTGTTCCCTCCCCTTTCAGTCGAGTGACTTCGTACCTCTCCTGACCGAGAAAAAAAAGTTCCAGAGGCATCCTCCATTCATATCGATTTGGGTTTATCTGCACCATATTTTGATCTGCCTCTTCTTCGATCCGGAATTCCCAACAAATCCTTGACTCCTCGAATACAATGGGATTTAACACCTGGCAAATCTTTCACTCTACCTCCTCTTATTAACACCATAGAATGTTCCTGCGAATTATGACCTTCGCCCGGAATGTGAGCAAATATCTCATGTCGATTGCTCAATCGTACTTTGGCTATCTTACGTGGAGCTGAATTTGGTTTTTTCGGTGTTCTCGTTGAAAGACGCGGGCGTACTCCTTGCTTCTGGGGACATTGATCCGAAGCTCGAGTACGGTCCGTGCGCCGTTTTTCTTCTCTACCATGACGAATCAATTGATTTAATGTAGTCATCGCTCTTTCCTTTGTCCTTACTCCCTCTTTTTGCCCTATCACTAGTGATTACTCCCGATCCGAAGCACCCCTTTTCCATTCATAGAGAGATCCAATCGTCAAAATAAATAAAAAGGCCATCATAGACCAAGATCCAAACGGATCAATCTTGTTGGGAGGTACTGCCCAAGGAAAAGAAAAGGTTACTTCCGGATCAGGAATAATAAATAAAATTGAAACAAGATAAAATCGTATATCGAAACGACTTCTGGCATCACCGAAAGGATCGAAACCACATTCGTAGGCCGACAATTTTTCTGGATAGGTCGAACTATTGGAAGCAAAGGGAAAAGGAAGACCGAGTGGGATCAAAGAAACTAGCAGACTGATCACTAAATAGATACAAATAGGTGCAAATTCTGACATTACCACAACCCACTTGGTTCTTTCGCTCCTTGCTCGCGGAGCGGCATACCAAAAAAAAATAATAAATAAAGGATACCAATGAAGCCGACCATTAATGACTAGTTCGAACACCAGGAGCGGTCGGATCCCTTATTTGATCAAAGAGACTGCTCACAGGGGTCTTGAGGTACCTGAGGTTAGCCAAATCACTAGCTTCTTGGATAAGTATCTCTTTACTACCTTTTTTGAGTGATCCAGGAACTCTCCCTTAGGGTACATTCCTGGTGAGTAAGCCGAGTCCTTCTTGCTTGAAAGGAAGAATTCCTTTGTGACTGAAAACTATTAATAAGTCCAATTAGGCCTGAGCCCTTGTGGTAAATTACCCAGCCCACTTCCACCAGTTCTTACTTCCTAAGGAAGTGTAAGCCATACTTTCTTGGCGTTGTCAGCCACGCTTTGAGATCCGTTGCATGTGAACTTCTTAGTAAACGGGCTTCTTCCTAGGTCTAGCTTTACCTTGCGACCACTTACTGGAAAGACTTGCCTTATCCCTATCCCTTGTTTGCTGGATTTCCCTTGCCAGATTTCCTTTCAAAACTACTGCTTGTCCTGTTAGTCCGTTAGATCGCATGGACAGAACTCCCAATTCCTAATTAATGGCTGGTAACGGGAAATGAATGGAATGGCATTGGCTTATGGGGTACTCCCTCTGGATGGATTAAGAGAACTGGCCTCGTCCCACAGCAAAGGAAGAAAGAGGCTTGCTCACAGAAAATTTCCCAGCTGGCTGGGAAAAAGAAGAGAAGGCAGAAGATATGAAAGGAGCTATAAGTGCAAGAGAACTCCCCAGAGATGGACTTAAGAGATGGACTTACGGGGCTAACCCTTCACAGCAAAAAGAGGGACCCCAATCCCATAAGAACAGGCTCAGAAGAGTGGTTCCAGGAAAAAAAAATCGTATATCACTTGATACCCTTACTCGCATTGGTCATCTATATTCTCACCCGGGAATGGTACGAAGACTGCCTGAAAAGGCGAAGGAATGCAACTAGATGGCTTGAAATAGTCCTCCTTGAAATGCTTGAAATACTCCTTTCTCCTTGCCATTTGATAGAATTATTCCTCCTTGCTCTCCTGAACTACGTCCATCCTCAGGCTATAGTACGAGTACGCTCTCGGTAGACTTAACACCAACTTAATTTCGACTAAATTTTAATCATTCAAGTCGAATAACATTCATCTAGGCCCTTGGCCTTCCATCTTACTTCCCTTATGCAAAAAGCTGTAATGATTGATTGCTAGCAGTAAGAATACAGTTAGCTCCTTTCTTCCCCGACCTGGGGCGAAAGAAAGCAAAGAAACTAGGCTTCTTTCAGATCCCAATAAGCGGGTAACTAAGTTCTACTCGTCAAGTAAGGCCTTACTTTTTTAGCGAAGATCAGAACCGATTCAATGTCCAAGCGGGCCCAATGAGAAGAGACCCACCCTACTCTCTCTCCTCATGTATTGTATGATGTGATACATATTTACTACATGACGGGGGCCCTTCCGTTCAGAGGTAGCGAGGGAAATCGAATTCTTCCCTTAAATTCCACGTATTAATTTGACGGTGAAGGCGGGTGGCACAGCTTGCTTGCTGCTTTTTTGTAGTTAAATCCTCTCGCATTTGATCCAGGAATTTAAGGGAATATTCGCGATTCACCTGTCGGCCCCCGAAGAATTTATCCCGAATGAGTGGGGAAAAGTCCCATTCGTCTTCGGGATAAAGAGCTTTGAGTTCGGCTATTATCCGATTTTTTTTGCAAAAATGGGATATAGCTAGCTCCATCAAAAGGCTTCTTTGCTGTATCGGGAATGCCTTTATTCTTCCGATGACTTGACACTGGTGCAGTCTCAGTTCCCGCTCTTCCAGCTCTAGTTTAGTTATTTCTTAAATAAAGCGGTGGTAGCGCGTCGAGATTTCATAACCGCAGTGAGAGTAGCCGTATTAGGGGTAATACCCTAAGTAAGGATACCAGTCCCCGGAATCGGAACCGGAAGATAGCCAGACTCGGTTGTGAGGAGCAGCTGGTGGAGTAAGCACTTTTCTTGTTACAGTATCCTTTGTTAACGTAGACGCTGTTGGGACTAATTCCTTGACTGTTGTTTTCAAATACGCTCTTTGAAGGACAACTTCCCTTGTTAATGTACGAGCAGGAGACTAGAAGAAAGATGCCTAAAATAAGATGCTATAATATCTATATATAGTATGAAAGGGATCCCCAAATGCCCATATTAGCGAAATCTTACTCAATAGGAAGCCTCTATGGCTTGTCTTTTTATTGGACTGATAGAGCTCGCTCTAATCTTTATTTAGAATAAAGACTCACATACTTCATTCTTAATTGAATGTACTATCTTTGAATGGATGCACAGAATCCACAGCTATTGAATCCGATCTTTGAAAGAAGGAAGAGGCATATGCCAGAACTGCTTTAACGAATGAATCCCCTGTTAGGACAAAAAAGCTGCTTGGGTCTCCATTGGTTTGCTAGAATATACTCTTATATGGACAGAAATGCACCTTAGAAAGATAAGACTGTTGTTTCCTTTAGGAGCTGAAATGCCGACATCTACTATTCTCTTAGGCCCCCACTATTATCTCGCAAAACCAATGGTTGACTGTGGAGCAAGTGAAGTTAGGTATCTTTACCATGAGTGGAGGGTAATCTTGCAAGTGTTCCGCGAACGACCAGTGGTTTTGCGAGACAAGAGTGAGC
The DNA here is from genome assembly GCA_009771035.1 of Lupinus albus. Taxonomy (NCBI): domain Eukaryota; kingdom Viridiplantae; phylum Streptophyta; class Magnoliopsida; order Fabales; family Fabaceae; genus Lupinus; species Lupinus albus. The sequence continues at coordinate 3,641,668 of CM020015.1, forward strand.
CTGAAAAATTTAATTGAAGGGAAGGTCGCCCTTTTTTTTAAGAAATGCTGTCAGTGAAGAAAAGTAAACTGTCATACCAGGCAAAGACTTAAGCCGCCGACCCCCGCCAACAAAAGGAGAAAGAAACCTTAAAAGGCAGAGACCCCTTAAGAATGTCATTCGATTCCCTTCTTCCGATTCTGAATCCGAAGATGCGACTAGAAGACAAAGGACGGGTAAATCAAGCCTTTACTTTATAGTGAAGCTAGCCTATTAGGCGCTGTGTAAGAGCTCTATGCTATCTATGGAATAGCGGTCAGTGCTGCTTGATTGACTGCTTGAAAGTTTGAACCAAGACTTGAGAGTCTGATTCAATCCAAACAGTTCCCATCTTTGGTGCGTTAATTGGAAGAGGGGGCAGGGCTTGAATGCCCATTTCCTTAAATGAATATATATATGGGAAATTTTTAAGTAGTATCCGTTGAGTCATTCGCAGAAGCAGCTCTTTCAAAAAGCACCCAAATCTGATGAAGGAACTGCAGAATCAGCGCTTTCTTTCATTCGCTGAAAAACAGCACCGAGAATAGAATAAAAAAATCCGATAGATCATACAACAGGCATCATTCTAAGAAGCGGAGCCTAGGGCTGCTCTTTCCCTCTCAATCTGAACCGGCTGAAGAGGAATTCTTCCCTTGAAGCCGAGGCCAAACTAAGATATCAAGTTTATCCCGAAACAACGGATTCCTTACCCTCATCAGCCCCAAGTAACGAATCCGAATGCCTATCTCCTGCCGAATTCGTTTCATAAGACTTATTGGAATGGAAGAAGCAATTGGATAAGAATTATAGGCTGAATGAGCAGACGAATCGACCGAGGAAATAAATGCTTACACACTCGAACATAACCAAACTCCACTTCTTTTTTTTTCTTTTTATTGTCCTCTCAACAGGTCAGTCAATATCAATAGTGGAAGAAGGAGAGTAGTCCTCCGGTCATCAGTTAGTAGTTGAAAAATCCCAGTAGTGGTCCTCTTGCCTAGCGGAGTCAGCCTTTAATGGACAATGATAGGCAGACCAAAGATTGCACATCGCAGTCTAAGCGTGCTTGCTTTGCGCACCGGCACAGCAGAATTAGAATCCGCTGGCTCAGATGAGTGGCTCTTGGCTCACTTCCTTGAGAAGGGCTTATTTATTGTAACTAAGAAATGAGAATTGTTGACCCATATGATCTCTCAGGCTCAAAAAGAGGAGGAAACTTACAATTTAACACTTAGAGATTGAGCTCGTCAGTGATCTTTTCCATGGTGTCATGAGAAAGCAGCTTTGAACATGACATTCGTACCCCAGGAAAGTTTTGGCAGGCATTACTATGATCTTGAAGCCCTTGCTAGGAGCTACTTGGTACGGCTCACTACTAAAGAAGGTTCAGGCATGCTTCGACTTAGCCCTGTGATCCGCTAATTCATCTCTGGATCTGGTATTCCGCAAAGGAGGTGGATAGGCTCTATGTATCGTACGTGGAATAATAAGAAGAAAATAAATAAATCGGAAGGAATAAGAAAATAACTCATAAGCGGATTGGCATGGGTGAGATGGCATATTACCTTTTTAGGCTCCTAGAGAGAAGATCCGGGATGGGACTCGGACGAGATAGCTCTTTTTTACTTTGATGAGATGGATCTGACTTCAGTCTTTGTTCAGATCAGGAGCTGACATGCTATTAAGGTAAGGTAGGCGCTTTGAAAATCCCTTCCTACAAAAAAGGAAAGGACAGACAGCAGGGAAGGGGATTCTTTGAAAGCCTACTACTCTTTTGCCCCTTAGCTAGCCCATTTAATTTAAATTTTTAAGAGGTGGTAGACATCCAATCCAGGGATAGGAATCGCCCGTTTCGGGTCGGTTCCTTGGCCGAGGGGTCCTGTCATCATGGGTAGTGGATGGGGTTGGATGAAGCAATATCCGGGATCCGTGGGCATCAATACATCGATTCTACCGCTGCTTTTGGTGCTTCTATCGCCATTTTATGACCATCGACGATGGGATCGGGGTCGTTTATCGAGCATTACAGTGATCTCTGGCGGCCATATAATGGCCTCATGAATAGATAGCATAACCCTTCATGCTATGAAGTAAAAGCGGAGATAAACCTTAATCTGATTGCTTGCACGGTAGTCATCATTTCACATGATTGTCATCGTTGCATTTTAAAATATAATATAATTTTTTATTTTTAAAGGCGGTCCTTTTCTTTCCCCCGACCGATGACTCGCTTGTTCAGTACTGCTAACTATTATAGTATAGGAGGATGCCGTCCCGTCCCCTCGGGACTACCAGTAGTTTCGGTTGTTGAATCTCGTGCAAGTTAGGTTGTGCTTGTATTGGCTGCAAGCGGAACGTAGGCGCTTTAGGTAGGTGTGTGTTGACCATGCACTCTCGCGTCATGTAATGTCGTATGTATGATAGAGGTGGTGTGGTGATTGACCTCAATGCTAATGGTTATCCCCAAGGTTCAACGAATGGATGAAGCTATGATCGTACCCGGATAGAAATGACGGTCTTCCTCTGATGTCTCCAAGCCGGCCATAATAGAATAGATAGGCAAAGCAGCCAATAGCAGTTTTAGCCTATCGATAGATAGTAGGTTGCTTCCAAGCTCAAACCATTTGAAACTAAATTGCTACTGTCTTATTTTTATTGATAGAATGGTCTTCTCCACCCCTGTCAAATAAAGTAGAGGGAGAGAACTGGAAGAGAGAAGGAAAAAGAGCAAAGGATTTACAAGTCTAACATCTGGGAGAGGAATGCCTTAGTTATCGTGCACGTTGACTGCCTTCGAGAAAAATAGAACCCAAGCGGTCTAAGCCCCGGGACGGACCCCAACCGAAAGAAAGGCTAGCGCCTTTCCCTCTATCAGGCTAACGGCAAGCGAGATAAAGAAAGCAGCCGGCCCTATGTGTCAAACCTTGCCGCGGGAGAGTCTTTCTCCAATGAGAATCAAGCAAGTTTTTGGGCAAGACAAGAAAGGAACTCGCCCTTTGACACCACACCAAGGGATAAGAGCTGATTGCTGGCGATGACTTGGTGAAAGGAATATATGAGAGAAGGTTCTCAAACCGGGTTCCGCTTGGAAATCTAAATAGTAAGAGCGCGGACGCGGAACCAACGAGTTCAGTCGAATAGCGGAACGAGTCTAAGGTTACAGAAGCGTTCGCCTACTTTGATAGGTAAACGCATTGCAAGCAAATAGAGCAGAGAGCTTACCGTCTTTTTCTATTAGAGTCGCGAGCTTGGCTTGTTGTAGTCACGACTCGTTGTCACAAACATACCTTTATCCATGTTAACACATTCACAGCTCATCACACATTCATTGTTACAACACACTTATACATGTTTATAACAATCAACCACTCACAACATACTTATTTTGATAAACATACTCATATCCATTTTGACACATTCACAACTCATCACACATTCACAACTCATCACACATTCATTGATACAATCCACCCATACATGTTTATAACAATCAACCACTTACAACATACTCATTTATGCTTATGACCATAAATATCTCACACACCATCATTATCACACAACATAACCATTATCATAAACAAACCACACATAACATATTCTTTATCATATACACATTAACGTTAGAACCATCTTTAATGACGGTGTATTACCATAAATGAGCATATAGCGTTTTACTCAAATAAACGGTTTTCCCCACACATATATCTCCACTTTTATGGCTAATACGTCCTCATGTAAAATATAGACTCTCACATGGACCACAAACTCCAAAGAGAGTTTCTATCCGTTAATATGCTCTGATTCTTGAGGGAAATCGGAGATGATGACTCTAATGAAATACTCTAAGACCACAATGGTCTTCTCCCTCACCTTAGGTTGCGTAAGCTCCGTTGCTCCGCAAAAGAGCCACATCTCCCTTCATCTCCTCCAACCTCCATTGTTGCTTTTTCACCTCCAAGCTTTTCCAAATGTGTCACCATGAAGCAAGAGGAAGGTTTTGATGAGTTTTGAGGCTTAGTGGAGGTAAAAATGGTCCATTTGGGTGGAGCCACCGTGGGGAGAGAAAGGGGTAAAAAGAAAATAAAGATTAGGGTCCCCTTTTTTTTCACTTTTATAGTCACAGCGAAGAGTGTAATCGATTACCAACATGTTGTAATCGATTACAATGTGAAAAATGCACATATCTGATGCTTTTAATATGATGTAATCGATTAGAGTGTAGTGTAATCGATTACATCATGAAAAATTACACATGTCTGATCAGATATCAGCATGTAATCGATTACCATGACCATGTAATCGATTACATCATGAAAAATTACACATGTCGATCAGATATCAGCATGTAATCGATTACCAGGACCATGTAATCGATTACATCATGAAAAATTACACATGTCTGATCAGATATCATCATGTAATCGATTACCAGGACCATGTAAACGATTACACTGTGTCAACAGTCCAAAATTGTCATTTCTCGCCCAGACAACTCTCTCTCAGGCGAGAATCCTCCAGTATAACCCAGGATTTCACCTCCCAGATGATCCTTTCTCGCTTAGGCGAGAATCTCTAGCTCAAGCGAGGCTTCCAGGACTGTTACTATAATTTTTAAAGACTAAAATTCGGGGTGTTACAGATGGTATCGACGTTTACGTCTTTGTGTCCGATGGTGGTAAATGGTGTAATATTTACCGTAGACTCAGTCTGCTTGTCGTTATCCCAGTTAGATTTAATTCTGGGAATGAACATGTGTGTCTTGATCTATTCCTGCATATGAGTTTGCTTGCAATGCATGAAGGTTTAGAAAGTTGAATGAAGTGAATAATTCGTGTGTAACATGTTCTGTATGACAATGGTAAATTATTCCTTGGAGATTAATTGTTAATATCCGATAATTGATTCCGTGATGTGTGCATTTTAGAGGCAATGTGTTAATTGTTCTGGTAATGACTTAAATAGTAAGATAATGATTCACGTGAGCATGTAGATGGATATGTTGTATGGAAGGTGCTAAACATGAAATGTTGGCTCTAAAAAAATACTGTGTTAAGGAGAAAATTAAATGAAAGATGCATAGTGTGTTTTGAAACGACTAAGTCTGGTATCTTTGTTTTTATGAGTTGCTAAAAGTTAGACTTTCTTGTTTGCATTAGTTTGCATAATTATACTAAGGAAGAGCTCATGGTTTTAAGTAATGAATGAAGTAGGTGAATTACCTAAATGTCTTTGGGAAGAGTGTGGTTGCATAAAAATGGTAGTGAGAATAGCGAAGTCATCTTTATTGTCGTACATAAAACTTTTGGTATATGGTGATTGACCTTTTGTAGTGGAAAAATTGCAATTCACGATATAGTGGTATTGTACCCCAATTATCTGCTGGATATTGTGCTTACAAAACTTAATTTTGTTTCATGTGTGTTAATGATTACTATGCATGATTGAAGTATTATGGCATAGGCAAGTTTTGTTAAATGGACTGTTAGAACTCTAATGTCCCGAATGGAATGTCAATCCAGAAATAGCTAGCCTTTGAAAATCTTAATTGGAAAATTTCGGTGTCACGTGAGGAAAATGGATTTTTAAGCTATTTTGAAATGATTATGAAAACCTGGTTTCACGAGATAATTGCCACGAAACTTATATCTGAACTATTTTGAACATCCTTTGGGGTGAAGTGTAGAATGTGGCTAAGCATTAACTTAATTCCACATTGAATGTCCAAAAGTTTAACAACTGCATCCTGTGCGAGTGTAATGTTGCTAAAAACCTTGTGGAGTACTTCTGACTAGGTGTTTCTAGACATGCTGTATATATGAGTACTAAATGTATATTTGCAATTGTAAATGAAATATCCATACATAACGTAAATTATTGGGTTGAGTGTTTGTAAAAATTGCAATGAGCATTGGTGGCCAAGCATATGATTTGATTGAATCTACGACCTTGTATGCCTAGTTGAGACTATGATCTAGCAAATCTTATTGAACCGCAATCGTTGTAGTAAGAATGTTTGCTTGAGTTGGATAATTACTTGGTAATTTTATTTGGTACTCGGAATGACTCCAAAAATCTTGTTTGCTTAAATGCTACTTGTTGGATGACTACCAAGTTTCTGTGTGTAGCAAGTACGAATTGAAATGCTATTGAGAATTTTTGAGTAAATTGTGATTATTGCTCATGTGTGGAATGAAATGATGTTATTTTTATTGAGTGGATGTCGATCTAGATTTTGCATGTTGGATGTGAACTTGAGCTAAAGTTTGCTACATTGCTTGAGCCAAAGCTTGCTACATTACTTGAGCCAAAACTTGCTACATTACTTGAGCCAAAGTTGCTAACCAATCATGGTCGGCTAAAAAAACGAGTTTTATTTTCATTGGCACTCCACCAATACATTTCCCGAGTTTTATTTCCATTGGCACTCCACCAATACATTTCCCGAGTTTTATTTTCATTGGCATTCCACCAATACATTTCCGAGTTTTATTTTCATTGGCACTCCAGCAATACATTTCCCGAGTTTTATTTTCATTGGCACTCCACCAACACATTTCCAACAAGATGTTCACAACCAGAAACTTTCAGCAAGAGTTTCACCAGAGAATCCCCAACAAGGGTCTCACACAATAAATTCAACAACAAGTCTTCAACAAGCACTTCATTAATAACTCACCACAAGACATCCAACGATAAATTCAAAACCAAACACTTACTGCAAGGAATTCAACAATCATCTTTCACATAAGCAGTTACCACATAGTCAACAACAATGCACATAACTCAAGTAGTTAACTCACACAAATTTGACAAAGAAGCATGTAAGGTCATACCCTAGGCCGCAGAGTTGACATATGCTCTGATACCATATTGTAAGGACCCGATTTTCATAACTCAAAAATTCTTTTTAAAACCTTATTCATGAAAGTGAAGTGATTAGTTTGAAAGACATTACTCAAACCATTTAGAAAACCTGATTGAATATATATATATATATATATATATATAAGTTCAAATCATCTTTCAGGTGCGGAAATAATCAATCGTTCACTTCATTAAAACATGTCATTATCATTTCCTTTTAATTACATAAGATATACAATTATCCTTTCTCAAATAATACTTTTATTACAATCATTAATCAATCTCATATTACATACATAAATCATATACCATATTGAATACATAAAGCAACTACTCTAATTTGTACTCTTCTCCGCAAGCATCCGATGCGCTACCGCCACGACCTGAACTCAAATACATAACACATACAAGAAGAGACAAAAGGGAGTAAGAACCAACTACGGTGACCGTAGCGTGAAATTACATGGAGTAATGACATTAAAGTATTCAACCTATACAATGTCTAACATCCATCATATTAAACATATACAAATCAACATATTATACCACATAATGTTCATATATCCAATTATCATACTCATCATATCTCACTTAGACGATTCATTCGAATCCGTGCAACATACCATTTACTCAACTCGATCTTCATCAAGATCACCACACAATAGTCTCTTCAATAAACAACCGCAATGCTATACTCAAGCTATATCATACTTATATAGCATTAAAACACTTTTCCAAGCAACGCCATACTTCCAAAACAATACTACACACAAAGAACTAATCATCCATTGCTCCAAGAGCCAATACCACATAGGGCAAGTCTACACCACAAAGGGTGATCCAATACCACACCCAAAAGGGCAACTCATACATGGCTATGATTAGCCGTTACCAAAAGATAACTCATACATATAGCTACAAATAGCTGTTACCAAAAGGTAACTTATACATTGCTACATAATCCGTGCCAGGGTGTCGCTACATAACTGGAGCCCACAATATCGCATCCTTAACCCGAGCCAGGGTGTCGCTACATAACTGGAGCCCACAGTATCGCCTCCTATCAAGGCCAATATCAACGCCACATATCAAATAAAATTTGTACATTCCTCATATCATTGTCACGATCAATCTATACCATACTCATATTCCTACAACAGCATCATAACACGCAATACTATATCTAGGGCAGGTCTAATTCATTCTCCATACTATCCATATTCACCCTATAGTACCTATATATCCCATAATATATATGTTCTATATTGTGCATATTTATTCATCACATATTGTCCATATTCACCCTATAGTACACATACATCCCATAATATATATGTTCTATAGTGTGCATATTTATCCATCACATATTATCCATATTCACCCTATAGTACACATATATCCCATAATATATATGTTCTATAGTGTGCATATTTATTCATCAAATATAATCCATATTCACCCTATAGTACACATATATCCCATAATATATATGTTCTATAGTGTGCATATTTATTCATCACATATTGTCCATATTCACCCTATAGTACACATACATCCCATAATATATATGTTCTATAGTGTGCATATTTATTCTTCTCATATTTCTCCATATTCACCTTATAGTACACATATATCCCATAATATACATGTTCTATAATGTGCATATTTATTCTTCTCAACTTTATCCACATTCCATCCGTGTACACCACACAGATAATCCAACACCACAAAGGGTAAGTCTACATCACAAAAGTGATCCATTGCCTCAACCAGCAACACCACACCACAAAGGTGTTCCATTACCACTACGGGCAACACTTCACCACAAAGGTGTTCCATTACCACTACGGGCAACACTTCACCACAAAGGTGTTCCATTACCACTACGGGCAACACTTCACCACAAAGGTGTTCCATTACCACTATGGGCAACACTTCACCACAAAGGTGTTCCATTACCACTACGGGCAACACTTCACCACAAAGGTGTTCCATTACCACTACGGGCAAAAATTCACCACAAAGGTGTTCCATTACCACTACGGGCAACACTTCACCACAAAGGTGTTCCATTACCACTACGGGCAACACTTCACCACAAAGGTGTTCCATTACCACTACGGGAAACACTTCACCACAAAGGTGTTCCATTACCACTACGGGAAACACTTCACCACAAAGGTGTTCCATTACCACTACGGGCAACACTTCACCACAAAGGTGTTCCATTACCACTACGGGCAACACTTCACCACAAAGGTGTTCCATTACCACTATGGGCAACACTTCACCACAAAGGTATTCCCTTTTACATTATATCACAACCACGTCCATTTACACGCATAATATAGTTGCATCATCTTAAATATAATGGAAATACTTATCCCTTACTACGTATAAATAGCTCACAACCCAATCATTATCATACAACATAATCATATCCATTTGTTGTCGTTTAAAAACTTACCATACCATCATTGCTACAAACATACCCATATATGTTCATAACAATAAACACCCATCACTTATAACACATCAACACTCATAACACACCATTATCATAAACAAACCACACACAACATATTTTTCATCATATAATACATTAACGTTAGCATCATCTTTCATGATGGCGTATTACCATAAGTGAGCATATTGCGTTTTATCTAAATAAACAGTTTTCCTACTCATATATCTCCACTTTTATGGCTAATACATCCTCATGTAAAATAAAGACTCTCACATGGACCACAAACACTCAAAAGAGTTTCTATCCGTTAATATGCTCCGATTCTTGAGGGAAATCGGAGATGATGACTCTAATGAAATACTCTAAGACCACAATGGTCTTCTCCCTCACCTTAGGTTGCGTAAGCTCCGTTGCTCCGCAAAAGAGCCACATCTCCCTTCATCTCCTCCAACCTCCATTGTTGCTTTTTCACCTCCAAGCTTTTCCAAATGTGTCACCATGAAGAAAGAGGATGGTTTGATGATTTTTGAGGCTTAGTGGAGGAAAAAATGGTCCATTTGGGTGGAGCCACCGTTGGGAGAGAAAGGGGGAGAAAGAAAGTGAAGGTTAGGGTTTCTAGATCCCCTTTTTCACTTTTATAGCTCTGACGCTCTCGCCCGGGCGAGAACGGCTCGCTTGGGCGAGAATTTCGCGACTTTTTCACATTTCACACTGGAAAGCTATCGCCCGGGCACGGATTTCTCGCTTGGGCGAGAACCGGGCAGTATGCTAAGGCCCCCCTCTAGCCTGGGCGAAAATCCTAGCTCGAGCTAGAATTTGACAGCTTTTCCAAATTTCACTTTCGCTCAAACGACCACTTCTTCGCTTGGGCGAGGTTCCTATACTTCTCAAACTTAAAACGTTGAGTCCCTTGCTTAGGCGAGACCCTCTCGTCCAAGAGAGAATGGTCAAGCATGCACCTCAACACCCTAAGTTTTCCAATCAATCCGAAAACAAAAATTGAGGTGTTACAATCTTTATTCTGGTTGTGATAATTTTCCCTTAGTTGTCCTGATGGTCGACCTTGGTAGATGGACTTCTGAGGTTAGTCTATGAATTGGCTACATGGTATCATGGTTGAATGGTATGCTCCATGGTATGTCATAAAAGGAATCTTAACGGTTTAGACGGTTGGGTCTAAGCTTGGTTGAGTACATTTATGCCTAACGTTTAGGCGATGATGTTATCTTCCTGAGAGTAACCAAATCAAATTTCGGGGACGAAATTTCTTTTAGAGGGGATGGATTGTAACACCCTAATTTTAAGTCTTTCAATTTATAGTATAAGTCCTGGAATTCTCGCTTGGGCGAGGGATTCTCGCTTGGGCAAGTAAGGCTCACCTGGGAGGGTGAAATCCTGGGCTATACTCAAGGATTCTCGCTTGAGCGAGAATTGTCTCGCTTGATTGTCTCGCTTGAGCGAGAGTGGTCTCTCCTGAGCGAGAGTTGTCTCGCCTGAGCGAGAGTTGTCTCGCCTGGGCGAGAAAAGTGGCATACAGGACTTGTCGAGGCTGTAAGATCCTCGCTTGAGCGAGAGGATCCTCGCTTGAGCAAGAGCTGCCTCGCTTCAGCGAGAAACCCATCGCTTGAGCGAGAGCGTCAGATCTGAAATTTTAAAAAGGCAGGATTTTCTCGCCTAAGCGAGAATGGGCTCGCTTGAGCAAGAACCCGACGATTTCACTTTAAAATAGAAACCCCAAACACATTTTAGGGTTAGAACTTTGAAGAGAAGAGAGAGGGTAGAGCTTTTCAAGAGCAAAGAGCCTTAGGAATCAATCTTAGAGCTTGAGAAGAGGTAAACCTCTTGTCTCTAGCTCTTCTTCTTCCTTTCTAACTTGTTTTGGATGTTTGGATCTCTTCTCAAAAGTATGAGAAACCATGGAAACTCTTCCTTTAGAGTTATGGTTCGTTTTATGTTGTTTTCTCTTGTAAACTCTTAGTTTAGAGTTGGTATTTGACGAATGGAAAGGTTTTGTGGGTTTATTCATGAAAACCCCAAAAAACCCCAAAATGAGAATATGAGTAAAAAGGGAAATGGGTTAAATGTTAAATGATAAATAATATGTTGTGTGTGGTTGGTTTATAATAATGATGTGTTATGAGTTGTTAATATCATTATATGAGGTGAATATTTATTGTGATAAACATAAATTGGTATGTTTGTAACAACGATTATGTTATATGTGTTTAATGGAAACAAATGGACACTATTATGTGATATGAGGATGATTGTGTTATGAGTATGTGTTCTAATGTTGAATGCAAGGTGAATATGTATGTCTTGAATGGTTGGGAACTTTTAATGAAGTAGTTTTGGAAATATTGAAAATGTGTGAATCCCTTGTATGTATAAAGGTGAAATATGAGTTGTTCATGTGTTTTTATGAATAAATGACTGACATTGTTGTTATTGGTGGGAATGAGGAAAGATCCTAAGGTTGGAGGAAATCACGGAGGAAACTGTTAAAGTTACTCGAAACCGACTCCAACACTCACTGAGGTAAGGATAAGTCTTTAACTTATGCACTGTGATAGAAAATGCATGGATTTTCTGATTATGAGTAATGAAATGATTGTGAATCACTTAATTGTTATAAGCATATATGGGTATGTTTGTAATAATGTAGGGTGGAGTGCCAATGAAAATAAAACTTGGGATAATGACATGAATTGTGAATCACTTAATTGTTATAAGCATATATGAGTATGTTTGTAATAATGTAGGGTGGATTTACTGTTTATGTATTGGTGGAGTGCCAATGAAAATAAAACTCGGGATATTGACATGAATTGTGAATCACTTAATTGTTATAAGCATATATGGGTATGTTTATAATAATGATGGGTGGATTCACTGTTTATGTATTGGTGGAGTGCCAATGAAATTAAAACTCGTTCTTAGCCGACCATGATTGGTTAGCGACTTTGGCTCAAGTAATGTAGCAAGCTTTGGCTCAAGCAATGTAGCAACCTTTGGCTCAAGCAATGTAGCAAGCTTTGGCTCAAGCAATGTAGCAAGCTTTGGCTCAAGCAATGTAGCAAACTTTAGCTCAAGTTATGTAGCATGTTTTCAAAAGTATAAACAAAGGAAATGGTTTTAAGTATATTTCATTATAAGTTTTTACTTAGCTTTATTAAAATGTGGATTAACGTATATTGACATTATTTTACGGTAACGACTTACTCCTTTGTGTTTTTCTGTATATGGTCAACGTTAATCCCATTGCAGGTAGGTGGAAGGAGCATGGGTTTTTTGATTAGGAGCGTAGAGACTATTGTTTTGATGTTCTCTTGTCCTTTCTTTTGTAAACCAATCGGTTGTTTTTGAACTGGCTATTTGTAACTATGAGTATGATTTTTATACATGGTAGTGACCATGGAAACTAGTAACTCTGGATATTTGTAGCTATGGGTGTTTTGGAAACCCATAGCTAGTTGTATGCGGTGGTTACTAAGCTGCATTAATACGAATTATGTTTTCTGTCAAAGGATTGTGTATGTCATTATTGAGTCATGGATTGAGTGTGATGAGGAAAGCGAGATTTTAAAATAAGGTCATTCAATTGGTAAAAGTAATTCATAGATAAATGCATGGAATTGAATTAAAATAAGGACAAAATTTCAAGAGTAGAATTTGGGTGTTTACATAAAGTGTGGTTAATGCAAGATTTGTGTAAACAAGATGCACAATTGAAAATAATCTTAAACTTTTATCCTTTTCAATTTTAAACTCAAAGAAACTAAGAACTTTCTCAACAACAAGAATTTCGCTCTAGAATGATACGAAAGTAAATTCTGGAAATCTATGTATGTTATGATGTTATGAGCACATGGGAGAAAAATTAGCTTTCATACAAAACTGTTTTCTGTTAGATCTAATCGATAATCTCATGGAGTAATCGATTATCGTCCTGCTAAAAATCTAGTTTTATGTTGAAAATAATCGAATGCCTATAGGATAATCGATTATTGAAATCAAGAAATCCAAGACCTTAACTATTGAAACTCTAAATAATCTATTATTCACATACCTAATCGATTACTGGTTTCCCATGTTCGGTCTAATTGATTATGAGACATGATAAACGATTATTGGTATTGAAAACTTGTTTATTTGATGCATGATGAACCTTCTACATGATGTATGAGTATATGATGCAACAAAATCTAGCTCTTGAACATATCTATCATGTATGAATGGATGCTATGTCTCATTCTATATTGATTTACTTTTTAAGCTTTGTGAGACTTCCATCCTAGGTTCACCTACCCTTTACTCTACCCTATCAATCATATTGGGACTTCTATAAAATATAAAAGACTTTCCTAAGTCTAGAAAGACCATGAGCCTTGGCTTATTGTTTGTTTAGATGTCATTGTCTTGAAGAATTCCTTAAAGTTTTCGCTTCATCAAAACTTCATGAGTTATGCACATTTGCAATCTTGACCTCCACTTGCAATGTCAATCTCCCCCGTTTTGTGGATGACAAACTTGGTATGCATGTTTTATTTACCAGCTTGATGACTCTCAACATGAGTTTGCTAAGGTTGTGAAGTGTATGCGCTGCTCCCCTTACTTTGTTCTCCCCCTCAATCCATGCATGAGGTGTGTGTAGGGTAGCTTTTGATTTGGTTATGAAAGCATACAACTTGAAAACTCAAACGACACTTTCTCCCATTTTGGCATGATCAAAAAGCAATGATAGAATATATGAAAGAAATAGCCAAAAGTAATGAAAGATTTTAAAATATGTTTACCGTCTTAATCAAGTAAGAAGGTATATTTTTTATTAAGCAGTTTGAAGAAAAATGAACAAGTGCACAGTTTGCTGCAAATAATCGATTATCACATTCAAGTAATCGATTATTCTGCTACATAAATATAAAAAGACATTAGCTTCAAATACTTGCTTGTAATGATCAAATTGTAAGCTGTACACTATCCAAAATGCATATTCAAATATAAGCAACAAATTAACCAATGCAAAGTATTTAACCATACGATAACATTCATTAAAAAACATATGGATAATATTCCAAATATGATCCAATTACAAGTAAATCAACAACTACAAGAGAGTGTGTAAGTTATACATAACAAGATTCAAAATATAACAAAATACAAACAATTTGAGGTAGAAGAGTGTAGAGTTGAGGTTGCTCGAATTTGTGTTTGGAACAATCAATTTCAAGAAATTTCAGAAATTGATAGAGCTTGGGAGGATTTAAGTTTAGAGAATATTACCCTAGAACATTAACTTGAATCTGGTATGTCACTATCGGTAATTGTTATATGTAAAAGTAATCGATTATCGGTTTGAAGATTTTGTCCAGTTTTGAAAACCTTTCTCTCAGGTAATCGATTAAGAATGGGTACCCGATTATTTCTGAACCTTTTTTGCCCAGGTTCTGTTTTTGTCTCCTAGGTAATCGATTAGAATAGAGAAATCGATTAATTGTAGTGAAATAACATATTTGAGTGCATTTTTAGTGGTTCCTAGAGGTTGCTAAGATATGACTAGAAGAAACTTATCCTAATTACTTAAGACACAATATCACACAATCAAAGCAATCTTGATTTCAAATAGGCACAATGAACATGCATTAAGTAAGATATCATAGAAGAATATATGTAGATCAAGGCAAATGCATATTCAAGAACCAATAATCAATGAGTTTAGATATGATTCATCAAGAATGTCAAGTTCTCTGCGTAAAACAAAGAATGTATCCCTACGAAGGGGCTTGGTCAATTTATCAGCTAGTTGCTTTGAGGTTTCCACTGTGACACCCTTAATTTAAGTCTTTAAAATTATTGTATCAGTCCTGGAATTCTCGCTTGAGCGAGGGATTGTCGCCTGGGCGAGAAAGAATCATCTAGGAGGGTAAAATCCTGGGCTATACTAAAGGATTCTCGCTTGAGCGAGAGTGGCCTCGTCTGAGCGAGAGTTGTCTCGCCTAGGCGAGAAAAGTGACATTTTGGACCTGTCGAGGCTGTAAGATCCTCGCTTGAGCGAGAGCTGCCTCGCCTAAGCGAGAGTTCCCTCGCCTGGGAGAGAGGGTCAAATTTGAGTTTTTAAAATGGGCAGGGTTTTCTCGCTTGAGCGAGAATGGGCTCGCTTAACCGAGAACTCGACAAGTTTGCGTTAAATGAGAAACCCCAAACACATTTTAGGGTTAGAAATTGAAGAGAGGTGAGAAAAGAGAGCTTTTCCAAGGGCAAGGAGCTTTGATACTTATCTAGAAGCTTGAGAAGAGGTAAAACTCTTTATTCTAACTCTCTTCTTCCCTTTGAAACTTGTTTTGGGTATGTTGGATCTCTTCTCAAAATTTGAGAAACCATGGAAACTCATCCTTTCGAGTTATGGTTTGTTTTATGTTGTTTTTCTCTTGTAAACTCTTGGTTTAGAGTTGGTATTTCAAGAATGGAAAGGGTTTGTGGGTTGATTTATGAAAACCCTAAAACCCCCAAAATGAGAATATGAGTAAAAGGGAAAATGGGTAAAATGTTAGGCGTAGAAGATGGGTATGAGTTCTAATATGAAATATGAGATGAATGTGTATGTTTTAGATGTTTGGAAACATTGAAAATATATGGATATCTTGTATGGTTAAAGATGAAATATGAATTGTTTATGTGTTATTTTGAATAAAATACTAACACGGTTATTATGTTGTGGGAATGAGGAAAGATCCTAAGGTTGGAGGCAGTGTCGGTGGAACTTGCAAAGTCACCAAGAACTAAACCCAACACTCACCAAGGTAAGGGATAAGTGTCTCCATTATTTATGAGATGATGTGAATATGGTATGGGTAAGAGTTATTATGTTGGGAAGAATTGTGATGTGTACCACCTTTATGGTGTAGACTTACCCGAAGTGGTAGTGAATTATTGTTATGATGTGTGCCTACCCGAAGTGGTAGTGGATCATTGTCATGATGTGTGCCTAACCGAAGTGGTAGTGGATCATTGTCATGATGTGTGCCTACCCGAGATGGTAGTGGATTATTGTGATGATGTGTGCCTACCCGATGTGGTAGTGGATTATTGTTATGAGGTGTGCCTATCCGAAGTGGTAGTGGATTGTAGTATGATGTAACACCTTAAATTTAAGTCTTTAAAATTATAGTATCAGTCCTAGGATCCTCGCTTGAGCGAGAGATTCTCGCCTGGGGGAGAAAGGCTCACTTGGGAGGGTGAAATCCTGGGCTATACTGGAGGATTCTCGCCTGAGCGAGAGTTGTCTCGCCTGGGCGAGAAATGACATTTTGGGATTGTTGAGACTGTGAGATTCTCGCTTGAGCGAGAATCCCTCGCTTGAGTGAGAGGGTCAAATCTGAATTTTTAAAATAGGCGGGATTTTCTCGCTTGAGCGAGAAAGGGCTCGCTTAAGCGAGAACCCGACGCTGTTACATTAAATAGGGAACCCCAAACACATTTATGAGGGTTAACCTAGAGAGAAGTGAGAGAAGAGTGCATTTTCAAGAGCAAGGAGGCTTGTGAGTCATTTAGAAGCTTGAGAAGAGGTAAAGCTCTTGATTCTAACGCTCTTCTTCCTTTTGAAAACTTGTTTTGGGTATGTTGGATCTCTTCTCAAAATGAGGGAAACCATGGAAACTCATCCTTTCGAGTTATGGTTCATTTTATGTTGCTTTTATATTGAAAACTCTTGGTTTAGGGTTAGTATTTCCACAATGGAAAGGGTTTGAGGGTTGATTCATGAAAACCCCAAAACCCTAAAGTGAAAATGTGGTTAAAGTGGAAAATGGGTAAAATGCTAGAGGTAGAAGATGATTAAACCTTCCAATGTTGAAATATGAGATGAATATGTATGTTTTAGATGGTTGTAAACTTATGATGAAAGTAGTTTATAAACATTGAAAATATGATGAATATATTGTATGGTTGAGTAATGCAATATAAATTGTTTATGAGATATTTGGAAATAAATGACTGACATTATTGTTATGTGATGGGGATAATGAAAGATCCTAAGGTTGGAGGAGGTAGCGAAGGAACTTGCAAAGTTACTCAAAACCAACCCCGCCACGTACCAAGGTAAGGAGAAGTTATTAATGATGTATGATAATAGAAAATGTGTGGATTTTCTGATTACGTATATGATCTGTGTATGACTTGCCCGATGTGGTATAGAGAATGACTTGTCCTAGGTGACATCATGTATGACTTGCCCTATGTGGTATTGTGTATGACTTGCCCTATGTGGTATTGTGTATGACTTGCCCTATGTGGTATTGTGTATGACTTGCCCTATGTGTTATTGTGTATGACTTGCCCTACGTGGTATTGTGTATGACTTGCCCTATGTGGTAACGGAAAGGTAAACGTACAAGTGAAAAATAATGATTCGAAATGGTATTGATGAATGAGGTGACAAGGTATGGTAGAGATGAACAGGTAGATCCAAAGTGTTGGATGTGGTAACATGAGATGGACAATGATGATATGTCGATTTTATCTTTTAACGTCAAGTCTTTTATCAAAACTTTAAAAGTGTGGATTATCGTTTACTGATATTTATTGAATTGATAACTTACTCCTTTGTTGTTGTGTATATCTGTCATGATAATCTCATTGCAGGTAAACAAGGTAGTTGAGGATACTCGGTTCGAGGCATGAGGAGCTTAGAACTCGGAATCCTTATTTTGCTTTTTGTTTGATGTAAACCGTTAAATGGATGATTGTAAATTCTAACTAATTTAGCACTACATTTTTGTAATGCTGGATATTAATAGCTATGGGCATTTTGGAATCCCATAGCTAGTCATATGCGGTACTTACCGATAAGAAAATATATGAATTATATTTTTTTGCCTTATAGGAAAGGGTCCTAGTAAATTACGATAACTGAATCTGAAGTATTGAATGTTGTTTAACGGAAGTAGAGTATAGATGGTAAGAATATCTAAATTAAAATGAGAAAAAATTTCAGGGGTAGAAATTGGGTCTTTACATATGATGTTGGCCTACCCGAAGTGGTAGTGGATTATTATGTGTCGTGCCTACCCGAAGTGGTAGTGGATTATCGGTGAGGTGTAATTGGGCCGAATGTGGTTAAGAGTATATGTGATGCTAAGTGCAAATGAAGAAATGTATATGCATGCTATAGAATATATATTATGGGATATATATACTATATGGTGAATATGGAATGAAGGAAAATAGATGAAAAGAGATACTAAGGTTTATATTTATGAAGTTAAGTAAATTATTACATTTCAATGTTAAGTATATCTTAAAATGTGGATTTTCATATGCGATTATTATTGTATTAACGACTTACTCCCTTGTGTTTCTTGTGTTGCTACGAAAATTCCACTTTAGGTAAACAGATGAATTGAGGATGCTGGATTGGAGTCTTAGGAGTTTTAAATCCGGATTTTCCTTCTTTTGTGTTTTGTATCATGACTGACTATGTGCCATTTTTGGGATAACTTTAATTCTGATCATTGTAACACTGGATATGTGTAGCTGTGGGTATTTGGAAAACTCATAGCTAGTTGTATGCGGTAGTTACGGGGAGGTATTAATATGAATTATGTTTTCTGCAATTAAGGATAATTCTAGTATGAAACCGATTTAATATGATTTAATGTTATGAGTGGGAATATACTCTGTTTTGGTGGTTGACAAAGCAACACACACTTGTTTTTTACTATACCATGAAATTAGTGACCTACCTAATAGGTGGAAAGTACCACTAGTACTCTTTTGATCCAATTTGTAGCTAGCAAAATCGGAGTCGAAGTTATCTATTAAAGAGAGCGAGACATCCCTAGGATACCAAAGTCCCATATGAGAACGTGAGATGGAGTTGGGATACTTGACGTTACATGAATAATCATACAAAAGAAAGAAGAGCTTATCCCTAAAAGCTTCAACATCGAAAAATTAAGAAGAGAGATTTGATGACGATTCTGATTCTGAATTAGATGATAAAACTGTGAAGCTCTTGGTCCAAATATTCAACAAGATCCTCAAGGGGAAAGGTGGGATGAAACGGTTTCAAAAGAAAGAGGCTAAAGACTCAACCAGAAAGGGAAAGATTGTAACACCCTAAATTTAAGTCTTTAAAATTATAGTATCAATCCTGGAAGTCTCACTTGAGCGAGAGATTCTCGCCTGAGCGAGAAAGTCTCACCTGGGAGGGTGAAATCCTGGGCTATACTGGAGGATTCTCGCCTGAGCGAGAGCTGTCTCGCCTGGGCGAGAACTGGCATTTTGGGGATGTTGAGACTGTGAGATTCTCGCTTGTGCGAGAATCCCTCGCTTGAGAGAGAGCGTCAGATCTGAAATTTTAAAAAGGCGGGATTTTCTCGCCTGAGCGAGAACCCGACGACTCCTCTTTAAAATAGAAACCCCAAACACATTTTAGGGTTAGAACTTTGAAGAGAAGAGAGAGGGGAGAGCTTTTCAAGAGCAAAGAGCCTTAGGACTCATCTTAGAGCTTGAGAAGAGGTAAACCTCTTGTTTCTAACTCTTCTTCTTCCTCTCTAACTTGTTTTGGGTATGTTGGATCTCTTTTCAAAACATGAGAAACCATGGAAACTCATCCTTTAGAGTTATGGTTCGTTTTATGTTATTTTTCTCTTGTAAACTCTTGGTTTAGAGTTGGTATTGATGAATGGAAAGGTTTTGTGGGTTATTCATGAAAACCCCGAAAAACCCCAAAATGAGAATATGAGTAAAAAGAGAAATGGATGAAATGTTAAATGTGGATGATGAGTTTGTGCTTTGATGTTGAAATATGAGATGAACATGTATGTTTAGATGTTTGAAAACTTGTATTGAAGTAGTTTTGGAAATCTTGAAAATGTGTAAATCCCTTGTATGTTTGATGATGAAATACGAGTTGTTTATATGTTATTTTGAATAAATGACTGACATTGTTGTTA
Source organism: Lupinus albus (assembly GCA_009771035.1). Classification (NCBI taxonomy): domain Eukaryota; kingdom Viridiplantae; phylum Streptophyta; class Magnoliopsida; order Fabales; family Fabaceae; genus Lupinus; species Lupinus albus. Next base: position 3,661,972 of record CM020015.1, read on the forward strand.
TTGGTGAAAATGAGGAAAGATCCTAAGGTTGGAGGAAATCGCGGAGGAGACTTTTAAAGTTACTCGGAACCGATCCCCAACACTCACTAAGGTAAGGGATAAGTGTCTCTAATTCATACTCGTTGATGTGAATGAGGTATGTAAAAGATGTAATGTGTTTGTAAGAATACTGTTGATACCTTACCCGAAGAGGTAGTGGTTTATTGTTGATACCCTACCCGAAGAGGTAGTGGTTTATTGTTGATACCCTACTCGAAGAGGTGGTGATTTATTATTGATACCCTACCCGAAGAGGTAGTGGTTTATGGTTGATACCCTACCCGAAGTGGTAGCGGATTATTGTTGTTATCCTACCCGGAGTGGTAGGGAAGTATTGTGGTTATCCTACCCGGAGTGGTAGTGGATTGTTGTGGCTGTCCTACCCGGAGTGGTAGTGGATTGTTGTGGCTGTCCTAACCGGAGTGGTAGTGGATTATTATGAACTAGACCTGCCCGATGTGGTATGGATAATTAACTAGACTTGTCCGATGTGGTATGGAGGATGAACTAGACTTGCCCGATGTGGTATGGATAATTAACTAGACCTGTCCGATGTGGTATGGAGGATGAAGTAGACCTGCCCGATGTGGTATGGAGGATGAACTAGACCTGCCCGATGTGGTATGGATAATTAACTAGACCTGCCCAATGTGGTATGGAGGATGAACTAAACCTGCCCGATGTGGTATGGATAATTAACTAGATCTTCCTGATGTGGTATGGAGGATGAACTAGACCTACCCGATGTGGTATGGATAATTAACTAGACCTGCTCGATGTGGTATAGAGGATGAACTAGACCTGTCCGATGTGGTAGAGGATTATCTTTATGAAAGAACTCGGTGAATACGATTTAGGGTGAATACGACATATGAGAAACGAGGATGTTAAGAATGGAAGTCATATGCATGCTATAGGATATATATTATGGAATATATATACTATAGGGTGAATATGAACGCTGAAAATGAGTATGTTAAGAATGAAAGTAATATACATGCTATAGGCTATATATTATTGGATATATGTTCTATAGGGTGGATATGAATAATGAGAAGAACGAGGCTTCGAATGAACGTAATATGCATGTTATAGAATATATATTATGGGATATATATGCTATAGGATGAATATGAATAACGTGGAAATGAACGAAAGAAGATATGAATGTTTACATTTACGTATTTGTGGTTATAATTTATATTAGTGCTTAATCGTATTTGAAATGTGGATTATCATGTAATGTTAGTTTTGAACTAATGACTTACTCCCTTGTTTTTGTGTGTTGTTTATGATAATCCCATTGTAGGTAAATGAAGGATTTGAGGAGGGAGCTCACTTAGGAATCTTATGTGTTTATTAACTTGAATGTCTTTATCTTTACTATGACATTGTAGTTGATTTGATGATATTTTCGGATGAATGTAAATCTGATTAGGATAATACTGAGACATGTAGTTATGGAGGTTATAACTTTTGGAAAACCCCTAACTGTTGTGTGGGATAATATGAAAGGTGTAAAGAGTATTTTCAAAGAATGATTCATGAGGGTTTTAAGTAAGATGATGAATGTATGTAAGAGAGGATTAAAAAAAATGAAAAAATTTCAAGGGTAGACTTCGGGTCCTTACAAAGACTCCCAAGGAACGCTTCACTTGCCACGAATGCTGGATGTCGGGACATATGGCAATGCCCAAACTATCTCAAAAAAGTTGAGAATGACAAGAACACTTCAAGGGATTTCAAATCCAAGAAAGCCTACATTGTGTGGGATGTTCTCGAAGTAGAATAAAAATCGAACACCTCAGATGAGGAAGAAACAACAAAAATATGCCTCATGGTGAACACACAAGATTCTTGCACCTCCAATGAACATGGTAAATCTAGTGAGGTACAATCCTATGTGTTGAACCAGACTATGACCGGGGAGTCTCCAACCACCGAGGAGTTCCATTGTTACCGGGGTATGGGAAGAGTGAAGAGCTATAAGTGACACTACGTCTTGAACCAAAACCTTAAGGTATTAGTTCCATGAGCATTTTCTACTTATAAACTCTTTTACTCCTCCCCACATATTCAATGTGGGACTTCACACTTAAATAAACCCAACAATCTCCCCTCAAGTGTGGGTACCACACACTTTTCGGTCCACTCCCCCTTAAGTCCACAATGTCCCAGCCGAACCATCGGCTCTGATACCACTTGTTGGACCAGACTACGACCGGGGAGCCTCCAACTGTAACACCCCAAATTTTAATCTTTAAAATTATAGTAATAGTCCTGGAAGCTTCGCTTGAGCGAGAGTTGTCTCGCCTGGGCGAGAAATGGCAATTTTGGGCTGTTGACACAGTGTAATCGATTACACACTTCTGGTAATCGATTACATCGTATTAAAAGCATCAGATATGTGCATCTGACACAGTGTAATCGATTACACACTACTGGTAATCGATTACACTCTGCTGGTAATCGATTACACTCTGCTGGTAATCGATTACACTCTGCTGGTAATCGATTACACTCTGCTGGTAATCGATTACACTCTGCTGGTAATCGATTACACTCTGCTGGTAATCGATTACACACTTCTGGTAATCGATTACATCGTATTAAAAGCATCAGATATGCGTATTTTTCACGTTGTAATCGATTACACCATGTTGGTAATCGATTACAACCCGACGACACCTCTTTAAAACAGAAACCTAAACACATTTTTGAGTTAGAACTTCGAAGAGAAGAGAGAAAGAAGAGTTTTTCAAGAGCAAGGAGCCTTAGGACTCATCTTGGAGCTTGAGAAGAGGTAAACCTCTTGTTACTAACTCTTCTTCTTCCTCTCTAACTTGTTTTGGGTATGTTGGATTTATTTTCAAAACATGAGAAACCATAGAAACTCATTCTTTAGAGTTATGGTTCGTTTTATGTTGTTTTTATCTTGTAAACTCTTGGTTTAGAGTTGGTATTTGATGAATGGAAAGTTTTATGGGTTATTCATGAAAAACCCCAAAAACCCCAAAAATGAGAATATGAGTATAAAGAGAAAGAGATGAAATGCTAGATGTGGATAATGAGTAGTGCTTTAATGTTGTTATATGAGATGAACATGTATGCTTTGATATTTAGAAACTTGTATTGAAGTAGTTTTGGAAATATTGAAATATGAGATGTTATGCATGTTTTAGATGGTTGAATATTGATGATGAATATTTTGTATGATTAAATGATGCAAAATAAGTTGTTTATGTGATATTTGGAATAAATGACTAACATTGTTGCTATTGGTGGAAATGAGGAAAGATCCTAAGGTTGGAGGAAATCGCGGAGTAGACTTTTAAAGTTACTCGAAACTGATCTCCAACGCTCACCGAGGTAAGGGATAAGTGGCTCTAATTCATACTCACTGATGTGAACGAGGTATGTGAAAGAGGTAATGTGTTGTAAGTTTGATTGTTGTTACCCTACCCGAATAGGGAGTGGTTTATTGTTGTTACCCTACTCGAAGAGGTAGTGGTTGACTGTTATTGTGTCCTACCCGGAGTGGTAGTGAACTGTTTGTTGTGTCCTACCCGGAGTGGTAGTAGACTGTTATTGTGTCCTACCTTAAATGGTAGCGGACTGTTATCGTGTCCTACCCGGAGTGGTAGTGGACTGTTATTGTTATCCTACCGGGAATGGTAGTGAAGAATTGTGAACTAGACCTACCCGATGTGGTATGGAGCATAACACTAGACCTACCCGATGTGGTATGGAGTATAATACTAGACCTACCCGATGTGGTATGGAGTATAACTAGACCTACCCGATGTGGTATGGAGTATAACACTAGACCTACCCGATGTGGTATGGAGCATAACACTAGACCTACCCGATGTGGTATGGAGTATAATACTAGACCTACCCGATGTGGTATGGAGTATAACTAGACCTACCCGATGTGGTATGGAGTATAACACTAGACCTACCCGATGTGGTATGGAGCATAACACTAGACCTACCCGATGTGGTATGGAGCATAACACTAGACCTACCCGATGTGGTATGGAGCATAACACTAGACCTACCCGATGTGGTATGGAGTATAATACTAGACCTACCCGATGTGGTATGGAGTATAACTAGACCTACCCGATGTGGTATGGAGTATAATACTAGACCTACCCGATGTGGTATAGAGTATAACTAGACCTACCCGATGTGGTATGGAGTATAACACTAGACCTACCCGATGTGGTATGGAGCATAACACTAGACCTACCCGATGTGGTATGGAATATAATACTAGACCTACCCGATGTGGTATGGAGTATAACTAGACCTGCCCGATGTGGTATGGAGTATAACTAGACCTGCCCGATGTGGTATGGAGTATAACTAGACCTACCCGATGTGGTATGGAATATAACAGTAGACCTGCCCGATGTGGTATGGATGATGAACTAGACCTGCCCGATGTGGTATGGATGATGAACTAGACCTGCCCGATGTGGTATGGATGATGAACTAGACCTGCCCGATGTGGTATGGAGATGTAATTTGATCTACCCGAGGTGGTAGGAGATTATAGTGTGAAAGAACTCGGTGAATACGATTAATGATGAATACGACATATGAGAAACAAGGACGTTAAGAGCGAAAGTCATATGCATGCTATAGGATATATATTATGGGATATATATACTATAGGGTGAATATGAATGTTGGAAATGAAGACGTTAAGGATAAAAGTAATATACATGCTATAGGATATATAGTTTGGGATATATATATACTATAGTGTGGATATGAATAATGAGAAGAACGATGCTTCGAATGAACATAACATGCATGCTATAGAATATATATTATGGGATATGTATTCTATAGGATGAATATGGATAACGTAGAAATGAACGAAAGAAGAGATGAATGTTTGCATTTCGTAATTGCGTTTATAATTTATATTAAAGTTTAATCGTATTTGAAATGTGGATTATAATGTGATGTTAGTTTTTAAACTAATGACTTACTCCCTTTTGTTTTGTGTGTCGTTTATGATAATCCCATTGTAGGTAAATGAAGGACTTTGAGGATGAAGCTCAATTAGGAAGCTTTTGTGTTTAATTACTCGCTTGTCTGTATTGCTAAGTGACGTTGTAGTTGATTTAATAGTATTATGGGATGACTGTAAATCCGTTTAGATCAATACGGATATGTGTAGTTATGGGCTTTATAACCTTGGGAGACCCATAACTGGTTGTATGTGGTAAATACTATTTGAATGAATTATGTTTTTCCGCAACATAAATTTGTATGATAAGAAAATAGGGTAAAGAGTATTTTCGAAAATGATACTTGAGAGTTTTCAATGAAGGTGACGACTGTATGTAAGAAATGATTAAAATAAATGAAAAATTTTCAAGGGCAAAAATCGGGTCGTTACACCAACCACCGGAGAGTTCCATTGTTACCGGGGTATGGGAAGAGTGAAGAGCTATAAGTGAGACATCATGTCTTGAACCAAAACCTTAAGGCATTAGTTTTATGGGAATTTTCTATTTATAAACTCTTTTACTCCTCCCCGCATATCCAATGTGGGACTTCACACTTGAATAAACCCAACACTATGAATCTCTTTTTCTGAAAATTCTAAAACTTCACCTACTTATGAGGAACTCTATGGTGCATTTGTTGAGTTACATGAAGAATTAAAGAAGCTTGCTAGAATAAGTATAAATAGAAAAATAGTCTTACTTTTGCATGAAAAGAAAATTGTTGAGATACAAAAAGAAATAGATGAATTGAAATTGGAAAATGAGACTCTTGATCTAATCTATACTTGTGCTTCATATAATTGTTATAAAACCTCACTCTTAAAGTTAAAAATTTTATAGATAAACTTAATCCCATTTTTAAGGGATTCTAATCTATTAATAAATCAGATTTGACTCATCAAACATCACATATATATATATATATATAGATAGGGGAGGGATCCACTTACTCCAAGAGTAAGTGGAAAATGACTTACTCCACATCTCAACCATCCAATCTTGGAAAATCCAATGGTTTGAATTTGTAAGTACATCTAAACCATTGGATTTTCCAAGATTGGATGGTTGAGATGTGGAGTAAGTCATTTTCCACTTACTCTTGGAGTAAGTGGATCCCTCCTCATTTATATATATATATATATATATATAACTCTTATGACCATGGTATTGGAGATTGATGAAGGTTGTAACATTGTCAAATAACATGGAAGTGCACACTAGTTCAAAATCTATAAAACATGCAATCAATCATTGAAGTCTATAACCCAAAAACAAAATGACCTTTATAACACCCCACATACAATAAATATTAAATTAAACCAGACCATATGAACAACCCTATTAATAAATAAAGAACTTAGAAAAAACAATAAATAAATATAAAAAACTTTTATGATGACAATATAGAAACAACAACTTATAAAATGGAATCAAAGATATAAAAGAGAAAGAATAACAAGAAGGAATAGACATACTTAGACGAAAAGACAAAAATAGAACAACTTTGGGTTTGAGAAAAGAGCGAGTAACAATGCACGAAAGTATTAAAATATGAATCTTTACCTTTCCAAAGTTCTATTTCAGTATAAAATGTTACACATAAATCTTATTGGGTGAGTTTATAACATTCCACAATTAAGTCTTGAGGAGAAATTTATTGACTACCTCTTAACCATCAATTCTAGTTTCGTCCCTCAATTCTTTGTCTCATTAGCCTCATTATATAAGAGGTCTAAATTTAAATGAAGTGATATCTTATTGTACTAAACCGATAAAAACGAGAAAACTAATATTCACACATAAAATAAGGTTAAAATCTAGGATGGCAACGTGTTGGGCATATACAGGTAGTACATATCTTTACCCATACTTTTATTATTTGCAGGTAGTGAGTATCCGTGGACATCCAACAATTTTTCAATTTTAAAAATAATTATTATTTAAATAATATGATGTCTATATATAATTTAATTATTATAGTCTCATTATTAAATTTTTATAAAATAAAAGTAAAACGGATAGGTATATTATTAAAATAATAATAATTAAATATAAAATATTTAATTAAAATATATAAATGATTATTGGGAGTGGGTATCATGGTAAATAAAGCTATTTTTGCAGGTAACACATATATTGACGGGTGATGTATTTTTGTCATGCCCTTGTAAAACCAAACCCATACCAGGTGCACCATTTTTCTCTCGTTTTTGGTCCCTTCCTATGAACTGGAACACGATCTTGTGCCTTGAATCGAGTTTAGATCTCTCTATCCCCATATTGGGTTTCTCCTTCCACTCTCTAACTTCACATTTTTCAAACCTCTGTTAGCGTTGAAACGACGCCGTCGCAATATCTCATGGTTTGCGTTTTACTCTGTTTAATTTCTTTATTTGTTTTCTCTTGTAATTATTTTCTTAAATGTCGGAGATTGGATACTGTTTCTATCTGCATAGAATATATTTGTTTCTTGTTCTTGCGTCTCTTAATTTCGTGAAATTTTGGATCCATGAGGTAGTTATTGTTGTATCGGTAGCTCGCAACAATGGCATTAAATAATCTTTACTGGCTGAGTCGCGACCAGGTTGTTCTATTTAAGAAGTTTCGTGATGCTGCCTAATTTGTGCAAGCAGACTATCAACCACGCCGTCCCAGGATAAAACAGCTCCGCTCTCTGTTCTGATCGATTTTTTTTAACATATTATATAGTTTTGTGTTCTGGTTCTGTGTTCTTTATGTAGTCGGGGTAATCATATATATAGCGTAGTTGATGATTTTGTATTATTATTTTCTAATTAGTTTGGCATATGATGTTGAAATCTGTTTTCTTCTGTAGATTTGAAATTGAATGCATTGATGTTGGAACTAGCTTAGATTCAGGACATCTTCTGTTGTCTTGCATTCAAGGAAATGGAGTTTGTGAGAAAACCCTTGATCGTCCGGGTTTTCGTTTGTGTCATTGTCTTCGCTCAAGTAAGCAGTGGTTTTTATCTGCCGGGAAGCTACATGCACACTTATTCCAATGAAGATCCTATATATGCTAAAGTTAATTCGCTGACCTCTATTGAAACTGAGCTTCCTTTTAGCTACTATAGCCTCCCTTACTGCAAGCCCCTTGGTGGCATAAAGAAAAGTGCTGAGAATCTTGGAGAACTCCTTATGGGAGATCAAATCGATAACTCGCCCTACCGTTTCAGGATGAATGTTAACGAGACAATTTACCTCTGTACAACAACCCCATTGAATGAGCATGAGGTAAAGCTACTGAAACAAAGAACACGTGATGTGTATCAAGTAAATATGATCCTTGACAACTTGCCAGTTATGAGGTATGCTAATCAAAATGGGGTTAAAATCCAGTGGACTGGGTTCCCGGTTGGGTACACTCCACCTGATGGTAATGCAGATTACATCATTAACCATCTCAAATTCACAGTCTTGGTTCATGAATACAAAGGAAGCAGTGTTGAAATTATCGGAACTGGGGAGGAAGGCTTGGGTATCATTTCTGAAGGTGACAAGAAGGCATCTGGATATGAAATAGTTGGTTTTCATGTTGCGCCTTGTAGTATTAAATATGATTCTGAAGTCATGACAAAGCTCCACATGTATGATAATATGTCTTCTGTAAATTGCCCGAGTGAGCTTGACAAGTATCAAGTAATAAGAGAGCAAGAGAGGATATCATTTACATATGAGGTTGAATTTGTGAAAAGTGATATAAGATGGCCATCACGTTGGGATGCTTATTTGAAGATGGAGGCTTCCCGAGTCCATTGGTTCTCGATCCTAAATTCCCTCATTGTTGTTTTTTTCCTTGCTGGTATTGTTTTTGTCATCTTTTTAAGAACCGTGAGAAGGGACTTGACAAGGTATGAGGAATTGGACAAAGAGACACAAGCTAAGATTAACGAGGAGCTTTCTGGATGGAAACTTGTTGTGGGTGATGTATTTAGGGAGCCTGAATGTTCAAAGCTTCTTTGTGTTATGGTCGGAGATGGGGTTCAGATTCTTGGAATGGCTGGTGTTACTATTGTTTTTGCAGCCCTTGGTTTCATGTCGCCTGCTTCCCGAGGAATGCTACTAACAGGGATGATCATTTTATATCTTGTCCAGGGAATTGTTGCCGGGTATGTCAGTGTACGTCTCTGGAGGACTATTAAGGGAACTTCAGAAGACTGGAGATCAATTTCCTGGTTGGCGGCATGTTTTTTCCCCGGAATTGCCTTCATTATTCTCACAGTGCTGAATTTTATTCTATGGGGAAGCCATAGTACGGGTGCTATTCCCATTTCCTTGTACTTTGAGTTGTTCTTCCTCTGGTTCTGCATTTCAGTACCACTTACACTTATCGGAGGATTTCTGGGGACAAAGGCTCAACAAATTGAATATCCTGTGCGCACTAATCAGATCCCAAGGGAAATTCCTGCACGAAAATATTTGTCATGGCTTCTTGTTCTTGGTGCAGGAACACTTCCTTTTGGAACCCTCTTCATTGAGTTTTTCTTCATCCTTTCCAGTATCTGGCTTGGAAGGTTCTATTATGTCTTTGGTTTCCTGTTGGTTGTTCTTCTATTGCTGGTTATTGTTTGCGCCGAAGTGTCAGTAGTCCTCACCTACATGCATCTCTGCATCGAAGATTGGCGTTGGTGGTGGAAGGCATTCTTCGCTTCGGGTTCTGTTGCTCTATATGTCTTCTTGTACTCCATTATCTACTTGGTTTTTGACCTGCAGAGTTTGCGTGGACCCGTCTCGGCTACCCTTTACCTTAGCTATTCACTACTCATGGCAGTTGCAATCATGTTGTCCACCGGCACCGTTGGCTTCCTTATGTCATTCTACTTTGTGCATTATTTGTTCTCGTCAATAAAGATAGATTGAGGTTCTTCCTGCTATCTCTCATATAAACTCATGCCGAGTTCTGCTCGATTGCATTAGAATGGGGCAATAGATGCTTTTCTGGTTGCATAAAATAGTTGTCATTCGATTTTGTATTGCAATACGATCTGCAATTTGTTCTTGGTTTTACCCAAGTGTTCAAGCTCATTTTCTTTCACGTGCTTTTTAATTTCAAGTTGCTTTAGGAAGTTGTAATTGTGCATTCTGTCTCACCTCATTCCCCATACTAAAGAAAAATGTTAGATGGATATACTTGCATCTTTGGATGTCATTTTCATGGTGCATCTGGCTGTTAATATATTTTTCTCCATATTCAAAATTGGGGCTGGCAATGAGATTATGAGCTCATTTAAATGGTTCAAGCTTACCTAAGCTCTAAAACAGGTCAAACTCGGGGAAATGGCTACCAGTGTTTTAAATTGCGGTCGCGATTGCGACCATTGTGATGCGAATTGCTGCTGTTGCTGTGTGAATTATTTTGTTATTAAAACAATATTTTTGAATCATGCGGTCCAAACGCGGTCCGATAAGCTGCATCATTGTGATTTGGAGTCACACCGCAATTGCAATATTATGGCCGCATCAGGTGATGCAGTCCACAATTTAAATCACTGGTGGCTACCTAAAGAAAAAAAGAATTAATTTTGGTGTTAAGGGTGTATATGTGCCTGCTTCAGCTTTTCTGATTAAAATGTATATCTGTGGTAATCTGAGTCCCACTTGAGAAACAAAATTATTATAGAATAGAGTACACATTAATTTATTTCAAAGGTGAGTCTTCATTGATGGAAAGCTCACACAACCCAACTGGGGCCAGGTTACAATTAGACTTAGACACATGCCAAAAACAGAGGCATTTACTGTTGTTTGGATTCGTATTGGCACTTCAAAGGGTGCTGCATTTGCTAAGACCTTGCTTCTATCCATTTGTCTCCCTTTGAGTGTATTTGAGAATTAGTTTTTAGAGGGGAAGAGAAATGCTTATGAATGTGAACCATAAAATACACTTGTGGGATGTCTTTAAAGTCTTAAATTTGTCATCCATTTCCTCCAAAACTCATTGCTAATAGACCCTAAAAGTCTCTACTCATTCCTTCTATACGAGATAGCACAACCCTCTTTTTTATCACCTTAACTGATGAACCTTGTCAACCATGAGGGCACACTTCTAATCCCAGAACCATGAATGTGGATAGAGAGAGATGCAAACCAATTTGGTGCAATTTGCCTGCACAACAACCAAACATGCTCAGCTGATTCTCTGTCATCTCCACAAAGAGGAGAGCAGGGACTGAGCATTGTATCTCTTTATGCCAGTACGGAAGGATATGCTTAGGGCATGTTTGAGAGTTAGTTTTTGGTGGTAATGGCGGGAAAGACAATGTTTGAGAGCCATAAAATACATTTGTCGTATGATTCTGAAGACTTCCCTTTCCTACCTTCTTCTCCAAAACCCAACTCGCAAGCTGACCATTACATGCACACCATGCAAGATCACCAAATCATGGAATGGTGAGTATGAATCATAGCTTCTTCCATGCAGTTGCACCTCAAAGCATTTCGTGGACATAGGAGTCCAGGCCTCATCCCACACACATAGACCAATCAATGGTCGTTGCCGCTGAGCAGCAGAAACGCTGGCCAGTCTCCACCTCTTCTCCATGAAACCAGCCAAACAAAGATCGCAACCGTGGCCGAGAAGGAGAAGCAACAAATGGTATATGCATCCTTGCCTTGCTGTTGGGACGCCTCCTGCCATGCCGGGATAGATCAACTGACGTGATAAGCATCAAGGTGAACGTATCAATCGCCTGATGGAACCCTTAAGTGTATTGTTGTTTTTTTGGGTGACGGTGGAGCTCAAGGCCACTACTAATGGCAGTAATGGGTATTAATACATAGGCTAATTCATTGTTAATGATTTCTGATAGAGGTGAGAACCCTTTGGGACCTTATTGATTCTATTGTAATAATGGAAACAAAAGTATGCAAATATGGAGACTTCTAAGCCTTGAGACTTTATTTTTTAAGGAAACAAACAATTTATACTATATAGACTAATAAGTAGTGTGATTTTTTTCTCATAAAATAATGATGGAGTGGATAATAAAAGTGTTATCATGAGAGAGTTCTCTTGAGTAACACTAAAAGGAATTCGGAACAAAAATAAGTGTTGATATGAGTTAGTGGAAAATAGGTTAGTATAAAAAAGATAGTAGAGTAAATATTTTAATTTTAGATTTGAGGATTCAGCCCCAAATAACCTATTAGTCAGATAAGATAGAAAAGAAGGAAGCTAGAGTTAAAAAGAAGAAGAAAAGAGAAAAAAAAGTTCATGCATCAATTATAGATAACATGAGAATCTTTAGTGTTAAACTCTATGAGTGAATAACTTTTATGTCATTTTCAACCTTCTTGAGATAAGCATGAGAACTTTATATGCACTTTCTCACACTCATGGTAAGTAATCTTTTCTTTGATATTTTTGCCCTTTTTTGTCGAGTCTGTAGGTTCTTTGTGTTGAAACCTTATGAATGCTCCTTCTTTTTAAGGAACTTGTTGAATTCATTTACAAGGAGAGTCATGGTCTCATCGTCAATTTTGGACAAATCAAAATCATCATTATAGGGTGTCTCCTCTTGAATTTTTAATGTCATAGCCTTGAAAGAGAAGCCCTTTTTCCTTTTGTCTGATTCTTCATGTTGTGTGAAATGGCACAGCTTCATCTCATGTTTTTGAAGCTTTCCGAAAAGTATTGCGAGTGACATTGAATATAAGTCCTTGGATTCCATAATAGTTGTCACCTTAGGTTGCCATGCCCTATCAAGAAATGTCAAAACTTTGTTAGTCAATTCACCATTAGCAAACACTTTATTTAATGCAACACGATGATTGACAATATGCGTAAAACATTTTTGCATGTCATTTATTGATTCATTATGAAACATGGGAAACAATTCATATTCATAAGTTAAAGCATTTAATCTAGCATGTTTGACTTCACTAGTGCCGTCATGGGTTACTTGTAAAGTATCTCACATTTCTTTAGCACAATTGCATTGTGAATCTTGAAAGAACTCATCATATGAAAGTGCAGAGGTAACGATATTTTTGGCTTTCAAATCTTGCTATACTTTCCTCTTCTCATCACCGGTTCAAAGACTTATTTGTTTTCTTTGGTTTCACCTTCCACTAAGTGTAGTGAAATGTGAGGTCCCTTGTACTACTTCCCAAATATCCATATTTATAGCCTCAATGAAAATCCTTATTCTGACTTTCCAGTAGGCATAGCCCTATCCGCTAAAGACGGGAGGGCGGTTGATAGAGGATCCTTCACCACTGAAAGGATTTGTAGAGCACATTGTGTCTATTCCTTGGATCTCCCGAAATAGCAATTAAGCTAGTACGTTCGAACTAGCTCTGATGCCACATGTTGGTTAACAAGGGCTTTATCCTGGTTTGTTTGCTTGTCCACGTGCAAACTACATTCATGCTTCCACTTCTGATCTTGTGAAATTTGTTTCACTAGAAGAAATCAAATGTTTGATACAAACACTTCTTCACCAAAACTTCTCTTGGACCTAGCCTGTAATGACTCCCCATCACTTCTAACTAAGTTTCCCAACGGGATCTCTCTTGGATCTTGACAACAGCCGAGGATTCCCCCAAAATTTTCTCTTTTCTCCTAGGTGATACCTCACACCCACAAAGAGATCAATCTGCAAATAATGACCATAAAGTATGTGTGCAACTTTCAATGCACCTTGAATCTACCATACAGAGATGAAAAATGAATGAATGAGATTCACAAACGAAAATCTTTGAAACCCCTCAAGGTATGAAAATTCTTTCTTATCAAAGATACTAAAAAACTCTTCTCTTTTCTCATGAAAGGTTTTTCTCTTTTCTCAAACAATCACTTTTTCTCTTTGAGTTCTCAATTTCATTCTTGAAAGATATGATCTTCTTTTTTTCAAATTTGGTTCCTCTTTTAACATATTGAAAAAGGGTGAATACCAATTGTTCTATTGGGGATAATCGATTAAAATGTTCACTTAATCGATTAACATTTCTTTAAAAAACTTCCAAGATTCCAAAAGAGAAAACTGATTTAATCGATTAACTAAGTACTTAATCAATTAACGTATTTTTCATTTTCAAATAGTTTTCTCGAAAAAGACTTAGTTGATTATATGAACCTCTTCACATGTATGATGTATGCATGATGCATGACTTTGAAAAATATATAAGTATAAGTGCCCAAAATCATGCATGCATGCTAAAATATATTTTAATCATGTTATGTATGAAAAATCTATTTTACGCAATATGCTCATATTGTGTGAGATTTATCAAATGTTCACCCAACCTATACTCTACACGATCTTGCATGCTTACATTCACACTTACTGTGTCAAAATGCTCTTAAATTCAACAGTTTAAAATTAATCACTTATTTGTTAGAAAGCCAAAAGGGTCATTATGACCATCAAAAAAATACAAGCGTTATAACAATACTCCAAGTATAAGTGTTATTCATTTTAGTAGTGTAAGATATTACATTGTTGTAACATTAGAATATTGAGGTGTAAACTTACAAATTAATTGATCCAAAATGCTCAATATCCAACTAGTTTACATAACCAAGTTCATGCTTAAAAAATATATATAAAATCAAGGTTGTTAATGAACCTAAGAAGTCAGACCGTACTTGACTTAAATTCATATCGTTTATTTTAATTGTTTAATTTTCAGCACAAACTTGACTTGTTTGATTTACTAACTAAATTTATTGAGTTAAAATCAATCTAAGTTTTGAATGAATATCAAGTTGATTCAATTCATTATCAGCCCAAATTGAGACTTAGAGAAATGAAATTGCATATTTAGATCTGTGATTGTAAGGACCCAATTTCTACCATTGAAAATTTTTCATTTATTTTAATCCTCTCTTACATACATTACTCATCTTACTTAAAACCCTCTTAAATCATTCCTTGAAAATACTCTTTACACCTATTATATTATCATACAATTTATATTGCGAAAAAACATAATTCATTCAATGAGTAATTACCACATACAACCAGTTATGGGTTTCCCAGAGTTATAACCTCCATAACTACATATCTTAGTATTGTCCTAATCAGATTTACATTCATCCCAAAATGTCATCAAATCAACTACAATGTTAAAGTAGCGATAAAGACAATCAAGTTAATAAACACATAAGCTTCCTAAGTGAGCTTCCTCCTCAAATCCTTCATTTACCTAAAATGGGATTATCATAAACAACACACAAAACAAGGGAGTAAGTCATTAGTTCAAAAACTAACATTACATGATAATCCACATTTCAAATACAATTAAGCTTTAATATAATTTATAACCACAAATACGTAAATGTAAACACTCATATCTTCTTCCTTTAATTTCCACAATACTCATATTCATCCTATAATATATATATCCCATAATATATATTCTATAGCATGCATATTACGTTCTTTCGAAACATCGTCCTTCTCATTATTCATATCCACCCTATAGAACATATATCCCATAATATATATCCTATAGCATGTATATTACTTTCATTCTTAATATCTTCATTTTCATCATTCATATTCACCCTATAGTATATATATCCCATAATATATATCCTATAGCATGCATATTACTTTTATTCTGACATTCTCATTTCTCATCATTCATATTCACCCTATAGTATATATATATCCCATAATATATATCCTATAGCATGCATATTACTTTTATTCTGACATTCTCATTTCTCATCATTCATATTCACCCTATAGTATATATATCCCATAATATATATCCTATAGCATGCCTATTACTTTTATTCTGACATTCTCATTTCTCATCATTCATATTCACCCTATAGTATATATATCCCATAATATATATCCTATAGCATGAATATCTCTTTTATCCTTCACATCCTCATTTTCATCCTTCATATTCACCCTTAATCGTATACATTGATTTCATTTCCCATACCACATCGGGCAGGCCGAGTTTATTCCCATACCACATCGGGCAGGTCGAGTTATCCCCATACCACATCGAGCAGGTTGAGTTATCCCCCATACCACATCGGACAGATCGAGTTATTATACATACCACATCGGGCAGGTCGAGTTATCACCATACCACGTCGGGCAGGTCGAGTTATCCCCCATACCACATCGGGCAGGTCTAGTTATTATCCATACCACATCGGGCAGGTCAAGTTATCCCCATACCATATCGGGCAGGTCGAGTTATCCCCCATACCACATCGGGAAGGTCGAGTTATTATCCATACCACATCGGGCAGGTCGAGTTATCCCCATACCACATCGGGCAGGTCGAGTTATTCCCCATACCACATCGGGCAGGTCGAGTTATCCCCCATACCACATCGGGCAAGTCGAGTTATTATCCATACCACATCGGGCAGGTCGAGTTATCCCCTATACCACATCGGGCAGGTCAAGTTATTATCCATACCACATCGGGCAGGTCGAGTTATCCCCATACCACATCGGGCAGGTCGAGTTATCCCCTATACCACATCGGGCAGGTCGAGTTATTATCCATACCACATCGGGCAGGTCGAGTTATCCCCATACCACATCGGGCAGGTCGAGTTATCCCCCATACCACATCGGGCAGGTCGAGTTATTATTCATACCACATCGGGCAGGTCGAGTTATCCCCATACTACATCGGGCATGTCGAGTTATTATCCATACCACATCGGGCAGGTCGAGATATTATCCATACCACATCGGGAAGGTCGAGTTATCTCCATGCCACATCGGGCAAGTCGAGTTATCCCCCATACCACATCGGGCAGGTCGAGTTATTATCCATACCACATCGGGCAGGTCGAGTTATCCCCATGCCGCATCGGGCAGGTCGAGTTATCCCCCATACCACATCGGGCAGGTCAAGTAATTATGCATACCACATCGGGCAGGTCGAGTTCACAATAATCCACTACCACTCCGGGTAGGATAACCACAATAATCCACTACCACTCCAGGTAGGATAACCACAATAATCCACTACCACTTCGGGTAGGATAACCACAATAATCCGCTACCACTTCGGGTAGGGTGACAACAATAATCAGCTACCACTTCGGGTAGGGTGACAACAATAATCCGCTACCACTTCGGGTAGGGTATCAACAATAAACCACTACCTCTTTGGGTAGGGTATCAACAGTATTCTTACAAATACATTACCTCTTTCACATACCTCATTCACATCAGCGAGTATGATTTAGAGACACTTATCTCTTACCTTGGTGAGTGTTGGGGATCGGTTCCGAGTAACTTTAAAAGTCTCCTCCGCGATTTCCTCCAACCTTAGGATCTTTCCTCATTTCCACCAATAACAACAATGTCAGTCATTTATTCAAAATAACACATAAACAACTCGTATTTCATTATCAAACATACAAGGGATTCACATATTTTCAAGATTTCCAAAACTACTTCAATACAAGTTTCCAAACATCTAAAGATACATGTTCATCTCATATATCAACATCAAAGCACAAACTCATCATCCACATCTAACATTTCATCTCTTTCTCTTTTTACTCATATTCTCATTTTGGGGGTTTTTGGGGTTTTCATGAATAACCCACAAAACTTTTCCATTCATCAAATACCAACTCTAAACCAAGAGTTTACAAGAGAAAACAACATAAAACGAACCATAACTCTAAAGGATGAGTTTCCATGGTTTCTCATATTTTGAAAAGAGATCCAACATACCCAAAACAAGTTAGAGAGGAAGAAGAAGAGTTAGAAATAAGAGATTTACCTCTTCTCAAGCACTAAGATGATTCCTAAGGCTCTTTACTCTTGAAAAGCTCTTCTCTCTCTCTTTTCTTCAAAGTTCTAACCCTAAAATGTGTCTGGGGTTTCTATTTTAAAGAGGAGTCGTCGGGTTCTGGCTCAAGCGAACCCATTCTCGCTCAGGCGAGAAAATCCCGCCTTTTTTAAATTTCAGATCTGACGCTCTCGCTCATGCGAGGGATTCTCGCTCAAGCGAGAATCTCATAGTCTCAACATCCCCAAAATGCCATTTCTCGCCCAGACGAGACAACTCTCGCTTAGGCGAGAATCCTCCAGTATAGCCCAGGATTTCACCCTCCCAGGTGAGCCTTTCTCGCTCAGGCGAGAATCTCTCGCTCAAGCGAGACTTCTAGGACTGATACTATAATTTTAAAGACTTAAATTTAGGGTGTTACAGTGCTCCTTTTATTCAATTATCTTGTCTTTCTCGACACTCATTACCATGGCACCACCTTCGCAGTAAAGCCACCATGATTATCCATACCAACCTAACTCTCACTTTATCCCAGAATCATATATGCAATTTCTAAAAGCCACTAGTGACCATTGAGTACCACTTATGTCTCCACCACACAACCATCATGGCTTACCTAGAAACAAAGACACTACATGAAAATTATTGGGGATTACCTGTTCTAAAATGGTGTCCTCATCCATGTCTCGGCCAATTAGAAAAATAAAAGAAATGCAATTGATGTAGATTTTTTAAATGACATGGCGATATCTAATTGGCCGGGATATGGATGATGATACCATTTTGGGACAAGTGATCCCCATCCAAAATTATGACATACTTACTAATAGTGACAAACATTAAAATTGTAGCTATATGTATCTTAAACCTACCTATAGTGACCGACATTAAAACTGTGGGTATAGGTGTTATGAAAAGTATCTTTTCAATTTTCATTACTTTCCCTCTCTTTTTTTCATTCTATTATTTTATCTCTCTTTCATTTGTTCATTTTCAATTATATTTCACTAGTTTTTCCAACAACAAAAATTCTTAAAACCATAGTTATTAAAATCGTTTTGTGCCGGTCGAACTGGTCCCAATACTGGTACGTTATGATAGTTATATAAGTTATACAGTTATACTGGTAAAAAACGGCCAAAAACCGATCATACCAGCCGATTTTCAATTTAACCGTATCGGTCATACCGGTCGATTTTTATTTAAAATTAATTTTTTATTGAAAATAAAAAATAATTATTGTTTTTTATTGATTTTTCAACATTAATGTTAATAGATTATATATGTATATCTAACTTTATCGGTATGCGGTTTAATTAATGAATAACCGGTTAAACCGTTATACCACGTATCACTACCCCTACCGGTTTGATGATCGGTACTGTATTAATAACACTAAACAAAAAAATAGCAAACTGATAGGATGATAGAAGTATAATGCTAAAAATTAAAAGAGTAAGAAAATTCAAAAAGTGGATATTCATTTCATGTCCTTCTTCCTTCAATTAACATAGCTTATAAAGGAAAAAAAGATAAATCAGAATTAATCTCTACCATACACTTGGTAGGATCTTACATAAAGATAATTTGAAGAGGCATAAAAAAGATAACAATTGTCCCTTAATTCATGACATAGTCCTTGTGCCAGTTGGGTATACGAATGGGCCTGCTGGAATAGTTATGGGCTTTATCATTACCTTCCCCTTCAAGAGTAACCTTGTCCTCAAGGTTAGAGGATTGGGCTGGGAGTGTAGAAAAGTCCAACCCGAATGGAGAATTAGGGTGGAATTTATCCACAAAGTCACTTGGAAGCTTGGGCGGGAAAGGAGTCTTCAAAAGCTGTGAAGTTGCAGTGTGGGGCCCAGCGTGTGGGACGCGTGGACAATTATGAGGGGGTGCTGGTGGTCCTAAGGTCTGCACACTGGCTGGTGTGCTGTGTGGTCCCGAAGCCTGCGTTTTGGGCAGTGCAACAGGCTGTAACTTTAATTGGTTGCCTTGGGAGTGGTCCCAAGTGGATGGTGACCCTTGCTTTAATATAGAAACAGTGTCACTCCTTTTACTTTGTGTTTGTGCTATCATCCTTTGTCTAGCTCGTAACAATTGTTGTTTGACCATTGTTAGCATGGTGGTTTGGGACTGTAGTATATCCGAAACCGAAGTCTGGACATTTGGCCGAGCCGTGAAGGTGGTGGGAGCTGGTTGTGGACGGCCGTACAATACCTCAAACGGGGAGAAGCCGATTGATGAATGCTTAGAAGTGTTATACCAATATTCCGCAAGAGAGAGATGGCGAAACCACCTTGTCGTCTGAGAACCGAAAAAGTATCGAAGGTAAGTGATCGAGGCCGTACTCGATACAAATAATATAACAATAAAGTATAGTACTAGGAAGTGACTCCTAGGTCGTTTCCCAAGGATTATCTTTCAGGCAATAGTTCAAACACCTTGTACTCACACACACAAAGGGGGGTTTGTTGTTTTTATGGTATGAATCTAAAACTAAAACAGAAACAGTAATTAACAGAAAAGTGAAACGGCTAAACCCCTTTGGTTTCCTTAATCACAACTCAATCCTCGGTTTCACAGTATCAAAATCATATTCTAATCGTTGAATCCCTAATTTGTTCATAATCAAGTAACTAAGCGATAATCAACTCATAAACAAATTCACACGAACTAAGCATTCATGCACTAGAGAAATGATTGACTAAGCGAAAATCAGTTCACAAATCTATTTCTAAGGCATGGAATTAAGCAAACCACATCCAGAAATTGAATAGAAGAAATTAACAAATAAGAAACCGAAATTGCATTAATAACCAAACCTAAAGAGTTGTGATACATTATCAAAGGAGTTTAGTCCAGAAATTTAGTCTTCCATGGAAGGATTAAGCAAAACTGAAAATGGAGAAGAGCAAAAACGAAAATGCATAAACCCTAGGAGAGCAAAAGAGGGAAAACGGGAATAACAATGTTCTAAGGCCAAAAAGTAATGTAATGTTAAAGTGTGTCCTTCAAAACCGAAAATCATGTGTTTAAATTGTGTAAAACGAAAATGGGCCCTAAACAATGGGCCTAAAACCCAAACGGAAATAAAAATCCTAATACAATATACAATCTTCACTTTTGCACACATCATCCACTTGTAATGTCCAAAATGTCCTTGGTACCAAATATGACCTGAAAATGGAATTAGATTTAATTAGACAAAATAATCCCAAATTAACTCATTTTTGGAATAATAGTCCAATAAAGCCCAAAACACTAAACCATGCCAAACAAAGTCAATTAGACAACAAGAATCATTAACAATGGTAAATTAAGGTTATGAATAGTGTGTAATATATGACTCATCGGTAAGTTTCTAAACATCGATTTAACACTTCTGTTTGTCCGTCGGTTTGTGGGTCGTACGCTGAGCTAAAACAAAGAGTTGTTCCTAAGAGCCGAAAAAAATCTTTCCAAAATGAACTTAGAAATAGTTTGTCTCTATCGGAGACAATGGACTTTGGTACCCCATGAAGTCGTACTATTTCTGTTAAGAACCTGTTGGCAAGTGCTTCAGCCGTGAACTTAGTAGGAAGTCCTACAAAGTGTGCATATTTTGAAAATCGGTCCACTATAACCCAAATCACCGTATGACCTTGAGACTGTGGCAAATGGGTTATAAAATCCATGGAAATGTCTTCCCATGTGCTCTCCGGAATATTCAGGGGTTGTAGTAGGCCGTAAGGTTTAGAAGGCATGTATTTGTTGTGTTGACATTGTGGACAGTGTTTGATGAATTCTTTTGTTTATTTGTACAGGTCGGGCCAATAATATGAAGCTGCAATGCGTGCCAGTGTCGGTTTCAGACCGGAATGACAATCAGGTATGAATAACTGTTGTTCATAAAATAGCCCACCCTTAGAAAAATGGAATTTCAGCTTCATTTTGTTGTCTTGTTGGCTCCTCATAATAAACTGCTTTCCTTCTTCGGTGAGGTAAAATTGACGGAGATGATCGAGAAGTGCCGAAATGGGGAGGACAAGGCAGAGAATACAAAAGTGTCTTCATCATGTCGCCTAGAAAAGACATCTGCCACACGATTTGAGGTACCCGTCCTATACTTTATGTCAAATCGAAATCCGATCAACTTTGTTGCCCATTTCTGTTGTTCTGGTGTGTGTAACCCTTGTGAAATCAAATGCTTTAAACTCTATTGATCGGTTAATATGCAAAATTTTCGACCAATGAGATACTAACGCCATTTCTTAACTACTTCTGTGACAGCGAACATCTCTCGGACGTAGCCGGAGGCATGCTGCATACGGCTTGACATCTTGCTGAAAAATGCAAGTGGGTGACCATGCTGGGAGAGAACAACGCCGATGGCAACTGCAGACGCATCGGTCTCCACATCAAAAAGTGGCGAAAAAATCCAGCAATTTGAGGACCGGAGTTTTTATCATAGCCAGCTTTATATTTGTAAAGGCAATTGAGTCTTTGTATTCCATGTGTAATTTTTCTGTTTGAGTAGGTTGGTGAGAGGAGCTGCGAGAGAGGCGTAATTTTTGACAAATTTACGATAAAATCCGTTGAGCCCCAAGAATCCTCTTAGTGTCGTCAGAGATCATGGCTATGGCCAGTCCACCATGGCCTGTATTTTATCGGAGTCCGGTTGAACTTCCGCAGCCGAGATGATATGTCCCAAGTAACTAACCGAATCAACTCCAAAATAACATTTTGATAATTTTTGCCAAAAACTGATTAGCTGCTAATAGGCCCAACACCACTTTTAAATGATTTAAATGCTCATCCAGATTTGCGCTATAAACAAGAATATCATCAAAGAAAACAAGGACAAACCGTCAGAGGTGAAGCCTGAGTAGATCATTCATGGTCGATTGGAATGTTGACGATGCATTTGTGAGTCCGAAGGGCATTACCAAAAATTCATAGTGTCCATCAAACGTGCAGAAAGTTGTCTTGTATATGTCTACTGCTTGAACCCGAATTTGGTGGTATCCGACCGTAAATCGATCTTAGAAAAAATTGTAGCACCTTCGAGCTCATATAATAATTCATCAATAATTGGAATCGGGAATTTATCTGGAATAGTAATGACATTCAACGCCCGATAGTCCACACAGAAACGCCAATTTCCATCTTTTTTTCGAACCAAAAGTACTAGAGAGGAAAAATG
Source organism: Lupinus albus (assembly GCA_009771035.1). NCBI lineage: Eukaryota > Viridiplantae > Streptophyta > Magnoliopsida > Fabales > Fabaceae > Lupinus > Lupinus albus. Next base: position 3,684,979 of record CM020015.1, read on the forward strand.
GCTAGTGCTTGGCACTACGATTCCCGAATTCAACATTTCCTAAAGCATAGTAGTCATGACATCTTTCTAAGAATGAGGGTATCTGTAAGGTTTACTGGTCACTAGGGTAGAGTTTGGGAGTAAGGGTATGCGGTGGTAATGGGGTCTAGGTGGGGGAAGTGTGGATGGTTGTTGAAAGACTGAATGAAATTTGTCTAGGATGGGTGTAATTTGGGAGTGGGTGTTTCGGTTAGGTTCATATTGTGGGGAAATAGTGTATGGGTCTGTTGGGATAATGGTAATTGCGTGAATTAACGCGATGCTGTCTGTTTGTAGGAGTCTAGTAAATTGATGGAATGTGGAATGTTGAATGTTGTAGGAGTGTTCCCCCATGAGTGTAATCTGATTATTTCCAACCGTAAAATGCATAGAAGGGACTGAAAAATCAGACACAATAGGTCCCAAAGTACGAAGCCATTCAATTCCTAATACCACATCAGCTCCCTTGATGGGAAGCAGATAAAACGAAATCCGAAATTCCTGCTTCTGCAGTAGGATTGGTGTGCCTTCACAAAGGCCACTGCAGTAAATATGGGCATTGTTTCCCACATAACCGGAAATTGCGGTGTTTGAGTGTTTTATCTTGGGAGAGTGTGGGTTCCTCTTCTGGAGAAGGTGGACTCACTGTTTCATCAATGGCGGTGATGGGACTGTCATCGTCCAATAGCAAGAGAAATTTCTTGGGTTGACATAGATGACCCGGGTAAAAATTTTCATCACTGTTGTAGCATAAACCTTAAGCGCGTCGTTCTTGTAGTTGTGGGGTTGATTGTTTTGGAAAATAAGCGCGTCGTTCTTGTAGTGGGTTGTTGTTTTTGAAAATGTGGTTGGCTTGTGTAGGGAATAAACCGAGATGGTTTATGGGTAGGGTGTGATCCATCTCGCACTTTAGCTTCAACGAGCTTAGCCAAGCCTAAGGCTTCAGAAATTGATTTAGGCCATGGTATGGCTAGTTCACGCTTTATGTCTAATTGCAAACCAGAAATAAAGCAGTTTAGAATCACCTCTTGGGATAAACCCCAAATGTGTTGCATAAGGTTTCAAACTGTTTCTAGTACTCCGCCATAGTCCCCATTTGTTTTAACTTAAAAAGTTCAGTTTGAAAATTTGATAATTGAAATTTTCAAAACGTGTCTCCAAATCTTTTGTAAAAGAATTACAATCTGATAATTGAAAATTTTGGTACATCCATTTGAATCAGCCCAAGGCATCACCTTGCATATAAAAAGAAATCATGGGAAGGCGCTGTTCATGGGGTACTAAATATAGCTGAAAAAATTGTTTAGCTTGAAAAATCCATTCCAATGGGTTGGAGCCAGCAAAGGGTGAAAGTTGTAGTTTTGGTGGTCTAGGCGTAGGAGGGAGATGTGGTTGTTGGGCTGTTGGTGGGATGGGTGAATGAGAGTAGGTTGGGGGTGGTGTATATAGTGGTGGTTGTTGGGGCTACTGTGGTGTGGGAATAGTGGGATGTAGAGTGTTATGAGTAAGGTGAGAAGAAGAAGCATTTTGTGGGGAAGTAGGGAGTGGGTCTGGGAGAGGAGAAGGAACAAACCGTATTTCTATCAACCGATCGGTGATGTTATGCAAGACAGTAGTGATGACTGCATGTCTAGCATCTTGTTGCTCTTGGTTTTCTCGTAATTTCTCCATTAGAAGGTGTGAGACAGAATCTTCAGCATCCTTCTGGGTTGTTTTAGGAGGCATTGAGAATAATGAAAGCACCAAAATGATAGGATGATAGAAGTATAATGCTAAAAATTAAAAGAGTAAGAAAATTCTAAAAGTGGATATTCATTTCATTTCCTTCTTCCTTCAATTAACATAGCTTATAAAAGAAAAAAAAAGATAAATCATAATTGATCTCTACCATACACTTGGTAGGATCTTACATAAAGATAATTTGAAGAGGCATAAAAAAGATAACAATTGTCCCTTAATTCATGACATAGTCCTTGTGCCAGTTGGGTATACGAATGGGCCTGCTGGAATAGTTATGTGCTTTATCACAAACCCTATCCTTCAATTACATCACTCCCAAATTTAAAAATTGCATACCCTTTCTCCCTCATCTATGTCTCTCTTCAAAAATACTAGTTTCCTTCTCCTTCTTCCACCAACAACATCCATTGCTTTTACTCTTTGTGGTTTCCGTGGCTTGACACGAACACCATTCCCAATTTTCCATTTCCATTTACAATTTCTCATTTGGGTTTTCAGCATTTTTTATTAGTTGTTAACTTGTTATGTTTATTGTCTCATGTAACTATGAAGAGTGCATAATATGTAACATTTGCACTGAAGGGAAAAAAAGAAATAGTACTTGTTTTGACTTGGTTTTGTTGTAAAATGGAGATGCAGTGAATCAAAAGCATTACCTTGGTTGATTCACAACTCGTAGTCACTATTCTTGTTCATGATCAACAAGGTGCTAAATATAAACAACTCAAAAAGAGTAGGTTCATATCTTCTTATTATTATTATTCTTATTCTTCTTCTATTTATGAATTGTGTTTAATTTGTTTTTGTACATTTCATACACAAATTCTTAACAAAGGTCATTCTGAGTTCATTGTCATAGTTTTTATACTGAGATTCTTGAGATTCTCCTTCAACTTTCTCCAGGATAAAGTTTTATTTCTCATTCCTATTATCTCTCTTACCATGATTTCATTGATTTTCCTATTATCTTATAGTACTAGTGGAGGAACAAGGATCATTCGTCTCAAGAAGTTGGTATCTCCATGTCTCAAGTCAATCTCAGTGCACTAAGTAATATAAAAAAGTTGTTTTCTGTTTTTTTATTTATTTAATTAGGTGTCAGATTTAATTGGGTTAGACACACTTAAGATACCAATTTCGCTTATTTTTTCAGTTAATTGTAAGGGTTATTAATTGAATAAGATATTGGATGACAAAGATTGCTTCATCATCAGCTATGAAAAATGCAAACACGAACATAGGATTATTTAGATTTTGTTGAAGTACATTTTATGGATACCCACTCAAGTAAATATTACATGTTTTCTTTGTAAATTTTGAGAATAGTTATAAATTCTTTACCTTGGTAGTAAACTATTATTTTGGTGGACATGTTTAGTTTAACATGTTTGTAAGTCATTATGTTAATTCTCAATAAAATTGAGTTTTATTTTGATTCCAAATCTTATAATTGTATCACAGTTTTAGAAGATACTAAAATGAAATTAAAATATTCAATAATGTTTTATTAAAACATGCAGTGATAGTATTACAATGTTTTATAAAATCATGTAGTGGTAGTGGAAGATAAAACAACATAAAAATCCTATACCTATGGAAACAAAACCCCAGGTATAGGCATCAAAAACTTATAATGATGGAAACAAAATCGTAGGTATTATTGGATATATAGATATAGCATATTTATTAATATAGAAAATAAATAGACTTTTTATTTCTTTCTTCTATGGACTTTTCATTTCTTTCTTCTTTTGGCAGTTATGTTTTCTTCCTTTTGCTTGTATATAACCAGCTTCTTCAAGCTTGGTATTGTGTGAAATCAATATATGAAAAACATTATGATTTAAACAAAATTCAATATAGTATTCGTTGAAATTTTCTTCATGATCTTTTCTTTCTTCTCATACTTTCTAACTTCACATACTTCATTCATCTTCTGTTCATCATCATCTTTCTTCACAATTTCTTCTTCATCTTCAATTTTCTTTCTCAATCAAAGCCATGGAAGATCAACAATCAGAATTACAAAGTCTTTCATACAACAGTGAAATACAGAACCCTAGAAATCCTTTCTATTTGCATCTAGGAGAAAATCCAGGAGAAATTCTTGTGTCAAGACCTTTGGATGGAACCAATTACAGTTCATGGAGCAGGAGGATGAAACGTGCATTATTGTCCAAAAACAAATACAAATTTGTTGATGGTTCTATCTTGATGCTAGATTCTAATGATCCTATCTTTGATGATTGAGAAAGGTGCAACACCATGGTGATCTCATGGATCATAAGGGGCTTGTAACACCCCAAATTTTAATCTTTAAAATTACAGTATCAGTCCTGGAAGCCTCGCTTGATCGAGAGATTCTCGCCTGAGCGAGAAAGGATCACCTGGGAGGGTGAAATCCTGGACTATACTGGAGGATTCTCGCCTGAGCGAGAGTTGTCTCGCCTAGGCGAGAAATGGCAATTTTGGGCTGTTGACACAGTGTAATCGATTACACACTCCTGATAATCGATTACATGCTGATAAACTAATCAGACCTGTGCATCTAACACAGTGTAATCGATTACACTGTCCTGGTAATCGATTACATGATGATTAAAAGCATTAGATATGTACATCTGACACAATGTAATCGATTACACCATGTTGGTAATCGATTACACCATGTTGGTAATCGATTACATCGCGACGATGCCTCTGTAATTTACACTGTGTAATCGATTACACACTTCTGATAATCGATTACATAGTATTAATGTAATCGATTACACATTTCTGGTAATCGATTACATCGTATTAATGTAATCGATTACACCATGTTGGTAATCGATTACATAGCGACGATGCCTTTATAATTTACACAGTGTAATCGATTACACTATACTTGTAATCGATTACACTTATCGCAGTGTCTATAAAATAGAAACTCAAAACACATTCTAGGGTTAGAACTTCGAAGAGAAGAGAGAGAGGAGAGCTTTTCAAGAGCAAGGAGCCTTAGGACTCATCTTGGAGCTTGAGAAGAGGTAAACCTCTTGTTACTAACTCTTCTTCTTCCTCTCTAACTTGTTTTGGGTATGTTGGATTTATTTTGAAAACATGAGAAACCATGGAAACTCATTCTTTAGAGTTATGGTTCGTTTTATGTTGTTTTTATCTTGTAAACTCTTGGTTTAGAGATAGCATCTCAAGAATGGAAAGGGTTGTGGGTTGATTCATGAAAACCCCTAAAACCCTAAAAGTGAAAATGTGGTAAAATGAGAGAATGAGTAAAATGCTAGAGGTAGAATATGAGTTTACCCCCAAATATTGAAATATGAGATGTTATGCATGGTTTAGATGGTTGAATATTGATGATGAATATTTTGTATGATTAAATGATGCAATATAAGTTGTTTATGTGATATTTGGAATAAATGACTAACATTGTGTATGTGGTGGGATGAGGAAAGATCCTAAGGTTGGAGGTGGTGTCGGTAGAACTAGAGAAGTTGCCAAGAACCGAACCCCAATACTCACCGAGGTAAGGATAAGTCTTTAATTTTGCATTTGAAATAGAAAATGTGTATTTTCTGGTTATGCAAAGATTAAGTTGTAAATTACGCATTTAGTATAAACATATATGGGTGTGTTTATATTAAAGATGGCGTAGATTTACGAAAAAGGAAAATGTGGGTATTTTCTGGTTATGAAATGAATAAGTTGTAAATTGCGCATTTAGTATAAACATATATGGGTGTTTTTATACTAAAGTAGGCGTAGATTTACGGAAGATGGAAAACGTGTGCGTTTTCTGGTCATGCAATAATTATATTGTGAATCACGTAGTTAGTATAAACATATATGAGTGTGTTTATACTAAAGATAGCGTGGATTTACGGGAAATGATTGATGGTGAATTCAATGAAAAGAAAATATATTTTTAGCCGACCATAAATGGTTAGCGACTTCGGCCCGAGTTTACGAGGAAACACTTCGGTCCGAGTTTACGAGGCAACACTTCGGCCCGAGTTTACGAGGCAACACTTCGGCCCGAGTTTACGAGGCAACACTTCGGCTCGAGTTTATGTAGCAACACTTCAGCCCGAGTTTACGCGGCATGTTTTCTTTATAAAAGAGATGAGAATTTGTTTTTAGCTAACCCTAAGGGGTGTAGCGACTTCGGCTCGAGTTTATGTAGCAACACTTCAGCCCGAGTTTATGCGGCATGTTTTCTTTATAAAAGAGATGAGAATTTGTTTTTAGCTAACCCTAAGGGGTGTAGCGACTTCGGCTCGAGTTTATGTAGAAACACTTCAGCCCGAGTTTACGCGGCATGTTTTCTTTATAAAAGAGATGAGAATTTGTTTTTAGCTAACCCTAAGGGGTGTAGCGACTTCGGCTCGAGTTTATGTAGCAACACTTCGGCCCGAGTTTATGAGGCGTGTTTTATTGGTAAAAAGGATGAGAATCTGCTTTTAGCTAACCCTGAGGGGTGTAGTGACTTTGGCTCAAGTAATGCAGCAAGACAAAATGAATTTCGGAAATGGTTTACTAACCCTTTTTCTAATGTGGATTATCTTATAATGACGTTTATTGAATTAACGACTTACTCCTTTGTGTGTTTTGTACTTTTGTCATTAATAATCCCATTGCAGGTAAATAGATGAATGCAGTATGCTAGGTCGGGAGCTTTAGGAGCTTTAGACGTTGGATTCACTATTTATGTTTCGTATTCTAAATGATTACTTGTAGATTTAAATGTTTGTAATCATGACTAACTATTAGTTGGATATTTGTAACTGGGTGTATGGTTATTTCGGAGAACTATACTTATGGGGTCTCATTATCCGTGAGACATTACGAATATGAATTATGTTTTTCTGTCAAATCAAGTGTAGGTGATTATGGAATTTGAAAGTATGATAGTAAGTGTAGGAAAATGCATGCAAAATGATTAAAATGAATGAAAAAATTTCAAGGGTAGAAAATCGGGTCGTCACAACATGGTATCAGAGCATAGTTAATTCTGCGACCTAGGGCATGGCCTTACTTGCTTCTTTGTAACATGTGTAAAAATTTGACTAGTTGAGATTGTGTGTATTGAATGTTTAAAGCATGTGGCTTTGGTATGATGACATGCGACTTGTTATGAGACTATGTGATTTCTTGACTTGAGTGAATTAAAATTAGCTTATTGACTAGTGTTACAAGTGCGGTAGATTTCACTATGGAAGTACGTGCCCGGGAAAAGGGAATGGATGTTTCCACTGCAAGGAGTTTGGGCATATTGAAAGGTATTGTCCCAAGCTGGATCGAAGACCTAATGTCATGCATGTTGGGGAGGCAAGGGACCACGGTCGGATGGTTACCCCAAGTGGCGCAGGGACATCGGGTGTTGATGATCCGGCGAGAGGTAAACGCATGGTGACAGGTATTCTTTGTTTAGTGTTGTTGATTCGGGAGCGACACACTCCCTCATATATGTTAAATGTGAAAACCGGCTGAGATTGTAAACTGAGTCATTACTTCTGACTTGGTCGCGTCGACCCCAATCTTTGTGCTAGTGGTGATGTCGACGTTTATGTTCTAGAGTCCGGTTGTGGTAAAAGGTGTGATATTTACCATAGACTCAGCCTGCTTGTCGTTATCCCAGTTAGATATAATTCTGGGGATGGACTGATTGTCGGCAAATCATGTTATGATTGAATAGCGCTGACAGGGTTGTAGCGGTTGGGGATCTGTGCAAGGTCTCTGACCAGGCCAGTGGTATGGGGCCAATGTCGGATAAGAAAGTCAGGACCCTCCTTCGAAAAAGGGATCGGTATTCATTCAGTAAATGTCACAAGAGGGTATTTAAGAACTCGTTAGTATTTCGAGATGTTAAGATTTGAAAGAACTATTTATTTTGTCTTGGAAAGTGGACTTTCGTCTATGAATTATTGACTTTTATAATAAGTATACTGACAAGAAAAATGTTTAAGTCGGGGATGCTTGTTTTCTCTTATGAGTTGTTAAAGGTTAATTCCCTTTGTTGGCCTTAGTGTGTATGCGCACGCTAAGAGGTGAAACTCATATTTCGAAAATGAAATAGAGGTTGGATAAATTACCTAAAGGTCCTTGCGACTAATGTGTTTACATGGACGTTGACTAATCAGATGTATTATCATTTTGAGGTGACCTATGGTTGGTACCCCAAAATCGATTAAGTATGAAAAAATTATTTTTGATTCTTGTGTATGAAGCTTCTGGTCTATGAAATTTATTTTTTTTGTTAAAGATGAGTACCCGCCGTAACAAATGTATATTGGTATTGAACACCAAGCTATGTGCGGGGATGTTGAACCTCAAAAACTTATTTTGGATCGGGAGTGTCTCAGTTTACGGTTGGGGTAAATGGTAGAACCTTTACTATAGTGTTGATATGCGCGATGATGTCCCAGTTGGATTTAATCTTGGAAATGGACTAGCGATCAGCAAATTGTGTTATGTTTAACTGTGTGTACTTGTTGAGGTGAAGAATTAAGATCTAGTTGCATTGATATGTATATGGGTGCAAAAGGGTAAGACTTATAATGATAGTCGAGAAAAGAGGCTAGTTAAGTTACTTACCCCGCCAATGTGATGAATGCAATGGAATAGACGTGAAACTTTTGGTCTCGAATGACCGGTTCTTTTGCGGTAGGACATTGGCAACGCATGAAATAGTGGTGGTGATCCGAAATTGTCTGCGTTGAATGTGTACCGGCAAAAGTTGTTGTTGTTTCGTGAACATTAGTAATTGCGGTGTATGGGTGTGGTGTAACCATAGGAGAGAAGAAGTTTTGGGTTGTGTCGAAATGAGCGTGCGAACCTTGTTTCACGACGTGGTTGCCATGAGTCGTGGATTCAAACCGCTTTCGAAAATCATTTTTGGGAAAACTTAGCTTGTGCCTAAGTAATGATTTAGTATCATGTTGGAGAATTCCGAAATTTTAGCAACCATATCGGAATAAGTATGAGGTTGTTAAAAGTTTAGTGATATGAGACGCCCATGTATTTCTGGACATAATGCGAGTGGGTTAATAAGTTTATATTTACTAACGGAATTGGTGTGACCAAACCGAACGCAAGTTGTAGGTTTGAGTGTTGGTCGACTTGTGCTTGCCGATTGGTAACAGAATACCTAGTTTTGGTGTGAATCAATGGTTTTATGGTTTCATTGGAGGCTAGAAATCGGTAATTTCTTTAGACGATAAGATTTGATGGTAGAAATATTTTATGTAATTAGACAATTACTGGATAGGTTGATTGTGTACAATGGATGAGACACTAATAATTCTATTGTGTAAGTATTTTGTGGATCTAGTAAAATGAAATTGTGCTAGAGTCTCGAGTGGAGATGAAACTAGCTAGTGTATGATGGATGTTAAAAGATGCATTTAGATAGATATGGGATCAGGAGTTCCCCATTCGCTGAAGTTCGAGATTGTTATCGGGATTCTTAAGGTATGTTAGGATTGATAGATGGATAGGTGCTAGAGATCTATGGTTCTTGATGGATATAGGAAAAACCTTTAGTCTGAATTATGGATTAGTTCCCATGACACTCGAGTTATTAAAGGTTGAGATCTTAACATTTGGACATTGAGGAGTTAGTTCATGAATTGGTTTGGTGATATCACGGTTTAGTGGTGTATGCCCTTAGTGACTGATTAAGTAATCTTAATGGATTAGAGAATCGAATTGTGATTTTGGTTGAATATTCTTGAGCCTAAGGTCTAGGTGATGATTTTATTTTCCGAGGTATGTTTAATTTTCGGGGACGAAAATTCTTATAAGAGGGGGAGGATTGTAACACCCCAAATTTTAATCTTTAAAATTATAGTATCAGTCCTGGAAGCCTCGCTTGATTGAGAGATTCTCGCCTGAGCGAGAAAGGATCACCTGGGAGGGTGAAATCCTGGACTATACTGGAGGATTCTCGCCTGAGCGAGAGTTGTCTCGCCTAGGCGAGAAATGGCAATTTTGGGCTGTTGACACAGTGTAATCGATTACACACTCCTGGTAATCGATTACATGCTGATAAACTAATCAGACCTGTGCATCTGACACAGTGTAATCGATTACACTGTCCTGGTAATCGATTACATGATGATTAAAAGCATCAGATATGTACATCTGACACAATGTAATCGATTACACCATGTTGGTAATTGATTACATCGCGACGATGCCTCTGTAATTTACACTGTGTAATCGATTACACACTTCTGGTAATCGATTACATAGTATTAATGTAATCGATTACACACTTCTAGTAATCGATTACATCGTATTAATGTAATCGATTACACCATGTTGGTAATCGATTACATAGCGACGATGCCTTTATAATTTACACAGTGTAATCGATTACACTATACTTGTAATCGATTACACTTATCGCAGTGTCTATAAAATAGAAACCCAGAACACATTTTAGGGTTAGAACTTCGAAGAGAAGAAAGAGAGGAGAGCTTTTCAAGAGCAAGGAGCCTTAGGACTCATCTTGGAGCTTGAGAAGAGGTAAACCTCTTGTTACTAACTCTTCTTCTTCCTCTCTAACTTGTTTTGGGTATATTGGATTTATTTTCAAAACATGAGAAACCATGGAAACTCATTCTTTAGAGTTATGGTTCGTTTTATGTTGTTTTTATCTTGTAAACTCTTGGTTTAGAGATAGCATATCAAGAATGGAAAGGGTTGTGGGTTGATTCATGAAAACCCCTAAAACCCTAAAAGTGAAAATGTGGTAAAATGAGAGAATGAGTAAAATGCTAGAGGTAGAAGATGAGTTTACCCCCAAATATTGAAATATGAGATGTTATGCATGTTTTAGATGGTTGAATATTGATGATGAATATTTTGTATGATTAAATGATGCAATATAAGTTGTTTATGTGATACTTGAAATAAATGACTAACATTGTGTATGTGGTGGGATGAGGAAAGATCCTAAGGTTGGAGGTGGTGTCGGTAGAACTAGAGAAGTTGCCAGGAACCGAACCCCAATACTCACCGAGGTAAGGATAAGTCTTTAATTTTGCATTTGAAATAGAAAATGTGTATTTTCTGGTTATGCAAAGATTAAGTTGTAAATTACGCATTTAGTATAAACATATATGGGTGTGTTTATATTAAAGATGGCGTAGATTTACGAAAAAGGAAAATGTGGGTATTTTCTGGTTATGAAATGAATAAGTTGTAAATTGCGCATTTAGTATAAACATATATGAGTGTTTTTATACTAAAGTGGGCGTAGATTTACGGAAGATGGAAAACGTGTGCGTTTTCTGGTCATGCAATAATTATATTGTGAATCACATAGTTAGTATAAACATATATGGGTGTGTTTATACTAAAGATGGCGTGGATTTACGGGAAATGATTGATGGTGAATTCAATGAAAAGAAAATATATTTTTAGCGGACCATAAATGGTTAGCGACTTCGGCCCGAGTTTACGAGGCAACACTTCGGCCCGAGTTTACGAGGCAACACTTCGGCCCGAGTTTACGAGGCAACACTTCGGCCCGAGTTTACGAGGCAACACTTCGACCCGATTTTACGAGGCAACACTTCGGCTCGAGTTTATGTAGCAACACTTCAGCCCGAGTTTACGCGGCATGTTTTCTTTATAAAAGAGATGAGAATTTGTTTTTAGCTAACCCTAAGGGGTGTAGCGACTTCGGCTCGAGTTTATGTAGCAACACTTCAGCCCGAGTTTATGCGGCATGTTTTCTTTATAAAAGAGATGAGAATTTGTTTTTAGCTAACCCTAAGGGGTGTAGCGACTTCGGCTCGAGTTTATGTAGCAACACTTCAGCCCGAGTTTACGCGGCATGTTTTCTTTATAAAAGAGATGAGAATTTGTTTTTAGCTAACCCTAAGGGGAGTAGCGACTTCGGCTCGAGTTTATGTAGCAACACTTCGGCCCGAGTTTATGAGGCGTGTTTTATTGGTAAAAAGGATGAGAATCTGCTTTTAGCTAACCCTGAGGGGTGTAGTGACTTTGGCTCAAGTAATGCAGCAAGACAAAATGAATTTCGGAAATGGTTTACTAACCCTTTTTCTAATGTAGATTATCTTATAATGACGTTTATTGAATTAACGACTTACTCCTTTGTGTGTTTTGTACTTTTGTCATTGATAATCCCATTGCAGGTAAATAGATGAATGCAGTATGCTAGGTCGGGAGCTTTAGGAGCTTTAGACGTTGGATTCACTATTTATGTTTCGTATTCTAAATGATTACTTGTGGATTTAAATGTTTGTAATCATGGCTAACTATTAGTTGGATATTTGTAACTAGGTGTATGGTTATTTCGGAGAACTATACATATGGGGTCTCATTATCCGTGAGACATTACGAATATGAATTATGTTTTTCTGTCAAATCAAGTGTAGGTGATTATGGAATTTGAAAGTATGATAGTAAGTGTAGGATAATGCATGCAAAATGATTAAAATGAATGAAAAAAATTCAAGGGTAGAAAATCGGGTCGTCACAGGACTTGACAACTCAAATATCTCAAACTGCTGTTTATATTGAGAATGCACAAAAATTGAGGAAAGATTTGAAAGATAGGTTCTCAAAAGGTGACTACTTTCGCATTTCAGATTTGTTGCAAGAACTGCATTCAATTAAGCAAGGTGATAAAGACATTTCAAATTATCACACTGATATGAAAACAATTTGGGAAGACTTGGAAGATTTAAGGTCCTTACCTTATTGCACGTGTAAATGTGGCATGATGAAGATTGTGAAAGAGCAAAGAGATTTTGAATATGTGGTTTGCTTCTTGAAAGGAGTGAATGAAGAGTTTAACACTACTAGATCACAGATTCTATTGCTTGAGCCTCTTCAAACTATCAACGAAGCTTTCTCAATGCTGCAACAACAAGAGAGGCAAATAGCTGGACTTAACACACAAGTCATGTTCAATTCAAGCATAGTAAATTCCATTGAAGGGACAACTAAAGTGTTCAATAAAAACACACAATGGAAATGTGTTTTGGGAAGAGGAAACACATTTGGAAAATTTAGAGGAAAAAGTTTTGGTAGAGGATATGGATCAAATAGAGGAAGCTCTACCAAAATTTGAACATTCTGTGGGAAAGAAAGACACACTACATATGTTTGTTATTACAAACATATCTTTCCACCTAATTTTGGAAAACAAAGAATTAATATTATTGTTAATGGCAACATGGGAAGTACCAACTTGATTGAGTCAAGCAATGAAGATAAATTCTCAAATACATAGGATAATGGTAAGGCTTCTATGAGTTTTAGTGTTGCACAATATGCAGAGCTTGCATCTTTGTTCAACAATGTGGGTTTAGCTAGTCATGCTGGAAGCAATGTGAATCAACTTAGCATAATGCCTCATGAAGAAAGAGAACCATATAAGAACTCAGGTAATATCCATCCATGGATTCTTGATACTGGTGCCACTAACCATGTATGTCCTTATTTGTGTAGTTTTATGTCATACCAATTTATTAAGCCACTTGCCATCAAAATTCCAAATGGATCTGTTGTCACAGCAAAGTACTATGGGATGGTTATGTTTTCTGAGAAACTAGTACTACATAATGTGCTATATGTTCCTGAGTTCAAATTCAATCTCATATCCATACATAAACTTGCACTTGACTTACATTGTAGAGTAATTTTTGATGATCCTCAATGTATGATTCAGGATATGAGTACGTTGAAGATTATTAGACATGCTAAAGTGGACAAGCATATCTACATCCTTATTGCACCTTCAAGACCTTATATACAAAAGTTCTCTATTGTTAATTTTGCATGTAGTATTTCTTCTTTTGATTTGTGACATTACAGATTAGGACATCCATCTACTGGTGTATTCGAACATATTTGTAAGGAATTTCCATATGTGAATTTTGATTCCAAGAAAACTTGTGATTTTTGTCATTTGGAAAAACAAGAAAAGTTACCTTTTCCTACAAGTGTGAATAAAAGTTTAGCACCTTTTGATCTTGTTCGCATGGACATTTGAGGTCCCTTATCTGTTCCTTCAATTCATGGTTTCTAATACTTTCTCACTGTGATTGATGATTATAGAAAACATACATGGTTGTATCTCATGAAAGCTAAGTCAGAGGCAAGAAACTTAATGCAAAATTTTGTTACTTTCGTTCAAACTCAGTTTCACAAAGTCATCAAAATTATCAGAACAAATAATGGAATTGAGTTTCAGCTACCTTCTTTCTTTGACAAGTTTGGTATTATCCATCAAACATCATGTGTTGAAACTCCACAACAAAATTCAATTGTAGAAAGAAAGCATAGGCTTCTTCTCAATGTAACTAGATCAATGTTGTTTCATGCACACCTTCCTAATATTTTCCGGTCTTATGTTGTACAACGTGCTACATTTCTCATAAATAGGATCTCTAGTGCAACTCTTCAACACAAGTCTCCTTATCACATGCTATACAGATGCAAGCCTCGTCTCAATAAACTCAAGGTCTTTGGTTGTTTATGCTTTGCATCTACCTCGTCCACTCATCGCACCAAATTGGATGCTAGAACCAAGAAAAGCATCTTCTTGGGTTTCAAGACAAGTGTTAAAGGATATGTTCTGATTGATTTACAATCTAGAGAAATTTCTATCACTAGGAATGTTCAATTCCATGAAGCACAATTTCCTTATTTTTTCAACAAAGGAGAATGCAACTTCTGATAATCTACCTACTTCATCTCTTGATTTCCTTCTCTATGATCACACTCTACCAATTGATTCATCACATATTTCTCTTCCACCACAACCAAACACTAATCCTAATCCCAAGTCAAACACCATTGAACTAAACACTAATCCCAATCCTGAGTCAAACACTATTCCCTATATTGCCTCACCTTCTCCCAACCAAACACAATCTGTTAGACATTCCACAAGGATACGTCACCCACCAACCTATCTTCATGATTTTCATTGCAACCTTGCTGCACAAAATACAGCAGTCACTCCTCTTATCCCATATCCTCTTTCATTTGTTCTATCATACTCTTCTATTTCACATCATCACTTATCTCATGTTCTTTCTGTTTCTACTCACACTGAACCAAAATCATACAAACAAGCCACACAAGCATCTGAGTGGATTACTGCTACGAAAAATGAACTAGCATCCTTGGAATTGAACAATACCTGGAGCATTGTTGATTTACCAAGCGATAAGGTTCCTATAGGATCTAAATGGGTATATAGGATCAAATACAAATCAGATGGAAGTGTTGAAATATATAAAGCTTGATTGGTAGCTAAAGGGTATGATCTATAAGGTGTTGATTTCTTTGATACTTTTGCAACTGTAATCAAGTTAACAACAGTCAGATTGGTGTTGGCAATTGCTGCATCTCAAAATTGGATCCTGTATCAGTTAGATATAAATAATGCATTCTTACATGGAGATTTGACAGAAAAGGTGTAGTATGCTCAAAGCCTAATCAAGTATACAAGCTTAATAAGTCTCTTTATGGCTTAAAGCAAGCAAGTAGGTAGTGGTATAGAAAGCTTTCCAACACTCACATTCACATTGGTTACACTCAATCTACTCATGATCATTCCTTATTCACCAAGAAGCTTGAAAACAACTTCATTATCCTTCTTATTTATGTGGATAACTAATACTAGTTGGCAATAGCATCAACGAAATAGTTTCTGTAAATCAACATCTTCATGATTTGTTCAAAATCAAAGATCTTGGACCATTGAAGTACTTTCTTGGTCTTGAAGTTGCTCGATCCAACATAGGGATGGCAATGAAAACCGAACCTACGGGTACCCGCCCGAACCGAACCCAAATTTAATGGGGAAAACCCGATGTGATTGGGTTCAGGTTCGGGTTTTACCCGAGTTCAAATTTCGGGTTCGGATTTGGTATTAACAATATCAAACCCGGACCCACCCCGGACCCAATTAATATATCTAAAACTATAAAATTACATATAAAAACATACATAAAAGCTATATATATATATATAAATTTCGCACACATATATATGCTATATAGTATAAATTTCACAAATATATATAAGTTATACATATATAAATTTCATACACACACATATATATAAACTATATATATAAAAATATATGTTTTTCGGGTTTTTTTTCGGGTTCGGTTTACCTGAAACCCGACGGGTTCGGGGATGGTATCATTGTTTCCAACCCCACTTAATTTGGGTTCGGGTTCGGGTTTTGGATTTCAGGTTCGGGTTTAGGTAAGAACAAACCCGACCCCGACCCGCCCCGTTGCCATTCCTAATCCAACAAGGGTATTACTTTGAGCCAAAGAAAGTATGCATTGGATATCTTAAACGACACAGGATTATTGGCTTCAAAACCTGCTCTCACACTTATTGCTAAAGGGACTGTTCTCTCTCAAGATTATTCTGGTGCATACTCGAATCCTGCTGCCTACAAAAGACTAGTGGGAAGACTACTTTATCTCAATAATACCAGACCAGATCTTAGCTTCTCCATTAAGCAATTAAGCCAGTTCATGATTCGACCAACTAATGCTCATTATCAGGCCCTCACTCGCATACTTAGATATATTAAAGGAGCTCCTGGTCAGGGTATTTTTTTTACCCATCAAATTCTATCATCCAACTAAAAGTATTTAGTGATTCTGACTGGGCCATCTGCATAGATTCCAGAAAGTCTATCTCTGGATTTTGTGTCTTTTTTGGGAACTCTTTGATCTCATGGAAATCAAAGAAACAAACCAAAGTGGCTAGATCATCTTCTAAAGCCGAGTATTGAACTCTTGCTACAAAAGCTTCTGAGCTTCAATGGTTGACTTTCCTGCTTGACAGTTGTCTCATCTCATTCATTAAGCCTTCTCTTCTATATTGTAACAGCAATTCTGCTCGATATATTGCATCAAACTCCATGTTTCATGAATGCACCAAGCATATTAAAATTGATTGTCATGTTGTTAGGGACATGGTAGTCAAAATCGCGATCTTACTCGTGAGATAGCACGATCTTATGATCCTTGAGCCTCACTCCGTGCTCGATCTTAATATTGGGCACACCTTCGTGGGATCGAGTGGGATCGTCGTGTGGGTGCGTAAAACGGTGGAATCTACGAGACCACCGACCCCTAAACCTCTTTCACTCTCTATCTCTGCTTCACTTTCTCTCTCTCTCTCTCATCATGCAAGTTCTGCAACATTCAACATTTTCTCTCTCTATCTGTATGCTTTTTCCGTCGGGGTAATAGGGAATAAGCTAATCGGGTCAGTTGCGACCTGGTTTGTTAAAAACCCTAATTTTTTACTTACAGAAAAACACATGATGGGCTTTTAACCCATAAGTCTAATGTCTATTTTAACCCATCACTCATGAATTAAAATGGGAACACTGATGGCTGAAATTTTACTTTTTTTTGTTTACTTGGAACTTGTGCAGTTGAAATATTTTGCTATTGTGATTTATGGGTTTGTTGAAAACCCAAATTTTTTATTTATAAAAAACCATATGATGGGTTGTTGTTAATCTAGTCTATTAAGCCCAATCTCTATTTTAACACATGAATTTGATTAAAACTTGAACAAAGTAAATAAATGGAAACCCTATTTTTTTTACTTGGTACTCATGTAGTTGGGTATTTTGCTATTATGACTTATGATATGTATTACCTTATTACTTTAATTTATATTATTCATATACTATGTTTATTATTATAAATATCTTTAATATTATAACTTATGAATTGCTTGCTATTCATATATATATATATATATATATTTATTTATTTATTTGTAGAATCTTACGAGCCGTGCTACGATCCTACGTTTACGATCTTTGGTTGCCTTCCCAATTCTAAGTAAAATCTCGATTTTAACTACCTTGGTTAGGGAGAGACTTCAAGCTCAACTTTTCCATTTGCTTCCTATCCCCACTAAAGAACAACCTGCTGATTTGTTCACAAAGGCTTTAGATTATTCTAGCTTCTCTTATCTTCTTCCCAAGCTGGGAGTTTTGAATCTTTACTCTCCAACTTGAACGGGGGTATTGGATATATAGATATAGCAGATTTATTAATATATGAAATATATAGACTTTTCATTTGTTTCTTCTATGGACTTTTCATTTCTTTCTTCTTTTGCCAGTTATGTTCTCTTCCTTTTGTATATAACCAGCTTCTTCAAGCTTGGTATTGTGTGAAATCCATATATGAAAAACATTATGATTACACAAAATTCAATAGGTATATCGACTTAAAAACGACAGATTAAATTGTCTATAGATATAATTTTAGAGGCTATACGTAAGGTTTTTTAGCCCTTACCAATAGTATGATTTATACCACATTGAGAGAGTAAATGGGAATTTTGTACAAATATGTTACAAATTCATAACATCAATGAACTTAGGAAAATAATATATTTATCAAAGTCATGTATGACATTTCGGTAGTTCATAATGCCATCGAGGAAGTTAAAGAATGTATTATGTGTGTTCGAGTATTGCTTCTACTCAAAAACCATGGTATTAAATTAAATCGGTGGTAATGATGGTATTGGTGAATGTTAGCACGAGATAGGGTGAGTATAGTGATAACAATGAGCATAGTCGGACACAAATAGTCGCTACCTACTATCTGTTTTACACTGGAAATTTTTACCCTAATTGCTTGTACATGCATGGGTACGCACTTGAAAGTTTGCTGTACGTTTTAGAGGATACCCTAATTGCTTGTACCCGTATATACAACGAGGATACGTTAGGTGCTTTTTTTTAAATGATAGAGATCTATTTACTCCAACTTACTTCATATCTTAGTCATTAATTATAGGGAAATTCAATGATTTAGATTTACTAACTAATTTAAACCATTGAATTTCTCTATAATTGAGGGTTAAGATGTGAAGCAAGTTTAAAAAATTTACTCTTGGAATAAGTAAATTCTCTCCCTTTTCAAATTGTAGATATACATTATGGGCGGTGTAAAGAACCCATTTCTAAAATTCACCCACTGGCTGTCGGAATTTTACCCATAAATGTTCATTAGCTCAGATTTTTTTTTGCTATTTCCTAATAGAGTGTTCTGGTGAGGAGAGAGGAAATATATAAAATATAAATTTTGATTTTTTAGATATATCAAATAATTTTTTTTATTGATTTTACTAGAAGTTTCATATTCCATAACTCATGTGAGAGCACGGTAAAGGGCACTTTCAAACTATGAGAAATAACGTACCAAAAAACCTGAGAAATAGGCGATGTTGGTGCCATCAAAGCCATGTGGATAATGAACTTTGCTGTAATCAACTCTTTAATTTCTTCTTCAATCTAATCTTCTCTGTGACTATATCTCCACATCTATGGCAAAATCAATCATCAGAGAACAAGAAAATATGATATGCTAGAATATTTTGATTATCCTAAGTTTATTTATTATATGCGTAAAATCCCACATATAATATAAATAAATTTGACTCTGGATTTGTGAAAGGTTAGTTTATTAGTTTTGTTTTAATTTCTTTATTCTTCTTCTCTTCTATTGGCTTTGTCTCTCTATCTATAGATGGTAGATGTAAAATTTGATGATAAAAGTGACAGTTAGTTAAGTTTCAGTCGGTAAATTCTTATATGTTAATTAGAGTAACCGAAGATCTTATCTTAAATAAACACCCACACTTAATTCAACTGAGGAAATGGATTGGAATATATCCCAGATGTATCACCATCCTCACTATTATTTAATTTATTTTAACACAAAATAGTCACAACTAGCAATAAGAAGGTTTTGAAGAGAGAGACAGTTACCCAACTCGAACTCGAAATTCAAAACGTGAACCCGACTTAAGTGGGTTGAAAACAATTATATTATTCTTGCACATGTCGGATTTCAAGTAGTCCGAATCCGATAAAAACTCATCCAAAATATATATTTATATATATAGGTTTGATATATATGAAATTTATTTATATATATATATAGTTTTTATATATTTATTTATGCATATATTAATCAAATTTGGGGTGACATATCAACTGTAGCAAACCTGAACTCGAAGGTTAAACTCGGGTAAAACCCAACTTCGAACCCGAAATCGAACCCAATCACATTGAGTTTCTCCGTTAAATTCAGGTTGAGTTCGAGCGAGTACCCGTGAGTTTGTTTTTATAACAATCCGCAAGCGGTAGGTAATGGATTCATGCAGTAGTAGACTTAAATTCTTAAAAGTGGTCAGTTTTTCATTTTCATTTTTATTTTTTTTAGAAAAGGTATGCTGTAATTTAAATTGGAGCCTTAGTGCAATCATTGGAGATCATGGAGATCATGTGATAGGAAGGTATCATGCTGTAATTTAAAGTACACTAGACACTGGATTTGATCATTCTCTTACCATTTCCATGGGTTGAGATTTAAAGCTCGAGTGTCTCTTATTTTATTATAATAAGGTTCTGTTTGTGAGTTGTGTTTTGAAGTTAAAAAAATGGACAAAGAAAACTATGTGCTATGAAATATACTTGTGAAAGACTCCTTCTCTCGCCCTTCATTCCCCTCCAGACCTCGGAAAGCGACTCTAAAGTTTAGGCTCGGGGGGAAGGCACACGTCCATGCAAGGTTAGGGAAGAGGCCAACCTCCATAAGAATTTATAGACCATCTGCCAACCAAGAAACCTTAACAAAGTCACAAGTGTGAGTAGTAGTTTGAACAAATGTGCCAACCTTTGTTGAAGCAGTGTCTCCTTGATTGCAAACTCATATCATTTACTTTAAATGTTTTGATTTATAGATTCTTATGCAGGAGCTAGTTTAGATTCATTTGGAAAACATATCATAAGCTCAAAGAAAATTTCAAACAATGAAACGGGCTATCTCGGTATGATCTAGTATATATATATATATATATATATATATATATATATATATATATGTAAAATTCTTTTATTGCTCATTTGTTTCCTCTTCACCTTATCAGTGTTTTAAATTGCGGTTGCAGTTATTGCGATTATAGTCATTGCGGTCGCTACGATGCGGATTGCAACCATTGCGGTTACTGCGATTGCAATCATTGCAGCCGCTGCAATGCAGATTGCGGCCATTGCGGTGTGAATTATTTTGTGAGTAAAAAAATATTTTTTAACCTCATGCGGTCTGATGCGACTGTGTTGCGGCGTGATGAGACCCAAATGCGGTCCAATGCGGTTGTGTTACGGCCCGATGCGGCCGTATTATTATGATTCGGTGTCACACTGCAATTGCAGTGTGATGCAGTTGCGGTGGTCATTACAACTGCAATATTGCGGCTGCATCACGTGATGCGGTCCGCAATTTAAAACACTGCTTCACCTTAATGGTACATTAAAATGTATGTACATCAGTCATCAGATATAGATACATATATACATATTAAAACATTATTATATATGTACATTTTCTACTTTCACTTTATATAGTTAGCAATATCTTAATGTCAAGAAACATTTGGTTATGTAGATGGAATGCTTAGAGGGAAGATCTGTAGTACACCTTGAAAATGCTAGCCTACTTGGACCTTCTTCATTTCAAAGAAAAAGCCTATCTTTTGGAGAGGATTCACCAATTGATCATGATTGTGAGAAGTTATCTCAAGATGTAGTAAGAAGTAAGGTGCTTAGCAGCATAAAAGTTGTAGTCCTTTCCACCAAGATAAACTTGCTCATGCCTTTTGGCCCCATGGCAATTTTGGTAGATAATTTGTTTGATAGTCATGTAAGTTTCATTTTTGTCACAGTTTCATTTCTTTGTTAATCATGTATTTGAGTCTTGGATAATAAAGTATTCCTTTTGATTTAGCTGAATTCTTCAAATGTGTTTCAGGGATTGGTCTTTCTTTTCTGCTTATTGGGCATTATACCCTTGGCAGAGCGTTTGGGTTATACAACAGAGTAAGTTACTCTATGTTTCATCTATATTAAGTGAACAATGTATGCACTTTCCAGGTAAGCTGCAAACTATGTTGTGATTAGTTGAAGTGTACATCAGTTATTTAAGTTGCGGACCGCATCACCTGATGCAGCCGTAATATTGCGGTTGCGGTGACCACCGCAACTACATCAAACCGCAATTGTGGTGTGACTCAAATCACAATGATGCGGCCACATCAGACTGCAACACAACTTCATCGGACCGCATTTGGGCCACATCAGTTCATCGGATTCAAAATATTATTTTAATCGCAAAATAATTTACACCGCAGTCCACATCACAATGGTCGCAATGACCGCAATCTCAATAACCACAGTTGTTACTACAATCGTGACCGCAAATGCAATTTAAAACACTGGTTTACATTTAAAATTGTTTGAACAATGGTTATAAGCATTAGTTAGCCGAATTGCAGGATATATTAAACATCTGTTTCAAATAAAAATTGGCAGCATGTAAATATTGACAATATTATCCTCTAGATAATGGAGGCTAATGGTGATATTGTTGTTTCCGAGTGTGTTATAATTTTTTTTTATAAATTTAGATATAGTTGTAGAGGGTGAATCTGTGTACAACTATAAAGTTAGTTACCTTATGACCTGGATGAGTGGAGAGCAACGATAAAGTTAGTTACCTTATGACCTGGATGCGTGGAGATTATCAGTTCAAATTTATAAACGGGACCCTCGCGTACAGGACCAACTGAGATAGCAACACTTGACGTGGACATATATTTCTAACTTTGTCTTCTTTTTCTGTTTTTATGAATGAGAAATGTGGGAATGATTTTGCATTTAAGTTTTGCATATGTTATCAAAACCTCCTTCAACAATCATCCTATGAATATAGTTAACTATTAAGACTTATCTCTCTTCTAGTAATGAATGATGTGATTTTTATACAACATGTTCAAATAGAATTTGTTTGATTGTTCAAGAATTTGACTATAATGCAACTTTTCGCCTGCTTTTCCACACAGGCAACTAGCTTTGTTTACTGGACCTGCAGGTACTCATAGCTTTCCTTTATTCAATTACAACATAATTTGTATAGTTTTTCTTATTCAACTTGTTTCAAAAGCATTAGAAGTCTGTTTTAATTACTTAATCTCCAATTTGACCTTGCAGTTGGAGGACTTTTATATGCCACATTTGGAAATGCCACAGAATTAATTATATCAATACATGCCCTGAAAAGTGGTTTGATTCATCTTGTTCAACAATCACTACTAGGCTCAATATTGTCAAACCTCTTGCTAGTGCTTGGATGTGCATTATTTGCTGGTGGAGTAGTGTTTTATAAGAGAGAACAAGCATTTAATAGAGTACGATATTTTTTTTATTAAGAGTAAATACCTATTTTCGTCTCAAAGAATATACAGTTTGGTCCCTCAAAAATTAAAAAACCTAAAATGGTCTAAAAAATATCAAGCATGGGTCAAATTGGTCATTTTTCGCATATTTTATGACACCTGGTATAGACTATTTTGACTGACATTGGCGATCATTGAGTACTAATTTGGGTTCTTATTAAAAGCATTTCCCTTTAATGATTTTATATTCATATTTCTTGCATTAAATTATATGCCTTGGCTGTGACAATATAACATGAATTGACCTTCTCTAATCACCAGACAGATACTACTGTGGATTTTGGATTACTATTGATGGCAGTAATGGGTCTGATATTTCCAGCAGTTCTCCATGCTACACATACAGAATTAGAAAATGAGAAATCTGAGTTAAATCTTTCAAGATTTACAAGTTGCATTATGCTTGTGGCTTATGTTTGCTACATAGTGTTTCAAGTGAAGAGTCAGAAGAATTTACAAGCTCTAGTCGAAGAGGTTAAGCCTTAATGCATCTTTTGTTTGTTTACTGAGCAAATATATAGTTCAGAGTTCAGAGTGTTCACTGTTCAGTAGATAGTGCTGTTAACAGTTTGCAACAATTAAATATGGCATTTCATTTCACTCTCAAATGTCTCCATTGGTGGTGCATTTGTTCCAACAGATAGATACTTAGAAAGAAGCATGCAGCATAACTTAGTTTTTAATGTTTTTGTTGGGAGATCTTTATCCATGAGCTATATCATTTTACCATGGGCTAAGTGAAAGAAGCATATAAGTGGGTTTAACATCACATCTTGATCCAAAACTTTAAGACATTAGGTTTATAGGTCCATCCATTTATATGCTCTTTAACTCATCCACTTTTACACAATGTGAGACTTCTTCATTCACACTTGAAATACCCAATATATTTCCTTCAAATGTGAGTTACTCCTATTTGAGTATTGAATACACTAGAGCTAAGCTCTCTATCTACTTATACTGTCGTTGGCTTGTCTTTTCATCAACGGAACACGCCGTGTTGGCCTCTCGTCAGGAAGACTTTAGACACAATGGATCTACCGACCACTTGTCGCTTCAAAACTCCCTTCCCGTCGAATCATCGGCTCTGATACTACTTGTTGGGAGATCTTCATCCATGGGCTAGGTGAAAGAAACATATAAGTGGACTTGACACCACATTTTGACCTAAAACCTTAAGCCATTAAGTCTGAGTTCATGCACTTATATGTTCTTCAACTCATCCACTTTTATACAATGTGAGACTTCTTCATTCACACTTAGAATACTCACCTCATAATCGTGTAACTCATAATATTTGATGTGGATGTTGAACATATTAACATTATGAATCTTGTACTGCAAGGAAGTTTTGTAAGATAAACTTAATCTTTCAATTTAGTATCTACACCGTGGAAGCATCTAAAATCAAATTCTTAAGCAATTAATGATCCATGCATAATAAACTTTGAGTATTGTCAATTATTTCTTTTAATTTATAATTGCAATGAATGATTTTTAGGATGGAGGTCTTAGTAAAGAGACTTCAGATGATGAAGAAGTTCCTGAGATTTCAATGTGGGAATCAATGATATGGCTGGCAATCTTAACTGGAGGTATATCAGTCTTGTCAGAATACTTGGTTAAAACCATAGAGGTAATTTAAATCTTGAAAACATTGTGTCTTTTCTCTAGTGGTCACCTTATTTATTTCCTATCTTTTATACATAATTTGAAATATTTATGTGATAATGGAAAAGCTACTTTTTATCTTTTGTTCAATTTCCCTTTTCCCTACTTTTTGTCTTCATTTTTTACTTAGTATCTGCATAGGATATGATGATAAATGTTGGGTTATTAATAATTTTTTTTGTTTTCATTCACCTATTAATTTATTTATGAGAATGAGCCTCAATGCAATGGTAAAGTTATTGCTTAACTATTAAAATGTTAGTAGTTTAAATTCTGAAAATAACATTTCACACTTGCGGGATAAAACTATCTACATCTTCTATCCTCGAACCAAATAGAGTTGTACAAAACTATTCTATTCAATGGAAATTTCAAGTTTCTCAAAATCATTATTTCCTTTTGGTTTTCATTTGGTACTGATTACTTTGATAGTTTGCCTTTTTCTTCCCTCTATTTGATGAACCTGTGGCCTTTGGAGTTGTTGTAACTTGTAACATCTAACATATGCAATATTTTCAGGGGGCATCAAAAGAGTTGAAAATGCCTATGGCATTTCTTAGTGTTATTCTTCTCCCTATAGTTGGGAATGCTGCAGAACATGCTGGATCTGTAATGTTTGCTGTCAAAGACAAACTTGTAAGTATTAACCTTAATTAACTAGTGATGCTGTAGTTTTTGTTGGCAATTTCAGAATAAATTTCACTCACGTGTGAGACGTAAAATGGGCATTTGCGAAAGCGGCAAGTAGATAAATAATATAGAGAAAAATAGAACAGTGACGTGTTCAAATTGAGAAAGAAACAATTACGGAACCTTAGCCCAAAAAATGTCTCTACTATATAAAATAGGATTACAATATTTGTATCTCTATAACTCTATGAGGATAACACTCAATCTCAACCAAGAAGAGTGACATATAAACTCTCTCTAGTATCTCACTGGGAATACTACTCTCTCTATACTGTTTTTTTCACTTGTTTGTTCATCTCTTGCTCACAAGTTTCCTTTATATGGTGAAGGAGATGAATGATTCATCATAAAGACAAAGTGGATGACTAACTCTTCTCATACTTTTAAGATATCTTGAAAATGATACTCCAACTTTCTAAGTGGACTCCATAGTTTTCAAGAGTCAATGAGTAAAATATCCCCCTTCCTGTTAGGGTTATCACTAGTCATGCACCTATACAATTGTCTGTTAGTTTCTTGAGTGAAATGTTTTGGCCAACATAACCAATAATAATGTAATTAGATATATGGATACAAAACATAATCAATAATGTACTTACAAATTAACAATACTTACAATTTTTTCATTGATTCCTCTATACCTCTCTATACCTCGCTCGAGAAGCTTAGTATGGATATAAAGGTTTAAATGGCTCTTGTGGTTTTCATCACTTACTTTCTGTAAAAACAAACAACATTAACATGAACAATCATATATACAAAAGCATAAGTATAAAGTGAAGGGGAGGGATCCACTTACTGAAGAGTAAGTGGAAAAAACCTACTTCACGTCATATGCATCAATTCTTGAGAAATCCAATGGTTTGAATTAGTGAATAGATCTAAACCATTGGATTTTCTAAGAATTGATGGCTAAGATGTGGAGTAGATTTTTTTCACTTACTCTTGGGAGTAAGTGGATCCCTCCCCGAAAGTCAATACAAAGATGATTTGTGTGCATGTAATGACAAAAGCCTTCTGATGCTCCTCTTCAATGAGATTTGCATATTTGGTCGGATGTTTGAGGTTGACATTGTCATCAACGTCCCTAACACACTTGTCGATATCGGTTCTAAATTTTCAGAGACCTTTGCGTCAGGTTTAAGGATATAATCATTGTGTTCATCACTAACATCAAAAGTTGAGTGAAAACACATAAATACAACATGTAAATACATTTCATGGAAACACAAAAATACACCTACATTGTATGAAAACGCATATACATTGCATGAAAGCACAAACACAAGCACATAAATGGAAACTTAGTGTTATTTTATTCTAGATACGCTCCTTCGTGAGATTCAACCTAACATCAGTCCATGAGCTGAATGTTATTGGCACATTCTGTCTAACCACGACTCCAATGTAGCATACCAATTTGTTGCCACCATTCGTGTTTAATGGTTGGCCTTTTGTATTTCATTCAACCGACAACTTCATGTTCTTACTTCTTGCACGAATCACCTTCTTCATGGAAGTTATTCCACGTGGAGTACGTTTATAAATAAACAGTTGGATTTTGATGAAGTACGTGTAGCATCATCACCACTGTGAGAATCATGACCACTTTGGGAAGTCATTGGTGAAGTTTTTTGAGTTGGTTATCTGTTTGATAGTGTATGCAGTTTTCTGAGATTTTTTCTGATCGAACAAGTTTGAGAGTGTAGAGGAAAGTGAATCAACTTTCGATATTTAAATATCGTAACGTATCAACAACACTCATTTAAGTAAACGATGTTGATATGTCCTCTTCAACAGTGTTCATTGTAAGAGGCGTTGTTGATATATCATCTTCAACTGCGCTCATTGTAAGGAGCGCTGTTGAATAGATTCAAATTAACAACTCACGTTTAAGGGAGCGTTATTAAACAACGTTCATTCAAGTCAGTGCTAATTCAACAAAACTCCTGAAAGCCTGCGTTGTTGATGTTATATCCGCATATATAATTTAACAATGATTGCTTTAATGAGCGTTGTTGATTATCTTCCACCTTATTTTTAATGACGTTGTTTTAGCAAGCACAGTTGAATGACCGTTGTTAATTGCGATATTTGGCATAATGACATTATTGAGAATTAACTATTATCATACTTTCAAGACACATTGAAAATGTTACTCCATTTTTCTAAGTTGAACTTTATAGTTTTCAAAAATTAACGAATAATTTTAATACTTTGGAATAATCATCATTGAATGTATTCAATTGATCATTTATCAATGTTCGTTGGTCAAGATCACCATCAATTTGGAATGATTCAACAATTTTAACCTCTACCAACAGTGGCCGTATAAATTCAAAAGAAAGTTGTGTTCCCCATATTGTTAAAACTATATATACATTAGGATAAAATGTTATGAGTTTTACTTGTAGGAGGGAAAAATAAAATTTGTATGAAATGAATAAAGTTGATTTTCTCTGAATCTAAGCTGGCTCTATCATTCATGTAGGAATTATCTCTTGAAGTGGCCGTAGGATCTTCAATACAAATATCAATGTTTTTGGTAAGTCTTTTTTTTAAAAGAAATATTACAATCATATTATATTTATATTTGAGTAATGTTATATCCTCATACTAAATCCTCCTACTAATCCTCATACCCACGAAAAAGTGACATATGTCATTCGTAAACTAATCACTAATAAATAAAGTATCACTTTGTGACATATGTCACTTACTTGTGGGGAGCAGGATTAGTAGGAGGATGGCGATATATCATTTTCCATTATATTTCCCTTAGCCTCCAATATTCTAGTTAGAAAGATTACATATATATATATATATATATATATATAAATAAATAAAGGATATCTAACTATCTTACAAGGAGAGGTTCCTGATTAATGAATTTGAAACTTCTTCAGCCATCTCTGACTTTATTAGAAACCAAAAGATCCTACACGATGCAGAAACAAAAAAGATCTTGGTTTATTCAATTAGACAAAGTATAGAATTTATTCAAGGTGACATACAAATTTCCTAGGGCTGCAATGCTGTTCAGCAAGCAACATAAAACATATACCTAAATACAATAGAAAATTAACCTTTCACATGAGTTACAATCCATTCATAAAAAAAGACCTTGGTTTGAAGTATTCAAAAGGAACAAATCTAACCCTCATATATTTGAAGGATTTCTAAAGCCTCTAAAACCTTCCATGTGTAAATATGGGGGTTTTCAAAAGAGACAAAATGTCAAAATACATAAATGTTTTAAGTAAAATTATATAATCTTACATTATCGGTACTTTAGCCCCCTCTTATCTAAATTTCACACTCTAAAAAATGGAAGAGAATTATCTTCCTTTCTCCTTTCCTACCTCCCCATTGTTGCCCCTTGATATCTCTGCTTCTCATTCCCTCATAACTGTAAAAGATAACCTAAAGAATCTACTAACCATCTTAGTCCTTATCATGATTTGCAATCACTGCAGATTCCTTTTTGTGTGGTATTTGGATGGATGATTGATTGCCCTATGGACTTGAACTTTCAACCTTTCGAGACTACTTCACTTTTCATGTCTGTTATCATAGTTGCCTTCTTGTTGCATGTAAGTTTCTATGCTGATTTCTTTCTTCCCTTACAAGGATTTCATATTTACTTAACCTTGTTTCAATATGTAGAATGGAACCTCGAACTACTTCAAAGGAATAATGCTCATTCTTTGCTATTTGATAGTTTCTGCAAGCTTCTATGTGCATACTGACCCAGCACCAATTGGTGGTAAGCTTCAATTAAGTATGCTCTTTAAAAGTTAAATTCATGCAATTTCCTTTTTACTTATTAACTGTTGGAATATTTATGCTTTTGATATTATATTATCATTTTCTAAAAATATATTTCTATCTAATCCTATTTTTCATTTTTCTACCACTCATCAATAATTCTAACTCTAATATGATATTAAATGAGACTCAAACACACACTTACAAATGAGAGAGAGAACAAGAGGAAATGTTAAAACTGATAATTCATAAAGTATTGCTTTCATGCCTTTATATAGGCCTTGGAGTACATATTCTTGGTGGCTAAGAGACTTAGTGAATTAGTGGCTAAGAAACTTAGCAAGGAAGCATATTTAGGGGGTGATATTTTCCACTAGTTTTCTTTCTTAAATAATAAGCTTAACTTTAGACACATCTAACTTTTACATTCTTCTATAGGTAGTATTTATATTAATTGCTTAACTTTAGACACATCTAGCTTATTTAGGTGGTGATGTTGTCCACTACTTTTCTTTCTTAACTAATAAGCCTAACTTTAGACACATCTAGCTTTTACATTATTCTATAGGTAGTATTTATATTAATTGCTTAACTTTAGACACATCTAGCTTATTTAGGTGGTGATGTTGTCCACTACTTTTCTTTCTTAACTAATAAGCCTAACTTTAGACACATCTAGCTTTTACAT
This sequence comes from Lupinus albus, assembly GCA_009771035.1. NCBI lineage: Eukaryota > Viridiplantae > Streptophyta > Magnoliopsida > Fabales > Fabaceae > Lupinus > Lupinus albus. Next base: position 3,714,902 of record CM020015.1, read on the forward strand.
TATTCTATAGGTAGTATTTATATTAATTGCTTAACTTTATACACATCTAGCTTATTTAGGCGGTGATGTTGTACACTAGTTTTCTTTCTTAACTGTAGACACATTTAGCTTTTACATTATTCTATAGGTAGTATTTATATTAATTGCCTTATTTTCTAAATGCTTCTCCATACCCCTTGATTTAATTAATTCCAACATGATGTTCCACCAATATGAATCACACCTCCACTAGCAGTTTAGTTTATTAATTATCTTACTTTTAATTCTACAATAGAAATAGGTTATACTAATCGTGTCGAGAAATAAGTCTCATATCGCCTAACTCATTGTCTCGGGAATGATTTAAGTACATGTTGATCTACTTCTCTCATTGCCAATTGGTTTTGATATGGAACCTTAACATGTTATCAGAATCAGAGTCCAACTTCTTTCAAGTTGTCATAGACCAAAAGATACCCTTTAGTTATGGGTCAAATGTAACTTTTCGCCTAGTCCGGCAGACTTATGTGGTCGGGACATGTTAGGAAGTAAGTCCTACATCGTATACATCATTGTTTCGGGAATGATTTAAATATCTGTTGTTCTACTCATCTCGTTACCAATTGTTTTTTAGATGAAACATTAATAAAACAATGTTTAGAAATCAGTATGATCTGTTTTTGCAAAATATATATTGACTAATGTCTAATATATCAATTTGTATATCATTTTCAAACATAACTCCTTACATATCTGATTTTTTTTTTGCAGAAAATAATCAATTTACTGCTGATCCGTAAGATCATTCATATGTAATACAAGTTAGCTTGACATTGAGGCATATTTTTTGTTTATTCCACTTTATTTTTCCTTGAGAGAGAAGTGAGAATAAATCTGAAAGACTGTTACATAAGAACATATTATTAAGAAGCCTCATGTATTCATTTATTCATCTGAAATCTTGTTTAAGTAGTTCATTTGGTCATACTTCAGCTGCTTTTGCACATGAAATTTTGACGGTACACATAAATCATAATTTCCGCTTATAATTTTCATTTGGATTAAGGTTTAGGTCTCAAGTTTATATTCTCTTTCATATACATTTTTCATCTGTTTACACTTAACAAATCTTCAATGCATGTTTGGTTTAAAGTTTGTTCCCCCAACGCCCAAATTAAAGAAAAATCTTGAATTTCCTCTATTCAAAATATTCAGAATGAGGTTATTTGAATTTTCCTCTAAATAGAATGAGTTTTTTCATCTTGTACAAGCAACATTGATTAGTAAGAAAATATTATTTATCAATAGAACATCTTGCATTTAAGTAATTACCAGACAAGGCCAAGTTGGCCACAAAGTTACACTACACAAGTTAATAATGTCTTAGCTTTGTATCCAACAATCACTCTGTAAAAATAAAATGAAGTGTATAACATCAAAGTGTCTCAGAAATAAGGAAAATGACAGACCTACTTAAGAATACTTGTGCATTTCTTATAGATAGGTACATTTGTACATAATCATTAGGAAACAATTGTTAACAGTAGAAGGAAGTAAATGATATATGTTTTCTTACTTATTCATTGATAAAACAAGACAGCCTATAAATAGGCGAATACATAACCGAAATCATCGTGATAATAATCACTATGTAACGTGTAAATAAAACCTATTAACTATGAAACATAATTGTAATAAAACGGAAATGCAACGTAAACAAACATTATTGGCAATCCTAAATACTACTAAATACTAGGAAACCAAAATATGCTTATTATAATTTTCTCAACAATCTCTTTCTTACACTGATGTTCTAGGCACACATCTAGTTTAATAAGAGCAAGACTTTGAAACTTCATCATTCAAATTTAAAACTTTGAAGTACAAACACCAAGTATCATCCTGAGTTTCTGAAATGCAGGAAACTTGAGAGGTTTGGTTAGAATATCAGCGATCTGGTCTGACTTCATCATTTGTGAGATCCCTCAAAAAAGGATATTTCACATCTATATGTTTGCTTCGACCATGTAAAACTGGATTTTTTGAAAGCTTTATTGCTGAACTATTGTCATAATAAATATGAGTAGGTCCATCATCCTTAAAATGCAGCTCTTTAAGGATTTTCTGTAGCCATATAGCTTGACAAGCACAAGCTGTTGCAGCAACAAATTCAGCTTCAGTGGATGATAATGTAACAATAGGTTGTTTCTTTGATGACCATAAAAATGTTGTTGTTCCCATCATGAAAACATACCCAGATGTACTTTTCCAATCATCTAAATCTTCTGCATAATCACTATCTGTAAACCTAAACAAATCTGACTTTTCTCCACTCTTGTAGAACAACTCATTGTCCTTAGTACCTTGCAAGTAACGAAATTTTTTTTGCAGCTAAGAGATGAATCTCTGTAGGACATTCCATGTACATGCTAATCACACTTTCAACATACATTATATCAGGTCTTGTTGCTATCAAATACATTAAACTCCCCACTATTTGTTTGTAAATAGTGTCATCAACCTTCTTTCCTCCATCATCTTTGTTTAGCTTCATACCAAACTCAGATGAAGTATTTACATGATTACAATCCTTCATATGAAACCTGTCTAAAATTTCTCGCACATACTTCTTTTGAGATATAAAAATTTCAGTAGAAGATTGCACCACTTCAATGCCAAGAAAGTAATGCATCATGCCAAGATCACACATCTCAAATTCAGCCATGATAGATTTCTTAAAACTTTCAAACATATCTATATTATTTCCAGTGTAGATTAAATCATCTACATATAAGCAAACAATGAGCATTTTCCCCCCGTCTTCAGTCTTTATAAAAAGAGTATGTTCATAAGGACATTTTTTAAATCCTTCCTTCAAAAAATAAGTTTCTATACGATTATACCAAGCTCGTGGAACTTGTTTTAATCCATATAGAGCGTTCTTGATCAATAAATACCTCTTCTTGCAAATCTCCGTGGAAGAATGCTGATTTCACGTCTAAATGGTAGATAGGCCATGACTTTTGAGCTGCCATAGCAATCACCAATCTGATTGTATCATGCATTGCAACTAGAGCAAATACTTCTTTATAATCAACACCAAACTCTTGCTTGTAGCCCTTAGCTACCAAGTGTGCCTTGTGTTTGTCAACCTCACCATTTTCATTCAGCTTTGTCTTGTAAACCCACTTTACACCAATTGTCTTGTGTCCTTTTGGAAGATCACATAGCTCCCATGTGTCATTTCTTTCAATTGCTGTAATTTCAGCATCCATAGCCTTTCTCCATTTTGGTTCTTTAACAGCAACTTCAAAGAGGTAGGATCACAATCTGAAAATAAAGCAAAATGTATAATTGGGTCATCACCTTGGTCAACTTCAGTTACCTCATAATCAATCATCCATGCTGGTCTTCTTCGAACACGTTGAGGCCTTTGTGATTCAACTGTAATTGGACTTTGATCAGTTGGAACATTTTGATTGACTTCATCTTCTTCCTCATTTTCTATAGGTTGTTGCCCCTTCTCCTCATCATCAAAATCTGTTGGAATACTTTTTTTAACAGCATTTTGATTCCATGACCAGGTGCATTTTTCATCAAATACTACTTCACGGCTAATGACAATTTTCTTGGTCCTAGGATTGTACTATTTATAAGCTTTTGACATATCGCTAACACCAAGAAAAATATATTTTTCTCCTTTGTTGTCTAGCTTTCTCCTCTTCTGATCTGGAATATGTGCATAAGCAATACACCCAAAAATCCGGAAATAATCTATAGCAGATTTCCTTCCACTCCATGCTTCCTCTGGTGTCATATTTTTAACAGCATATGTAGGACTTCTGTTCAATATATGAGTGCTCCAATTAACAGCTTCAGGCCAAAAACTTTTTGGAACACCACTTTTTGTCAAAAGGCTTTGCACCATATTCATAATAGTGCGATTCTTCCTCTCACATACACCATTTTGTTGGGGTGTATAAGCTGCTGTAAGCTATCTCTTGATTCCATGATTCTCACAAAAATTTGCAAATTCATGTGAGTTATATTCTCCACCACGATCCGTGCAAATAACTTTTATTGGGTTGCCAACTTCTTTCTCAACAAGCGCTTTATAGCTTTTAAAAGCTACAAAGGCTTCAGATTTTTCTTGCAAAAAATTAACCCAAGTTTTCCGACTATAATCATCAATAAAGGTAACTACATATCTTTTACCTCCATTAGAATGTGGTGTTATTGGCCCACAAATGTCGGAATGAACAAGCTCCAATGCTTTCTTTGCTCTCCAAGATTTTCCTTGTGGGAATTGATTAAGATGTTGTTTGCTAACAACACATTCTTCAAAAACTTGAGAAGAAGCTGTAATTTTAGGAAGCCTCATCACCATGTTTTTTGCTGTAGTGTTTTCAATCCGACAAAATTCAGATGCCCATAAAGAAGGTGCAATAGCCATGTCTCATCTTCTAATTTTGCTGAGAAGCAGGAATTAGTTGCGTTGTTGAGATAAAGTGAGAACATACGATTTGCCGTCATGAAAACTTGAGCTATTAAGCCCAAATTTGCATCATGAATTTTACATACTTCATTTTTGATAAAAATCTCATATCATTTTTCTTGTAACTGACCTACACTAAGCAAGTTAGTTTTTAAATCAGACACAAAAAGAACATTAGCAATAGTGTGGGTGAAATTTCCTTTGGTTTGGATCGTTACCTTTCCTTTTCCCATAACAGAAATATTGGAGTTGTCATCAAACTTAACAGAGCTCCGAAAGGATTAATCCAAGTTAGAAAATGCCTTCTTTTCTCCATACATGTGGTTGCTGCAGCCAGTGTCTAAATACCACATCTTTTGTTGAGCCTCTTCCTTCATGTGGCACACCATCAAAAGAGACAATTCTTCTTCCTTTTCTACAAAGTTACTTTGATCTCCACTTTGTTTATTAAAATCAGTTTGACATTCTGATTTATAATGACCATACCTATGACATCTGAAACATTCAACATTTGACTTGTCTGCTGACTTTGATCTATAGGTTGTTGAGTGGTGGCCTCCACGTCCTCTGCCTCTTCCTTGAAATTGACTCTGATGATTTCGTTGTTGGTTCCCACGATCATTGTTATTTCTGACTCCTCTATGTTGACCTCTACCTCTTCCTCTTCCTCGTCCTCTATCATATCTGCTTAATGTGAAGTGATTTTCTGATAAGGTCTTCAATGATTGTTCTTCATTTTCTTGTTGGTTAATTTTTTGCTCATGAACCAACAAAGAACTTTGTAACTCGTCAATTGACAATAAACCAACATCATTAGCTTCTATAGCACAAGCAACAAAATTAAATTTTGGTGTCAATGATCGAAGAATCTTCTAAAAAATGAGAATATCTTTTGTCTTGTCGCCATAGATCCGCATCTTGTTAACGATTGTCATCGTTCTTGAAAAATAGTCTGTAACTGATTCTCCTAACTTCATTCGAAGTATTTCGAACTCCGAACGAAATGCTTGAAGCTGCTGCCTCTTAGCCCTTGTTGTACCTTGGTACTTTTTATTCATGGAATCCCAAATGTGCTTGGATGTATCTTTGCAAAGAATAGTTTCCAAGATTGAGCGATCAATAGATTGGACGAGATAATTTTTTGCTTTAAGATCCTTTAACTACAGCCCTTCAAGTTTTGTCTTTTGTGCATCTGTCAGCATATCACCTGTTGTTGGTTCTGCTACTCCAGAAACAACAATCGTCCAATATTCTTTGGACCTCAGGAAGTTCTCCATGAGCATGCTCCAATGGTCATAGTGACCATCAAAGTGTTAAATGGCTGGCTGCACAAAACTTTCGGAAGCCATCAGTTTCACCTTTTGTTTCTCTCTTTGGAACTTAACTCAGCTCTGATACCACTGTTAACAATAGAAGGAAACAGATGATATATGTTTTCTTCCTTATTCATTGATAAAACAAGACAGCCTATAAATAGGCGAATACATAACCGAAATCATCATGACAATAATCACTATGTAACGTGTAAATAAAACATATTAACTATGAAATATAATTGTAATAAAATGGAAATGCAACGTAAACAAACATTATTGGCAATCCTAAATACAACTAAATCCTTTGCTTCTGATAATCTTGAATACATCAGTATTTGCATATCAGATATTAGTCGTAGGATTTTGAATGCATCAATATTTTCATTTCGGAGATTAGTCATAGGATCTTGAATACATTAGTATTTGCATACAGGATATTAGTCCCAGGATCGTGAATACATCAATATTTACATATCGGTAAACTAATTAATCGACTGTCCAGTACAATAGTTGATGGCATGGTATATCAATAATAATATTGTAATACATAATTTTTAAAAACTTATCCAATGCACGAGACTCCTAGTAGGTTGGGAGGAGATAGATGTCCACAACCTTAATCTCGTAAGCGCAGACTCTATTTTCAAGATTTGTACCTCTGACTTTTATTTCATAAGGCAAACAACTTTAACATTGTACCGAAACTCACCCTCTTAATTAATAATTCTTAGTAATACAATAATTAATCAAACAAAATAAGAGCAAGAACATATTTCAGACCAAGCAATATACTATGATGGGGTACATGGACAGCATGGTGAATGAGGCTAGCAGAGAGGAACGACCACAGAGTGTTCAGAGGGAAGCATGTATCGAAGTACCTAAGTTGTCTAGAACCAGCTAGCAGACAAATAATTAAGTTCTATTATGGTCCTCATCAGAAGCAAAAGAACTAAATTTTAAGAGCTCACTCAAATTAATTCTGATTTCAATTCTCCCCGCAGGGACTATACAGAACAACCAATGATAAGGGTAAATATATAAGCTATGGTGACCCCTTATTGACGACATTGCTTGGAATGTAGTGGATGTCAAGGGATCAGTGACCCCTATTGACGACTTAGGTTGGAGTGAACTGAATGTTGTGGACACATACACGACTTATGTCAAGGATGAACCCTAACAAAACTTAATTTGGGGATTTTGTGATTATAAAGTAAAAAACATAAAAGGAATTAACATATGAATTTTCATTACTCCTTAGATGAAAGTGTCACCTTATGTAGGTGATTACAAAAACAACATAATGGGTCCAGTAAAGGACATTATAACAGAAATTAATAAAACATAGTAATTGTTTTTGTTATATCTCTTTCCAAACATTATAACAGAAATCTTGGAGCTTTTTTAGAGTATGAGTTATCCTCTTGGACTTATTGTATCTGGACGGCACATCAACTTAGGTTGCAGTAAAGAATGTCATGGACACCATATACGGCTTAGGTTGGAATGAAATGAATGTCGTGTTAGGTATAGTTTGACCATATAGTATAGTATAAGTTTCGAAAATTTAAAGAGATGGTGTAATAACTTTTATAGAAGTTGTGTATGTTATGCACAATTTAATGTTTAATAATTTCCTAGATATGAACTCGTGATTTGGAAACACGTTTTTGTTGACTTCCACTTCAAATTTATCTCAACAACTAAATTCATTATTTAGGTGCACGGGTTTGTTGAATTACAGTACAAATCGTGACCAAGGAACACAACATTGCTTGAAATGTGGCTGACAAACATTTTTGCATGACTCCATGATTACATTGTTGTTTCAAACTCTTTCATGATTTAATATTGCTACAAAATCTTAGCCTAAGTCTGTAACTTCCACCCAAGATATATATTGTGGGGTGAGCTCCTCTCTGGTACTAGAGAAACAAGTATAGATTATGATACGTGGCATTTGAAAAAGTTCAAGGGTTTAGATTTAATTTTATTTTTATATTAAATAAAAAAAATTAGAAAATATTCATTCCCTTATATTTCCAATATTTGAGGGTCCAGTACTGAATATGTGTTATGTTTGTATGTTGGCAAGAATCCCAAGAGAAATTACGCCTTCACCATTCATATATGCGCAAGCGCTGAAGTCTCACTTCTCATTAGTTTGTTGCACAACATTCTTCAAAGTCCCACCAATTTAATAAGATCTTCCTCTCACAATCATCATTTCCACAACATCCATTTTGACTAACAACGAATCACTAGAGTTATGACAGAAATTCTTAAAAATCCTCCTTACCAATCTAATAGATTGGACTCTTCTCTAGTACTGGAGAGATCAGTACTGGACTCAGATCCTGACATGTGGCATCTAAAAAAATGAAGGGTCCAAATTTAATTGAATTTTTAAATTAAATAAATAAATAAAATTAGAAAAATGGCAATTCCCCCATATTCCAGTACTGGAGAGGAGTTCTGTTCAAACCCAACCCACTATAAATATTCTAAAGAAGCTTCCCATCATTTGAAGCCTCCATAAAATAGGGTCCCCTCTTGAAAGCCTTCAAGCAAAACAATCTTGAGTCCTTAGAGTTCGAAACGGCAATGTAAGCTTAAGCAATCTAGAGTTGCAGAAAATGAAATACTTGCCAATTAGTATCATCACTAGGACCTTTTTCATAGGGCAACCTAATTAGCACGGTACATGTTCTAAAACGGTGTGACACATCCACGATTTACATTATACTTAACAAAATCGTGTACTTGCTTAACAAAAGTCGTGCATGGCAGACACGACTTTTGAAAAACGAACACGAGTTCATATCTAGGAAATTAATAAACATTAAAGTCATGAATAACAAACACAACTTTTATACAAGTTACACTATTCCTATAAATTTTCGAAAATTTATAGTGGAATAAAATGGTAAATATATGGTCAAACTACCACCACATGTGTAAATTTGGCTACCAAACTCACGAGTTTTCTTTCACATGAATGAGGGGATCCCTTCCTCTATAAATTCACCTCAATTTCTTTAATATTCACATTATCTCGTACTTTGTCAAACTATCTCATTTGTTTCATATTCAAATCATCTACACTAGTACCAAATTATTTTTGGTTTCTTTCTTATTCAACTAATCTCATACATTATCAAAATACGTTTTATTCTTTTAATTTTCAAATCATCTCCTTCTACTTTTCATTCCTTTCTTTCTAATTCTTCTATGAGGATAAAGTATCTCCTGACAACAATATATAGCTTATCTTCTGTAACCAATTATTTAGTGACATATGGACTTTCATTTAGATTTTTATTTTCTTAAAAAGTGTCCAGAATAAAGCACTCGGATACCAATGAATTGCCATAACTTTTGGCTACCCAATAGTCAGTCCTATGAACCCATCACCCAAACTCCACCATTAGCTTAAACAATGGAAATGATAATGTTCATATGCCTTCTCTCATGATTGTCTTAGTTAACTTTGCAGCAGTGTCCTTTATGACCCTTATCCTCAAGGAGGAGCTCCAACAACTTGTTTGAAAGTTGAGATTCAAATGGTCTCTAATGATGCTTCACTCCTAATCAGATTTTACTCTTTTTACACTTGTTTAACTCACTCATGAATTTAACTTCAGGGAAACTAGGTCATTCTACTCTAGTATCCATCAAACTCATGGGGTAGGTTGTTTGGGTTTTTTTCTATGTGAAGGGAAACTAAGATAATTGGCTTTAAGAAGAAAAAAGTAAGTTACAATAGCTTGATCGAAGTGTCAATATTTTATTCTTCTCATAATGGACTTAATTGATTTTAATTGCTAAATTGTGAATTGATACCATAATTAAGTGATTTTACAAAATTTGGACCATAACAGATTTAATATAAAACCAGTGACATTCCTACCTATCAAGTATGAGGAGGAGACGGTGAAAAAGTAATGGAAGGTGAAGTGTATGTGGGCACCACATTGCAAATGGAAGAGAGTTGGGCTGAGGCCAGTGAGCCATCGGATTGTGACACGTGGACTAAAAAAAATGGACGGCTCAGATTTAAAATTGTATTAGTTTATTTTTTAAAAAAAAAATAAGTGTAATCGATTACAATATGATGTAATCGATTACAACGCTTGATGTAATCGATTACCAAACAATGTGTAATCGATTACAAAGTGCATTTTACATGTTGTAATCGATTACACTATACTCGTAATCGATTACAACATATTAAAAGCATCAGATATGTGCATTTTTCACTTTGTAATCGATTACACATTGTTTGGTAATCGATTACAACGTTTGATGTAATCGATTACCAAACAATGTGTAATCGATTACAAAGTGCATTTTACATGTTGTAATCGATTACACTATACTCGTAATCGATTACAACATATTAAAAGCATCAGATATGTGCATTTTTCACTTTGTAATCGATTACACATTGTTTGGTAATCGATTACAACGTTTGATGTAATCGATTACAAAACAATGTGTAATCGATTACAAAGTGCATTTTACATGTTAACATATTAAAAGCATCTAATATGTGCATTTTTCACTTTGTAATCGATTACACATTGTTTGGTAATCGATTACATCAAGCGATTACATCATATTGTAATCGATTACATCATATTGTAATCGATTACATCATATTGTAATCGATTACACTTATTTTTTTTAAAAAAAATAAACTAATACAATTTTAAATTTGAGCCGTCCATTTTTTTTGGTTCACATGTCACAATCCGAGGGCTCACTGGCCTCTCCATTATAGGAGAGGAGCCCAACTCAATGGAAGAAGATTGAGTGGGGTCCATGGCAAATGCTGATACACGCATAAGTCGTATTTTTTGGGGACTTTTAAAGAAAATAAAAATATAAATGAAAATCTTGGCAGGAGCTACATTATCCTCTTCTTCTATATATTTTCATTTCTTTCCTAGTTTACAAAATGGAACAAGTTGGTTTAGTCTCAATTTATAATTCTTTACTAAGACTTCAACCCAAACATATATAAAAAATGTCGCAAGTTATTAACAACACTACTTTCACAAAAATATTGCAAATCTAAGGAGTGGAATTCAACAACCATCTCATAATAACAATAGTTCAGAGATGGAGGCAAAATATGCACACTTTTCATTTTTCGAATAGAGAGTGCACCATTATTCTTGAAGATGTTATTTCTTATCTTTGAATTCTCATAGATGGAGAAGTTGTGATTGGAACAATTAGTGTGGTGTGGGAGGAAATGTTCCTCATGTTGCTAGGTGTTGTTCTTACAAATAGGGAAATAACGGGGCAGAAGGTACAACTTAAATTTTATGAACTCCCAGAAAATACTACTTGGGTTGTAATTGAACAACATGCTATAGCATTTATATTCAAAATGATATGAGGATTTCTCATGTCAAATACTTAGGGCCCTGAGTCCATCTGATGTATCTTCCTTTGCTGAAAGATTTATGAGAAACATTTAAATACAATTGGGGATCAACTGTTTTGGCTTATTTTTTTTGAGGACTCTGTTGCACAACAACAATTAGCAACCAAAAAGGCATTGGAGGATATTTGTTACTACTTCAGTCATGGGCAAATAATCATATTCTGATTCTTGCACCAAGACTGTACGACGACACTGCACTTTTTCCTTTGGTCAAAAGGTATAACTTTTGTTTACTAATAAATTAAAAATATTTAGTAATAAATTAGAAATATTTACTCAACCATAGTAGTAAAGACTCCTAGAGGGGGTGAATAAGTGTAGTGATCCTCAATTCTCGATTTTACGGTTTACGGTAATATTGAAAATACAAGCAATTTAATCGATTATCAGAGTACTTAATCGATTAAAGACAGAAAAACTTAATCGATTAACCTGAATAAAAAATCTTGGAAAAATTAGTTTCTTGTAACACAAGTTATCTCAGATACATTCTTTACATGTTAAATTTGTTTAAAGAAAATATATCAGATTGTGAGTAGATAATGATAGATCATAAGAATCAATAAGAAATTCAAGAAATGAAACAAAACATTTAAAGACTGAAACTAAAAGAGATAAAGGGATAGAAGAGTGCGCCAAATAATTTTATCCTAGTTCGTTTGTGGGTCCACTTGCAAAGTACATCCAGACCTCCCATTTTGATCTCGAGAGATTTTTTTTCACTATGGAATAAATCGTATGTTTACAAACACACTTCCAATGCACTTTACAAACACTCATTTCTTGGCCCTAGAGTCACTCCAACCTGTCCTTCCGGATATTCAACACCTACTCACGATATAGCCCAAGCCCCTACTTCATCTTAACTAAGACATTTGTAAAGGTGAAGACTCACTACCTAACATCGGCTAGGATTTTCCTCTAATTCTCTACACTTAGAGAATCTCAATTACAATGTCTGATTACAAAATTGAGTTGTATGCACCTACTAAGTTCTATTAGAACACTGAACTCAACTACAAAATCAAAGACAAAAATTTCACAAAAAACTAAAGTCTACGTGATGATAGATGCAAGGTTTGTGTATATGAAAGCAATATGTACTCTATGCAAAGATTCTAAAAATAATCCATTTTTCACTCTTGAAAATCAAAGAAACTCTTAACATTTTTCAACACAATATTTCGCTCATTGGTAGAAAAACAACTTTTATGACAAACTGGTTCCAACAGGCACTAATCAATTAAACCTAAGTTTAATCGATTAACGTGTTGTAAAAATAATTTTTTTTGTTGAACTTAATCGGTTAACTTAATGCTTAATTGATTAACAATACCAAGTCATTAGCTATTGTAACTTCATTAATCGATTAATCCCATTCTTAATCGATTAATGGTACCAAAATTTTCAAGTTGTTAGTTACTGTAACTCCATTAATCGATTAAGGGTTTCTATGTCTATATAATCGATTATGTCACAATATAATTGATTAACAATGTTGAAAATATGTTTGTTTGATGCATTGTAAATCTCATATATGATATATGTGAATGTAATGCATGATTTTAAAATAAGTATCTTTTTTTATACACATAATCATGTATTGGATGGATGACATATCTCATTTTAGTTAAATCAATTTTAAGCCTTGTGAGACTTTTAAGCCTTGGCATGTCTTTTGTAGAGTTGTTTTATCTTCATGCTTTCCTAAAGTCTTTGTCTTCATCAAAACCATATGAACTAATCATACTTATAACCTTTGACTCCTATTGCAATGTCAATATATACACAATTTAATTACATATTTTTACTAACTTATATGTAATTCTATGAAACATGTGGTCACAATATTTTATCACAACACACATTCTTGGACATACAACCAATATCATTTGCACAATGTTAAATCATTTGTGCATTAATCATGTACATATAAATATTAATTTATTATTATTTAATTATTTCTAAATATCATATAAACTATATTAACTTTTTTAATAATTTGTCTCGACATCGTACTGGAACATGAATATTACTTGACATGTCCCAAAGATTTCTCAATCACGTGTGTCATTAGTTTATTTCACAATTGTTGAATGACATGTTGCCGACCGGATTATGAGACAACTTGGGATGCCACAACAAATCCCAAAAGACCCACCTAATTTTGACAAACACAACAAGATGGATTTACATGACAAAAATGAGTATGATTAGCCATTAAAGCAGGAAGGGTGAAATACAATATGGAATAATCAAGAAAGCTCTTTGGGTAATGATATTCTCGATATTGAGCATTTGTATAACCACTCACAATATATACAATGATATTTATGAAGGATGATGAGATATATATCTCTAGAGGAAGCAGATTCAATCAAAGTAATATGATTTTTCTACTAATTAAATGTTGCTATGATATTAAAATAGTTAAAGCTAAAATTCTCATATGTTTTTTCTACTAATTCTCATATGCTTATAACAATCCCGCAGAAATTATAAATGACATTAATTTCGCCTGTAATGATTTGATGACAACATTGGCTAAGCTAAACACTTCATCCTTCTCCACGAATTACTATCAAGCACATCCTTATCAAGATTTTAATTTGTCTGGATATGAATCTCAACCTCGGTAAGAATGTCAAACTCGAGTAGAGACTCACCCTGAGGAACAAGCCTCCACACCTCCTCCACCATAAGAACAATCCTATGGGTTTGCAGGTTTCAACACATATGGTACTAACTTTCCATTATCCATTTAGGACCAATAATATCTATGTAAATTTCATGTTTAAACAAACCCATATCCACTTTTAGGTGAGAAGAATATTCTTGTCCTACTATGCCTTCATAGCCCAAATAAGGCAATGTTAATCAATGTTATTAAAACTGTACCGGTTATCAAACCGTTCAGGGTACTGGTATAGTGATAAAGTGGTTCAGTAATTAAATCGCATGCCGGTTAAACCGGACATACTTGCTTATATATATGTAAACCTATAACAAAAAATTTCAAATAAGTAGGTATTCATATTTATAATCCATATTCATAATCTACTCCAAATTCACACAAACAAACAACATTAAGTCTTTAATAGAATCAAAGTCTAAAGTGTAAAACATATATTAATCCAAAATTATCATTTAACAAACGCAAAATACAAATAAATGACACAAGTATCAATTATTGAAGTTGAAGAATTGGTGAATAATTGAAAATTTGAAATTTAAAAAAAAAATTAATGTACAAACCGACCGGTTTAAACCGGTGTACCGGTTTTCACCGGTTCTATTGCATATGCGGTATAACATACGTACCGTACCGGTTAGGGGGCCGGTTCACCTGTTTTCCAGTTGAACCGGTCGGTACGGTACGGTTTTTAAAACATTGATGCTATTGGTACTAAATATAATAACAATGTGGATGATGAGGAGGGGTAAAATCAAATAAATCCTATTCAACCATGTAGAAGAAAGACACCTTCAAGTAACATTTCACAACATGGATGTCATCAATAATAATAAGGATTGTAATACGTTAATACAATATATGATAAATGTTATTTTAATAAATGTGTTATTATTAATTTATACAAATTGTAACTAACTTTCATTTTTAAAAATAAAACAACAACAATGTAACCATGGACACAATTCATAATTTAAGAATATATGATATCCAAAAAAGTGTACCTTAGGCACAACTTCAAATTTTGCAAGATTTTATGTGATGTCGTGTGCCAAAGCCATGATTCCCATGCTTCTTGTGTGCCCTAGCCACGATTTCACCAATGTCATGCACTACAGGCACGACTTCTATAAAAGTTGTCCCCGTAAATATTCAAAATTAGAAAATTTACGTTGATAGTGTAGTTTAACTACATTATCGCACATATGATGTATATTTTGATTTATTTAAGTATTTGGTGTAACTTTTTAAGGTGTCGTGAATGTCAACCATGAGTTTATTGATCTCGTGGACAGGGAATGCAAGTCCCTGGGAAATGTCGTGCCTCTCATACACGAATTTCGTGATGTTCTCTCTCCTCCATGCAACTCGTGCCTTGCATGCACGAGTTCAATACTCGTATATTAAAAATATGAGTTTCAATAGGTTATGTTAGCGTGTTTATTTTTAAGAGTTAGTTGTAAGAGTTAGATTTAGAGGTTTTAGTTAGCGTTTATGTTTTTTTAAGGTTTAGGATTTTATTTCTATAAAAATAGAAATGATAAAATAATATAAAAACATAATATTTTCAAAATAAAAGTGATAACTTTACTAAGAATTGGAAATCATTACGTTATAAGAATAACAAAACGGTATTGTAAAAATATCAAATCTATTTCCTAGTGACATCTATGAGATGACGTGCCACAAGAATGTGTCTTTCTTATTCGAGGTGGTTGGACTCTTAATTGTTATTGTTGACATTATCTTTGTTGTCTGGTACCACCTCTAACCATTTGTAGCTCCTCTTCATCATAATAATAAAAGTTAGTTTGTTGAACTTGTGAAGGCATTGTAGGATGATAATATTCTTGAGAGCTATATGCCGATAACGGTGTAGTTGAACTAGTGCCAATTATTGATGGTAATGTTCCTTAAAAATGTGATGAAGACGTGAATTGAGTGAAGGAATAGTCACTCATTGCTTCGAAAGCTTCAAACTCAACGATTGTTGATGTTGTTGTTGTTGTTTTTGAGGAGCGGGTGTTTGAGTATATGCCTAAGGATGAGTATTTGTTTGAGTTCGACTTTTATATTGTTGCAGGAACTAAAGTGCAGGAGGCATATCAAAACAGTGAGTTGGAGGACCTTGATAATTATTGGTGGAGAAGGCAGTTGGGAGTAGTTAAGCGAAGACGTTCATCATCTCATTGCATTATAAGTAGAGGTCATTTATTGTTTGCATGGGGTTGTAAAAAGTATTTGAAGGAACACATTAATATTGAATTATTCAAATAAAGTTATAGTGAAAAAATGTATGTAATTTGTTAATAAAAAAATAAGAATAATTAATATATATTTAAAGAAACATGCATATAATTTGTTAAGAAAAAAATCTTACCGATCCGGATAAATATGCGCTGTATGGAGAGATGTATTTTCTCGTTCTTTCTCGTTCTCGAGGTTGATTGGATCTTTTGGGATGAGTTGTTGCATACCAAACTGACTTTTAACTTGATTAATAGATAAAGCATAAAAGTGACACACGTGCTCGGGTCATATCTGGTATTTGTCCCATAAAATTCAAGTTCCTATATGGGATCAAGATAAAGTGATATATAGAAGTAAATTATAAATAATATGAAAAAGTAGTAATAATAACAAATAAACTAGTACCAATAAAAAATATATTAGATAAATTACTTGATAAATACGCAAGCAGTCCAATATTGACTGTATGTATGATATTAGTTGCATGACCAAAAATGTTGGGGGTGATTAAATGTTACAACCACATATATATATATATATATAAATTACATTAAGTTAATATTTGAATTAATGCTTTTTAAATAAAAACTTATGTATAAAGGCTAAAGAATTCTATATTGTTTAGAAATAATTTACCTTCTCACTAAAGGAAATAAGTGTAATGTAATGTGTTGTCGTGTATTCTTGGAGAAAGAATTGGAATATGGTCGTATGCCCATGATTGTAGTAGTAATAAGAATCGACCAATTTCTTTTTGACGACTAATCAAGGCTGCACGACATAACCCCCGATAAAGACATGGCAAAACAAAGGATCTCCAACTATATGGGTATTTTTGTGATAAGTCCTCCGGGAGAATCATGAGGTGGAATTGTTACCCCGATGTATCTGACGTAAGGAATCCGACAATAATTTGTAGAATGAATGCTTTTGCATGTTATTGAATTACAACATCATTTGCATCTTATGTTCATTCTTGAAATGTGGAGTCAATCCAACTCATTTCAACCATTTTCCCTATAATTTGTCTATCGGTTGGAATAGCACCCAACAAATTGAGATAGACAAGATCCCAATCCATACTTGTCGCTCTAGTAGCAAAATGTACATCAATGGGTAGTCCAAGCTAATAAGCGACGTCTTCGAGCGTAATTGTGCACTCTCCATTAGGTAAATGGAAAATGTAAGTCGTTGGCCTCCATTTGTCAATCAATGTGGATATGAGATGTTTGTTGATATCAAATGCTCAAATATCCAAAATATTTCGAAAAAAATTATTACGAATAACTTGTAACACCGATTTGGAGGCTAGGTTTTGCCAAAAGTTGTATCTTGTCCGAAAGGTAACCTCTCCCACATTCATATGTTGGTAGAAACATGATCTTTTCGAAGAGTGAGTATGGAATTGATAATAGGGTCAGGACCAGTGTGATCTATTTTTTTTGAAATTAAGTATGTAGGGAAATTCGGTTTTTGAGAAGAGTGAAAGGGAATAAATGCTTAAGTTGGTATATTAATTTGAATAAATGTTTTTAAATAAAAAATTATATATAAAAAATAAATAATTCTATACCTTCTTACTAAAGAAAATAAGTGTTATATATTTTCATGCAGTCTTGGAGCAAGAATTAAAATGTTATCATATGCCCATGACTATAATAGTAACAAACATTCACCGATTTCTATTTGACGACTAATCAATGTTGCACGACATAACTCCCGATAAAGAATTGGGATGTGTTGTGTAATTAGGGTGTACTACGTTATGTTAGGGTATAGTATGTTAAGTTAGGGTTTAGTGTTTTAAATTATGGTTTATTTTTTAATTAGGATTTTAAATAGTAAACCCTAATTCACGAACTTAAAATAGTAAACCTTAAATAATACACTAAAAATAATATACTTAACCCTAAATAATGGATCACATTGGTCCTAACCCCATCATTCATTCTCTACTTACTTTTTAAAAAGATCATGTTTCTACCAACATATGGAATGGGGGAGATGTTACCTCTCGGGCAAGGTACAACTTTTGGCAAAACCTACCCCCGAATTGGTGTTACAAGTTATTTGTAACACTGCTTTTGGAAACATTTTGGATATTGGAGCATCCGATATCAACAACCAAGTCATAACCGCATTGGTTGAGAGATGGAGGTCATAAACTCACACTTTCCATTTACCTAATGGAGAGTGCATGATTACGCTCAAAGATGTCGCTTATCAGCTTGTACTACTCATTGATGGAGATGCTGTTACTGGAGCGACGAGTACAAATTGAGATCTTATCAGTCTCAACTTGTTGGGTGTTATTCCAACTGATAGACAAATTATAAGGCAAAGGGTTGAAATGAGTTAGTTTGACTCCACATTTCAAGAACTCCTAGAAGATGAAAATTATATTGTAATTCAACAACATGCAAGAACATTTATTCTACGGATGATTGGCGGATTCCTTATGTAACATACATCGGTTTATCGAGTTCACCTCATGTATCTCTCTTTGATGGATGAGTTATCAAAAACATACCAATATAGTTGGGGATCCGTTGTTTTGGCATGTCTTTATCGGGGGTTATGTCATGCAAACATTGATTAGTCGTCAAATAGAAATTGGTGGATAATTGTTACTATTACAGTCAAGGGCGTACGACCACATTCCAATTCTTGCTCCAAGACTGCACGACAACACATTACACTTATTTCATTTACTGAAAAGGTATAGAATTATTTATTTTTAAACAAAGTGTAGAATTATTTATTTTTTATATATAAGTTTTTATTTAAAAGCATTTATTCAAATTAATATACTAACTTAATATAACTTATATACAAGTGGTCGTAACATTTAATCACCATCAACATTCCTAACCATGCAAACAACATCAACCGGTTAATGAAGGATCACTTGCATATTAATCAAGTAATTTATCTAATTTATTTGTTACTATTATTACTTTACTTATTGTTAGTAGTTTATTTGTTTTTATTACTGTTTTTTCATATTATTACTAATTTACATCAATATATTACTTTGTCTAAACCCCATATAGGAATATAAATTTTATGGGTTATATACTAGATATAGTTTGAGCATGAGTATCACGTATGTGCTTTGCACTTGTTGAGTAGCATGCTATTGATTGGGTTATGAGGCAGTTTGGTCTTCAAGAATCAATCCCACAATATCCAATCAACCTCAAGAAACAACACAAGATGAACTTACGTGGAAAAAACGACTACAACTTACCACAAAAGCATGACTAGTGGATTCAAATATGGAATAATCAGAAAAACTATGTGGTGAATGATTTTCCCGATGTATAGTCCTTGTATCACTGCTCGTAGTATATGCAATGGTAAAGAATGAAAAAGTACATCTCGGAACATATTCATTTGGATCGGTAAGATTTTTTTATTGACAAATTACATACACGTTTCTTTAAATTTATATTAATTATTCTTATTTTTTTTATTAACAAGTTTACATACTTTTTTTCAATATAATTTGATTAGAACAATTTGATATGAATGTATTACTTCAAATATTTTTCATAACCTCATGCAATTAAGAAATGACGTCTACTTATAATGCAATGAGATGATGAACGTCTTCACTCAACTACTCCCAACTGTCTTCTCCACTAATAATTATCAAGTTTCTTTAACTCACTATTTTGATCTGCATGCGGCACCTGACTTCTCGCAACAATATGAGAGTCACACTCAAACGGATACTCATCCCCAAACATATACTCAAATACCCGGTCCTTAACAACAACATCAAGAATCATTTGGATTTGAAAGTTTCGGAGCAATTGGTGACTATTCATTCACTCAATTCGTATCTTCATCACATTTTGAAAGAATGTTGCCATCAATGCTTGACACTAGTTCAACTACACCATTGTCGGTATTTAACTCTCAAGAATACTATCATCATACAATGTCTTTACAAGTTTAATAAACTAACTTTTATGATGACGATGACGAAGATGATGATGATGAGGAAAATGAAGAGGAGCCACAAATGGTTATATGTGGTACCGGACAACCAAGACAACGTCAACAACAATAATTAATAGTTCAATCACTTTGAAGGAGAAAAACACATTCATGTGACACATAATTTGATAGACGTCATTAGGAAATAGATTTTTTATATATATTATCGTTTTGTTATTTTTATAAAATAATGATTTACAATTGTAAGTAAAATTATCATTTTTTTTAAGTCTTCTGTTTTTTATTTTAGTTTATCACTTATATTTTTTATAGAAATAAAATCATAAACCTTAAAAAACATAAACTCTAACTAAAACCCCTTAAAATAACCCCTAAAACTAAGTCTTAAAAATAAACACATTAACATAACCTATTAAAACTCTTAATATACAAGTAATGAACTCGTGGATGCAAGAAAGAGTTGCATGGAGGAGAGAGAACATCATGAAATTCATGTATGGGAGACTCGACATTCTCCTAGGACTCGACATCTCCTTAAAAAGTTACACCAAATATGTAAATAAATCAAAACATACACCATACATGGGATAGTGTAATCAAACTACATTATTGATATCTTAACTTGCATCAAAATTATAAATAGATAGTCAAACTATACCACTTGTATAAGTTATCTAGAGTAAAACACATATTGACATCATATAACTTAATTAAAACTTTAAAACAAAACTTTGAAAATTACAATCTCAGTCAAACATAGCAACAATCACTCCAACTAGATCACATGTTTGATTTTCTTAAATAAAATAAGCGACAATTAAATTCAACTATCTTAGTGAAACAGAGCCACAATTAAATTTATTGTCGCACTGAAACACAACAACAATCAAATTTACAATCTCATTGAAGCACAACAACAATCAAATTTACTAAGAAATACAAAAACTACTAACCAGGAAAAAAATGAGGGGCAAAGAGCGAGAGCGGGAACTCTCCGGGAAACTCTTCTTCAACTTCTTATTACTTCACCAATTTTCCTGAAGCTATTGGCAAAAAGGAGCTTTGGAATTTTTTTCAAACGAAAGGGAAGAGTTATTGGGTATCTTAGAAGAGAAACAAGGCTAGTAGGAAGTTTGGTTTCGTCAGATAATCTTTGACAATCTTTGGTTCGACAATCAAAAACTCCAAGTTAACCTTTGAAGGTTTGAATTGTAAAAGTATTTTGTTAGAGAGCTAGGTCGTCTGGGTTCATACATCAAAACCTATTATTTGGCTGACCACAAGTTGTCTATGCTATTCTTTATGTCGTTTCTATGTGTCACAAATTACAAATTGACACGTCAATTAAAGTTGCACCATAATAACTAATCAAAAGTTAACAAAATATGAGTATGAATTTGTAATTGGTAGTACATAGAAGTGACATAGAAAAGTGACGTAGACAATTTGTGCTCCATTTGGCTATCAACAAGAAAAGAATGGATGCGGCCCAAATTCTAGTGCCATTCCTTCTCCTTCTACGGTGGACCTAATGATTAGAATCAAGATTAATGGCGAAAGCTTCATAATAAAAGCGGTTGAGGAAGTGAGTGTGGGTTGGCTGGGTTTCGGTTTGGAAGAGTGGAAGGGAGGTGAATGAAGGAAGCAGTGTGGCTTCAGTTTCCAAGGAATTCTGGAAGGTGGCAAAGGACACCTACCCTGCGGATTCTCTCAATGGGATTTTTAATGTGGAGTTATTGGACGATGACTATTTTCTCGAGGATTGTGAAATTTTTATGAAGGAAAGGGAGAGAGTTGATGTGAAAGATTCAATTTCTATGGTGTTGGGAGGTTTAAAGAATCATCCTTTTAATGAGGGAGTTATTAGTGTGGATATTGTTGAGCCTTGTACTCTCTTTTTTCCCAAGGAGTGTGCGGTTTCTCAAGGAGTATTGGGGTCCACAGAGAAGTTATTCAGGGCAAGTGAATCTGATATTGTGGGAGATATTTCAAAGAATAATGATATATATTTTTACTAAATCTTCCTACTAATTATCTTACTCACAAAAAAAGTAATATATGTCTAGTGATATTTTATTAATTAATGATTGGTTTATAAATAACATATGTTATTTTCTTGAAAGTATGAAGATTAGTATGAATATTGAGTAGTATGATATAACATTTTCATATAAAACTCGAATCCTTAGGAGTGATTGTGGACGGCATGAGGGTCCGCCCAACTCATGAAAAAGTGCAGCAGTGTACCCCTTTTTCAACGGGAATTAATGCACACCCCTAATTAATCTTATTAATGTTGATAAGTGTCGTTAGTATCGGATTGTACTGAACGGTCCGACCAGTTTGATTATTGATTAGATTTGAAAATAACTTTAATTTATAGTCTTAATCGAATTAGGGTTATGACACTTTGAATTTGGAAAATTTTGGTCCAACTGTATTAATCCCGGTTAAATCGGATTCACCCGGGAAATAAACCGAATGATTTACTTAAAAATTAAAAAAATGGTATACTACTTCTTTTTGTTTTACTCATGTCCAAAAAATAGGAAGAGATGTTACTTCAATGGAATTATATTTGATTATTAATTTATATAAAATTTTATATTTATATATAATTATTTATTAATATATAAAAATTATTAATTATGTATGAAATACCCAGTCAGTCCGAATCGAGTTTCATAACACTGATTCAAAGGATGTGGAAAATAATTCTTTTGATTCACTCAATGTTAATAAAACCGTACCGGTTATCAAACCAGTCCAGGTACTGGTACAGTGATATAGTGGTTTAATCGATGGTACAGTAATTAAATCGCATGTCGGTTAAACCGGACATACATGCTTATATTTACATATATGTTTAAAAACTATATGTAAATATTATTAAAAAATTTATCTCATATCGAGGTTTCATATCATCATATTCTAAGTTTAATTTATCTACAACAATGTAATATTATTAAAAAATGCAAGACCAAAATTTTAATAACAAAATGGAAGATTTAAAAGAGGGTACTAGATGGTAAAATTGAAAGAGATGGATGACTAATATTTGAATTTAAAAAAAGTACAAATTGTTAAAATTGGAAAAGATGAATGGTTAATATTTGAAGCCCTCCAAGAGTCCAACCTAATAAACATAGTTTTCATTTCCAACCTAATAAACATAGTTTTCATTTCCAACCCAGCAAGATACCCGTGCGGATGCACGGGGTGACATTTTTTCCGTATGCTTAAGAATGCACGTTTTTTATGTACATTCATATAGTTAAAACATACATGTTACTTGTGTATTTGTATGAATAAAAACGCATATGTTACTCGTGCATTCGTATTGTTAAGAAGACACATGTTACTTGTGTATTCGCATGATTAAAAACACATGTTACTCGTGCATTCGTATTGCTAAGAACACATATGTTACCCGTACATTCGTATAGTTAAAACACACATGTTATCCGTACATTGACATTTTTAAAAAGACACATGTGTTATTCACATTCGTATAATTAATGTAGACATCTACTATATTTGCATTCATATAGTTAAAAATACACATGTTACTTGTGTATTCACATAATTAAAAACACATATGTTACTCGTGCATTCCTATTGTTAAGAGTACACGTGTGACTCGTACATTTTAATGGCTAAAAACAAACATATTATCCGTAAATTTGTACGAGACGATATTTTATTGTTATATGATTAAGAACACACATTACATGTAATGAAGATTGTTAATTAGAATATGAGTATAGGGAAAATTAAGTCATATAAGAGTTGATTTAGGGAAATAAAGGAAAATTTTTGGAGGGAAAAAATATGATAATAAATGTGTATAATAATATTTTTATGAAATCATGAATGATCATTGAGTATAATAATTATATTCATTCTAATTGAATTATTCATGAATATTGCGGTATGGTAATGGTGATGAATAATGATTAATTGTTGAGTATAATTTTAAAGATATGTACCTGATGATTAATATAAATTAATATAAATGAATATATAATAAATGAGCATAATAATAAGATAATATGATTGTTAATCAGAGTATGAGACATTAATAAGATTGTTTTCACAACATTATAAGAATTTAAAGTCCCACTTATAAGAATTGATTTTGGGAAAATAAAGAAAGAAAAGAATTGATTTAGGGAGGAATGTATAAGGAATGTGAATAATAACATAATAGGATTGTTAATCACTAATCAGAATATGAGATATCAATAGGATTGCTTTCACAGTATTATAAGAATTTAAAATTCCACTTATAATAAGAATTGATTTAGGGAAATTAATTGTTGGGTATAATTTTAAACACATGTAGTTGATGATTAATATAAATTAATATAAATAAATATATATGGAATGTATATAATAATATTGATAAGAATTGATTTCGGGGGAAATATATAAGAAATGTGTATAATATGATTGCTAATCAGATTATGAAAGATTAATAGGATTGCTTTCAGAATATTATACGAATTTAAAGCCTCACTTATAAGAATTGATTTAGGGGAAATAATTTAGGGATGGCAACGGGCACGGGTAGTGCATACCCGTGCCCGTACCCGCACAATTTGCGGGTACCCGTGCGGGTAGCGGGTACCCAACGGGTTTTTCATTATAATTATATTTTATATATTTTACAATAATTAATCTATAAAAATATTTTTTACTTAAATAATATGACATGTATATGATAATTTTATGATTATAGTCTTATTACTAAATTTTATTATGAAGTAATAATAAAATAAACAAATATAATGTTAAATTAATAATAACTAATTAAAAAATATTTAATTAAAATATGTACGCGGGTACCCGCGGGGCGGGTATCATGATACCCATTCCCACCCATGAGCTATTTTTGCGGGTACCCGTTGCGGGTATTTTAACGGGTACCCACGGGTGCGGGTATTTTTGCCATCCCAAGGAAATATATAATGAATGTGCATAATAGAATAATAGAATTGCTAATGAGATTATGCGATATCAATTGAATGTGCACAATATTATAAGAATGGAGAAATATAAGAATTGATTTAGGAAAATAAAGAAAGATTTTTTGTGGGAAAAAGAATATAAGAATAAATGTATATAATGATTTTTTATGAAATCATGAATGATCATTAAGTATAATAATTATATTCATTCTAATTGAATTATTCATAAATATTCCAGAATGGTAATGATGATGAATGTTGATTTTAAACATATGTACATGGTGATTAATAGAAATCAATATATAAGAAATATGCATAATAATAAGATAATAGAATTGATAATCGGAGTATGAGATATTTATAGAATTACTCTCACACCACATCATAACCCGATATTTTACAATTATTACCAACACTTTTTGCTTATAATCTTATGATTCTTTTTATTCTTCTTAGGTAACATTACATCATACTTTAATTTTCTTCATTTCTCATTCTATGTTTTTTAATATTCAGACTTTGTGATTTTTGTTAGAGAGATTCATCATTTTCGGGATAATGTGGATGAAAATTTAAAGAATTATTTTTCTTTTTACATAATCAAACCGCAATTTCCTATAGGTAATGGTAATTGCATATGTGCGTAATAGGATAATCTTATAATGTCATGATTCTTTTTCTTCTTCTTAGGTAATAGTATATTACATCTTACTTTAATTTTCTTCATTTCTCATTCAAAGTTTTTCATTATTCTGACTTTGTGATTTTTGTTACAGAGAATTCATCATTTTTGGGATAATGTGGATGAGAATTTAAAGAATTATTTTTGTTTTACATAGTCAAACAGCATAATAGGATATGAATTATTTTTCCCACTAAACTCATATATCTTTAATATAAATTAATATGAGAATATTATAATGAAAATACATAATAGTATAATAGAATTGCTAATCAGAATATGATTTTAGGGAAAATGAAGAAATATAAGAATTGATTTAGTGAAAATGAAGTAAGATTTTTGGATGAAAAATGAATATGAGAATATGTGAACATGATTAAGTGTTTGATAGAAAAAATGAAGGATTAATAAATGTGACATGCATGTGTCATTTTGATGTATGATATGAATGTAGATGGTAATGATACAATGTGGGACTATGAATGGTAGTTGATGGTTTGATGTATGATATGAATGTAGATGACAATGATACAATGTGGGACTATGCATGGTAGTTGGTGGGAGTGTTTGGGTGAGAAAACTTTGCATGAGAAGATGACATGTGTCCAAGACTAATAATGGAGAACATTTTTTTCTTATAGTATAATAGATGTTACATTTCTTCTTCATCTTCTTCTTATCTTTTCATTTCCAATCTTACCATTCTTCTTCATCTTCTTCTTATTCCCACTTAACATTTCTCTTTCTCTTACTTCAAATTCAGATTCAACCCTCTATCTCTCCGTGCTCATAATTCCCCCTTCTTTTCTCAACCCATCTCACACCGTTTCTCAACTTTTCTCTAACCATTCTATTGGCTTCTCTCAAGGATCACCATTCCGAAAGCAAATTCTGAAGCATTGGAGTGTTAACTGTTTAAAAAAAAGGAATATGAATAAATCGGCCGGTTTTTACCGGTCCCCACCGGTTCACGGGTTTTGGTTAAAACCGGCCGGTTTTAACCGGTTTTCACCGATTTTATTACTTGACCGGTATAACACCCGTGCCGTACTGGTTAGGGGTCCGGTTCGCCGGTTTTCCGGTCGAACCTGTAAGGACCCAAATTCTACCCCTGAAAATTTTTCATTTATTTTCATCATCTCTTACATACATCTATAACTTTACTTAAAAACCCTCATGAAACACTCTTTGAAAATACTATTTACCCTATTATATTATCATACAAATTTATGTTGTGGAAAAACATAATTCATTCGATCAGCAATTATCGCATAAAACCAGTTATGGATTTTCCAGAGTTATAACGTCCATAACTACATGTCTCCGTATTGCCCTAATCAAATTTATAGTCATCCCATAATGTTATCAAATTAACTACAAAGTCGAGTAGCAAATAAAGACAATCAATTCAATAAACACAAAAGCTTCCTAAGTGAGCTTCCTTCTCCAAATCCTTCATTACCTACAATGTGATTATTATAAACAACACACAAAACAAAAGGGAGTAAGTCATTAGTTCAAAAACTAACATCACATGATAATCCACATTTCAAATACGATTAATCTTTAATATAATTCGTAAACACACATGCATAATTGTAAACACTCATATCATCTTCCTTTACTTTCCACTTTACTCATATTCATCCTATAATATATATATCCCATAATATATATTCTATAGTATGCATATTTCGTTCATTCGAAACATCATCCTTCTCATTATTCATATCCACCCAATAGTATATATATCCCATATTATATATCCTATAGCATGTATATTACTTTCATTCTCAACATCTTCCATTTAATCACTCATATTCACCCTATAGAATATATATCCTATAGCATGCAAATGACATTCTTTGTGACATTCTCATTTCTTGTCATTCATATTCACCCTATAGAATATATATCCCATAATATATATCCTATAGCATGCATATGACATTTATTGTGACATCCACATTTCTCATCATTCATATTCACCCTATAGAATATACATCCCATAATATATATCCTATAGCATAATATGACATTCCTTGTGACATCCACACTTCTCATCATTTATATTCACCATATAGAATATACATCCCATAATATATATCCTATAACATGCATATGACATTCATTGTGATATCCACATTTCTCACCATTCATATTCACCCTTAATCGTATTCATCAATTTCATTTCCCATACCACATCGGGCAGGCCGAGTTATTACCCCATATCACATCGGACAGTTCGAGTTATTACCGCATACCACATAGGGCAGGTTAAGTTATTACCCCATACCATATCGGGCAGGTCGAGTTATTACCCCATACCACATAGGGCAGGTCGAGTTATTACCCCATACCACATAGGGCAGGTCGAGTTATTACCCTATACCACATAGGTCAGGTCGAGTTATTACCCCACACCACATAGGGCAGGTCGAGTTATTACCTCATACCACATCGGACAAGTCGAGTTATTACCCCATACCACATCGGGCAGGTCGAGTTATTACCCCATACCACATAGGGCAGGTCGAGTTATTACCCCATACCAAATAGGGCAGGTCGAGTTATTACCCCATACTACATCGGGCAGGCCGAGTTCACAATAATCACTACCATTCCCGGTAGGACACAATAATAGTCCGCTACCACTCTAGGTAGGACACAATAACAGTTCACTACCACTCCGGGTAGGACACAATAACAGTGCACTACCACTCCGGGTAGGACACAATAACAGTCCACTACCACTCCAGGTAGGACACAATAACAGTCCACTACCACTCCGGGTAGGACACAATAACAGTCCAATACCACTCCGGGTAGGACACAATAACAGTCCACTACCACTCCGGATAGGACACAATAACAGTCCACTACCACTCCGGGTAGGGCACAATAACAGTCCACTACCACTTCGGGTAGGACACAATAACATTCTTAAAAACACCTTACCTCTTTCACATACCTCATTCACATCATCGAGTATGATTTAGAGACACTTATCCCTTACCTTGATGAGTGTTGGGGATCGATTCCGAGTAACTTTAAAACTCTCATCCGCGATTTCCTCCAACCTTAGGATCTTTCCTCATTCCCACCAATAAAAACAATGTAAGCCATTTATTCAAAATAACACTTAAACGACTCATATTTCATAGTCAAACATACAAGAGATTAACATATTTTCAAGGTTTCCAAAACTACTTCAATACGAGTTTCCAAACATCTAAACATACATGTTTATCTCATATATCAACATCAAAGCACAAAGTCATCATCCACATCAAACATTTCATCTCTTTCTCTTTATACTCATATTCTCATTTTGGGGGTTTTTGGGGTTTTCAAGAATAAGCCACATAACCTTTCCATTCATCAAATACCAACTCTAAACCAAGAGTTTACAAGAGAAAAACAACATAAAACGAACCATAACTCGAAAGGATGAGTTTCCATGGTTTCTCATGTTTTGAAAATAGATCCAACATACCCAAAACAAGTTAGAGAGGAAGAAGAAGAGTTAGAAACAAGAGGTTTACCTCTTCTCAATCTTTAAGATGAGTCTTAAGGCTCCTTGCTCTTGAAAAGCTCTCTTCTCTCTCTTCTCTTCAAAGTTCTAAACCTAAAATATGTTTGGGGTTTCTATTTTAAAGAGCAGTCGTCGGGTTCTCGCTCAAGCGAGCCCATTCTCGCTCAGGCGAGAAAATCCCGCCTGTTTAAAATTTCAGATCTGACGCTCTCGCTCAAGTGAGGGATTCTCGCTCAAGCGAGAATCTCACAGTGTCAACAACCCAAATTGCCATTTCTCGCCCAGGCGAGACAACTCTCGCTCAGGCGAGAATCCTCCCGTATAGCCCTGGATTTCACCCTCCCAGGTGAGCCTTTCTCGCCCAGGCGAGAATCTCTCGCTCAAGCGAGACTTCCAGGACTGATACTATAATTTTAAAGACTCAAATTTAGGGTGTTACAATCCTCCCCCTCTTATAAGAATTTTCGTCCCCGAAAATTAAACATACCTCGGAAAATAATATCATCACCTAGACCTTAGGCACAAGAATACCCCACCAAAATCATAAACGATCCTCTAATCCATTAAGATTACTTAATCGGTCACTAAGGGCATACACCACTAAACCGTGATATCATCAAACCAATTCATGAACTAACTCATCAATGTTAAGAATCCCTATAACACTCCCGAAATTCAGCGAATGGGGAACTCCTTATCCCTCATCTACTCCAATGCCTCATATAACATCCATCATACACTAGCTAATTTCATCTCCATTCAAGGATCTAGCACAATTTCATTTTACTCAATCCACAAAATTCTTACACAATAAGACTCTTAGTGTCTCATCCATTGTACACAATCAAACTATCCAGTAATTGTTCAATTACATCAAATATTTCCGTCATCAAATCTTATCGTCGAAAGGAATTACCGATTCCTAGCCTCAACTGAAAACACAAAACCATTGATTCACACCAAAACTAGGTACCCTGTTACCAATCGGCAAGTGCAAGTCGACAAACACTCAAACCTGCAACTGGCGTTCGGGTTGGTCACCCCAATTCTGTTAGCAAATATACACTTATTAACCCACTCGCATTTCGTCCAGAATTACATGAGCATCTTGTATCACCAACTTTTAACAATCTCATACTTATTCAGATATGGTTGCTAAAATTTCGGAATTCCCCAACATGATACTAAATCATTATTTAGCCACAAGCTATGTTTCACCCAAAAATGATTTTTGAAAACGGTTTGAATCAACGACTCATGGCAACCACGTCGTGAAACAAAATTTGCATACTCATTTCAACATACCCCAAAACTCCTTCTCTCATATGGTTACACCACACCCATACACCGCAATTACTGACGTTCACGAAACATAAACAACTTTTGCCGACACAAAATTCAAGACAGATATTTGAGGTACACCACCACTATATCGTGCCTTGCCAATGTCCTACCGCAAAAGAACCAATCATTCGAGACCCAAAATTTTCACGTCTATGCCATTGCATTCATCACATTGACGGGGTAAGTAACTTGACTAGCCTCCTTCCTCGACTATCAGCATAAGTCTTACCCCCTTAGCATACACATACATATCAATGCATACAAAATTTTAAATATTCACCTCAACAATTACACACAGTTAAACATAACACGATTTGCTGACCGCTAGTCCATTTCCAGGATTAATTTCCAGCTGGGACATCACTGCGCATGTCAACACTATGGTAAAGGTTCTACCATTTACCCCAACCGTACACTGAGACATCCACACCGACATCCACCACCGATACATGGTGTTGGTGGGTACAACTAAGTCGAAAACAACAACTTGGTGTACAATCTCAGTCGGTTCACACATTCAGCAAATATAGGGAGTGTGTCGCTCCCGAATTAGACAACATTAAAAGGAATACCTATCACCATGCGATTTATCTCTCGCCGGATCATCAACACTTGATGTCCCTGCACCACTCGGGGTACCCTTTCGACCGTGGTCCCTTGCCTCCTCGGCATGAATGACATTAATTCTCTGATCCAGCTTGGGACAAAACTTTTTAATATGCCCAAGCTCCTTGTAGTGGAAATATCCATTTCCTTTCCCCGGGCATGTGCTCCCATAATGAAGTCTACCGCACTTGATGCACATGGGAGTGGAAATCTCTTCGGTAGGAATGGTAGGTGGGTTAGACCTTTGGAAACTCCGGTCACGATGCCTAATAGTTACCGCATAAGGCATCCGATCCTCTTCCACTCTCCCTTTACCTCTCTCCCGCATATGGTTGCGTTGTGGTCCATAGTTCCGGGGAGAAATTGTTTCTGAAGTCTCCAAATCATCCACCTTCAGATCATCCTCATACATCCGGCACTTGTTGACCAAAGTAGCAAAGTCGGCAATCTCCTGATGTCTGAACATCCTTTTCAGCTTGGACTTTAAGCCCGATTCGAATTTTGAAGACTTGGGTCGTCCGTCCACCTCCAACTCAGAGTAGGGACAAAACCAGGCCAATTCCTCGAATTTAGCCGCATATTCCCCGACCGACATAGTGCCTAGTTCCAACCTCAAGAACTCCATTTCTTTCTGTCTTTTCAGATCAGTAGGGAAGTATTTGTGAAGGAATTTCGCCTTGAAAGTACTCCAGGAAATCAATTTCCCCTCCGTCTCCATTTGACGTCTAGTGAACTCCCACCAGTTCTCGGCCTCTGTCACTAGCATGTAAGTGGCATAGGCCAATTTCTGAGCCTCCGAATAGTTCATGGCCCGGAAGATCCGCTCCCTTCCCTGAATCCACTCAAGTGCTGCATCAGGAGCAAATCCCCCGTGGAACTGACTGGGGTTCCTTTTGCCAAACTCATCCAAACCTTGGTACTCTGCCGGTTCGGGTGGGACTAGGTTTTGCGAACTCGGACTTGGTGCAGGGTTCTGATTCAGACTACGCAAGTTCTAGTTCATCTGTTGTAGTGTAGCCACCATCTGAACCAACAATTCATTCTGTACGTTCTGACTTGTTCCCCATCCAGCCATGTTTTAACCCGCGCTCATTGGTAGTCAGTACACAATTTAACTAACACAAGTCAGGTCATCACATAGTCTCATAGCACGTTACATGTCATCATACCAAAGTTACACGCTTTAAACATTCAATACACACAATCTCAACTAGTCAAATCATACACATGTTACAAAGAAGCAAGTAAGGCCACACCCTAGGCCGCAAAATTAACTATGCTCTGATACCATATTGTAAGGACCCAAATTCTACCATTGAAAATTTTTCATTTATTTTCATCCTCTATTACATACATCAATAACTTTACTTAAAAACCCTCATGAAACACTCTTTGAAAATACTCTTTACCCTATTATATTATCATACAAATTTATGTTGCGGAAAAACATAATTCATTCGATCAGCAATTATCGCATACAACCAATTATGGATTTTCCAGAGTTATAATGTCCATAACTACATGTCTCCGTATTGCCCTAATCAAATTTACAGTCATCCCATAATGTTATCAAATTAACTACAATGTCGAGTAGCAAATAAAGACAATCAATTCAATAAACACAAAAGCTTCCTAAGTGAGCTTCCTTATCAAAATCCTTCATTTACCTACAATGGGATTATCATAAACAACACACAAAACAAAAGGGAGTAAGTCATTAGTTCAAAAACTAACATCACATGATAATCCACATTTCAAATACGATTAATCTTTAATATAATTCGTAAACACACATGCGTAATTGTAAACACTCATATCATCTTCCTTTACTTTCCACTTTACTCATATTCATCCTATAGTATATATATCCCATAATATATATTCTATAGTATGCATATTTCGTTCGTTCGAAACATCATCCTTCTCATTATTCATATCCACCCTATAATATATATATCCCATATTATATATCCTATAGCATGTATATTACTTTCATTCTCAACATCTTCCATTTAATCACTCATATTCACCCTATAGAATATATATCCCATACTATATATCCTATAGCATGCATATGACATTCTTTGTGACATTCTCATTTCTCGTCATTCATATTCACCCTATAGAATATACATCCCATAATAATAATCCTATAGCTTGCATATGACATTCATTGTGACATCCACATTTCTCATCATTCATATTCACCGTATAGAATATACATCCCATAATATATATCCTATAGCATACATATGACATTCCTTGTGACATCCACACTTCTCATCATTCATATTCACCCTATAGAATATACATCCCATAATATATATCCTATAGCATGCATATGACATGACATTCATTGTGACATCCACATTTCTCACCATTCATATTCACCGTTAATCGTATTCATCAATTTCATTTCCCATACCACATGGGGCAGGTCGAGTTATTACCCCATACCACACCTGGCAGGTCGAGTTATTACCCTATACCACATAGGGCAGGTTGAGTTATTACCCCATACCACATCGGGCAGGTCGAGTTATTACCCCAGACCACATCGGGCATGTCGAGTTATTACCGCATACCACATAGGGCAGGTCGAGTTATTACTCCATACCACAAAGGGCAGATCAGTTATTACCCCATACCACATCGGGCAGGCCGAGTTCACAATAATCACTACCATTCCCGATAGGACACAATAACAGTCCGCTACCACTCAGGGTAGGACACAATAACAGTTCACTACCACTCTAGGTAGGACACAATAATAGTGCACTACCACTCCGGGTAGGACACAATAACAGTCCACTACCACCCCGGGTAGGACACAATAACAGTTCACTACCACTCCGGGTAGGACACAATAACAGTCCACTACCACTCCCGGTAGGACACAATAATAGTGCACTACCACTCCGGGTAGGACACAATAACAGTCCACTACCACTCTAGGTAGGACACAATAACAGTCCACTAATACTCCGGGTAGGACACAATAACAGTCCACTACCACTCCGGGTAGGACACAATAACAGTCCACTACCACTCCGGGTAGGACATAATAACAGTCCACTACCACTCCGAGTAGGACACAATAACATTCTTAAAAACACCTTACCTCTTTCACATACCTCTTTCACATACCTCTTTCAGATACCTCACTCACATCAGCGAGTATGATTTAGAGACACTTATCCCTTACCTTGGTGAGTATTGGGGATCGGTTCCGAGTAACTTTAAAAGTCTCCTCCGCGATTTCCTCCAACCTTAGGATCTTTCCTCATTCCTACCAATAACAACAATGTCAGTCATTTATTCAAAATAACACTTAAACGACTCATATTTCATAGTCAAACATACAAGAGATTAACATATTTTCAAGGTTTCCAAAACTACTTCAATACGAGTTTCCAAACATCTAAACATACATGTTTATCTCATATATCAACATCAAAGCACAAACTCATCATCCACATCTAACATTTCATCTCTTTCTCTTTATACTCATATTCTCATTTTGGGGGTTTTTGGGGTTTTCATGAATAACCCACATAACATTTCCATTCATCAAATACCAACTCTAAACCAAGAGTTTACAAGAGAAAAAAAAAATAAAACGAACTATAACTCGAAAGGATGAGTTTCCATGGTTTCTCATGTTTTGGAAATAGATCCAACATACCCAAAAAAAGTTAGAGAGGAAGAAGAAGAGTTAGAAACAAGAGGTTTACCTCTTCTCAAGCTCTAAGATGAGTCCTAAGGCTCCTTGCTCTTGAAAAGCTCTCTTCTCTCTCTTATCTTCAAAGTTCTAACCCTAAAATGTGTTTGGAGATTCTATTTTAAAGAGCAGTCGTCGGGTTCTCGCTCAAGCGAGCCCATTCTCGCTCAAGCGAGAAAATCCCGCCTTTTTAAAATTTCAGATCTGACGCTCTCGCTCAAGCTAGGGATTCTCGCTCAAGCGAGGGATTCTCGCTCAAGTGAGAATCTCACAGTGTCAACAGCCCAAATTGCCATTTCTCGCTCAGGCGAGATAACTCTCGCTCAGGCGAGATAACTCTCGCTCAGGCGAGAATCCTCCAGTATAGCCCAGGATTTCACCCTCCCAGATGATAC
This sequence comes from Lupinus albus, assembly GCA_009771035.1. NCBI lineage: Eukaryota > Viridiplantae > Streptophyta > Magnoliopsida > Fabales > Fabaceae > Lupinus > Lupinus albus. The sequence goes on from CM020015.1 coordinate 3,750,311, forward strand.
TTTCTCGCTCAGGCGAGAATCTCTCACTCAAGCGAGACTTCCAGGACTGATACTATAATTTTAAAGACTCAAATTTAGGGTGTTACAGAACCGGCCGTTACGGTACGGTTTTCTTATCACTGGATTCACTCCTTCCTAACCGAGTCAATGTTAATTGGTGGGGCCCAGGCAGTCTTCCCTTCCTAACCGTGTCAATGTTAATATGGTGGGGGCCATGTAGTCTTCCCTTTATCTGGCCATGTAGTCTTCCCTTCCTAACCGTGTCAATGTTAAAACAAAGACGCAAAATATACAAGCTTTCGGCAAATAAAGTTATGTGGTTTTAATGTAAGATTTTATTTTGTTAATGTAGTTAATTTATTTATTATTGATGTAGTTTAATAATTATTATTGTGTTGTTACTAATTGTTGATATATATTACATGTAGATGGTTATTATTAGAGATATTGTGAGCGATTTTAGTGATGAGAAGGACATTGAGCTATGTTGTGATGATGATGACAATGTTGATATTGCTTCTGTTGAACCGGTTAGCATAACATATGCTACTCCTTCAGTTTTTTCGTTACTATTGATTCTCAAGCAGGACAAGATAATCAAAATATTAGTAATAGTTTAAACAATAATTTTGATGATGATTTGTCTATTTGTATGCATTTTGAATCAAAAGAAGCAACAGTAAATGCTATAAAGTAGTTTCATATTAAGAATTATGTCGATTACATTGTTGTGGAGTCTAGGCCTGATAGATACGTTGGACAATGTAAATATTTTGGTGTTTGATGTAATATCCGAATTTGGGCATCTATTAATGTAAAGCGTAATTTGTGGGAGATTAGAAAAATTAGTGGAAGACACACTTGTGTATCCACTTGTATTTCCCAAGATCACACGAAATTGAGCTCATCATTCATTGCTAGTTGTATTATCCAGCTAGTTTCTGAAGATCCTGGTATACCAATCAAAGCACTGGTAAAAGAAGTAGTAACTCGATTTGGTTATACGGTGACATATAGGAAGGCTTGGACTGCTAAACAAATAGCAATGTCCCATGAAGATGATAGTAATTTACCTGGTACAATTGTAAGATACGCAACATCTCGCCATGAAGATGATAGTACTTTATTTCTTGATAGAGTATTTTGGGCTTTCAAGCCTTGCATTGAAGGATTAGAGTTTTGCAAACCAATCCTTCAAGTGGATAGAACATTCCTTACCAGAAAATATTGCGGAACATTGCTAATTGTCAGTTTACAAGATGGTAATAGACGTGTATTTCCAGATGCTTTTGCCATTATCGAAGGAGAGACTAAAGAAGCTTGGGAGTGGTTTTTCTACAATCTTCGGACATTTGTTACTCCCCAACCAAATATATGTATAATATCAGTTAGGGAAACAAGTTTATTGGGTGCACTACGTACTGAGTTGCCGCAATGGTGTAATGCACAATCAGTTTACTGTATTCGTCATGTAGCTAGCAATTTCAACAAGGAGTTCAAAGATACAGATCTTAAAGAAAAAGTCGTTGAAATGGGTAAGTATTAAATTATTTATTGCTTAATAAATTTATATGTTAAACTATTTATTTGATGACAAATTTGTTCATATTCATGTAAATGTTGTAGGTTATGAGTTGGTACGGCCACATTTTGAGGGAATGCTTAGTGCTTTGCGTCAAAAAATCCTAGAGCAGCTGCTTGGTTAGACAACATACCAAAATAAAAATGGACGCAATCATATGATGAAGGGAGACGATACGGTCATATGACGACCAACCTAGCAGAATGCGTTAATGGTGTTTTGAAAGTTTCAAGAGCTTTGCCTATCACTGCCCTAGTTAGAGCAACATATTGTAGGCTGAATTCTTGGTTTGTTCACTGTAGAGATGAGGCAAGCAGTATGGTTAGAGCAGGCCATATATATTGTGAAGAATTGACTAAGGTGATCAACGAAAATAACCATAAAGCAACATGTCAATTTGTTCGTAATTTTTCACGAGAATCAGAAGTCTCCGAGGTTGAGGTTGCTGCAAGAGATGGTAGTCGACATTCTAAGGTATACATAGTTAGACTAATGCAAAATTGGTGTGATTGTGGTGAATTTTAATCACTTAGACTCCCGTTCTCCTATACCATTGCCACATGTGAATCATTAAACTTAGATTATGGACAGTTCATTTCACCAATTTATCGGTTGGATAACATATTAAAGGTTTATGGACATGAATTTCAACCAATTCGTAGTGAAGAATATTAGCCTCATTATTCAGTTCCAACATTCATTCCTAATCCCCTTATGCGGAGGAATCAATCCGGTAGACCAAAAACTACACGCATACACAATGAGATGGATGACTCTCCATCTGAACAAAATAAAAAATGTGGGTGGTGTTGGACTGAATATCACAATAGGAAGACATGTCCATTCAGAAATACATAAATTGGTCAAAGTTCAAAGCATTAAAGTTGTAATATTGTTAGTTGTAATGTATTAAGGTTGTATTTTATTAAAGTTGTAATATTGTTAGTTGTAATGTATTAAGGTTGTATTTTATTAAAGTTATAATGTAATGTATATTATACGTATTAATTATATATATTTATTATATTCATTAATTATATATTAATTATTATACGTATTAATTATATGTATTTATTATATTCATCAATTATATATAATAATTATACATATTAATATTTATTCGTATTAATTATATTCATTTATTATATTCATTAATTATATATTATAATTATATATATCAATATTTATATCACTAGTTCAATAACCAAAACCGGTGCAATTTTCCAAAATCGTAGCAGGAAGTCGTGGACCCAGTCCACGAGATTGCAGTAAGGCTAGGGCACGGGGAAATAAATACTTGTGGTTATCAGTGTAGGTTTTATATGTATTAATGTATATATATTTATTATTTGCATTAATTATTATTTGTATTAATTATATATATTCATTAAGTAATAATATATAATAATATATATTAATTTAATGTAATTAATTATTATACATTAATTATAATAATAATAGCACCAGTTCAACTACCAAAACCAGTGCAATATTCGATAAGCCTGCACGAAAGTCGTGGTCTCTGTCCATGAGATTGGAGCAGAGCAGAGCACGCGGGAATAAATTCTCGTGGTTTGCAGCGTGGACTTTAATGAATCTCGTGGACTGCAGCCACAAGATTGGAGCAACCTAGGGTTTGAATGGAAGAGCTATAGCAGACCTATGTAGTCGTGGACCGGGTCCACGACTTCCCGGTCCATGACTTTTCCCCTACCCTAACCCGAATTCCCTATAAATACCCACCCCACACCCACAAAAATCACACCCTCAACTCTCTCAATCCGAATTCTCTCTAACCATCAATCCTCTTAAGTTTTATATTTCCTTTCGTTGAAAAAAATGGATCATATTGGTCTCGGCCCAATCAACTCTTCCCTTCTTACTCTTCAAAATGATCACGTATCTACCAATATTTGGAATGGCGGAGAAGTTACCTTCCGAGCAAGGTATAACTTCCGGCAACATCTACCTGTTGAACCGGTGTTACAAGTTATTCGTAACACCGCTTTTGAAAATATTTGGATATCGGTGTTGCAGAAATCAACAATCATCTTGTTACCGCATTGGTGGAGCGATGGAGGCCAAAGACTCACACTTTCCATCTACCCAATGGAGAGTGTACTATTACGCTCGAAGATGTTGCTTACCAGCTTGGTTTACATATTGATGGTGATGCTGTAACGGGTGTTACTAGCATGGAGTGAGCATCCACCTTTTGTATCTGCCACTATTGGATGATTTATCTAAAACATTTAATTACAGTTGAGGATCCACTGTATTAGCTTGTCTTTATCGAGGTTTATGTCGTGCGACCTTGATTAGTCGACAAATTGAGATTGGTGGATGCTTGCTAATTCTACAATCTTGGGCATATGATCGAATTCCAATGCTCGCACCAAGATTGCACGACAATAGTATACAATTATTTCCTTTAGTGAGAAGGTACATATATTATAAGTTCATTTATTATTAATATTATTATTTATATTATTATTATTGTATTTTTTTTAATATCATTATTATTGTTTATTACTATTATTATTTAGGTGGTCCCAACATTTAATCACCACAAACATCCCTTGTCATGCAACTAACATTATACGATCAATGTTAGATCGTTTGTGAATTGATCAGGTATTGTTTAAATTCATATAACAGTTTATTTATTATTACTCATTATTTTTACCAACTTAAATTCATATAACAGTTTGTCTGGACCCCATATAAGAACATGAATTTTATGGGCCAAATTCCAAATATTGCTCGAGCACGTGTGCCACTGATCTCTTTTGCAGTAGTTGAGTGGCATCCAAGTGATCGTGTTATGAGGCAGTTTGGTCTTCAACAACCAATACCACAAGATCCAATCAACTTGGAGAAACAACATAAGATGGATCTTTGTGTTAACAACGACTACAACTGGCCACAAAAGCATGACTAGTGGATTCAAGTATGGAATAACCGAGAGAACTATGTGGTTAATGGTTCTCTCGATGTGCAGCTTTTGTATCAGTACTCACAATACATGCAGTGGTACTTACAGAGGACCAGAAAATACATTTCTCCTGACGGAGCATACTCATGTGGATCGGTAACACTCTAACTTTTTTTTTCTAATTTATACTTAAACACTGTAAATGTTTTTAATTTATACTTGTTTATAATTTTTTTTCTAATTTTTACTTAAATGTTTTTTTCAGTATAATTTTATCAAATCCATTAGAGATCAATGTGCTCCGTCAAACAATGTTCACAACCCCATGCAAACAATGAATGACGTCTACGTAAAATGTAACGAGATGATGAATGCATTTGCTCAACTACTTCCAACGGCTTTCTCCACGACCAATTACGAAGCTCCTCCAACTCAAACATTTGACATGCCTGTTGCACATGAGTTTCAACAACAATATGAAAGTCAAACACAAACACAAACTCATCATCACGCATATAGTCAAACACCCGCTCCTCAACAACAACAACAACAACCATTTCATTATGAAGATTTTGGAGGAACGGGTGATTATTCTATACATCATCAATTCGGATCTTCATCACAATATCAAGGAACATTACCACCCTACAATGCATTTGGAACTACTTCAACAACACCCTTGTCAGCATTTCAGTCTCAACAATACTATCAACCTACAATGCCTTCACAAGGTAACTTTTTCGGTGATGAAGATGACGAAGATGATGACGACGAAGATGAGGAGGAGGAAGATGAGGAGGTGCCACAACTAGTTAGAGGTGGTAGCGGACAACCGAGACAGCGTCAACAACAATAACAACTAAGAGTCGAACCACCTCGAAGGAGAAATCCACCTTCATGTGGCACATCATCTCATAGACGTCATTAGGATATGCATTTCTTATTTTTGTAATTTTCATTTCTTTATTTCTAATGTAATTTTATCAATATTATCTAATTTAATGTTTTCATTTTCAAATTTATTTTTTTAATTTTTAACTTGCTTTACATTTTCAAATATTACTTAATTAAAATTATTTTTAAAAAAATAAACACTAAAACCTTAAAACTAAAACGTTAACCTAAAATCATAAAACCTTAAACTAAAAACATAAAACCTAACATACACATTTAAAACCGTAAAATCCTAAATAAATATCATGCCTAATGCTATCTCGTGAATGAAAAATGGTACTACGTAAGTCGTGTTTCACATGCACGAGATTCGGTTTCATGACATGAATCTCGTGAACCAAGTCCACGGGAATGCAGCAGAAAATAGCATTCCTGGTCCACGTGATTTGCAAGTCGTGAATGGCAGTCACAACATCCTAAAAACTACACTACTTCGGTAATTATTTTTGAAGATGCACCAATGGTAGAATAATGTAATCAAACTACACTATCCACGTAATTTTTCCCATCGGAGGAGATGGATTCCACCAGTGATGACCCACTTTTCAGAGAGATCGTTGGAGCATGCAGGAAGAAAAAAGGTTTAAGATAGATATCAAAAAGCTCTAGCCTTAAGAAAAAGGAAGATCATTGTGACAATTTGATTAATCCCGTCTTGATTAAGGGATCTTTGGAGGATGGTGACAATGTAGAGTTTAATATTAATCTCAATTTTGATAATCATCTTTTGGCGGTGACTGATATTTGAGATTTTGATTCTGAAATTGGGGTGGTGGCTTCTGGTGGTGTTGATAACACTATCGAGCATCTTAATGATTTGGAATCGGCAACTCGAAAAGCATTAGCTAGAGGAGTTCAGAAGTAGCATCATGAAAATCCTTTTGATTAATGTGAGAAGATTCGGGGGTTAGTTAAAAAGAAGGAGATTCATAATTTTCTTAGAGTCGAGAAGGTTGATTTTTTATGCGTTCAAGAATAAAAGGGGGAGTTAGTTTCTAGAGAGTTGTGCAAGAGTCTTTGGGTCATGCATTTGTTTGATCTACTGTCCCGAACCTTGTCCCAAACCCTGTCCAGCACCAATCAAAATGGAGTAAAAATAGAAAAAATTACGAATGTTTAATTTTTTTAATTAACATGTCATTTTTTGATTGGTGCAGGACGGGTTGGGGACAGGGTTCGGGACAGCAGATCTTTATCCGGAGTTCTCAACCTTCAGTGGTAACTTCTGAGGGATGACCTGTTGGAAAAATAAAATTTCCATTAGACTTTATGATATGGTTGAAGACTTTTATTTTTACTAAAGATGCATAATACATAGCCAAGATATTTCATGTCATATCATCAAGAATAAAATTTATATAGAAACTAGAACTTAGCGGAAGCGTACCTTAATATATTCATATTGAATATGGCGAATAAACCTTATATCATTCTTTATAGTACCTTAATATCAACTTCAAATCCTTGTATCCTGATGCTCTCCTTTATCCTTGTATGCAAATGTATGTTCATAGTAGAACATGTAGGTGTGTTGGTCTTCCAATTGTAGACCACCTTAGTCATAGTTTCTCCTCTAATGGGATGAATAGAATAATGATTTGGTGTCTTTTCTTGTGTCATGGTGTGGTCTACAATTGGGGACCATAACCCCTATTTATAAGAAGTGCATACCCTTCTATGAAGGGTGATGCCACTTGATTTTCTTATTTCCGATTTTGCCCATCATAAAATAGAAATAAGACTTTAGGTATCAACACAATAATTTCCATGATAATTATGTCTATAGCCATGAACCTTACTTGAAGTAGATCACTTTAATTTGGCTACTTATAATAATGACCCTAAATATATCTAAACATTACATGTGTGACCCAAAATTTCTTACATGACCTGCATTTGGAGGACCGAATTTTTTTTGGCTGTTAGTTCGTTTGGCAACTCAGGAGTTTTGCGTGTTTCTGGTTTCTGGTTTCTGGGTTAACAATGTGGCTCTCTGTCATATAATTAACATTTTTGCTCCTTGTATTAACAATGCAAAATTACAACTCTGGAGGAACTTGGTTCATTGGAAGAAGTCTATTCAGAGTAACATATGGTGTCTTGCAGGTGACTTTAATGATGTTCTCAGTTCTGCTGAAAGGAAAGGAACAAGTAACTGAGATTGCAAGAGAAGTCAACAAGCGAGATTGCAATATCCATCTTCCATCATGGTTTCGATGAAGACAAAGTCACTAAGGAAAAGCATGAAGATGTGACTTGACAACAAACAACAAAACCAAGACTCAAGACTTTTGAAGACTTTAGGGAAGTTTATTTTACTTTTCTAGAAGTTCTAAGATGATAGCTTAGATTGAGTCTAGGTAGATTAACCCAATGATGAATATCTCACACAAACTTAGAATTGTCTAAAGTCTTTTTTGAGAGTCATCATTCATCCATATTTTAGTAGGTTGCATTAAAATGGTAGTTTTTCATCAAAACTCATTCATTGCACCAACTTACTTATTTTGGAAGGGTTACTTGCTAACCAAGAAACTCGTAATTTAACTATTAATTGATTAAGTAGTGAAATAATCGATTAAGTAGATGTATAGATCTGTTAATCGATTTAGTTTTTTGTTAACCGATTAATGAGAGTTCCAGTAGCTACCATCTTAAGTTTCTTGATGGTGTTAATTAATTATGAACCTTATTAATCGATTAAGTTCAACAATGGACTGTTAATTATAAATGCGTTAATCGATTAAGCTTTCATTTAATCGATTATGTGTTGTTGTAAACAATTAACTATAAATATTGTTTTTTCTACATTTTAACTCATAACTTTGATTCCAAAGTTTCATATCTTGAAAGATTCTCTAAGCGATTTTTGCATCCAAGTTAGAAAAACACATGTGAAAGTTTCTTCCATATTTTTGAGAGAAAAGTTACATTTTTTCAATTCAATTGCATAAAAATCTTTTACCCAAACCTTTTGCATGCTCATTCATACACTTCAAGTTTGTTTCAGATATTCACCATTTAGGTTTGTAGGTAGCTTTATAAGCTGAGAGCTTCTGTTTTAGAAGGCTCCATATTCAATAACTTGTATCTTTTGTTACATTGTTGAGATCTCTAATGTTTAGATATAAAATGCATAATATCGACTAGCTGTGATTAGTTGGATATACACTTCACTAGAGTATCTTGTGAGCGAGTCGAGTAGCAAGACTGACAACCGTTGGAATTAGTAGTGAGACCATAGGAACGGGGGCAATTGTCAAGGCTTGGCTAAGTAGATCGTGGATCAAGTAGGAAAGGCTCTGTAACACCCCAAATTTTAAGTCTTTAAAAAATTATAGTATCAGTCCTCGGATCCTCGCTTGAGCGAGAGATTATCGCTTGGGCGAGAGAGGTTCACCTGGGAGGGTGAAATCCTGGGCTATACTGGAGGATTCTTGCCTGAGCGAGAGTCGTCTCGCCTGGGCGAGAAATGGCATTTTGGGCTGGTTGACACTGTGAGATTCTCGCTTGAGCGAGAATCCCTCGCTTGAGCGAGAGGGTCAGAGTTGAGTTTTTAAAATGGGCGGGATTTTCTCGCTTGAGCGAGAACCCGACGAGAACATTAAATGAGGTAAACCCCAAATACATTTTTAGGTTAAGAATTGAAGAGAGGTGAGAGAAGAGAGCATTCCCAAGGTCTAGGAGCTTTGATTCTTGTTCAAGAGCTTGAGAAGAGGTAAAACTCTCTATCCTAACTCTCTTCTCTTGAGAACCCATTTTTGGTGTTATGGATCTCTTCTCAAAATGAGAGAAGCCATGGAAACTCATCCTTTTGAGTTATGGTTCGTTTTATGTTGTTTTATCTTGTAAACTCTTGGTTTAGAGTTAGTATTTCAAGAATGGAAAGGGTTTGTGGGTTGATTAATAAAAACCCCAAAAACCCTAAAGTGAAAATGTGGTAAAAGAGGAAAATGAGTAAAATGCTAGAGGTAGAAGATGAGTTGCTTTACAATGTTAAAATATGAGATGATATGTATGTTTTAGATGGTTGGAAACTCTTAATGAAAGTAGTATAGAACCATTGAGAATATGATAAATATCTTGTATGTTTAAATGATGCAATATAAGTTATTTATTTGTTATTTGGAATGAATGACTAACATTGTGTTATGTGGTGGGAATGAGGAAAGATCCTAAGTTTGGAGGTGGTGCCGGTGGAACTTGCGAAGTCACCAAAAACCAAACCCAACACTCACCGAGGTAAGGATAAGTCTTTAATTTATGCATTGTGTTGGAAAATGCGTGGATTTTCTGTTATGGATGATGGATAAAATGTGAATCACTTAATTATTATGAACATATATGGGTATGTTGATAATGATTAGAAGTGAATTTACGGTTTACTTATTGGGGGAGTACCAATGGAAATAAGACTCAAAATGAAATCATGAAATGTAAATCACTTTGTAGTTATAAGCATACGTGGATATGTTTGTAATGATGTCGGATGTATTTATCATTTTTGTATTGGTGGAGTGTCAATGGAAATAAAACTCGGAATAAAGCAATAAATTGTAAGTCACTTTGTAGTTACAAGCATATAAGTTATGTTGTAATGATGTCGGGTGCATTTATTGACTGTTTATTGGTGGAGTGCCAATGGAAATAAAACTCGGATAAAAATATCAACTGTAAGTCACTTTGTAGTTACAGGCATATACGCTATGCTGTAATGATGTCGGGTGAATGTATTGTCCATTTATTGGTGGAGTGCCAATGGAAATAAAACTCGGATAATACAATAAACTGTAAGTCACTTTGTAGTTACAGGCATATACGCTATGCTGTAATGATGTCGGGTGCGTTTATTGTCTATTTATTGGTGGAGTGCCAATGGAAATAAAACTCGGAAACAAAGTAATAAATGGTAAATCACTTAGTCACTACAGATATATATGGGTATGTTTGTAGTGATGACGGGTGGATTTATGGTTTATGCATTGGTGGAGTGCCAATGAAAATAAATAAAACTCGTTTTAGCCGACCAGAATGGGTTAGCGACTCTAGCTCGAGTTATGTGTCATGGTTTTCAAAAGTACAGATGACGAAAATGGTTTTAAGTGGATTGAACTTATATCATTGTTTAACTCTATTAAATGTGGATTAACTTACATTGAAATTTTATTGAGTTAATGACTTATTCCTTTGTGTTGTTTGTGTATGGTAAATGTTAATCCCATTGCAGGTAGGTGGATGAAGAAAGGATGATTTTTGAGTAGGAGATTAGAGACCTTTATTTTGATGTCTCTTTATCCATTATTTTGTAACTTCAATTGATAGTAATTGAATCAACTAATTGTACTATGAATATTATTTTGTACATGATTTTGATCATGGACACTAGTAACACGAGATATATGTACCTATGGGTGTTTTGAAAACCCATAGCTAAGTGTATGCGGTAGTTACTAGGTTATACTAATATGAATTATGTTTTTCTGCTATCGGATTGTGTATGTACTTTTGGTTCATAGATCGGGTGTGAGGATGAAGAGAAAGATCTTTTAAATATATTTATTCACTTGGTAATTATGACTTATCGTTAAATGCATGGAATTGGATTAAATAAGGAAAAATTTTCAAGGGTAGAAAATCGGGTCGTTACACATGAAGAATCAGACAAGTGCAAGAAATGAATATCTCTCAAAGCAATCACCTCTCAAGATCAAGAAGAAGGGGATGAAGAAGATTACGATTCAGATATTGACAGAAACCATGCCACTTCTTTTAAGGAAATTTAATAAATTCTTGAAAAGAAAGGAAAGCGTAAAGAGGTTTCAAAAGAAAGAATCAAGAAACCCAACTTTCAGGGGAAAGAATCCCAAAGATCGATTTTCTTACCATGAGTGTGGGAAGGCATGTCATATGAAATATCAGTGCCCTACCTACCTCAAGAAAGTTGAGGGTGAAAAGAACAACTCGAGGGAATTCAAGTCTAAGAAGGCCTACATCGTATGGGATGTCCCCGAGGAAGACTCAACAACAAGCACCTCTGAAGAAGAGGAAAGCACTAAGCTTTGTCTAATGGTGAACGCGTAAGAAGCTAGTACCTCTACGAAGGTTGACGAATTTAGTGAGGTAAATTCATTCAAAACTAGTTCTTGCTCTAGTTCTGAAATTTCATTATCGTATGACGAATTATAAAATGCTTTTGTTGAGCTACAAGAAGAGCTCAATAAAATTGCTAAGGTAAATGTAATTATAAAATGAAACTTCGGATAAAAAAGAATTGGATGAGTTAAAATTATAAAATGAAACTTCAAATCTCATTTACTCTAGTGCTTCATGTGTGTGTTCTACTAAAGTTATTGAGACACTTATATGTGAAACTTGCCGCACTTTAAAAGTTGAAAACTCTGTTTTAAGAAACAAAATGGCAAAGTTCACTTACAGTCGTTAAAATTTAGACACATTACTTGCATCATCTAAAAATATTGGTAATAGAACTAGCCTAGGCTACAAGATTACAAATTGAAAAAGATCATATAGAAAGCATGTAGGACACAAGCACATCTTGCATAAATCTAAACTGCCTACTTATTTTTATTGTGGTATTCTTGGCCATGCATCCGGTTCTTGTCACATTAAGAGGCATGGGGTTCCTAGTGGCAAGTATGTTTGGGTGGAAAAAGGATCACCAGTTTCCGATACTAACATAAAGGGACCCAACATAACTTGGGTACCTAAACAAAGCAAGTAATTTCTGTCTTTGCAGGTATGTCTACAAACACTCGGACAACACTAGTATCTTGACAATGGGTGCTCTAGGCATATGACGAGTGATAAGTCCAAATTTCTAGAACTTACACTCAAAGAGAAAGGCTATGTCACTTACGGCGATAACAACAAAGGAAAGATTCTAGGAATCGGGAAGATCAGAAATGCATCTCAAGCTATAGTAGATAATGTGCTTTATATGGAAGACTTGGAGCATAACCTACTGAGCATAAGCCAATTATGTGATATAGGTAAGAAGTTATATTTCAATTCTAAATTTTGCATCATTCGCGATGACATAGATAATAAAATTAAATTTGTTGGTCATCGAACTAACAATATCTATATGGTTAACTTAGACAATATCACTTCTTTGTTTTCAAAATGTTTAATTTTAAATGAAAGTGATATCTGGACTTGGCATAGAAGATTAGTTCATATACATCTAAGACACTTAGAAAAGGTTTCGTCAATAGAGTTAGTTACTGGACTACCAAAGTTGAACTTCAAAACTAAAGATATCTACGACACCTGTCAAAGGTGCAAACAAACTAAAAAATATTTTTCATCTAAAAACGTGATTTCCATAACAAGGCCATTAGAGTTACTTCATATGCACTTGTTTGAATCATCACAAATTATGAGTTTTGGAGGTAGTTATTATGCTCTTGTCATTGTCGATGACTTTTCTAGGTTTACATGGACTATGTTCCTATCTCTGAAAAGTGATACTTTTAAAACTTTTAAATCATTTTCCAAGAGATTGCAAAATCAGCTTAACCATAAGATAGTGTTTATTCGTAGTGATCACAGTGGTGAGTTTGAAAACCACCAATTCGATATTTATTGCGAAGAACATGGCATACATCATCAATACTCTACTCCTCGAACCCCTCAACAAAATGAAGTTGTTGAGAGGAAAAATGGAGTCTTAGAGGAGTTAGCATGAGCCATGTTGAACGTAAGTAAAGTGCCTAAATATTTTTCGGTTGATGTAGTGCATACTGCTTGTTATGTGATTAACCGAGTACTTATTAGGCCTATAATTTCGAAAACACCGTATGAACTTTTAAAAGGTCGTAAGCCTAATATTTATCATCTTCATGTTTTTGGGTGCAAATGTTTTATTTTAAATAATGGAAATTTTGACAAATTTGACTCAAAAGCAGATGAAGATATTTTTCTCGGTTATTCATCATGTAGCAAAACATATAGAATTTATAATAAACATATCATGCATGTAGAAGAGTCTATACATGTTCATTTTGATGAATCTTCTCCAAAAGAGAAGAGAAATGTTGTTTTGGATGACCTTTCAGGTGCATTGGAAGAGGCTTATAAGAAAGAGCCAGAACCAGAAAGTCTTATTCAAGAAAGTCAAGAAGAACAAGAACATCAATATCTTCCAAGAGCTTGGAAAACGAAGAAGGATTATCCTATCGACAAGGTCATAGGTGATATATCTACGGGGGTGGTAGCCCGAAGATCCTTAAATAATATCTTTCATTTTGTAGCCTTTGTTTCACAAATTGGGTATTATCGAAATTTTTTATTCTTAAATAATATCCATTATAAATTTTTTATTCATATTTTTATTATTTATAGTTCTCAGAGTATTATCGAAAAATGATCACGGTTTATTCAAATGCTTATCTATTTCTAAAATGGACACATCACCAAAGACAACGATTTTCTTGTCTATGTAGACAATGACCATGATTTTATATTTGTTCTCTATATACGTAAGCGCCACAGTTTATACACAGTGACAACGGTTTCATAACTATTGCCTATGAACATAATGGCAACGGTTCCATAACCGTTGCCTATGAACACAATGACAACGGTTTTTAGCATCCCGTGTAGACAACGATTCTTAACCGTTGCTGTTAACATTGAACAAAAATCGTTGCCTATTCAAATATTAGACAATGGTTTTAACAAAGTGTTTCCAAAAGTCAAAAAACTGTGGCCTAAACTAAGGGCAACACCTCAGACTACCACAGTTAAAAAACCGTTCCCTTTGGTAAAGACAACGATTTTTTGATTTTTGGCCACGCTTTTCAGCCGTTGCCATATGTCAAAAATGTTGTAGTGTAAAGAATCAAACGAGTCACACTCTGATGAAAAATACGAATAAGATGTTGAATTGTCTCTTCTGACAAGAAATATGAAGAAGCTCTAAAAACAATAGAGAAAGAGGCAAGCACAGTACAACAAATCTGATGATGTCACTCACTATGAGTTCAAGAAATCAGGACACATCAAAGCATATTATCTGAATCTCAAGAAGAATCCTTCAAAAAGGATTGCTAACGAGTGATGGTTGCTTGGGAAGAAAAGCTAGAAAAAAAATCTTTGCGTGATGGTAGACATTGACTTTGATTTAGATGAAGATGTACATTATGAGCTTAGTAAATTCTTTAAGGCATATGTTTAAAACTTTGATCAATCTAACTACATTTCTAAAGCGTACAATGCTCTCAAAAGAAAGTATGAGAAACTGAGTTTACTCATAAATCTGAAGAGTTCTCTTGGATTGGATAAGAAAAATAACCAACTTAAGTATAAGGTTAAGTTGCCTAAGAATTTTCTACCTTTTGTAAAAGTAATCATATTGCATTAGACTACTACAGTAGACATGACTCCAAATCTTAACTTGTGTCTAAATCTTCTTTGGTTAGACCTATCTTTAAGTTGTACGTGTCAAAAGTCTGATCATGTTATGTCCACATGTATTCACAAAAAAATAGAAAGTCTTCATAGACCTCGACCTCTCCAGCTAATAGAAAAGGACCCTAGAATATATAATTAACACCAAAACAAACACCAATTATAGTATCTGGATAGTAGATGCTCGTAGCACATGACAAGAAGAAGGTATATGTTCTATGAACTATAACCTAAAGAAGGTGGGCATGTAAATTTCATTGGAAACCAAAAGGAAAAGGTAGTTGGTGTAAAAAAAATTGATTGTAAATCTCCTCTACCTTGCATCTCAAAAGTTTATATTCCGAAGGATTGAAACATAACTTGCTGAGCTTAAGTCAATGATAAAAAATGCATGACAGTAAATGATAAAAAAATCACAATTTTTAAACCGATAGAGATTAATGTTTACAAGATTATCGTATCTGATCTTTCTCATCTTTCTAAACAAAGAGTTATATGTCTCATGAGTAGAGATGATAAAAATGACTTTGGAATCAAAAGTTAGGAAACATAAGCATGAAACATATATTCAAATTGAATAGGCTAAACCTCCTAAGAAAATTGCTTGTCATTTCTTTTAAAATGATATTTTATGTTATACTTGTTAAAGAGGAAAGCAAAAGAAATCCAATTTCAATTATAAATGGTGAAATTTAAGAGAAAGTTTATGTTAGACAATTTCATGGCTTCGAATATTAGGACAAGCCAAATCATATTTCTAAAATAAAAGAAGACTCTTTATGGTCTGAAACAAGTTCTCATTGCTTTGTATGAAAGATTGAGCAGTTATATTGTGAAATGTATAGTGAATTTGAGAAGAGTCAACGTGGAGAATTAAGTTCTTTCCCGATTTACAAATAAAACAGACAATTGAAGGCATATTCATACATTTGTAAAAGTATACCAAGGAGCTTATCAAGAAGTAAAAAATGGAAAATTTCAAGCTTAGAGTACTCCCATACACCGTTGTTTTAAAGAAATATTGAGAAGGTAAAAAGTGTGGTCAAACGAATTATAGAGGATGACATGGTCTTTTATGTACTTAACTACTAGTAGACCTCACTGTAAGGAAGATCTTTCTCCCAAACTTGCCGTAGTTTTGATGAAGACATCAATATTACCAAAAAAGTAAAAGGAAGAAGACCAAGAAGAAAGCTACTCAAGATGAAGGTTTATTAGTCTTCTAAATTAGCTACTTCTATCTATAAAGTCTTTTAATTAAGTTGAACCAAATGATGAAAGGAAAACCTTTTTGAAAATGTATTTTAACTTATAATAAAATGAACTTAATTTTCAAAAAGTTGAGTAAAAGGTTGTAGATAGAATCACTGGGTGAGATTTATAATTAATCAATTCATCAAATCAACCAAATCTCTTGTGTAAGCAAGGGGACTAGATGTAGCCTTCAAGTGGACAATAGGGTGAATCAATATAAAAACTATTGTATATCTTTTCTTCCCTATTATCTACTTTTATTTATGTACTTTGATTTTCTACAACTTACTATTCCGCCGCACTATACTCTAATTGTTTTAAGTTGTGAAAATTCATCATTGTGCAAAAAGCTAATTCACCCACCTCTTAGGTTGGGTAAGATACTCCCTAGATCTTACACTTTAAATGGCCTCTAAGTATTTTCTAGGAGAAGGTTATGATATTAATAGACCTCCAGTTTTCATTGGAGAACATTATGCAATCTGGAAAATTAAAATGAAAATCTTTATAGAATCTATAGACTTAGATTCATGCCACTCAATAGAATAAGGCCCATTTATGCCCAACATGGTTGTTAATGGGGTTAAACAAAAGAGTGCATGGACTAACGAAGAGAAATGTAGAGTCCAGCATGACCTTAAAGCCAAAAATATTCTAACATCGACTTTAGGAGTAAAAGAATTCTTAAGAGTGTGAAGTTGCAAATCTTCAAAAGAAATTTTGGAAACGCTAGGAAGGATACATGACACTGAAGAAGTAAAAAGGTCGGCAACTAACATTAGAGCATAAACATCGAGGCAAGACTCCACAAGCTCTATGAAGAAATTCTAATCACGTTAAAGGTGCTTGTCCAGCCTTACAAAAACAACAGTTTCAAAAGAAAGAAGGACAAGAAACGCAAAAGAGAAAACATCATATCATAAGATAATGATAAAAAATTAACAATATTTAAATCGATATAGAAAATAATATTTACAAGATAAACGTATCTGATCTTTCTGATCTTTCTAAACAAAGAGTTACATGTCCCATGAGTAGAGATGATAAAAGATGACTTTTGAATAAAAGTTAGGAAATATAAGCATGAAACATATATTCAAGTTGAATAGGCTAAACCTCTTAAGAAAATTTCTTGTCATTTACTTTAAAATGATATTTTGTGTGATACTTGTTAAAGAGGAAAGCTTAAGAAATCCAATTTCATTTCTAAATGGTGAAATTTAATATAAAGTTTATGTTGGACAATTTCATGGCTTTTAATATTAGGATAAGCCAAATCGTATTTTTAAAATAAAAGAAGGCTCTTTATGGTCTGAAACATTGCTTTATATGAATCGTATTTTTAAAATCGTATTTTTAAAATCGTATTTTTGTAATGCATAGTGAATTTGAGATGAGTCAACTTGGAGAATTAAGTTCTTTCTCAGTTTGCAAATAAAATAAACGGTTGAAGACATATATTAATACATTTGTAGAAGTATACCAAGGAGCTTATCAAGAAGTAAAAAATGGAAAATTTCAATCTTAGATTACTCCCATACACCCATATGTTGTTTTAAACAAAGATTGAGAAGGTAACAAGTTTGGTCAAACGAATAATAGAGGCATGACATGATCTTTTATGTTCTTAACTACTAGTAGACCTCGCTGTGAAGAAGATCATTCTCCCGACCTTGACGTAGTTTTCATGAAGACACCAATATCACCCAAAAAAGTAAAACGAAGAAGACTTAGAAGTAAGCTACTCAAGATGAAGAAGATTCATTAGTCTTCTAAGTTAGGTATTTCTTTCCATAAAGTCTTTTAATTAAGTTTAACCAAATGCTCATAGGAAAACATTTTTGAAAATGTATTTTAACTTGGAATAAAATGAACTTAATTTCCAAAAAGCTGAGTAAAAGGTTGTAGGTAGACTTACGGGGTGAGATTTGTAATTAATCAACTCATCAAATCAACAAAATGTCTTGTTTAAGCAAGGGGACTGCATGTAGCCTTCAAGTGGATAAGAAGGTGAAACAGTATAAAATTCATTTTAAGTTGTGAAAATTTATTTTTGTGGAGGAAACTAATTCACCCACCTCTTAGTTTGTCATCTTATACTTACAATTGGAACCATAGCTTAGGTTTGTGACACCCTAATTTTATTTGCATATGTATAGTGAAGTTCTGGGGTATATTGGGTGATTCTCGTTTGAGCGAGAGGGCCTCGCCCAAGCGAGAGGCCTAGTATCTGCTCCCAGGATTTCCCGGGATTCTCGCCTAGGCGAGAATGGCTCACATGAGTGAGAGAGAGAGGTTTGACATTGAAGGATCCTCGCTTGAGCGAGAATCCCTCACTTGAGCGAGAGCACCAGATCTGAGTTTTTAAAATAGGCGGGATCTTCTCGCTTGAACGAGAATGGGCTCGCTTGAGCAAGAACCCGACGCTGTTACATTAAAAAGGGAACCCCAAACACTTTTAGGGTTAGAAATTTGGAGAGAATAGAGAGAAGAGAGCATTTTCAAGAGCAAAGATTCTTGGGAATCATCTAGAGGCTTGAGAAGAGGTAAATGTCTTGATTCTAATTCTCCTACTTCCCTTTGA
This sequence comes from Lupinus albus, assembly GCA_009771035.1. Lineage (NCBI taxonomy): Eukaryota > Viridiplantae > Streptophyta > Magnoliopsida > Fabales > Fabaceae > Lupinus > Lupinus albus. The sequence continues at coordinate 3,769,052 of CM020015.1, forward strand.
AACTTGATTTGGGTAAGTAGGATCTCTTCTCTTAACATGAGAAACCATGGAGACTCTGTATTTAAAGTTGTGGTTCGTTTTATGTTGTTTTTCTCTTGTAAACTCTTGGTTTAGAGTTGGGAATCAAAGATGGGGATGATTTGTGGGTTGATTCATGGAAACCCCAAAACCCCCAAAATGAGAATTTGAGTAAAGAGGGAAATGAGTGAAATGTTAGATGTAGAAGATGAGTATATGTTCTAATGTGGAATATAAGATGAATATGTATGTTTTAGATGTTTGGAAACTCTTAATGAAGGTAGTTTTGGAAACATTGAAAATGTGTAAATCTCTTGTATGGTTAAAGATGAAATGTGAGTTGTTTATGTGTTATCTTGAATAAATGACTAATGTAACACCCTAAATTTTAAGTCTTTAGAATTATAGTATCAGTCCTAGGATCCTCGCTTGAGCGAGAGATTCTCGCTTAGGCGAGAGAGACTCACTTGGGAGGGTGAAATATTGGGCTATACTGGAGGATCCTCGCTTGAGCGAGATATTCTCGCCTGGGCGAGAGAGGCTCACATGGGAGGGTGAAATCCTGGGGTATACTGGAAGATTCTCGCCTGAGCGAGATTTGTCTCGCCTGGGCAAGAAATAGCATTTGGAGCTGTTGACACTGTGAGATTCCCGCTTGAGCGAGAATCCCTCGCTGGAGCGAGAGTGTCAGATTTGAGTTTTTTTAAAAATGGGCGGGATTTTATCGCTTGAGCGAGAATAAGCTCGCTTAAGTGAGAACCCGACGAGATAGCATTTAATGAGAAACCCCTAAACACAATCTAGGGTTTAGAAAAGAAGAAGGGTGAGAGAAGAGAGCTTTTTCAAGGACAAAAAGCTTGGATACTCATCTAAGAGCTTGAGAAGAGGTAAAACTCTAGATTCTAACTCTCTTCTTCTCTTTAAAACCTATTTTGGGTATGTTGGATCTCTTCTCAAAAATGAAGGAAACCATGGAAACTCATCCTTTTGAGTTGTTGTTCGTTTTTTGATGTTTCTCTCTTACAACTCTTGGTTTAGAGTTAGTATTTTGAATATGGAAAGAGTTGGTGGGTTGAGTCATAAAAACCCCAAAACCCTAAAGTGAAAATGGGAAAAAGGCTAGAGGTAGAAGATGAGTTTACCTTCAAATGTTGAAATATGAAATGAATAAGCATATTTTAGATGGTTGTATACTTATGATGAAATTAGTTTAGAAACATCTAAAATGTGATGAATATCTTGTATGGTTAAATAATGTAATATGAGTTGTTTATGTGATATTTGGAATAAATGACTAACGTTGTGTTATGTGGTGGGATGAGGAAAGATCCTAGAGTTGGCGGCGGTGTCGGTGGAACTCGTGAAGTTGCCAAGAACCAAACCCAACACTCACCAAGGTAAGGATAAGTCTTCAGTTGTGCATTTGGAATAGAAAATGTGTATTTTCTGGTTATGCAATGATGGAGTTGTGAATTACGCATTTAGTATAAACATATATGGGTGGGTTTATACTAAAGTAGGCGTAGATTTACGGAAGATGGACAATGTGTGTATTTTTTAATCATGCAATAATTATATTGTGAATCACGTATTTAGTATAAACATATATGGGTGTGTTTATACTAAAGATGGCGTGAATTTACGAGAAATGGTTGATGGTGAATTTGATGAAAAGGAAATATATTTTTAGCCAACCATGAATGGTTAGCGACTCTGGCTTGAGTATATAAGCGAAACTCTGGCGTGAGTATATAAGCAAAACTCTGGCTTGAGTATATAAGCAAAACTCTGGCCTGAGTATATAAGCAAAACTCTGGCTTGAGTATATAAGCAAAACTCTGGCTTGAGTATATAAGCAAAACTCTGGCTTGAGTATATAAGCATGTTTTAATAAAAAAAGGGAAATGAGAATCTGCTTTTAGCTAACCCTGAGGGGTGTAGCGACTTTGGCTCAAGTTATGCAGCAAAGTAAAATGAATTTCAAAAATGGTTTACTAACCCAACTTCTAATGTGGATTATCTCATGATGATGTTTATTTGAATTAACGACTTACTCCTTTGTATGTTTGTGTACTTGTCTTTGATAATCTCATTGCAGATAAACAGGTGACATGAGGGGAACTCATTTTTGGGGAGTCTTAGGGAGCTTTACATTTTGGATTTATTCACTTGCACTATTTTGTACATGAGTGCATAGTTGACATTTTGAAATATGATGTAACTAATGATGTAGATATAATTGCTAACATGAGGGTGTAACTCTGGATATGTGTAGCTATGGGTATTTTGGAAACCCATAGCTAGTTATATGCGGTGGTTACTCATTTTAATTAATATGAATTATGTTTTTCTGTCAAATGATTTTGTACGTTAATATTGAGATAGAGTGCAAAGAGGGAAATAAGATTTAAATTAAAGATATTAAATTGGTAATGTGAGTTAGGGGAGATTGCATGGAATTGAACTAAAATGAGAAAAAAAAATTCAAAGGTAGAATTTGGGCCTTTACAACTAACATTATTGTTATGTGGTGGGAGTGAGGAAAGATCCTAAGGTTGGAGGCGGTGTCGGAGGAACTTGCAAAGTTACCAAAGACCAAACCCAACACTCACCAAGGTAAGGATAAGTCTTTAATTAGCACATCGTATTGAAAGAATGCGTGGAAAATGCTGTTTATGAGTTGATGATGAATCAATGAAAAGAAAACATATTTTTAGCCGACCATAATTGGTTAGCGATACTTTGGCTCAAGTTATGTAGCGATACTTTGGCTCAAGTTATGTAGCGATACTTTGGCTCAAGTTATGTAGCGATACTTTGGCTCATGTTATGTAGCGATACCTTGACTCAAGTTATGTAGCGATAATTGTTTTGAGGAGTGCCTAAAAGCCCTAAGAAAAAGTGTGGTCTCATCAAAGCGGTTGTTCAAGGAACCTTGTAAGGACCCAAATTCTACCCTTGAAATTTTTTCCTTATTTTAATCCAATTTCGGGCATTTACCTATAAATTATATTTACCGATTTAATGAGCTTATTTTAAAGATCTCACTTCCCTCTTCACACCCAATCTATAAGCCAAAAATGACATACAAAATCATTTGACAGAAAAACATAATTCATATTAATGTACAATTAGCTATGGGTTTCCAAAACACCCATAGCTACATATATCCCGAGTTACTAGTTTCCATGGTCAATACCATGTACAAAAATCATGTTCGTAGTTACAAATAGTTAGTTCAAGTACAACCAATTAGGTTACAAAAGAATGAACAAGAGACATCAAAATAAAAGTCTCTAGGCTCCTAATCAAAACACCCAAACTCCTTCCACCTACCTGCAATAGGATTAACATTGACCATACACAGAAAACACAAAGGAGTAAGTCGTTAACTCAATAAATATCAATGTAAGTTAATCCACATTTAATAAGGTTAAATAAACTATTTAAAATCAAATTTAATTAAAACCATTTTCATCGTGTATACTTTTGAAAAACAATGCTACATAACTTGAGCCAAAGTTTGCTACATTGCCTGAGCCAAAACTTGCTACATTACTTGAGCCAAAATCGCTAACCCATCATGGTCGGCTAAAAATGAGTTTTATTTTCATTGGCACTCCACCAATACATAAACAGTAAATCCACTCATCATCATTACAAACATACCCATATATGCTTATAACAACTAAGTGATTTACAATTCATTTCATTATTTCGAGTTTTATTTCCATTGGCACTCCACCAATACATAAATAGTAAATCCACTCCTCATCATTACAAACATACCCATATATGCTTATAACAACTAAGTGATTCACAATACATTTCATTATCCACATCAGAAAATCCACGCATTTCCTATCACAGTGCATAAGTTAAAGACTTATCCTTACCAGGTGAGTGTTCGGTTTGGTTTTTGGCGACTTCGCAAGTTCCACCGACACCGCCTCCAACTTTAGGATCTTTCCTCATCCCCACCATGTAACACCCTAAATTTTAAGTCTTTAAATTTATAGTATCAGTCCTGGGATCCTCGCTTGAGCGAGAAATTCTCGCTTGGGCGATAGAGGTTCACCTGGGAGGGTGAAATCCTGGGCTATACTAGAGGATTCTCGCCTGACCGAGAGTTGTCTCGCCTAGGCGAGAAATGGCATTTTGGGACTGTTGAGACTGTGAGATTCTCGCTTGAGCGAGAATCCCTCGCTTGAGCGAGAGGGTCAGATCTGAGTTTTTAAAATGGGCGGATTTTCTCGCTTGAGCGAGAATAAGCTCGCTTAAGCGAGAACCCGTTGAGAGCATTAAATGAGGGAAACTCCAAATACATTTTTAGGTTAAGAATTGAAGAGAGGTGAGAGGTGAGAGAAGAGAGCATTCCCAAGGTCTAGGAGCTTTGATATTCTTGTTCAAGAGCTTGAGAAGAGGTAAAACTCTCTATTCTAACTCTCTTCTTCTCTTAAAAACCCATTTTTGGTATTATGGATCTCTTCTAAAAAATGAGGGAAACCATGGAAACTCACCCTTTTGAGTTATGGTTCGTTTTATGTGATTTTTCTCTTGTAAACTCTTGGTTTAGAGTGAGTATGTCAAAAATGGAAAGAGTTTGTGGGTTGGTTCATGAAAACCCCAAAACCCTAAAGAGAAAATGGGGTTAAAATGGAAAATGGTTAAAATGCTAGAGGTAGAAGATGAGTTTACTTTCTAATGTTGAAAGTATGATGAATATCTTGTATGGTTAAATAATGCAATATAAGTTGTTTATGTGATATTTGGTATAAGTGACTAACCTTGTGTTATATGGTGGGATGAGGAAAGATCCTAAAGTTGGAGGCGGTGTCGGTGGAACTTGAGGAGTTTCCAAGAACCCAAACCCAACACTCACCGAGGTAAGGATAAGTCTTTAACTTATGCACTATGATAGAAAATGTGTGGATTTTCTGATATGGATGACGTAATGAAGCGTAAATTACTTAGTTGTTATAAACATATATGGGTATGTTTGTAACAACGAGGAGTGGATTTACCGTTTATGTATTGGTGGAGTACCAATGGAAATAAAACTCGGAATAATTCTATGAAGCGTAAATCACTTAGTTGTTATAAACATATATGGGTATGTTTGTAACAACGAGGAGTGGATTTACCGTTTATGTATTGGTGGAGTGCCAATGAAAATAAAACTCGGAGTAATGAAATGATTCGTAAATCACTTTGTAGTTATAAGCATATATGTATATGTTTGTAATGATGTCGGGTGTTACTGTTTTTGTATTGGTGGAGTGCCAATGAAAATAAAACTCGGAAAAATGTATTGGTGGAGTGCCAATGGAAATAAAACTCGTTTTTAGCCGGCCATGATTGGTTAGCGACTTTGTCTCAAGTAATGTAGCAAGCTTTGGCTCAAGCAATGTAGCAAACTTTGGCTCAAGTAATGTAGCAAGCTTTGGCTCAAGCAATGTAGCAAACTTTGGCTCAAGTTATGTAGCATGGTTTTTAAAAAATTATGAACGTTGAAATTGGCTTTTAAGTAAATTTGATTTTAAACCGTTTATTTAACCTTATTAAATGTGGATTAACTTACATTGATATTTTTTGAGTTAACGACTTATTCCTTTGTGTTTCTTGGTGTATTGTCAATGTTAATCCCATTGCAGGTAGGTGGAAGGAGTATGGGTGTTTTTGATTAGGAGCTTAGAGACTTTTATTTTGATGTCTCTTATCCATTCTTTTGTAACCTCGTTGGTTGTACTTGAACTAATCATTTTGTAATTATAAACCTGATTGTTGTACATGGCATTAATCATGGAAAATAGTAACTCGGGATATATGTAGTTATGGGTGTTTTGGAAACCCATAACTAATTGTATGCGGCCGTTACTAAGTTACATTAATACGAATTATGTTTTTATGCTATCTAATTTGGTATGTTACTTCGGTTTATAGATTGGGTATGAGGAGGGAAGTGAGATCTTTTAAATAAGTTCATTCACTTCGTAATTATAATTATCGTTAAACGTATGAAATTAGATCAAATAAGGAAAAAATTTCAAGGGTAAAATTTGGGTCTTTACACACCATATAACACAATGTTAGTCATTTGTTCCAAATATCATATAAACAACTTATATTGCATTATTTAACCATACAAGATATTTAACACAAATTTCAATGTTTCTAAACTACTTTCATCATAAGTTTACAACATCTAAAACATACATATTCATCTCATATTTCAACATTAGAAGGCTAAATCATCTTCTACCTCTAGTATTTTGCTCTCTAATCACATTTTCACTTTAGGGTTTTGGGGTTTTCACGAGTCAACCCACAAACCCTTTCCATTCTTGCAATACTAACTCTAAACAAAGAGTTTACAAGAGAAAAACAACATAAAACGAACCATAACTCAAATGGGTGAGTTTCCATGGTTTATCTCATTTTGAGAAGAGATCCAACATACCCAAAATAAGTTTTAAATGGATGAAGAGAGTTGGAATAAAGAGTTTTACCCCTTCTCAAGCTTCTAAAGGACTCACAATCCTTCTTGCTCTTGAAAATGCTCTCTTCTCTCACTTCTCTCTAGGTTAACCCTCATAAATGTGTTTGGGGTCCCCTATTTAATGTAACAGCGTCGTCCTCTCGCTTAAGGGAGCTCTTTCTCGCTCAAGCGATGGGAAATCCCGCCCATTTTAAAACTCAGATCTGACCCTCTCGCACAGGAGAGGCATCCCTCGCTAAAGCGAGGATCCTCTCGCTCAAGCGAAGATCTCACAGCCTCGACAAGTCCAACATTTCACCCTTTCTCGCCTAGGCGAGCCAACTCTTGCTCAGGCGAGAATCTTTCCGTATAGCCCAGGATTTCATCCTGTCACTTGAGCCTTTCTCGCCTAGGCGAGCCAACTTTCGCTCAGGCGAGACCACTCTCGCTCAAGCGAGCCAACTCTCGCTCAAGCGAGCCAACTCTCGCTCAAGCGAGCCAACTCTCGCTCAGGCGAGAATCCTCCAGTATAGCCCATGATTTCACCCTCCCAAGTGAACCTCTCTCGTCCAAGCGAGAATTTCTCGCTCAAGCGAGGATCCCAGGACTGATACTATAAATTTAAACACTTAAATTTAGGGTGATATAATCCTCCCCCTCTTATAAGAATTTTCGTCCCCGAAAATTAAACATACCTCTGTTCGAACAAATGACGGTAATCCTTCCTCATCTCGTGTTCCACTTCCCAAGTAGCATCCCCTTCGTCCACTTGACTCCACAATACTTTCACTAAGGAAATCTCCTTACCCCTTAACCTTTTGACGCTGGTATCCATGATTCTCACGGGCAACGTCGTAAAGGTCAAGTTGTCCTTCAATCCTATCTGATCAGACTCAACTACATGAGATGGATTCCCAACAAATTTCCTTAACTGAGACACATGAAACACATTGTGTAGATTCAACAACAACGAAGGTAACGCAATCCGATATGCCACCGGCCCAATCCGCTTCAAATTTGATACGGCCCAATAAATCGTAGAGTAAGCTTACGAGACTTCAACACCCTACCAATTCCGGTAGTCGGGACAACTCTCATGAAAACATGATCTCCCTCGTTAAACTCAAGAGGTTTCCGCCTCCTATCGTTATAGCTTTTCTGTCGACTTTGGGCGATTCTCATATTTTCTTTAACTTGTCTGTCGTCTCTTGGACCAGCTCGGGTCCCAATATCATGTTCTCCCAATTTTCAAACCAATTCATTGGAGTTCAGCATTTCCTACCATACAAAGCCTCATATGGTGCCATCCCAATACTCGAATGGAAGCTATTGTTGTTGGTAAACTCAATCAAAGGCAACATGCCATCCCAACTCCCCGGTTGTTCCAAGACAAAAGCCCTCAAAAGGTCCTCCAATGATTGTATTGTTCTTTCCGATTGACCGTCCATTTGTGGATGATATGCTGAACTCAACTTCAACTTAGTTCCCAAAGCGGATTGCAAACTAGTCCAAAAGTTTGAAGTGAAACGGGGATCCCTACCCGACACCATGCTCGACAGTATCCCATGCAAACGAACAATTTCTCGGATATACAGTTCCGCCAATCGTTCTAGGGAGTACCTCATGTTCATAGGCAAGAAATGAGCGGACTTAGTCAACCGATCCACTATTACCCATATCGAGTCGTACCCTTCTGAGTTTTCGGAAAACCCGATACAAAATCCATGGAGATACAATCCCACTTCCAAACGAGAATTTTTAGGGATTGTAACTCTCATGTTAGTCACTGATGCTCAATCTTGGCCTTCTAGCATATCAAACAACTCGAGACATATGAAGCCACATCTCTCTTCAACCCAGACCACCAAAACAACTTCTTCAAGTCTTGGTACATTTTCGTCGTTCCCGGGTGAAAACTCATCTTCCTCTTTTGGGACTCCTCCAAAATACTCTTCCGTAATCTCTCATCACGAGGTACACATACTCTTCCTTTGTAACGCTGTTAGGTATCAGTGGTTACAATACACCTAGAGGGGGGAGGGGGGGTTGAATAGGTGTAGCGGTTAGAATATCCGCTTTTCGAAAAACAACACTTAATGCTGAAATACACCTAATTAATCGATTAAGACAATCAACACAGTCCACTTAATCGATTAACAAAATGAATGTAATCGATTAACACACTTGATTTAATCGATTAAACAGAGACAATAAGCTTATGCAGACACGATTTCTTGCACAACAATTAATCGATAACAAAGCGAATATACAGAGCTTACAGATTTATCAGAGTATAATCAGTATAGCACAGAATCAAATTATCAATTAAATCTACTATACAAATTAATCGATCAAATGCAATAAAGAGAGAGAGATAGAAAAATCCTGCAACACGAATTTTATCCTGGTTCGTTTGCTTGTCCACCGCAAACTACATCCAGGACTCCCGGCTGATTTGGGAGATTTTTCTTCACTATAATTGAATCAATGTTATTACATACACATCATCCAATTACAACACTTAGACACTTACAAGATAATAAAGATCCTATTCAATGGTTTGACTCCCTTCCTACCGACAAACAAAACCTTTCTTTCGGCGTAGCCCCAGCCAAGAACCTCTGTTCTTTCCTTATCCCTAAGTCTAACACTCAGTGAAGATACACTCAATCTCTTGGCGATACGACACCTCGAGATTCCCAATATTACAACAATTTTTCAATCAAAACGAAATAGAGTAAACTTAAGCTATTACAAGGCTTATATCTAACAAGACAAGACTTTACTCTAATCACCTAATACAAACTCATGCAATATGACAATGTATTAGTTTGAAAACAGAATGCATAGAATGTAAACATCTAATCAAGAATCATCAATAAAATGCAAGAACATGTGATATGAAAAGATGAGAAATGTATCATGTAATGCACTCAATCCTAAAGCATAGAATTCTCTCTTTTCTAAACTCACAAATGCATTTACAACTAGATGCAACAATTAACACGAAAAATGCTCTAACTCTCTAAAAATTTAGCATGCAACTTATGAGATCAATTCTGAAAAACGCAGTTTATAAAGAATTGATTTTGTAGCCCAGTTAATCGATTAACGACAGCCTTAATCGATTAAACTGTACAAAAATGTTAGATTAATCGATTAACCTTTGCTGTAATCGATTAAACTGTGCAAACAGTTAGATTAATCGATTAACCTATGCTGTAATCGATTAACATCATATTTTCATGTGTAAAAACTCAAATACGTTAAGCACTTTAATTCATACATGTTTAACACTTAGTTTATGCCTAGAATGCACATATACATGTATTTATGTGATGCATGAACATATTATGAATGACATATCTCAAGATGAAAATGATTTAAAAGATTTATGCACATGAGACATGTATTAGGTGACTTAAGCCTTAGACTCGACCTAAACTAATCTCTAGTCTAAGCAAAAGTACCAATCAGAAGACTTAAGCACGTTGATTTGTTGATGATCTTCAAGATTTTATACGCACAAGTTGTCCTCATCAAAACCATGACACATAAAGAGAGCTTTCCAAAGTGTTCCTCTTGACATGCACACTTTCAAACGCATCATCCCACTAGAGTCCGATACGAAGTCGGTTTCCTTCCCGCTCATCATCAAATCTCGTTTGGCCATTAGCTCACTATCCTCAACTTGCATTACCTGGATTTGATCAAATAGTTCATTTGTGACCTTAAGCATACCCAAAATCATACTATGAGGTCTTATTTGGACGTACATGTTCATATCCCAGAACTCCTCTATTAGTTTCCCTTCTCTAACCATCAAAGCTGACATTGCAAGGACTTCCGACTGAGTGCATTGGCCACTACATTAGCCTTCTCTGGGTGATACTGCAGTCCAAAATCGTAGTACTTTAGAAATTCCATCCATCTCCTCTGCCTCATATTCAGCTCCTTTTGATGTCTCCAGACCTTATGGTCGCTGCAAACCTCAAACCTTATGCATAGAGATCATGTCTCCAGATTTTTAAAGGAAAGACCACTACAGCCAATTCTAAATCATGCGTAGGGTAGTTTTGCTCGTGCGTTCTTAACTGACGAGAAGCATAGGCAACAAATTTCCCTTCTTGCATCAGAACGCAACCCAAACCTTGCTTGGAAGCATCACAATAGACACTGAAATCCTTATCAGTACAGGGAAGAACCAACACTGGCGCCGTAGTCAACCTTCGTTTCAACTCTTGAAAGCTTTCTTCACAACGAAGTGTCCACACATACGGTTATCCTTTCCTAGTGAGTTTATTCAATGGTAGTGCCAACTTCGAAAATCCCTCAATGAATTTTCGATAAAAGCCAGCCAAACCCAGAAAACTCCGGATTTCAGTAACTGACTTGGCACTGCCCATTCCATAACCGCTTCAACCTTTGAAGGATCGACAGCTACCCCTTCCTTGGATATCACATGTCCAAGAAAGTTTACCGATTCCAACCAGAAATCACATTTAGACAATTTAGTATACAACCTGTTCTTACTCAAGAGTTCTAGAACAAATCCCAGGTGCTTGGCATGTTCCTCTCGACTTTTGGAGTAAATCAGAATGTCATCAATAAATACCACTACGAATGAATCCAAATACGGATGAAAAATCCGATTCACGTAGTCGGTAAATATTGCTAGGGCATTCGTTACACCAAAAGGCATGACTAAATACTCGAAATGTCCATACCTTGTCCTAAAAGCAGTTTTAGGAATGTCATCTGATTTTACCCGAAGTTGATGGTAACCCGATCGAAGATCAATCTTAGAGAATATTACCGCCCCTCTCAACTGATCCATCAAGTCGTCAATCCAAGGCAACAAATATTTGTTCTTAATTGTGACCTTGTTCAACTGCCTGTAATCGGTACACAAACGCATACTACCATCTTTCTTCTTAACTAGCAAAACAGGCGCGCCCCACGACGAGACACTAGGATGAATAAACTTCTTAGACAACAAGTCCTCAACCTACTTTTTCAGCTCAGCTAACTCTAACGGTTCCATTCTATAAGGAGCTATAGAGATGGGTCCCGTTCCAGGTACTAAATCAATGGAGAATTCAACTTCCCTTACTGGAGGCAATTCTGGAATATCCTCAGGAAAACCTCAGGAAACTCACGAACTATCGGTATGTCCTCAACTTTGGGTTTCTCAATACCCTCCAGGGATGCCAACAACATAAACACGACCTCTCCCTCCTTACAGGAAGTCTGGACTTCCTTTGCCGACATCAGCTTCATAAGACTAACCTCATCAGAAATCTGATCAGGATTCCCAAATACCATAGTCTTATCAGCACAGTTTAGCACCACATGATTTGTAGACAACCAGTCCATTCCCATAATTAGATCTAACTGAGATAGTTGTAAGCAGATTAAATCCACGGTAAAATCCCTACCGTTTACCATTACCGGACATCGAGACACAACTGTCGACACCACCACAGGCACATCAATTGGGGTGGATACGACCAAGTCAAAAGGCAACGACTCAGTTTGCAAATTCAGTCTATCCACGCAGTCAATAGATACAAAGGAGTGTGTCGCTCCCAAATCAAACAACACTAAAATAGGAATACCTGCCACCATGCAATTACCTTTAATCAGGCCATCTACACCAGATGTCTCTGCACCACTCATGGTGAACACTCTGCCGGTGGATCGAGGTCGTTCAACCCTTCCAACATTCACACTCTGCGGTAACTTAGGACAATGTCTCCAGATATGTCCAACCTCCTTGCAATGAAAAAAAGTAAGTGTCATTCCGGGGCACGAGTCACCGACATGAGTTCGACCACATTTGTTGCAGAAAGATGGTGAGTTCAACTGTGACCCTCCGGCATTGGCATGAGTCCTCGGCCCATGCGAAGAATAACCTCGACTACCCTTCGGAGGAGAGTAAGGCTTCCTTTCCTCTTGAAACGCCTCCCCCTTCCCTTTTCCGTGCGAGAAGTTCCGTTGAGGCCCAAAGTGTTTGGGAGGAATCTCCCTAGATGCCGCCGCTTCATCGGCTGCCAAATCATACACTCATACACCCTACACTTGTTTACTAAGGTAGGGAAGTCATCAATCTCTTGGTGCCCAAACATGCTTTTCAACTTGGGCTTCAAAACCGATTCGAACATTACACACTTGGACCTCCCATCCACTTCTATTTCGGCGTAGGGGCAAAACTGGGCCAATTCTTCAAACTTGGTCGCGTAGTCCCCTACCGACATGTTCCCCTGCTCCAACTTCAGGAATTCCATCTCTTTCTTCCTTTTTAAGTAAGCAGGAAAGTACTTGTGAATGAATTTATCCTTGAATGCACCCCAGGAGATCAGCCGTCCTTCAACTTCCATTTGGCGCCGAGTATACTCCCACAAGTTCTCGGCCTCTGTCACTAACATGTAAGTGGCATATGTCAACTTCTGAGCCTCCGTACAGTTCATGGATTTGAAGATCCGCTCCACCCCTTGGATCCAGCATCAAGAGCAAATCCCCCGTGGAACTGACTGGGGTTCCTCCTACAGAATTCATCTAAACCCAGAATTCAGTCCTAGAGTAGCTAGCGGGTGGGGTTCGGGCTTGGTGTCGGATACTGATTTAGATTATGCAAGCTCTCGTTGACCTGCTGCAGTGCTGCCACCATTTGAGCCAATAAATCATTAGGGACGTTCTGACTCGCCCCTCTTCCTCTTCCTGTCATGAATACTTGTACTCACTCACTTGTCAGTAATCAAATTTTGTCTAAACACAGTTCACATAACCACTTAACGATTAGCACAATTTAGACAATTTCGGCACATAAAGACTACAAAGAAGCCTGCAAGGCCATATCCTAGGCCGCAAGATTAACTATGCTCTGATACCATATTGTAAGGATCCAAATTCTACCCTTGAAATTTTTTCCTTATTTTAATCCAATTTCGGGCATTTACCTATAAATTATATTTACCGATTTAATGAGCTTATTTTAAAGATCTTACTTCCCTCTTCACACCCAATCTATATGCCAAAAATGACATACAAAATCATTTTACAGAAAAACATAATTCGTATTAATGTAACTTATTAACTACCGCATACAATTAGCTAATGGTTTCCAAAACACCCATAGCTACATATATCCCGAGTTACTAGTTTCCATGGTCAATACCATGTACAAAAATCATGTTCGTAGTTACAAATAGTTAGTTCAAGTACAACCAATTAGGTTACAAAAGAATGAACAAGAGACATCAAAATAAAAGTCTCTAGTCTCCTAATCAAAACACCCATAATCCTTCCACCTACCTGTAATGGGATTAACATTGACCATACACAGAAAACACAAAGGAGTAAGTCGTTAACTCAATAAATATCAATGTAAGTTAATCCACATTTAATAAGGTTAAATAAACTGTTTAAAATCAAATATTCTTAAAACCATTTTCATCGTGTATACTTTTGAAAAACCATGCTACATAACTTGAGCCAAAGTTTGCTACATTGCTTGAGCCAAACCTTGCTACATTACTTGAGCCAAAGTTGCTAACCCATCATGGTCGGCTAAAAATGAGTTTTATTTTCATTGGCACTCCACCAATACATAAACAGTAAATCCACTCATCATCATTACAAACATACCCATATATGCTTATAACAACTAAGTGATTCACAATACATTTCATTATTCCGAGTTTTATTTCCATTGGCACTCCACCAATACATAAACAGCAAATCCACTCCTCATCATTACAAACATACCAATATATGCTTATAACAACTAAGTGATTCACAAAACATTTCATTATCCACATCAGAAAATCCACGCATTTCCCATCACATTGCATAAGTTAAAGACTTATCCTTACCTCGGTGAGTGTTAAGTTTGGTTTTTGGCGACTTTGCAAGTTCCACCGACACCGCCTCCAACTTTAGGATCTTTCCTCATCCCCACCATATAACACAATGTTAGTCATTTCTTCCAAATATCATATAAACAACTTATATTGCATTATTTAACCATACAAGATATTTAGCATATTTTCAATGTTTCTAAACTACTTTCATCATAAGTTTACAACATCTAAAACATACATATTCATCCCATATTTCAACATTAGAAGGCTAAATCATCTTCTACCTCTAGCATTTTGCTCTCTAATCACATTTTCACTTTAGGGTTTTGAAGTTTTCATGAATCAACCCACAAACCCTTTCCATTCTTGCAATACTAACTCTAAACAAAGAGTTTACAAGAGAAAAACAACATAAAATGAACCATAACTCATAGGGGTGAGTTTCCATGGTTTCTCTCATTTTGAGAAGAGATCCAACATACCCAAAATACGTTTTAAAGGGATGAAGAGAGTTGGAATAAAGAATTTTACCTCTTCTCAAGCTTCTAAAGGACTCACAAGCCTTCTTGCTCTTGAACATGCTCTCTTCTCTCACTTCTCTCTACGTTAACCCTCATAAATGTGTTTGGGTTCCCCTATTTAATGTAACAACATCGTCCTCTCGCTTAAGCGAGCTCTTTCTCGCTCAAGCGAGGGGAAATCCTGCCCATTTTAAAACTCAGATCTGACCCTCTCGCCCTGGCGAGGGAACTCTCACCCAAGCGAGGCATCTCTCGCTCAAGCGAAGATCTCACAGCCTCGACAAGTCCAACATTTCACCCTTTCTCGCCCAGGCGAGCCAACTCTCGCTCAGGCGAGAATCTTTCCGTATAGCCCAGCATTTCATCCTGTCAGTTGAGTCTTTCTCGCCCAGGCGAGCCAACTCTCGCTCAGGCGAGACCACTCTCGCTCAAGCGAGCCAACTCTCGCTCAGGCGAGAATCCTTCAGTATAGCCCAGGATTCCACCCTCCCAGGTGAATCTCTCTCGCCGAGGCGAGAATCCCTCGCTCAAGCTAGAATCCCAGGACTGATACTATAATTTTAAAGACTTACATTTAGGGTGTTACAAACCTCACATGAGACAATTTTAAATTTTCATATTCAATAAATAAAGGCTCTACTATCTATGGAGATAACAACAATCCTTGGTATTGGCAAAGTTGGTAATCTCTTTAAATTTTTTAATGCATGGTTATAAGTATACATCCACATAGATGATCTTCATTAATTAATTAAGCGTGAAGCAATTATCAGTTTTCCCAGAACAAACTGTTAAGACTACCTTTAACATATGCATGCTTATTAATGTTCCAACTATATGAAATGGATGTTTAGAGCTCGGTATGACCGATTAATAAACTTTTTTAGTGAAAAGAGTTTTGTGAAAGGCAAAGTGGACACTAAACTATTTATAAAGAAAATAAATCATCATACTTTACTTGAATTCGAGATGTCCATGATGGGAAAGTAGAATTACTTTCTTGGAATTCAGGTAAGGAAAAAGGAGGATGGTATCTTTTCCGATCAGTCCAAATACAACAAGGATTTACTTAAAGGATTTTAGATGGATGGATGCAAAGAGATTGCAACTCCTAAGGGATCTAACACATATGTCGATACAGATGAGACAGGTAAATGCATAGATATAACCTATTATTGAGGTATGATCACTTCCCTTCTTTATCTTACCTTATCATTTTGTCTCATCCAGTAATTAGTTACTTTCTAGAGTAATCGGTTACCCAATCATTCTACACAAACTGAGTAATAGGTTACCCAAACTGAGTAACATATTACCCTGCATTTTCTACACTGAGTAACCGTTTAATCATGGGAGTAACCAATTAATCATTTGGGCATAAACTTTGGGGAATCAGTTAACCACTAGAGTAATCGGTTTGTAGGAGCTTTTACACCAGATTTTCAAGTCCAAATGGAAATGACTTAACCTGAAAGGAATTTATGATGTTACAATCGACTTCTACCTTAAACTTACATATATTCTCCAACTTAAACACTTGAGTATTTGTATTATTCATTGTGCATGACTATAAGGATTGCAAGTTCATAAGTGTCAAATTATTTATGCAATCTAGCCATAGAAACATTCTTTATTTTATCAAGATTTTTGTATAAAAGTTTCATCATAGGGTGTGGTGGAAAAGGGAAGAGATGTAGTTAGAAGAGGTGTTCTTCTAAGGTGGGGAGATTGTGGTGAGTGTACTGTGTAAAAGAATATCAGGGTGATATTTGTAATTTGTCAATTCATCAAATCAATAAAATCTATTGTGTAAGCAAGGGGACTGGATGTAGCCTTCAAGTGGATGTAAGGACCCAAATTTTACCCTTGAATTTTTTTCCCCTTTATTTTAATACTTTCATGCATACATTCCTCATTTTACTTTAAACACTCATTAATCATTCCGTAAAACTCCTGTTTAACATGTTATATTAGAATACATTTCCTATTACAGAAAAACATAATTCCTTCAATTAAACCTTAGTAACCAACGTATACAACTAGTTATGGGTTTCTAAGAATCATAATGCCCATAACTACACATATCCAAAGTTACAATAATAAAAGTTACATTTATCCCAAATAGCATTTAGTCAGCTATAATACAAAAAGTATGGATCGAGAAATGCAAGTTAATGAACGCATGAAATTCCCAAATGAGCCTCCTCAAATCACACGTATACCTACAATGGGATTATCATAAACAATACACAAAAACAAGGGAGTAAGTCAATTGTTCAAAACTAACATTACATGATAATCCACATTTGAATACAAATAAGCATTGGAATAATTTATCACCACAAGCACATAAATATAAACATTCATATCTCCTTCCTTTTGTTCCCATGTTAGTCACATTCACCCTATGGTAAATATATCCCATAATATATATTCTATAGCATGCATGTTCCTTACATCCAAACATGAAAGTGTGCATGTCAAGAGGAACACTTTGGAAAGCTCTCCTTATATGACTTGGTTTTGATGAGGACAACTTGTGCTAACATGAGCTTGAAGATCATCAACAAATCAACATGCTTAAGCCTTCCGATTGGTATCTTGCTTAGACTAGATTAGTTTAGGTTGAGTCCAAGGCTTAAGTCACCTAATACATATCTCAATTGCATAAATCTTTTAAATCTTTTTCATCTTGAGATATGTCATTCATAATATGTTCATGCATCATATAAATACATGTACATGTGCATTCTAGGCATAATCTAAGTATTAAACATGTATGAATTTAAGTGCATAACATATTTGAAGTTTTTACACATGAAAGTGTGCTGTTAATCGATTACCACTTGGCTTAATCGATTAATCTAACTGTTTGCACAGTGTAATCGATTACAACAAATGTCAATCGATTAATCTAACATTTTTGTAAAGCTTAATCGATTAAAGCTGTCGTTAATCGATTAACTGGGCTTTTATTTCAATTCTTTATAAACTGCATTTTCAGAATTGATCTCATAAGTTGCATGTTAAATTTTTAGAGAGTTAGAGCATATTTTCGTGTTAATTGTTGCATCTAGTTGTAAATGCATTTGTGAGCTTAGAAAAGAGAGAATTCTATGCTTTAGGATTGAGTGCTTTTCATGATACATTTCTCATCTTTTCTTGTCACATGTTCTTGCATTTTTACATGATTCTTGATTAGATGTTTACACATTATGCATTCTGTTTTTCACTAATACATTTTTCATACTGCATGAGCTTGTATTAGGTGATTAGAGTAAAGCCTTATCTTGTTAGATATAAGTCTTGTTATAGCTTAAATTTACTCTGTATTGTTTTGTTTGAAAAAGTGTTGTAATTGTGGGAATCTCAAGGTGTCATATCACCAAGAGATTGAGTGTGTCTTCACTGAGTGTTAGACTTAGGGATAAGTAAAGAACAAGGTTCTTGGCTGGGGCTACGCCGAAAGAAAGGTTTTCTTTGTCGGTAGGAAGGGAGTCAAACCATAGAATAGATTTCTTTTTATCTTGTAAGTGTCTAATTGTTGTAATTGGATAGTGTGTATGTAATTAACATTCATTCAATTATAGTGAAGAAAAATCTCCCAAATCAGCCGGGAGGCCTGGATGTAGTTTGCGGTGGACAAGCAAACGAACCAGGATAAAATTCTTGTTGCAGGACTTTTTCTATCTCTATCTCTTTATTGCATTTGATCGATTATTTTGTCAAGTAGATTTAATTGATAAGTAGTGTCTATACTGTTTTACTTGTACTCTGATAATATTCTGTAAGCCTGGTATAATCGTTTCATTATCAATTAATTGTCGAGCAAGAAACTGTACTTGCATTTGCTTTCTGTCTTGGTTTAATCGATTAAGTGTGGTGTGTTAATCGATTACTTTAATCTGTTAATCGATTACGTGGACTGTGTTGAAAGTGTTAATCGATTATCCTGTTCTGTTAATCGATTAATCAAGGTGTTTTTCAGCATTAAGTGTTGTTTTCGAAAAGCGGACACTCTAACCGCTACACCTATTCAACCCCCCCCTTCTAGGTGTATTGTAATCACTGATACCTAACAAGTGGTATCAGAGCTAGTGCGAAGTGCTAGCTCAACCGCGTATTCGTGATCCTTAGGGAAAAACGAATGGGTTCGTCAAACCCATTTGGTGGTGATGGTTCATCCATTAATCGACCACCTATATTCAGTGGTGAAGGGTATGCCTACTGGAAAGTCCGCATGCAAATTTTTATTGAAGCCATAGACTCGGATATTTGGGAATCCGTAGTCAACGGCCCTTTCGTTCCACAACATCTTGTGGACAATGAACCTAAAGACAAGCCTAAAAGTCTATGGACCGATGATGAGCGCAAAAAGGTGCAGCATAATCTACGCGCCAAAAATATCATCACATCGGCCCTATCCTATGATGAGTTCTTTAGAGTTTCGCAGTGCCAAAATGCAAAAGAAATGTGGGACACTTTACAAGTGACTCATGAAGGCACTAGCGAAGTCAAGCGCGCTAGATTAAATGCGCTTACCCATGAGTATGAGTTATTTCGCATGTTACCTAGTGAATCAATTTGTGATATGCAAAAGCGATTTACTCATATTATTAATCATTTAGTTGCTCTAGATAAATCTTTTGCCAGAGGTGAACTAACTAATAAAGTTTTGCGTTGTCTTGACAGGAAATGGCAACCAAAAGTAACTGCAATTGTTGAATCCAAAGATTTGGACTCTATGCCTCTAGCTACTCTATTTGGAAAACTTCAAGAGCACGAAATGGAATTGGGGCGCTTGACTATGCACGAAGATTCAGATCGGAAAAAGAAAAACATCACATTAAAGGCCACGACCTCCAAATCAAAAGAAGATAAAGATGATGATGAATCTGACTCCGATCTAGATGATGAAACTATGAATCTCCTTGTTCGCAAATTTAGCAAATTCATCAAAAGAAAAGGAGGATTCAAGAAGTTTCAGAAGAAAGAAGCGAAAGAGTCAACCAACAAAGGCAAGAACAACAAAGATCGCTTCACTTGCCATGAGTGTGGAAAAGCCGGACATATGAGATTTCAATGTCCTACCTATCTGAAAAAGGTTGATTCAGAGAAGAGCACTCCCAGGGAATTCAAATCCAAGAAAGCTTACATTGTATGGGATGTACCTGAGGAGGAAACAACATCAAGCACTTCTAGTGAGGAGGAGTCAGCGAAGCTGTGTCTGATGGTCAGATCTGACAACAATGGCAACTCAGACTCACACGAGGATAATGATGAGGTATATTCCGACACCTCATCCACTTCGGATGACTTACCCTCTTATGAAGTTTTATATAATGCTTATGTTGAGTTACATGAGGAATTAAAGAAATTGGCTAGAGTTAATGTTGATCAGAAAAGGGAAATCCTTAGAAATGAAAAGAAACTAAGCCAATTACAAAAAGAATTAGATGAATTAAAATTAGAAAATGAAACCTTAGATCTCATCTATTCTTGTAACACATGTGACTGCTCTGCTGATAATTTATGTCTAAAGCCTGTATGTGAGACTTGCGAGATTTTGCAAGAAGACAATCTTAAACTAAAAGAAAAACTCGAACGTCTCACAAACAGTAAACAGCAATTAGACACTCTGCTCAGTCAAACAAGAAATGTTGGTGATCGTACTGGTCTAGGTTATACTCGCTCTGCTAAAAACAAGAGACCATATAGAAAACCTGTAGTTATTACTAAGGATAAAAATCATAGGCGCTCTCCTACTTGCTTTTATTGTAATACGTATGGTCATACCTCTTACTCTTGTTACATTAGAAAATATGGTATACCTAGCGGGGCTTATGTATGGATAAAGAAGGGAGATAATTCCCTAATCACTAACAGAAAAGGACCCAACATAATTTGGGTACCTGAGAAAAGCAGGTGATCTATTTTGCAGGTATGTCTTCGAACACAAGGACAAAAATGGTACTTAGACAGTGGATGTTCGAGACATATGACAGGTGACAGATCAAATTTCCTGGATCTATCACTTAAAGGAAAAGGATACGTCACGTACGGAGACAACAATAAGGGAAAGATACTTGGTACCGGAACAGTTGGTAACTCATCTCATACTCAAATTGAAAATGTTCTGTATGTTGAAGGACTAGAACATAATCTTCTAAGTATAAGTCAACTCTGTGACAAAGGTAATCGAGTATCTTTTGATTCTGACTGTTGCATCATTCGTGACATTTTATCTAATAATGTTAAATTTGTTGGTCATCGTATAAATAATATTTACATGGTTAACTTGGATGATGTCACCACATTATTTTCAAAATGTTTCATTTCTAAAGAAGATGACATCTGGCTCTGGCACAGACGCGTTGCACATATCCATATAAAACATCTAGATAAATTGTCATCAAACCAACTAGTTGAAGGGCTACCAAAACTAAATTTCAAAACTAAAGAGATTTGTGACACTTGTCAAAAGTGTAAACAAACCAAAAATTCTTTTAAAAACAAAAATGTGATATCCACTTCAAGACCTTTGGAGTTACTCCATATGGACTTGTTTGGACCATCACAAATCATGAGTTTTGGTGGTAGCTACTATGCTTTAGTTATTGTTGATGATTTCTCTCGTTTTACATGGACATTATTTTTATCTGCTAAAAGCGACGCTTTCAAATCTTTTAAAAATCTTGCCAAGCAAATCCAAAACCAACTTAACCTGAAAATAGTATATATACGAAGTGATCACGGGGGAGAATTTGAGAACTTTCAGTTCGACAAATTCTGTGATAAGCACGGCATTATGCATCAGTTCTCTGCTCCTCGCACTCCACAACAAAATGGAGTTGTTGAAAGGAAAAATCGTGTGTTAGAAGAATTAGCGAGAACCATGCTTAATGAAAGTAATACCCCTAAATATTTCTGGGCAGATGCAGTTCATACTGCATGCTATGTTATAAATCGAGTATTGTTAAGGCCTAATTTGAATAAAACTCCTTATGAACTATTAAAAGGCCGTAAACCAAACATATCCCATCTTCACGCTTTCGGTTGCAAATGTTTTATATTAAATAATGGAAAGCGGGCTTTAGGAAAATTTGATTCAAAAGCCGATGAGGGAATATTTTTGGGATACTCGATTCATAGCAAAGCGTTCAGAATCTTTAATAAGTATTCTATGCAAGTTGAAGAGTCTATCCATGTACAGTTTGATGAATCTTCTCCAAAAGAGAAGAGAAAGGCTGTTTCTGATGATGTTGCAGGTGCTTTGGAAGAAGCATACTCAAAGAACATGGATAATGTAGAAGCAACCGATGAAGAACGTCAAAACAAATCTCAGGAGCATTCAGATATGCCAATTGTGTGGAAAACCAAGAAAGCTCACCCGATCGATAAAGTAATAGGTGACATATCTACGGGAGTGGTAACCCGTAGTTCCTTACGAAACTTCTGTAATTTCGTAGCCTTTGTATCTCAAATTGAGCCTAAGACCATTGATGAGGCCATTGAGGATGTACACTGGGGTATAGCTATGCAAGAAGAGCTAAACCAGTTCGAACGTAATAATGTTTGGGACTTGGTCCCTAAACCTAAAGATCATCCTGTGATTGGTACTCGATGGGTCTTCAGAAACAAGCTTGATGAATCAGGCTTGATCATTCGAAATAAAGCACGCTTGGTGGCCCAAGGCTACAACCAGGAGGAAGGTATCGATTATGACGAAACCTATGCTCCTGTAGCCAGATTAGAGGCCATCAGGATGCTACTTTCCTTTGCATCAATTATGAACTTCAAATTATTTCAGATGGACGTAAAAAGCGCCTTCTTGAATGGCTATATTCAAGAAGAAGTTTATGTTAACCAACCGCCTGGTTTTGAAAATTTTAAATATCCGAACCATGTTTATAAACTTAAAAAGGCACTCTATGGTCTCAAACAAGCTCCTAGAGCTTGGTATGATAGACTTAGTACCTTTCTTTTAGAAAAAGGGTTCGAAAGAGGCTTGGTTGACACAACGCTTTTTATTCGTAAATCAGAAAACTCTGTATTACTTGTGCAAATATATGTAGATGACATAATTTTTGGATCTACTAATGATATTTTGTGTAAGGATTTTTCTGAGATGATGCAGGGGGAGTTCGAAATGTCTATGATGGGAGAACTTACGTTCTTTCTAGGACTTCAGATAAAGCAACTAGAAAGTGGTATTTTCATCCATCAGACAAAGTATTGCAAAGAGCTGCTCAAGAAATTTGAGATGAACAATTGTAAGGAAGCTTCCACTCCTATGGCATCTGCTTGCTACCTAGATAAGGACGAAAAAGGAAAAACTATAGAGGTAACAAAGTATCGAGGAATTATTGGGTCTTTACTTTACTTAACTGCAAGTAGGCCTGATATCATGTTTAGTGTATGCATGTGTGCTAGATTTCAGTCATCTCCTAAAGAATCACATCTTACAACTGTTAAAAGAATCATGAGATACTTAAAAGGAACAACTAACATGGGATTATGGTATCCTCGGGATGCCTCATTATCCTTGGTAGGTTATTCCGATTCCGATTTCGCCGGATGTAAATTGGATCGGAAAAGCACTAGTGGCACTTGTCACTTGTTGGGGAGTTCATTAGTAGCATGGCACAGCAAAAAGCAAGCTTGTGTTGCTCTGTCCACCGCCGAAGCGGAATACATTGCCGCTGGTGTGTGTTGCGCTCAAATCCTCTGGATGAAGCAGCAACTCAAGGACTATGGTCTTAATATTGAAAAGATCCCTATTAAATGCGATAACACAAGTGCTATAAACCTTTCCAAGAACCCCGTCTTGCATTCTAGAACTAAGCATATAGAAATTAGACATCATTTTCTGCGTGATCATGTACAAAAAGGTGATTGCGTTCTTGAATTTGTTGAAACTTCTAAACAATTAGCTGATATTTTCACCAAGCCCCTTCCCAGGGATACTTTCTTTGTTCTAAGGAGAGAACTTGGAATTCTTGATGAACAATATCTTGATTAAAATTGTTTAGGTGTTTACATTATCGTCTAGTTTCTCTATGTCTCTGTTTCTTTAGCTGTTCGATATTTGTGTCTCTTGATTATTATTATTTTTTGTGATTCTGGATGTTTAAATAAATCTATCACATTGCATGCCAAAGCCTTAAGAAGTTGAAACCATTTTACTGCCTGAAAAATTCTCTTTTCTATACATTAATCGATTAAATATTCAATTAATCGATTACCTGGGCATCAGTTGCTTGAAAATTCGAAATTATACTATAAGTAATCGATTACATTTTCACTTAATCGATTACCTGGGCATCAGTTCTTTCAAAAAATTCGAAATTTCACACTGATTAATCGATTAACCCTGCCCGTTAATCGATTAAAACCAGTTTTATAAAGGCAAACAGTAGCTCGGTTTCACACTTTTTTTCTGGTTTTCTCTCTTTCTCCTTTCTGCTTTGAGATACTAAATCTATAACACAACTAATCCAAAGTGCATCAAAAGTAGAAACACCTATTCCTAACCCTCTTAAAACCATCAAGGAATCATCTCTTTGCATCCTCATCATATCCCATTTCCAAGGTTCCACTAAACATAACCTAAGTTAGGTTTGCCTACACTCATATTTGACCCCTCACTGCCATTTCGGTTTCTGCCACATTATGGAGCAAAGTCGTCCTAAAAGGGTCAAAACATCAGCCACTCGTGTACGAAGACGAGAGGTCGGTTCGCCTTCTGCTCGGGACCGTGGTGACCCCTACTATTCACTCATTCTGCAAGAGACTCGTATGGCGAAATTCCAAGGTCGGAAACCTACATATATACGGTATGTTGACTTAACTTGGTTATCGGAACAGAACTTTAGCTTCCCGCATGACATGGAAGCTCAGGGAACTATTCAGTTCATGGAATTAAAGGGACAAGTCTACCCTGCTCTCGTTAGGGAATTCTATGCTAACTTTAGATATAAGGATGGAAAATATTGGTCAATGATTTCTGGAAATTTGTTTGAACTCAACGATGAAATTTTCATGAATGTCGGTGGTTTATCGTCTTCTGGATATAGTATAGGAGATTGTTCCTGGGTAAAGGAAAATTTTGATCCTACAGAAGTCTACAAGTCTTTTCTAAGAGGCCCTCATTTATACATTCAGGGTCAACTGACCAAAGCTGGGTCACTTTCTGTTGAGAACAGGCTGCTACACTACATTATTGCTTACATCCTAGTACAGAGGAACACAAATCATGCACAGCCTACTGTGAATGATTTACGCTTCATGTATGCAGTGAAGAATAATGTGATGATTAATTGGCCTGAGGAGATCTTGAAAATTATGAACAGTGTATCTTTATCTCAGTCGAAGCTGCTTCCCTACAGTATCTTCATATCACGCATCGTTGACTATTTGCGCATTGACGTTTCCGATACTATCATTGTTGAATATACCGACAAGGATCATCTGGTTGGTGAAAGCCTCATACATAAGATGGGTATATACAAGTATGGTAGTACTTGGCAATACCAAGAGGACTACACCACGTTTGGTCTGGATTTATCTGATGATGATAATCAGGATGACACAGATAATCAGCATGCTACAGCTCAGGGGGAGCCTTCTGGATCAGCACCTCAGAAATCTGCTTTTGGATTCGATCAGTTGGAAGCTATGGAGCAACGGCTTAACAACCGTATGGATCTTCACTTCCAAGGACTAAAAGACTCATACTTTGCTGGTATGGAACAGTATGAGGAGCGACAAACTGCGTATTCGGATACCCAATTTCGGGAGTTGAGGAGTTTGATTCAATCTACGGCTGAAGCTCAGAATGCCTTGTTTTGTTCAGAATTTTAGAAGCTATCTATGCTTATCAGGGGAGATCAGAACATTGTCACTTCTGTTGATCACACTGACGATCCTCATCCTCCACCTCAACCTTAGTTTAGAAGACTTTAGGCCTAGGATATCTTACCTTAGGTTTATTTCTTCTTTTTGGCACTCTTTGGATTTAGATACTGTTATGGATTCGAGTATTTCTGTTGCGTGCCTCTTTATGTTGTTAATTGACATTTTCTGGTTTATCTGGTTGCTAAACATTGTTACTCTTTCTGCTATTTTTTTAACTATGTCGAATAGCCTACTATGTTTATGTGTATGGTTCTTGATCGTATGAGATTTTCGGCCTTGATATGGTTCATCTCGTATGCTGTTCACTTTACTTGTTTGGCTATTTCTGTTGTATAAACTTGCGCACTTGTTTAATCCTCTTTAATGTAAAACAGGTTAATTGTTATATCCCAATATTAACTCATTAACTGTGTTTTATGCATTACTCATATCTCTGCCTCTATTTTGACCTGGGTTATCTTTTTGATAATGTCAAAAGGGGGAGAAAGGTTGTTTTGTTTGTTTTCTGATTGTGCAGGTTGATCGAAATAACAGCTTCCGATATTTGCGCATCATATCAACCTTGCCAACACAATCTTCAAGCTATTTACATTTGATGTGGAGTTTGTCATCATCAAAAAGGGGGAGATTGAAAGTGTGCATGTCAAGAGGAACACTTTGGAAAGCTCTCCTTATATGACTTGGTTTTGATGAGGACAACTTGTGCTAACATGAGCTTGAAGATCATCAACAAATCAACATGCTTAAGCCTTCCGATTGGTATCTTGCTTAGACTAGATTAGTTTAGGTTGAGTCCAAGGCTTAAGTCACCTAATACATATCTCAATTGCATAAATCTTTTAAATCTTTTTCATCTTGAGATATGTCATTCATAATATGTTCATGCATCATATAAATACATGTACATGTGCATTCTAGGCATAATCTAAGTATTAAACATGTATGAATTTAAGTGCATAACATATTTGAAGTTTTTACACATGAAAGTGTGCTGTTAATCGATTACCACTTGGCTTAATCGATTAATCTAACTGTTTGCACAGTGTAATCGATTACAACAAATGTCAATCGATTAATCTAACATTTTTGTAAAGCTTAATCGATTAAAGCTGTCGTTAATCGATTAACTGGGCTTTTATTTCAATTCTTTATAAACTGCATTTTCAGAATTGATCTCATAAGTTGCATGTTAAATTTTTAGAGAGTTAGAGCATATTTTCGTGTTAATTGTTGCATCTAGTTGTAAATGCATTTGTGAGCTTAGAAAAGAGAGAATTCTATGCTTTAGGATTGAGTGCTTTTCATGATACATTTCTCATCTTTTCTTGTCACATGTTCTTGCATTTTTACATGATTCTTGATTAGATGTTTACACATTATGCATTCTGTTTTTCACTAATACATTTTTCATACTGCATGAGCTTGTATTAGGTGATTAGAGTAAAGCCTTATCTTGTTAGATATAAGTCTTGTTATAGCTTAAATTTACTCTGTATTGTTTTGTTTGAAAAAGTGTTGTAATTGTGGGAATCTCAAGGTGTCATATCACCAAGAGATTGAGTGTGTCTTCACTGAGTGTTAGACTTAGGGATAAGTAAAGAACAAGGTTCTTGGCTGGGGCTACGCCGAAAGAAAGGTTTTCTTTGTCGGTAGGAAGGGAGTCAAACCATAGAATAGATTTCTTTTTATCTTGTAAGTGTCTAATTGTTGTAATTGGATAGTGTGTATGTAATTAACATTCATTCAATTATAGTGAAGAAAAATCTCCCAAATCAGCCGGGAGGCCTGGATGTAGTTTGCGGTGGACAAGCAAACGAACCAGGATAAAATTCTTGTTGCAGGACTTTTTCTATCTCTATCTCTTTATTGCATTTGATCGATTATTTTGTCAAGTAGATTTAATTGATAAGTAGTGTCTATACTGTTTTACTTGTACTCTGATAATATTCTGTAAGCCTGGTATAATCGTTTCATTATCAATTAATTGTCGAGCAAGAAACTGTACTTGCATTTGCTTTCTGTCTTGGTTTAATCGATTAAGTGTGGTGTGTTAATCGATTACTTTAATCTGTTAATCGATTACGTGGACTGTGTTGAAAGTGTTAATCGATTATCCTGTTCTGTTAATCGATTAATCAAGGTGTTTTTCAGCATTAAGTGTTGTTTTCGAAAAGCGGACACTCTAACCGCTACACCTATTCAACCCCCCCCTTCTAGGTGTATTGTAATCACTGATACCTAACAAAACATACTCATTTCTCCTCATTCATATTCATCCTATAGTATATATATCCCATAATATATATTCTATAGCATGCATATTTATTTCATCCAAACATACCCGTTTCTCGTCATTCATATTCACCGTATAGTATATATATATCCCATAATATATATTCTATAGCATGCATATTCATTTCATTCCAAACATATTCATTTATCATCATTCATATTCACCCTATAGGACATATATCCCATAATAGATATCCTATAGCATGCATATTTCCCATTGATTATGTTCACCATTGATCACATTTATTTCATCCAAACATACTCATTTCCCATTGATTATGTTCACCATTGATCATATTTATTTCATCCAAACATACTCATTTCCCATTGATTATGTTCACCATTGATCACATTCGACGTGTCTCCCCACAAGATAAGCCTCTACCACATCGGGTAGCTCTAGTTAATCCTCCATACCACATCAGATAGGTCTAGTTTATTTTCCATACCACATCGGGCAGGTCGAGTTTATTCCCAATACCACATCGGGCAGGTCGACTTTATTTTCCATACCACATCGGGCAGGTCGAGTTTATTCCCAATACCACATCGGGCAGGTTGATTTTATTTTCCATACCACATCGGACAGGTCGAGTTTATTCCCCATACCACATCAAGCAGGTCGAGTTTATTTTCCATACCACATCGGACAGGTCGAGTTTAGTTTCCATACCACATTGGGCAGGTCGAGTTTATTCCCCATACCACATCGGGCAGGTCGAGTTTATTCCCCATACCACATCGGGCAAGTCGAGTTTATTTTCCATACCACATCGGGCAGGTCGAGTTTAGTTTCCATACCACATCGGGCAGGTCGAGTTTATTCCCCATACCACATCGGGCAGGTCGAGTTTATTATGATCCACTACCCTTTCGGGTAGGCAATAACAACAATCTGCTACCCATCAAGGTAGGACAACAACCATATTCTTACTAACATAATACCTCTTACACGTACCTCATTTCCATCATCTCATATAAAATGAAAACACTTATCCCTTACCTTGGTGGGCGTTGGGGTCGGTTCCGAGTAACTTTAAAAGTCTCCTCCGCGATTTCCTCCAACCTTAGGATCTTTCCTCATTCCCACCAATAACTGCAATCTCAGTCATTTATTCAAAATAACACTTAAACGACTCATATTTCATCATCAAACATACAAGAGATTCACATATTTTCGTGGTTTCCAAAACTACTTCAATACGAGTTCCAAACATCTAAAGCATACATATTCATCTCATATATCAACATTAGAGCACGGACCCTTTCTACATTTAACATTTCATTCATTTCTCTTTTTACTCATATTCTCATTTTGGGGGTTCTGGGGTTTTCATGAATAAACCCACTAAACCTTTCCATTCATCAAATACTAACTCTAAACCAAGAGTTTACAAGAGAAAAACAAGATAAAACGAACCATAACTCTAAAGGAAGAGTTTCCATGGTTTCTCACACTTTGAGAAGAGATCCATACACCCAAAAATGAGTTTGAAAGTGAGAAAGAGAGTTAGAATCAAGAGATTTACCTCTTCTCAAGCTCCTAGATGATTTCCACGAGTTCTTGCTCTCAAAATCACCTTATCCTCTCTTCTCTCTCAATTTCTAACCCTAAAATGTGTTTGGGGTTTCTATTTTAAAGTGAAATCGTCGGGTTCTCGCTCAGGCAAGAAAGTTCCGCCTTTTTAAAATTTCAGATATGGCGCTCTCGCTCATGCGAGGGATTTCTCGCTCGATCAAGCGAGGATCCTCTCGCTCAAGGGAGGATCTTGCAGCGTCGACAGATCCTGAATGCCACTTTTCTCGCCCAGGCGAGACAACTCTCGCTCAGGCGAGACCACTCTCGCTCAAGCGAGACAATTCTCGCTCAAGCGAGAATCCTTCAGTATAGCCCAGGATTTCACCCTCCCAGGTGAGCCTCTCTCGCCCAGGCGATAATTGTCTCGCTCAAGCGAGACTCCTAGACTGATACTATAATTTAATGAGTTTGAAATCTAGGGTGTCACAGTGGACAGGTGGACAAAAATTGGTATATCACTTTTCTTCCCTATTCTCTACATTTATTTTTGTACTTCAATTTTCTGCAACTTACTATTCTACTGCACTATACTCTAATCGCTTTAAGTTTCGAAAATTCATCATTGTGCAAAAAACTAACTCACCTCCTCTTAGTTTGTCATCTTATACTTAACACTTTGGAAAGAAGACTAAGTGAACAAGTCTTTTTTATTCTCCATTGATGTTAAATTCCAGTATTTTGGGCAACTAAGAGTTAGGGTGGTAAAATCTTCTTCCGTGAATGTTATGACATTGCAAGTGGAGATTGAGATTTCTAATGTGCTTAACTCATAGTTTTGATGAAGACAAAGACTTTAAGGAATGCTTGAAGACAAGGACAACTAAACAAACAATATTCCAAGGCTCAAGGTCTTTCTAGACTAAGGAAAATCTTTTATATTTTATACAAGTCCTTAGATGATTGATTGGGTAGAGTCTAGGCTACATGAACCAAGGATGGAAGTCTCACAAAACTTAAAAAGTATATCAACTTAAAATGAGACATAGAATTTACTCATACATGATAGGTATGTTCATTCATATATGTAACACCCTAAGTTTAATTTTCCTAAAACCTTGTAACCACGGAAAATCTGGGGTATACTGTAGGATTTTCGCTTGAGCGAGAGGAGCCTCACCCAAGTGAGAGTGTCAGTATTTCTCCCATGATTTTATCTGGGAGCCTCGCTTGAGCGAGATGTGGCTCACCTGAGCGAGAGATGGCTCGCTTGAGCGAGAGTTGACTCGCCTGGGTGAGAGAGAGAGAGTGGATACTAAAGGATCCTCGCTTGAGCAAGAGCGTCAGTGTTGAATTTTTAAAAAGGAAGGACATTCTCGCTTGAGTGAGAAAGGGCTCGCTTGAGCGAGAACCCGACGATTCAACTTTAAAATAGAAACCCCAAACACTTCAAGGGTTAGAATCTTTGAGAGTGAAATAAGTAGAGGCGATTTTGGGAGCAAGGATAAGTGTGGAATCTACTAGAAGCTAGAGAAGAGGTAAATCATTGGATTTTGACACTCTATCTAGTCTTAAATCTCCATTTATGTTTATTGGATCTCTTCTATTATCATTGGAAAATCCATAGAACCCTCTCTTTGAAGTTGTGGATCATTTTATCTAACATTCTCCTTGAAAACTCGTGGTTTAGAGTTTGTATTCGGAAAGGAGAATGATTTGTGGTTGATTCACAAAAACCCCAAACCCTAAAAAAAATGGTTTTAAAAAGGAAAATGGTGGGTTGGAAAAGGTGGGTTATGGGTTGTGAAGTTGAGTAGGAGCTGTTGTACATGTTTTTCCTTGTATAAACTCCAACTTCACACAGTCTTGGAAACCTTTGATAAAATGTGAACCTTATGTGGTTGAATATGCATATTATGAGTTATTGTATGTTATTATGAATAAATGACTGATTATGTTGTTGTGTGGTGGGGATGGGTAAAGATCCTAAGGTTGGAGGCGGTGTCGGAGGAACTTGCAAAGTTATCAAGAACCAAACCAAACCCTCACTAAGGCAAGGGATAAGTGTTTCCATTATTTATGATATGATGGGAAAAGGATATGTTTATGAGATAATATGATGATAGAGAATGCATTATGGTTTAAATTGCATTGGATCACCTTTGTGGTGTAGACTTGCCCTGTGTGGTATTGGATCACTTTTGTGGTGTAGACTTGCCCTGTGTGGCATTGGATCACCTTTGTGGTGTAGAATTTCCCTGTGTGGTATTGGATCACCTTTGTGGTGTATACTTGCCTTGTCTAGTATTGGATCACCTTTGTGGTGTAGACTTGCCCTGTGTGGTATTGGATCACCTTTGTGGTGTAGACTTGCCCTATGTGGTATTGGATGATTTAGAATGAATGGTACTTGATAAGGTCAACTCTTATGAATGGGTTGAGAAAATATATTTTGTAAAGATATCGAGATGATGTGTGTAATGGATTGATAGTACGGACAAAGCGTACTAAAAAGGGGAAATTAATTATACATGTGCGTATGTATGTGGTAAACTATGTTTTATTTCAATGCTTATATGTAAATAAAAATGTGGATTATTGTATAATGTTATTAACGTGTCTGATGACTTACTCCCTTGTATTCCGTGTATTGTTTATGATAATCCCATTGTAGGTAAGCGGAAGATTTGAGGATGTCATGACTAGGAGCTCTTAACTTCGAATTTTTTGTCTTCATTTTTGTAATCTAACTGACTAAATGCTGAGCTGACTATTTGTAACCATGGGCATTATATTTGAATATATTTGTAACCATGGATACTGTATTTTCAGAAACCATGACTTCCAGTACGTTGTGAGTACTGGGAGGTATTAAAATGAATTATATTTTTATGCATTTTTGATTTGATGTATGAACGATGCATGTTAGCATGATCATGATATAAATAGATTGGTTAAAGGAAAGCCTTGAGGCTTTCGATTATAAGAATAAATAAAATGAAAGGAAGAGATATATGCATGGATGTATTAAAATAAAATAAAATTTTCAAGGGTAGGATTTGGGTCCTTACAATATGGTATCAGAGCATAGTTAATTCTGCGGCCTAGGGTATGGCTTTACTTGCTTCTTTGTAACATGTTTGTGATTTGACTAGTTGTAATTATGTGAGTTAACTGTATTAAATCATGTAGCCTTGTTGTAGTGACATGTAATGTACTATGAGACTATGTGATAACCTGAATTATGTGAGTTAGAATTGTGTGCTAACGACCAATGAGTGTAGGTTAAGAAATGGTTGGAAGAGGGAGAGGAACGAGTCAGAATGTTCCGAATGATCTGTTGGCTCAGATGGTGGCTGCACTACAACAAGTGAATGAGAACCTGCATAGCCTGAAGTAGAACGCTGCACCAAGCCCTAGTTCGCAAACCTTGGCCCCGCAAGGACCGGCCGAGTACAGGGGAATGGATGAGTTTTGAAAACAGAAGCCTGTGCAGTTCCAAGTGGGATTCACCCCTGATGTTGAAAATGAATGGATTCAGAGCTTGGAAAGGATATTCCGATCCATGGGTTGTGGTGATGTTCAGAAGGTAACCTATGCACATGCTAGCAAAGGAAGTTGAAAACTTGTGGGAGATGACCCGCCACCAAATGGAAGCTGAGGGAATAGTTGTTACCTGGGATGCATTCAAGGGGAAGTTCTTTCAGAAATACTTTCCAGCTGATTTAAGAAAGAAGAAGGAGATGGAGTTTTTGAGGTTGGAGCAGGGTGACATGTTGGTGGGAGACTATGCGGCCAAATTTGAGGAGTTGTCCAGATTTTGCCCCTACTCCGAATTGGAAATGAACGAAAGATCCAAGTGTTCAAAATTTGAGTCGGGTTTGAAGCCCAAGTTGAAGATGTTCTTTAGACATCAAGAAATTTCTGAATTCCCTACCTTGGTCAATAAGTGTAGGATGTACGAAGGTGACTTGGTGACTGATGAGGTGGTGGCACCTAGAGTTAACCCTCCGAGGAACTTCGGCCCTCAGAGGAATCATAAACAAGGCAAAGGTAAGGGAAGGATGTTTGAGAATAACTACAAACCTTATGCGACACCTACCAGTTATCGTGACCGCCACTATCAATGATCGAGACCTTTTGCCGTTCCTAGTGGGACAGTTTCTACTCCCATGTGCGACATATGTGGTAGGCATCATTACGGGAGAACATGCCCGGGGTCGGGAAATGGATGTTTCCACTGTAACGAGCCAGGGCGCATCAAGCGGTTTTGTCCCAAACTGAATCAAAGACTGAATGTTGTCCATGCTGGGAGAGCAAGAAACACTGGTAGAGTGTTTACCATGAGCGATGCGGAGGCAGTAGATGTGGATGGCCTGATCCAAGGTAATTGCTTTGTAGCAGGTATTCCTCATTTAATGTTGTTTGATTCGAGAGCGACACACTCCTTTATATCTGTCCACTGTGTTGATCGATTGAACTTGCTGATAGAGTCATTGCCTTTCGACTTGATCATATCCACCCTAACTACTGTGCCTGTGGTGGTGTCGACGTTTGTGTCTCGATGTCCGGTGGTGGTAAACGGTAGGACATTTACCGTGGATTTAATCTGCTTACCATTGTCCCAATTAGATTTAATTTTGGGAATGGACAGGTTGTCAGCAAACAGTGTAATGCTGAATTGTGCTGATAAGACCGTGGTGTTTGGAGATCGGTATGAGACTTCTGACAAGGCTAGTTGTATGGAGCCAGTGTCAGCTAAGGGAGTAGGACTTCCCTTAAGGAAGAGGGATCAATGTTTGTCTTGTTGGCATCACTGGAGGGTATTGAGAAACCCCGCATTGATGATATTCCGATAGTCTGTGAGTTCCCTGAGGTATTTCCTAGTGATATCCCGAAATTGCCCCTAGTTAGAGAAGTTGAATTCTCCATTGACTTGGTACTTGGAACGGGACCCATCTCTATAGCTCCTTATAGAATAGCACCGTTAGAACTGGCTGAGTTGAAAAAGCAGGTTGATGATTTTTTGACCAAAAAGTTTATCCGTCCTAGTGTCTCGTCGTGGGGAGCAACAGTTTTGTTAGTTAAGAAGAATGATGGGAGTATGAGGTTGTGTACCGATTATAGACAGTTGATCAAGGTCACCATCAGGAACAAATATCCATTGCCTAGGATTGATGATTTGATGGATCAGTTGAGAGGAGCAATTGTGTTCTCTAAGATTGACCTCATATCGGGTTATCATCAATTTCGAGTTAAATCGGAAGATATTCCTAAAACTGCATTTAGGACGAGGTGTGGGCACTTCGAGTATTTGGTAATGCCCTTTGGAGTGACGAATGCTCCAACAATATTTACAGAATACATGAATCAGATTTTTCATTCGTACTTGGACTAATTTGTAGTGGTATTTATTGATGACATTCTGATTTACTCTAAGATCCGAGAGGAACATGCGGAACACCTGAGAGTCGTTTTAGATATTCTGAGGAAGAATCAATTGTATGCGAATTTTTTAAAATGTGATTTCTGGCTAGAATCGGTGAACTTTCTTGGACATGTGATATCCAGGGAAAGGGTGGCAGTAGACCCTTCTAAAGTCGAAGCAGTTATGGAATGGGCGGTACCTAAGTCTGTCACTATGATCAGAAGCTTTCTGGGTTTGGCCGGGTATTATCGGAAGTTCATTGAAGGCTTTTCAAAGATGGCACTGCCTTTGACTAAGCTTACAAGGAAAGGGGAACTATACGTGTGGACAATCCGTTGTGAAGAAAGTTTTCCAGAGTTGAAACGGAGGTTGACTACGACACTAGTGTTGGTTCTTCCTTGTACCGATTGCGATTTTAGTGTGTACTGCGATGCTTCCAAACAGGGTTTGGGTTTTGTTTTGATACAGGACGGGAAGGTTGTCGCTTATGCTTCACGACAATTGAGGTCGCATGAGAAGAATTACCTTACTCATTATTTGGAATTAGTTGCAGTGGTCTATGCCTTAAATATTTGGAGACACCATCTTTATAGTGTGAGGTTTGAGGTATACAGTGATCCCAAGAGTTTGAAAATTTTGTTTGATCAAAAGGAACTGAACATGAGACAGAGGAGGTGGATGGAGTTCCTAAAGGACTATGATTACAAATTGCAGTATTATCCGGGAAAAGCCAATGTGGTAGCCGATGCTTTATGTCGGAAGTCCTTACATATGTCGGCTTTGATGGTTCGTGAAGAGAAACTAATTGAGGAGTTCAGGGATATGAACTTGACAGTTCAATTGGGACCCCATAACATGATCTTAGGAATGCTTAAGGTCACTAATGAATTGTTTGACCAGATTAGAATGATGTCGGTTGAGGATCGTGAGTTAAAAGTAAAACGTGTAAGGACCCAAATTCAACCCTTGAAATTTTTTCCTTATTATAATTCATTTATTCCTACAGTCTTCACTATACCTTAACTACTCAATATTCATTACTT
Organism: Lupinus albus; assembly: GCA_009771035.1. Classification (NCBI taxonomy): domain Eukaryota; kingdom Viridiplantae; phylum Streptophyta; class Magnoliopsida; order Fabales; family Fabaceae; genus Lupinus; species Lupinus albus. The sequence goes on from CM020015.1 coordinate 3,805,127, forward strand.
AAAACTCTGTTATCATACCAGACTACAAAACTTATTTATATAACATAAAAACATAATTCATATATTTCTTTTCCCTGTAATTACCGGTTACGATTAGCTATGGGTTTCCAAAATACCCATAGCTATGAATATCTAGTATTACAAAAATGTAGAAAGTCAATTAGTTAGGATTACAATCACCCAAGTAGCAATTTACATCACAAAAAGTAAAATAAGGATTCCAAGTTCTAAGCTCCTAAAGCCTCAAACCAATCATCCTCAACATTCCTGTTTACCTGCAATGAGATTATCAACAAAAAATACATACAACATACAAAGGAGTAAGTCATTAACCCAATAAATATTATTATAAGATAATCCGCATTTTAAAGGGGTTAGTAAACCATTTTTAAATTCATTTTCGCTACATAACTTGAGCCAAAGTATCGCTACATAACTTGAGCCAAAGTATCGCTACATAACTTGAGTCAAAGTATTGCTACATAACTTGAGCCAAAGTCTCTAACCATTCATGGTCGGCTAAAAATGTATTTAGCATTTCCCACGCAGTCTTTCAATACGATATGCAAATTAAAGACTTATCCTTACCTTGGTGAATGTTGGGTTTGGTCCTTGGTGACTTTGTAATTTCGACCGACACCGCCTCCAACTTTAGGATCTTTCCTCATTCCACCATACAACAATAATGTTAGTCATTTATCCCCAAATAACACATAAACAACTCATATTGCATCACTACTCATACAACACATTCACACATTTTCAAGGTTTATAAAATTACTTCACTAGTAATTTCCAACCATAAAAAACATACATGTTCATCATCAATTCAACATTATAACACATACTCATCTTCTACATCTAACATTTTACCTATTTTACTCTTTAACCAAATTTTCATTTTAGGGTTTTGGGGTTTTCATGAATCAACCCACAAACCCTTTCCATTCTTGAAATACCAACCCTAAACCAAGAGTTTACAAGAGAAAAACAATATAAAACGAACCATAACTCAAAAGGATGACTTTCCATGGTTTCTCACATTTTGAGAAGAGATCCACCATACCCAAAACAAGTTTGAAAGGGAAGAAGAGAGTTAGAATCAAGAGTTTTTACCTCTTCTCTAGCATCAAGATGAGTACCAAGGCTCCTTGCTCTTGAAAATGCTCTATTCTCTCACTTCTCTTCAATTTCTAACTGCAAAATGTGTTTGGGGTTCCCTATTTAATGTAACAGCGTCGGGTTCTCGCTCAAGCTAGAAAATCCCGCCCATTTTAAAACTCAAATCTGACCCTCTCGCCCAGGCGAGGAAATTCTCGCTCAGGCGAGGCAGCTCTCGCTAAAGCGAGCATCCTCTCGCTCAAGCGAGGATCTTACAGCCTCGATAGGTCTTGAATACCACTTTTCTCGTCTAGGTGAGAACACTCTCGATCAGGCGAAACAACTCTCGCTCAAGCGAAGATCCTCTCGCTCAAGCGAGAATCCTTCAGTATAGCCCAATATTTCACTCACCCAGGTGAGCACTTCTCACCCGACCGACATTTTCTCGCTCAAGCGAGACTCTCAGGACTGACACTATAATTTAAAACCTTAAAATTCAGGGTGTCACAAAACGCGATTTGATGGCTAGTGGGAAGGAGACTAATTTTGAGTCAGACTCTAGTGGAATGTTGTGATACAAGGGAAGGGTGTGTGTCCCTCATGATGATGAATTGCAAAAGAGTATTCTGGAGGAGTCACACAAGAGTAAAATAAGTTTCCATCCTGGAACTACGAAAATGTATCAAGATTTGAAAAAGCTGTTTTGGTGGTCTGGTTTAAAGAAGGAAGTGGCTTTGTATATTTCGAGTTGTTTGATCTTTCAGAAGGCAAAAATCGAACATCAAAGGCCGACAGGAGAACTTCAATCTTTAGAAATTCATGTGTGGAAGTCGGATTGCATTTCGATGGACTTTGTGTCGGGTTTTCCAAAGAATCCGAAGGGGTATGATTCGATATGGGTAATAGTGGATCGTTTGACTAAGACTGCTCATTTCTTGCCAACGAACGTGAAATATTCCCTGGAACGATTAGCTGAGTTGTATATCAAGGAAATTGTTCGGTTACATAGGATATCGTCGAGCATTGTGTCGGATAGAGATCCTCGTTTCACTTCAAATTTTTGGACTAGTTTGCAATCCTCTTTGGGAACTAAGTTGAAACTGAGTTCGCCTTATCATCCACAAAATGATGGTCAATCTGAAAGGACCATACAGTCATTAGAGGATCTTTTGAGGGCTTGTGTTTCGTAACACCCTAAATTTACCCTCCTTAAAATGAGGTAATAATCCTGAAGAATGGGACATACTGCTAGATTCTTGCTTGTGCGAGAGGGTCTCGCCCAAGCGAAAGACCCATTGTTTTAATTTTAGGAATTCTAGGATCCTCGCCCAAGCGAGAAGAGGTCGCTTGAGCGAGAGAAGCCTGGACAGGCTGTGAGATTCTCGCTTGAGCGAGAGAATCTAGCCCAGGCGAGAGGGTCATGGTTTTGAAATTTAAAATATCATGGGCTTCTCACCCAAGCGATCCATTCTCGCCCAGGCGAGAGTACCCAACTATAAAAGTAAAGAAAGGGTTTCACAAACCCTAATCTTCTTTTTCTTTAATCCCCTTTCACTCCCAACGGCGACTCCCCATAGATTTCGACTCCCTCCTCTACAAAACCTCAAAATATCATCAAAACCCCTTCCTCTTACTTCTTAGTGGAACATTGGTGAACTTTGGAGGTGGAAAAGGAATAATAGAGGTTGAAGGAGATGGAGGTTGATGGAGCTCTTTGTAGATGCATGGAGCATATGCAACCTAAGGTGAGGGAGAAGACCATTGTGGTCATAGAGTATTTCATTAGAGTCATCTTCTCCGATTTCCCTCAAGAATCAGAGAATATTAACGGATAGAAACTCTCTTGGAAGTTTGTGGTCCATGTAAGAGTCTTTATATTCCATGAAGAAGTATTAGCCATAAATGTAGAGGTATATGAGTGGTAAAAACCGTTTTATTAGATTAAAATGCAATATGCTCATTTATGGTAATACGTCGTCATGAGAAATGGTTCTACTTTTAATATGTTGTATGATGATAAATATGATGAGTTGTATATTGTGATAAAAAGATATGAGTATATATTTATGAAAATGACTAAGTAATGAGTCACTTATTTGTTATGAACATATATGGGTGTGTATGTAATAATGTTGAAGTGATAAGTTGTTTATTTGTTATGAGTGGAAATGAGTATGTTGTGATGATGATTGCGTTATGAGTTGGTTATTTAGAATAAAAGGACATGATTGTGTTATATGATGATGATGTTGTGAATTATTTTATGGTGGAGAGAAATGAGTTACATTGTGCTTATGACATTGAGGTGGTATTTTGTGTGTGATAAAGCTGTAATGTGGGAATAATGTGGTGGAAATGATTATATTGTGAATGATGTGGTTGTAAAGAGAAGCATATAACTGGTGTATCGTATTTGATAAATGCTTGGATTTTCTGGATGTTATCGGTTGAGAAACAATGAAAAGAAAACCTATTTTTAGATCCCTTCGAGGTGTAGCAATGAATGACTTGCCCTACGTGGTATTGGAATGACTTGCCCTACGTGGTATTGGTATGACTTGCCCTACGTGGTATTGGTATGACTTGCCCTACGTGGTATTGGAATGAGTTGCCCTACGTGGTATTGGAAAGACTTACCCTACGTGGTATTGGAATGACTTGCCCTACGTGGTATTGGAATGACTTTCCCTACGTGGTATTGGAATGACTTGCCCTACGTGGTATTGGTATGACTTGTCCTACGTAGTATTGGTATGACTTGCCCTACGTGGTATTGGAATGACTTGCCCTACGTGGTATTGGAATGACTTACCCTACGTGGTATTGGAATGACTTGCCCTACGTGGTATTGGAATGACTTTCCCTACGTGGTATTGGAATGACTTTCCCTACGTGGTATTGGAATGACTTGCCCTACGTGGTATTGGAATGACTTGCCCTACGTGGTATTGGAATGACTTGCCCTACGCGGTATTGGAATAACTTGCCCTACATGGTATTGGAATGACTTGCCCTACGTGGTATTGGAATGACTTGCCCTACGTGGTATTGAGAATGACATGCCCTACGTGGTATTGATAATGACTTGCCCTACGTGGTATTGAGAATGACTTGCCCTGTGTGGTATTGACTCTTCAAACAATGGATGACTAGCTTTATGAGATATAGTAATTGCTTTGGTGAAATATTGTAATGATGTGTATGTATGGGATTGCCTTGAGTATAGTATTGTTGTTGTTTAATGGATGAGGGAATTGGTTGTCGATTTATGAGGAAGATGGTATTGGATAAATTATATAAGTATGTTGTATTAGATGCTAAACGAAGAAGTGACTATCGTATGGTATGACATAATGATTTGGAGTAAATTGTTTAAGTGAGAGATGATGATTATGCTAATGGGATATATGAACATTATGTGGTGCATTTTATTGATTGGTATATGTTTAATATGTTTGATGTTAGGTGATGTATATGTTTTAATACTCTAATTTTAATATTCTATTTTATTCCACGCTACGGTCACCGTAGTTTGTTCTTACTCCCTCTGTTTCTTCTTTTATGTGTTGTGTACTTGAGTTCAGGTTGTGGCGGTAGCGCATTGGACGCTTGCGGGAAGAGTACATGATAGGGTAATTGCTTTATGAAATTATTATGGGGTATGAATAACGTTTGTAATATGAGAACTGTGTTGGTTTAACTCTTTTGAAAAATGGAACTTCTCCTAAAGCGTATAATGAAGTTGATTTAATGTTTGTATTAAAAGTGTTCCTTGAGAAAAGATAATTGTTTAGATTATGTATTTGAAAGGAAGTGTAATGACATGCTTTTGAAGTGAGATGTATTTGGAATATTTCCGCCTTGTGATTTATAAATGAAACTAATATTTGTATTCACTCAAGTTTCCAAACCGTTCAATTAATGTCTTTCAAAAGTAATCATTTCACTTTCATGAACAAGGTTTTAAAAAAAAATTTGGATTACGAAAATCGGGTCCTTACAATATGGTATCAGAGCATAGTTAATCTTGTGACACCCTCAATTTAAAGCCATTAAATTATAGTGTCAGTCCTGAGAGTCTTGCTTGAGCGAGAGAAGTGTTGCCTGAGCGAGAGAGGCTCAGCTGGGAGGGTGAAATCCTAGGCTATACTGAAGGATTCTCGCCTGAGCGAGAATTGTCTCGCTTGAGCGAGAGTGGTCTCATTTGAGCGAGAGTTGCCTCGCCTGGGCGAGAAATGGCATTTTGGAACCTGTCGAGGCTGTGAGATTCTCGCTTGAGCGAGAGCGTCAGATCTGAAATTTTAAAAAGGCGGGATTTTCTCGCCTGAGCGAGAATGGGCTCGCTTCAGTGTGAACCCGACGAGTTTACATTAAATAGGGAACCCCAAAAACATTTTTGGGGGATAACCTAGAGAGAAGTGAGAGAATGGAGCATTTTCAAGAGTAAGGAGTCTTGTGAATCATCAAGGAGCTTGAGAAGAGGTAAAACTCTTGATTCTAACTCTCTTCTTCTCTTTGAAACTTGTTTTGGGTATGGTGGATCTCTTCTCAAAATGTGAGAAACCATGGGAACTCATCATTTTGAGTTATGGTTCGTTTTATGTTGTTTTTCTCTTGTAAACTCTTGGTTTAGAGTTGGTATTTCAAGAATGGAAAGGGTTTGTGGGTTGATTCATGAAAACCGCAAAACCCTAAAATGAAAATGTGGTTAAAGAGTAAAATGGGTAAAATGTTAGATGTAGAAGATGAGTATGTGCTTAAATGTTGAAATATGAGATGAATTTATATGTTTTAGATGTTTGGAAACTCTTAATGAAAGTAGTTTGGAAACCTTGAAAATGTATGAATTTCTTATATGGTTAAAGGATGCAATATGAGTTGTTTATGTGCTATTTTGAATAAATGACTAACATTGTTGTTATTTGGTGGGAATGAAGAAAGATCCTAAAGTTGGAGGTGGTGTCGGTGGAACTTGCAAAGTTAGCAAGGACCAAACCCAACACTCACCAAGGTAAGGAGAAGTCTTTAACAGCGCATTGAATTGGAAAATGTGTGAATTTTCTGGTTATGAATAATGATAAAGTTGTGAACCGCTTATTTATTGTAAACATATATGGGTATGTTTGTAATAAAGATTGCGTGGATTTACTGTTTATGAATTGATGGTGTATCAATGAAAAGAAAACACGTTTTTAGGCGACCATGATTGGTTAGCGACTTTGGTTCAAGTTATGTAGCGATACTTTGGCTAAAGTTATGTAGCGATACTTTGGCTAAAGTTATGTAGCGATACTTTGGCTCAAGTTATGTAGCGATACTTTGGCTCAAGTTATGTAGCGATACTTTGGCTCAAGTTATGTAGCGATACTTTGGCTCAAGTTATGTAGCAAAGCTTTGGCTCAAGCGATGTAGCAAACTTTGGCTCAAGTGATGTAGCAAAAATGAATTTAAAAATGGTTTACTAACCCTTTAAAATGTGGATTATCTTATATGGTATTTATTGTATTAATGACTTACTCCTTTGTATGTTGTGTGTATTTGCCGTTGATAATCCTATTGCAGGTAAACAGGATAATTGAGGATGCTTGGTTTGATGCTTTAGGAGCTTAAAACCTGTATTTCCTTATTTTGCTATTTGTACCATGACTATTTGAATGCTACTTGGATAATTGTAATTTTTGATGTTTCTGACTTCGGATATTTGTAGCTATGGGTATTTTGGAAGCCTATAGCTAGTTGTATGTGGTAGTTACTAGGCGATGTTAATATGAATTATGTTTTTATGCAACTAGGAGTATCATGGTATGAAACCGATGTTGTGTAATTAGAGTTATTATATAATTAAAGAAATGAATAATTTAAGAGGTTAAGGGAAAAGTATGTTGGGTGTAACATGGGAAAATTGAGCATGAAGGATTAAAATAAAAGATAAATTTTCAAGGGTAGAATTTGGGTCCTTACAAATCCTGCGGCATAGGATATGACCTTACATGCTTCTTTGTGTGACTTATGAGAATTGTTTGTTGACTATGTGATAACTGTTGATGTGAAAGATGATTGTTAAATTCCTTGCGGTAAGCGTCTGATTGTGAACTTATCGTTGGATGTCTGGTTGTTAGTTATTGATGAAGTGCTTGTTGAAAATTCCTTGTTGTGACTTTCGTGGAGGATTTCTTGTTGTGAAACCCTTGTTGAATTCTCTAGTATGAACTCCTTGTTGAATTTCTTGTTATGAGTCCCTTGTTGGGAATTCTTTGTTGATACTCTTGCTGAAAATTTCTGGTTGTGAACCTCTTGTGGAAATTGCTTGTGATGAGTTTCTTGTTATGATTTCCTGTTGAATTTCTTGATATGAACTTTCTTTGATCACTAACATTAAGACAATTGAAGAGAAACAATTGGACTAGCTTTCTTTGGATATTTGCTTATACGTCTCTATGATTCTAGTTGAACAAGATTAAGATAATAGTCGTCCAATGGGACATCTAATTGAGGATTGAGAATCTTGTTTACAACGTTAGAGTATAAACTTGAAAGAAATATATCCTTTGTCTTGAAAATTTGATTTTCTTTTACTTGATTGATGATTTTTAAAGATAAGAGGAATGTTAGCTCTTGAGAAAGATAGAATAATCTATAACATGAAAAATTCGTGTGCCGTGCTATGTGGTTTCCTACATGTTCCTATTTGAGATATGTTGTTGATTATCTTGTCATTCCTCAAGATTAAAAACAAATACGCATGAGGTAAAGATTAACTGATTATGAGACTCGGTGACTAAATATCTACATATTTATTGTATGACATGTAATCATGCAAAATTTTAAATTGTAGAAGTCGGCTAACTTGTACTTGTCTGTTTTGCCTGGGAATGAACATGTATGTCTTGACCTATTCCTGCATATGAGTTTGCTTGCAATGCATGAAGGTTTAGAAAGTTGAATGAAATGAATAATTTGTGTGCAACATGTTCTGTATAACAATGGAGAAATATCTCTTTGAGATTAAGTGCTAATGCTTGGTAAATGGTTCCTTGATGCAAGAATTATGAAAATAGTATGTTAACTATTTCGGTAATAACTTGAAGAGTAAATTAAAAGATTTCTATGAACATGTAAATGATTTGTGTTTCATTGAATGTGGAATATGAGGGATTGACTTTTAGAATTATTATGCTGACAAGGAAAATGTAAAGAAAGGTACCTTGCATGTTTTGAAGGGACTAAGTTTTGTATCCTTGTTTTCTTTTATGAGTTGCTAAAGGTTAATCACCCTTGTTGGCATTAGTGTGTATGCATGTGCTAAGTGGTAAAACTTATGTTTCAAAATGATAATTGAGGTTGGATGGATCAGTTACCTAAATGTCTTTGCGACGAATGTGTTTGCATAAATGTTGAACATTTTGAGGGTTATCATTTTGAAGTGACTCATGGTGGGTAAGGGATTAACATATACCATACACAAACAACACAAAGGAGTAAGTCATTAACTCAATAAACATTAATGTAAGTTAATCCACATTTAATAAGGTTAAATAACGATCTAAATCAAATCCACTTAAAACCATTTTCGTCGTCGGTACTTTTAAAAAAATCCATGCTACATAACTTGAGCTAAAGTCGCTAACCCATTCTGGTCGGCTAAAACGAGTTTTATTTCCATTAGCACTCCACCAATACATAAACAGTAAATCCACTCCTCATCACTATAAACATACCCATATATGCTTGTAGCGACTAAGTGATTTACAATTCCTTGCTTTGTTCCGAGTTTTATTTCCATTGACACTCCACCAATACATAAATAGTAAATACACTCGACATCATTACAAACACATCCATATATGTTTATAACTACAAAGTGATTTAAAATTTATTGTTTCATTCCGAGTTTTATTTCCATTGGCACTCCACCAATACATAGACAATAAATGCACCTGACATCATTACAACATATCGCATATGCTTGCAACTACAAAGGTGACTTACAATTTATTGCTTTATTCCGAGTTTTATTTCCATTGACACTCCACCAATACATAGATAATAAATGCACCAGACATCATTACAACATATCGTACATGCTTGCAACTACAAAGTGACTTACAATTTATAGCTTTATTCCGAGTTTTATTTCCATTGGCAGTCCACCAATATATTAAACGGTAAATGCACCCGACATCATTACAAACATATCCATGTATGCTTATAACTACAAAGTGATTTACAATTCATTATTTTATTTCGAGTTTTATTTCCATTGGCACTCCACCAATACATAAACCGTAAATCCACTCCTCATCATTATCAACATACCCATATATGCTCATAATGACTAAGTGATTCACATTTCATTTCATTATCCATATCAGAAAATCCACGCATTTTCTAACACTGTGCATAAGTTAAAGACTTATCCTTACCTCGGTGAGTGTTGGGCTTGGTTTTTGGCGACTTCGTAGGTTCCACCGACACCGCCTCCAACTTTAGGATCTTTCCTCATCCCACCATATAACACAATGTTAATCATTTATTCCAAGTATCATATAAACAACTTATATTGCATTATTTAACCATATAAAATATTTAACACGTTTCAATGTTTCTAAACTACTTTCATCATAAGTTTACAACATCTAAAACATACATATTCATCTCACATTTCAACATTAGAAAGCTTATTCATCTTCTTTAACCACATTCTCACTTTAGGGTTTTGGGGTTTTCATGAATCAACCCACAAACCCTCTCCTTTCTTGAAATACTAACTCTGTACCAAGAGTTTACAAGATAAAATAACATAAAACGAACCATAACTCAAAAGGGTGAGTTTCCATGGTTTGTCTCATTTTGAGAAGAGATCCATAATACCAAAAATGGGTTTTCAAGAGAAGAGAGTTAGAATAGAGATTTTTACCTCTTCTCAAGCTCTTGAACAAGAATCAAAGCTCCTAGACCTTGGGAATGCTCTCTTCTCTCACCTCTCTTCAATTCTTAACCTAAAAATGTATTTGGGGTTTCTCTCATTTAATGCTCTCGTCGGGTTCTCGCTTAAGCGAGCTTATTCTCGCTCAAGCGAGAAAATCCCACCCATTTTAAAAACTCAGATCAGACCCTCTCGCTCAAGCGAGAATCTCACAGTCTCAACAACCCCAAAATGCCATTTCTCGCCCAGGCGAGACAATTCTCGCTCATGCGAGAATCCTCCAGTATAGCCCAGGATTTCACCCTCCCATGTGAGCCTTCCTCGCCCAAGCGAGAATCTCTCGCTCAAGCGAGAATCCTAGGACTGATACTATAATTTTAAAGTCTTAAATTTAGGGTGTTACATGGAAACCCATAGTTAAACATATGCGGTAATTACCGATGAAAGTTATATATGAATTATGTTTTCCGCAATATGAGATATATGTTAACTTCATGTACTATAAAGGTAGTTTTACGAATTGATTATGGGGGAAAATTAGAGTAAGATGTGGAATGTATTTATAAAAGGATTAAAATAAAGGAAAAATTTTGAAGGGTAGAATTTGGGTCCTTACATATTTTAAGCTTCAAAACATGGACTCTCTCGCCTAGGCGAGATTCTCTCGCTCAAGCGAGAATCTCACAGCCTGCCCAGGCTTCTCTCGCTCAAGCGACCAATTCCTCGCTTGGGCGAGGCTCCCAGAATTTACAAATTCAAAACATTAAGCCTCTCGCTTGGGTGAGACCCTCTCGCTCAAGCAAGAATATGACAGTATGCCCCATTCTTCAGGATTGCTACCTCTTTTTAAGGAGGATAAATTTAGGGTGTTACATATATAGCTCAAAGCGGACAAGATACAAATAACTTATGTTTAAAGTCAAGGTCAGAAATATATACGAACCGTAAAATGTGAATGTTATAATATGATGTAATCAAATTAAGAAACATAACAGAATTAAAAGAAGTTAAAATAATACAAGCCAAAGGTCAAAAAGTTCACAAACTAAATCATCCAAATTCAAATTGCAACCCTAAGACTATGTCTCGTCAATATCATTGTCTATATCCATGTAGTCCAATCTGTTTGATAATCTTCTAAGTTCAACCTAGACTTGTAGATTTTGAGCATCAAGGACATCGATCCTTGCGGTGATGAAGCCTCAAGGAGAAACCAACTCTTCCATTATCTTCTGACTGGTAGGTAAGGCAGAAGATAAGGATGACTCGATCGGGAATGTAGAGGGTTGAAGTGTAGGATGGTCAATAAATCAATTTCCATAGGAGCAACCGGTTGATAACTTCGATTTTCGATCACATCCACATCGATCTTGTTATATATAGCACCCAGTTTGGTCATAGACTCACCAACAATGGAAATACCAAAGTTCTTAAGTATGATAGTTATGAAGATAACATAAGGTAAGGGGCTCTAAGTATCTGTAAAAGACGACATTTGTCGCATTTTAATCATAGCCCAATTTATAAAAATGCTAAGCTTATTAGCATACATTAGTTGTAGGTCCATATCATATATTTGCGAATGAAAGGAAATTTTTTAAACCACAACATACCTGAGAAAATAATGCTACAAACGACCCTCTAGATTAAGATTTCCAACAGAGAGGATAATTCGACTCTTAACAGTTTCACCTAAATCCCTCTTCATACGCACTTCTATTTCCCTCTTAGAAAATCTACACGTAGAGTAGTAGAAATCATTTCTATGGTAGTCCTCCCATGAACATTAAATTCCAAAACCAACTACAACATCTATGCATGGTATATTGAAACACATTGAACTGAAAGGCCTCAAGTCTAAGACAATGTTCAGGTTGCAATAAAATACCCGCCAAGTTCTAGGTAGGAGGCATAGTGTTCCTCGTAGAACTCAAACAATTTTTGTTGCCTAAGGCGGGTAGGGAAATGGAAATCATTAGACTTGAAAGAATGTAACTTACCATACTTATGAGAAAACAATGGTCTCCCAAGAAAATGATCTCTAAACATGGTTCGTTGCTCATCATTTGCTGGAAGGCATTCCAAATCCAACGGATTAGCCTCTGAAGAAGTTTGTTGCTTCCTCCGAGAAGCGTTGGTATGTTGCTTCCTCCGAGAAGCGTTGGTATGTTGCTTATTGGTTCTCAATGAAGAAACCGTGAATTTTAGAATCCAGGTTTTGAGATTTTGATATTTAGGAATTTTTGATTTTGTCCTGCAAACTTGAAACAAGTGGCTAGAATGTGTTTAGAAATGAAAATGTCATGAAATACCACAAATTTCAAGTAAAGCGACCAAGAAATGTAGTTTTTGGAAGTGGAGGGGGTGACCACGAGTAGAGGAGTTTGAGGAAGAGGATGAGGTGTTTTAAAAATGGGAAGATATATTTTAAAACATGCATAGAGTAATCGATTAATCAAATAGAGTAATCGGTTATAGAATGTGAAAATGCCTAATATTCAGAAATTCATTTTTGAGTAACCGGATACTCTCTAGAGTAATTGGTTACCCTAACTTACTACCTCATGCAATAATCAGTTACTCCTTTGAGGAATCGGTTACTGATCTCAGTTGTAGAATTCCTCAAGCATTTGATGCCTGGTAATTATTTACTCTCATGCAGTAAATGATTACATACCCGAGAATATGAAAATTTAAGCAACTAAAAGCATGTTTAAGCACACGTAGGCACACAATGCATATAATGAAAAAAACATATAATCACGTGGACATGTTTAAGACAGGTTAGCTTCATAAAGAATGCCTAATTCTTGTCTAATTTTATAAAAAGGTTCTTTAGCAGAAGGTTTTGTAAAGATATCTGCTAATTGGTCAATATATTCTTTAAACAAACTATGAGAGTACATCATATTTTTGGACAAGGTCCCTAAGGAAGTGATGCCTTATATCAAAATATTTTGTTCAGGAATACATTATAGGATTCTTTAGGAGGTTGATAGCACTGACATTGTCACACTTTAAAGGAATGCATCCTATGTCCAAGTCATTGTCTTGCAACTGTTGTGTAAGCCACAACACTTGGGCACAATAACTACATGCCGCAATGTATTATGCCTCCACAATACTTATATTAACACAAACTTGATTTTTATAAGACAAGAGACTAATGCACTTCCTAATGTATGACAAGTACCTCTAGCACATTTTCTCTCAGTTTTGCATCCAGCAAAATATGAGTCTGAATATCCCACCAAGTCATATAAACTTCCTTTTGGATACCATAATCCAACATCAGTTATGCGTTTTAAATATGTCACTGTCCTTTTTACGACAACAATATGTGACTTTTTAGGTTTTGATTGATAACATGTACATAAGAAAACACTAAACATTATATCAGCTCTATTGTAGTAAGATAAATAAGGGACCCAATCATACCTCAATACATTGAAATATATATGCATTTTATAGCTTCATCAGCATAGATGTATGTTCCTAATCCCATTGGAGTGGAAATAACTATAAATCTATCTATCACAAATCGTTTTAGCAAATTTCTGTAATATTTGGATTGACTAACAAATATGTTATCCTTGAGTTGTTTGATTTGAAGTCTGAGAAAGTAGTTTAACTTTCCCATCATGGACATTTTAAACTCACCTTGTATCATCTTACCGAATTCACTATACAAAATCTCATTAGTAGAACAAAAAATAAAATCGTCTACATATATTTAAACAAGTAAAGTGTGATGATCTATTTTTTGTATGAATAGTGCAGTGTTAATCTTTGAATTAATAAAGCCTTTTTCAATGAGATTTCTTATTAAACGATCCTACTAGGCCCTAGGAGCTTGCTTAAGGCCATAGAGAGCTTTCTTAAGCTTATATACATGAGAGGGATGTTCGTAATCAACAATACGCGAAGTTTTTAAACATACACCTCCTCTTACATATAACCATTAAGGAAGACACTCTTTACATCCATTTGAAAAACTAAAATTTAAAGAACGTGCATATGCAAGCAATATCCTTATAGCTTCAAGCCTACCAACTGGAGTGGATGTTTCATCAAAGTCTATACCTTCCTCCTTGTTGTACCCTTAGGCCACTTGTCTAGCTTTGTTACTTATGATTATACAATTCTCATTCGATTTGTTCTTGAAGACCCATCAAGTTCATATCACATGCCTACTCGTAGGTCGAGGAACAATTTTCCAAACCTTGTTTCTCTAAAACTAGTAAACAATATTTGATGGTTTAATTTGAGAAACAAAGTTCATGTTTAAACAAGCATCATTTAATTTAAGACTAGTATAAATAACCTTACTAATGCCACTAATGATGTTGTGGATAAGATGATCTCGGTGTGCTCTCCACTCTTTAGGCAAGTCAGAATGAGCATGCTCCTTTTGTTATGGTTGATCATCATCTATTTTCATTTGCTCCATGGTGGTTGTTGCATCGGTAATGGATTATTCTCTTTGAGAGGAGCTAGGTAAGTCATCATCATCCAAAGCAATTTTATCCTGCTTAGAGGGGTTAGTTTCATCAAAAGAAACATGCATAAATTCTTCCATGGTTAAAGTTCTCTTATTAAAGATTCTAAACGTTGTACCTGTAAGAGAATAGTCAAGAAAGATTCCTTCATATCCAAGGTAAGTCACCATCATCCTTACCATTATTTAGAACAAACACATACAAAAGGGAGTAATAAAGACAATCGAGTAAATAAACACAAAAGCATCCTAATTGAGCTTCATCCTCAAAATCATTCATTTACCTACAATGGGATTATCATAAACAACACACAAAACAAAAGGGAGTAAGTCATTAGTTCCAAACTAACATCACATGATAATCCACATTTCAAATACCGATTAAGCTTTAATATGATTTATAAACACAATTACTTAAATGCAAACATTCCTATCTTCTTTCGTTCATTTCCACGTCATCCATATTCATCCTATAGAATATATATCCCATAATATATATTCTATAGCATGCATATTACCTTCATTCGAAGCATCGTTCTTCTCGTTATTCATATCCACACTATAGTATATATATCCCATACTATATATCCTATAGCATGTATATTACTTTAATTCTTAACGTCTTCATTTTCAGCATTCATATTCACCCTATAGTATATATATCCCATAATATATATCCTATAGCATGCATATGACTTTCGCTCTTAACGTCCTCGTTTCTCATATGTCGTATTCATCCTTAATCGTATTCACAGAGTCCTTTCACAAATATAATCCCCTACCACATCGGGTAGGTCCAATTACATCTCCTTACCACATCGGGCAGGTCTAGTTCATCATCCATACCACATCGAGCAGGTCTAGTTATTCTCCATACCACATCGGGCAGGTCTAGTTATTCTCCATACCACATCGGGCAGGTCAAGTTATTCTCCATACTACATCGGGCAGGTCTAGTTATTCTCCATACCACATCGGGCAGTTCTAGTTATCATCCATACCACATCGGGCAGGTCTAGTTATTCTCCATACCACATCGGGCAGGTCTAGTTATTCTCCATACCACATCGGGCAGGTCTAGTTATCATCCATACCACATCGGGCAGGTCTAGATATTCTCCATACCACATCGGGCAGGTCTAGCTATTCTCCATACCACATCGGGCAGGTCTAGTTATTCTCCATACCACATTAGGCAGGTCTAGTCATACTCTATACCACATCGGGCAGGTCTAGTTTACAATACTTCACTACCATTCCCGGTAGGATAACAATAACAGTCCACTACCACTCTGGGTAGGACACAATAACAGTCCGCTACCACTCCGGATAGGACACGATAACAGTCCGCTACCACACCGGGTAGAACACAATAACAGTCCACTACCACTCCGAGTAGGACACAATAACAGTCCACTACCACTCCGGGTAGGACACAATAAACAGTTCACTACCACTCCAGGTAGGACACAATAAACAGTTCACAACAACTCCGGGTAGGACACAATAAACCACTACCTCCTTGGGTAGGGAATCAACAATAAACCAGTACCTCTTCGGGTAGGGTAACAACAATAAACTTACTAACACGTTACCTCTTTCACATACCTCATTCACATCAGTGAGTATGAATTAGAGCCACTTATCCCTTACCTTGAAGAGCGTTCGGGATCGGTTCCGAGTAACTTTAAAAGTCTCCTCCGCGATTTCCTCCAACCTTAGGATCTTTCCTCATTTTCACCAATAACAATAATGTCAGTCATTTATTCAAAATAACACATAAATAACTCGTATTTCATCATCAAATACACAAGGGATTCATATATATTCAAGATTTCCAAAACTACTTCAATACAAGTTTCCAAACATCTAAACATACATGTTTATCTCATATATCAACATCAAAGCACAAACTCATCATCCACATCTAACATTTCATCTCTTTCTCTTTATACTCATATTCTCATTTTGGGGGTTTTTGGGGTTTTCATGAATAACCCAGAAAACCTTTCCATTCATCAAATATCAACTCTAAATCAAGAGTTTACAAGAGAAAAACAACATAAAACGAACCATAACTCTAAAGAATGAGTTTCTATGGTTTCTCATGTTTTGAAAATAGATCCAACATACCCAAAACAAGTTAGAGAGGAAGTAGAAGAGTTAGAAACAAGAGGTTTACCTCTTCTCAAGCTCTAAGATGAGTCCTAAGGATCTTTGCTCTTGAAAAGCTCTCTTCTCTCTCTTCTCTTCAAAGTTCTAACCCTAAAATGTGTTTGGGGTTTCTATTTTAAAGAGTAGTCGTCGGTTCTCGCTCAAGCGAGCCATTCTCGCTAAGGCGAGAAAATCCCGTCTTTTTAAAATTTTAGATCTGACGCTCTCGCTCAAGCGAGGGATTCTCGCTCAAGCGAGAATCTCACAGTGTCAACAGCCCCAGTTTACCATTTCTCGCCCAGGCGAGACAATTCTCACTCAGGCGAGAATCCTCCAGTATAGCCCAGGATTTCACCCTCCCAAGGAATCCTTTCTCGCTCAGGCGAGAATCTCTCGCTCAGGCGAGAATCTCTCGCTCAGGCGAGAATCTCTCGCTCAGGCGAGAATCTCTCGCTCAGGCGAGAATCTCTCGCTCAGGCGAGAATCTCTCGCTCAGGCGAGAATCTCTCGCTCAGGCGAGAATCTCTCGCTCAGGCGAGAATCTCTCGCTCAGGCGAGAATCTCTCGCTCAGGCGAGAATCTCTCGCTCAGGCGAGAATCTCTCGCTCAGGCGAGAATCTCTCGCTCAGGCGAGAATCTCTCGCTCAGGCGAGAATCTCTCGCTCAGGCGAGACTTTCAGGACTGATACAATAATTTTTAATGACTCAAAATTAGGGTGTTACAATCCTCCCCCTCTTATAAGAATTTTCGTCCCCGAAAAGTAAAACATACCTCGAAAAATAATATCATCACCTAGACCTTAGGCACATGAATACCCAACCAATATCATAACCGATCCTCTAATCCTTTAAGATTACTTAATCGGGCATTAAGGGCATACACCACTAAACCGTGATATCCCTAAACCAATTCATGAACTAACTCATCACTGTCCAAATATTAGGATCTCAGCCTCTAATAACTCGAATGCCATGAGAACTAAACCATAATTCAGACTAAAGATCTTTCCAATATTCGTCAAGAACCATAGGTATCGAGGACTGATCCAGCTAACAATCCTCATCTATGTTAAGAATTCCTATAACACTCTCGCAATTCAGCGAATGGGTAACTCCTTATCCCTCATCCACTCCAATGCCTCATTTAACATCCATCAAACACTAACTAGTTTCATCTCCACTCAAAAATCTAGCGCAATTTCATTTTACTCAATCAACAATATACTTACACAATAAGACTCTTAGTGTCTCATCCATTGTACGCAATCAAACTATCCAGTAATCGTCCAATTACATCAAATATCTCTGTCATCAAATCTTCTCATGGAAAGGAATTACCGATTTCTAGCCACAACTGAAACCATAAACCACTTATTCATACCAAAACTAGGTACCCTGTTACCGATCGGCAAGTGCAAGTCGACAAACACTCAACCTACAACTGGCGTTCGGTTTGGTCACCCCAATTCCGTTAGCAAATATAAACTTATTAATCCACTCGCATTATGTCCAAAAATACATGGGCGTCTTATATCACTAAACTTTTAACAACCTCATACTTATTCCGATATGGTTGCTAAAATTTGGGAATTTTCCAACATCATACTAAATCATTACTTAGCCACAAGCTATGTTTTACCCAAAAATGATTTTCGAGAACGGTTTGAATCCACGACTCATGGCAACCACGTCGTGAAACAAGGTTCGCATGCTCATTTCAACACAACCCAAAACTTCTTCTCTCCTATGGTTACACCACACCCATACACCGCAATTACTGACGTTCACAAAACAACAACAACTTTTGCCGGTACAACATTTAACGCAGACAATTGCGGTACACCACCACTATTTCATGCGTTGCCAATGTCCTACCGCAAAAGAACCGGTCATTCGAGACCAAAAGTTTCACGTCTAATAAAATGTATTCATCACATCAACGGGGTAAGTAACTTAACCAGTCTCTTTCTTCGACTATCAGTGTAAGTCTTACCCCTTAGCATACACATACATATTACTGCAACTAGATTTTAAATCTTCACGTCGACAGTTACATACAGTTAAGCATAAAACGATTTGCTGACCGCTAGTCTATTTCCAGGATTTAATCCACTGGGACATCATTGCGCATATCAACACTATGGTAAAGGTTTTACTATTTACCCGCAACTATACACTGAGACACCCCCATCGTCACCCACCACCGGTACACTGGGTGGGGTGGATACAACTAAGTTGAACACAACAACTTGCGTACCATCTCAGTCGGTTCACACATTCAGCAAATATAGGGAATGTGTCGCTCCCGAATTAAACAACACTAAAAGAGGTACCTGTCACCATGCGATTTACCTCTCGCCGGATCATCAACACCTGATGTCCCTGCGCCACTCGGGATAAACCTTTGACCGTGGTTCCTTGTCTCCTCAGCAGGAATGACATTAGGTCTCCGATCTAGCTTGGGCAAAACCTTTTAATGTGCCCAAACTCCTTGCAGTGGAAACATCCGTTTCCCGACTCCGGGCATGTACTCCCAAGATGGCGTCTACCACACTTGTTGCACATGGGAGTAGAAACCCCTTCGGTAGGAACGGTAAATGGTCTAGACCTTTGGAAATTTCGGTCTCGATGTCTAGTAGTTGCCGCATAAGGCTTCTGGTCATCTTCCACCTTCTCTTTACCCCTCTCCCGCATATGGTTGCGTTGAGGCCCATAGTCACGGGGAGAAATTGCTTTGGGCGTAGCCAACTCTCCCGCCTTCAAATTGTCCTCGTACATTCTACACTTGTTGACCAAGGTAGTGAAATCAGCTATCTCTTGATGTCCGAACATTATTTTCAACTGGGGCCCTAAACCCGATTCAAATTTAGAGCATTTGGATCGTCCATCCACTTCCAACTCCGAGTAGGGACAAAATCGGGCCAATTCCACGAACTTAGCCGCATATTCCCCTACCGACATATTTCCCTGTTCCAACTTCAAGAACACCATTTCCTTCTTCCGCTTCAGATCAGCAGGGAAGTATTTATGAAGAAACTTCGCCTTGAATGTACTTCAGGAAACTAATTGTCCTTATGTCTCCATTTGGCGTCGAGTAAACTCCCACCAGTTCTCGGCCTCCTTCACTAGCATATACGTGGCGTAAGCCAACTTCTGAGCCTCCAAACAATTCATGGCCCTGAAGATCCGCTCCATTCCCTGAATCCACTCAATGGCAGCATCAGGAGCAAATCCCCAATGGAACTGACTAGGGTTCCTCTTGCAAAACTCATCCAGACCCCGGTACTCTACCGGTTCGGGTGGGACTAGGGGTTGCGAGTTCGGACTTAGTGCAGGGTTCTGATTCAGATTATGTAAGCTCTCGTTCATCTGGTGTAGTGCAGCTACCATCTGAACCAACAAATCATTTGGAACGTTCGGGCTCGTTCCTCTTTCATCCATGTTTCAACCTGCGCTCATGGATAGTCAGTACACAAATTTAATTCACACAAGTCAGGTTATCACATAGTTTCATAGTACATTACATGTTACTATACCAAAGCTACATGCTTTAAACATTCAATTCACACAATTTCAACGAATCAAATCATAAACATGTTACAAAGAAGCAAGTAAGGCCATGCCCTAGGCCGCAGAATTAACTATGCTCTAATACCATATTGTGACGACCCGATTTTCTACCCTTGAAAATTTTTCGTTTATTTTAATCCTTCCTTGCATACAGTCGTCACTTTAATTAAACTCTCAAGACCCACTCTTTAAAAATACTCTTTACCCTATCATATTATCTTACAAATTTATGTTGCGGAAAAACATAATTCATTCACATAGCATTTTCCACATACATCCAGTTATGGGTTTTCCAGAGTTATAACGTCCATAACAACATGTCACCATATTATCCTAATCAGATTACATTTATCCCAAAATACTATCAAATCAACTACAATGTCAAATAGCAATAAAGACAATCGAGTAAATAAACACAAAAGCTTCCTAATTGAGCTTCATCCTCAAAATCCTTCATTTACCTACAATGGGATTATCATAAACAACACACAAAACAAAAGGGAGTAAGTCATTAGTTCCAAACTAACATCACATGATAATCCACATTTCAAATACCGATTAAGCTTTAATATGATTTATAAACACAATTACTTAAATGCAAACATTCCTATCTTCTTTCGTTCATTTCCACGTCATCCATATTCATCCTATAGAATATATATCCCATAATATATATTCTATAGCATGCATATTACCTTCATTCGAAGCATCGTTCTTCTCGTTATTCATATCCACACTATAGTATATATATCCCATACTATATATCCTATAGCATGTATATTACTTTTATTCTTAACGTCTTCATTTTCAGCATTCATATTCACCCTATAGTATATATATCCCATAATATATATCCTATAGCATGCATATGACTTTCGCTCTTAACGTCCTAGTTATTCTCCATACCACATCGGGCAGGTCTAGTTATTCTCCATACCACATCGGGAAGGTCTAGTTATTCTCCATACCACATCGGGCAGTTCTAGTTATCATCCATACCACATCGGGCAGGTCTAGTTATTCTCCATACCACATCGGGCAGGTCTAGTTATTCTCCATACCACATCAGGCAGGTCTAGTTATTCTCCATACCACATCGGGCAGGTCTAGTCAAACTCCATACCACATCGGGCAGGTCTAGTTCACAATACTTCACTGCCATCCCGGTAGGATAACAATAACAGTCCACTACCACTACGGGTAGGACACAATAACAGTCCGCTACCACTCTGGATAGGAAACGATAACAGTCCGCCACCACACCGGGTAGGACACAATAACAGTCCACTACCACTCCGGGTAGGACACAATAAAAGTCCACTACCACTCCGGGTAGGACACAATAAACAGTTCACTACCACTCTGGGTAGGACACAATAAATCACTACCTCCTCGGGTAGGGTATCAACAATAAACCACTACCTCTTCGGGTAGGGTAACAACAACAAACTTACCAACACGTTACCTCTTTCACATACCTCATTCACATCAGTGAGTATGAATTAGAGCCACTTATCCCTTACCTTGGTGAGCGTTGGGGATCGGTTCCGAGTAACTTTAAAAGTCTCATCCGCAATTTCCTCCAACCTTACGATCTTTCCTCATTTTCACCAATAACAACAATGTCAGTCATTTATTCAAAATAACACATAAATAACTCGTATTTCTTCATCAAATACACAAGGCATTCATATATAATCAAGATTTCCAAAACTACTTCAATACAAGTTTCTAAACATCTAAATATACATGTTTATCTCATATATCAACATCAAATTACAAACTCATCATCCACATCTAACATTTCATCTCTTTCTCTTTATACTCATATTCTCATTTTGGGGGTTTTTTGGGGTTTTCATGAATAACCCAGAAAACCTTTCCATTCATCAAATATTAACTCTAAACCAAGAGTTTACAAGAGAAAAACAACATAAAATGAACCATAACTCTAAAGAATGAGTTTCCATGGTTTCTCATGTTTTGAAAATAGATCCAACATACCCAAAACAAGTTAGAGAGGAAGAAGAAGAGTAAGAAACAAGAGGTTTACCTCTTCTCAAGCTCTAAGATGAGTCCTAAGGCTCTTTGCTCTTGAAAAGCTCTCTTCTCTCTCTTCTCTTCAAAGTTCTAACCCTAACATGTGTTTGGGGTTTCAATTTTAAAGAGCAGTCGTCGAGTTCTCGCTCAAGCGAGCCCATTCTTGCTCAGGCGAGAAAATCCCGCCTTTTTAAAATTTCAGATCTGACGCTCTCGCTCAAGCGAGAATCTCACAGTGTCAACAACCCCTGTTTACCATTTCTCGCCCAGGCGAGACAATTCTCGCTCAGGCGAGAATCCTCCAATATAGCCTAGTATTTCACCCTTCCAGGGAATCCTTTCTCGCTCAGGCGAGAATCTCTCGCTCAAGCGAGACTTCCCGGACTAATACTATAATTTTTAAAGACTCAAAATTAGGGTGTTACAATTCTAAGTTTATCACAAAATTCCTCAAAAGAAGCATTTTGAAATTCATCCCCATGATCACTTCTTATAGTATTGATTTTTAAGGACTTTTAATTTTGAACTCTCTTAGAATACTTTTCATTTGAACTCTCTTCAAGGACCTATATTTAGATCTCATATGCCCTTCTTTACTACAATAATAGCAATTTTATGACCTCATGCAAGATTGAAAGTGACCTATGAAATTGCTTTTTCTTCTTACACTTGATACATTCCTCCCATGAGTTTCACTTTTTCCATGCCTCTCCACAACATTTGCTTTAGAGTTGAAGGATGTACTTCGATCTATCCTTATGGATTCTTCATTCAATAGGCTATCTAAAACAATGTTTGTTGAGACCTTCCCATCTGGGACTGAGTTGTTAAGCGTGACCACCAATGTATCCCAACTTTCAGGCAACGAAATTAGTAGCAGAAGTGCTTGCATCTCATCATCTATCTTTATAAATTTATTGGCAAGACCCTTGGATGAATTCAACTACTCTATCATGCTCTGTCCATCTCTATAGTTAAGTTTCACTAGCTTTTTAACAAGAGATGCTTTATTTCTGGGAGTTTTGTTTTGAACCATATATTCAAGTTTCGACCACAACTCATAAACATTTGTGTATGTGAACACATGCTCAATGAAACTTATATAATATACGTATGAATCATTGCAACAACTTTTCGATTCAGAAGCTCCCAATCTTTGTCATCGTTACCTTCTTGCTTGTCTTTGCAAGAAATAGGCTCTTGCATGTCCTAGCAATATAAATGATCCTCCATCATGGGTTTCCAATAAGAATAGTTATCATTTGTCAACTTGAACATGTTTCCATCAAATGAGACATTAGCGACTCATTTCATCTTGCAGAAGCGACAAGTGGATAAAGAAAATATTGAAGAGTAAAAGAATGTCACCATGAATTTTAACATGAAAAAATCTCTTCAATGTGAGAAGGAAACAAACACGCGACCTAGTCCAGAAAATATATCCACTATAGAAAGTATGATTATAGTATTTCACTTCCTCTCTAAGAGGATAATACTCAATCTCACCCAAAAAGGATGGAAATACAAACTCTCTCTAATATCTCACTAGGAATACAAGTCTCACACTAAGGTGGATATAAACTCTCTCTTTTTCTCTCTATGTTTCTATTTCTAACTTGTTTGTGCATCTCTTCCTCACTAGTTCCCTTTATGTAGTGAAGAGGAGGAATGTTTCCTGGTAAAGACATATTGGATGATTAATTTTTGTCATACTTTCAAGATACCTCGAAAAGTGCAACTCCAACTTTATAAGTTATACTTCATAGTTTTCAAGAGTCAATGAGTAATTCCAAGATCTACTCCAAAGATTCCTATTATGTAGGACGTACTACATACATATTTGGTTACTATTAAGATTACAGTGGGAAGAAGTTATGCTCACGTATTTGTGATAGTATAGTATTTGACCACGGTTCCCTGGTGGGAAACCAATTACAATACAAATCATAATTTTCTCCAACTACCAAATCATGAGTGACAACTCATAATTAATAAAACCAAGGAAAATAGAAATTGGTTATGTACTTAAATAGAAGTCATGTAATTTAGAATTTCATAATAGTCCACGTTATAGATTTTTTCTTGATACATATTGGAAACATAAAACTATAAAAAAAAATACAGTTTTTCATCAAAAGCCAGAGTGATTTAAAATCTGGAATAATAATAATAATAAGGATTGGTAAGACATACCACATGAGTAACCAATTTGTGAAACAAATAAGCTTATTATCTCCTAAAAATACCGCAGTAGCTGTAGCACTTGATTCCTCCTCCTCTAGTTTCATTTCAAGTCTTCAAAAACGAAATATTGTCTTAATAAGTAATTAGTAGAGAAATAAACGTCAAATTTTCCAAAAAATAGGCGAAAGTAACACGACTTTTCAAAGACAACATGAGGCCATTAAATAAATAAGAACATTATTTAGGTAACCTTTGAACTCAAAACAATAAAGATAAATATGCGAGCAAGCCAGACACGAAATAAACATACGAGCACACAAGGCTCGAGACAAATAGATATACGAGAACGTCGGGCTCGATACAAATAAATATGAGAACACGCACGGCTCCAAACATATAAATAAATATGCAAGCACGCAGGGCTCGAGACAAATGAATAAATATGTGAGCACGCTGAACTCGAGAAAAATAAATATGCGAGCACGAATGCTCGAGACAAATAGATAAATATGCGAGCACACAAGGCTAGAGACGATAAAATAAATATGTGAGCACACTAAGCTCGAGACGATAAATTAAATATGCGAGCACACTAGGCTCAAAATTCACATTAGGCTTGGGGTCCTGAAAAGATTGATTAAAAAGCTCGCCAAGCTCGGGGTCGTGGAAAACAAAAATTTTAAATACGCATGTCGGGTATTGCCGGAACTCGAAATTCACATCAGGCTCGAGATCCAAGAAAGTTATAATAAAAACACGTCACGCTCGAGATCCTGGAAAGCAAAACTTTTAAATGCGAGAACGCAGGTCGGGTACTGCCGGAACTCGAAATTCACATCAGGCTCACGGTCCTGGAAAGTAAATTAAAAGAACGTTAGACTCGGGGTCCTGGAAAATAAATTAAAAGAACGTCAGGCTAGGGTTCTTGGAAAACAAAACTTTTAAATGCGAGAACGCAGTTCGGGTACTGCCGGAACTCAAAATTCACGTGAGGCTCGGGGTCCTGGAAAGTAAATTAAAATCATGTCAGGCTCGGGGTCTTGGAAAGAAAAAGTTTTAAATGCGAGAACGCAAATTGGGTACTGTTGGAACTCGAAATTCACATTAGGCTCAGGATCCTGGAAAGTTATAATTGAAAGCACGTTAGGCGTAGGGTCCTGGAAAGCAAAACTTTTAAATGTGAGAACGCAGGTTGGGTACTTGATAGCAACCCGCCAAGGAAATACCAACCATAAGGAGGTTGCTATCAGTACTGCTAAAACTTGAAATTCCCATCAGGCTTGGGGTCCTTGAAAGTTATAATTAAAAGCATGCCAGGCTTAGGGTCCTGGAGAGTAAAACTTTTAAATGCGAGAATGCAAGTCGGGTACTGTCGGAACTCAAAACTCACATCAACATTTCTCTACCCCAGTGCATACCTTAGGCAAATTAGATCTTCAACAAGTTCTTTTAAACTTTTATCTTGTGTAACACCCTAATTTCTCTTTTCCTAAGTGTAGTGAGATTCAAGAAGTCTGGGGATTGTTGTACGTTTCTCGCTTGAGCGAGAGGGCATCGCCCAAGCGATATGTTCAGAGTTTCTCCCAGGATTTCTTCGGGATTCTCGCCTGAGCGAGAGTTAGCTCGCCTAAGCGAGAGGAAGGCTGTGAAGGATGAAGGATTCTTGTAACACCCCAAATTTTAATCTTTAAAAATATAGTATCAGTCGTGGAAGCCTCGCTTGATCGAGAGATTCTCGCCTGAGCGAGAAATGGCAATTTTGGGCTGTTGATACAGTGTAATCGATTACACTCTACTGGTAATCGATTACACACTGATGGTAATCGATTACACTCTGCTGGTAATCGATTACATCGTATTAAAAGCATCAGATATGTGCATCTGACACAGTGTAATCGATTACACATTTCTGGTAATCGATTACATATTGCTGGTAATCGATTACACATTGCTGGTAATCGATTACACACTCCTGGTAATCGATTACACACTCCTGGTAATCGATTACACACTCCTGGTAATCGAGTACATCGTATTAAAAGCATCAGATATGTGCATCTGACACAGTGTAATCGATTACACACTCCTGGTAATCGATTACACACTCCTGGTAATCGATTACATCATATTAAAAGCATCAGATATGCGCATTTTTCACATTGTAATCGATTGAACCATGTTGGTAATCGATTACAACCCGACGACACCTCTTTAAAACAGAAACCCAAACACAATTTAGGGGGAGAACTTCGAAGAGAAGAGAGAGATGAGAGCTTTTCAAGAGCAAGGAGCCTTAGGACTCATCTTAGAGCTTGAGAAGAGGTAAACCTCTTGTTCCTAATTCTTCATCTTCCTCTCTAACTTGTTTCGGGTATGTTGGATTTATTTTCATAACATGAGAAATCATGGAAACTCATCCGTTAGAGTTATGGTTCGTTTTATGTTGTTTTTATCTCGTAAACTCTTGGTTTAGAGATAGTATCTCAAGAATGGAAAGGGTTGTGGGTTGATTCATGAAAACCCCAAAAACCCTAAAAGTGAAAATGTGGTAAAAGGAGAGAATGAGTAAAATGTTAGAGGTAGAAGATGAGTTTACCCCCAAATATTGAAATATGAGATGTTATGCATGTTTTAGATGGTTGAATATTGATGATGAATATTTTGTATGATTAAATGATGCAAAATAAGTTGTTTATGTAATATTTGGAATAAATAACTAACATTGTGTTATGTGGTGGGATGAGAAGAGAGATCCTAAGGTTGGAGGTGGTGTCGGTAGAATTCGAGAAGTTGCCGAGAACCGAACCTCAATAATCACCAAGGTAAGGATGAGTCTTTAATTGTGCATTTGGAATAGAAAATGTAAGTATTTTCTGGTTATGCAATGATTGAGTTGTGAATTATGCATTTAGTATAAACATATATGGGTGTGTTTATACTAAAGTAGGCGTAGATTTACGGAAGATGGAAAACGTGTGTATTTCTGATCATGCAATAATTATATTGTGAATCACGTGTTTAGTATAAACATATATGGATGTGTTTATACTAAAGTTGGCGTGGATTTACAGGAAATGGTTGACAGTGAAATCAATGAAAAAGAAACGTATTTTTAGCCGACCATAAATGGTTAGCGACTTTGGCTCAAGTTATGAAGCAATACTTTGGCTCAAGTTATGTAGCAACACTTTGGCTCAAGTTATGAAGCAATACTTTGGCTCAAGTTATGTAGCAATGCTTTGGCTCAAGCTATGTAGCAACACTTTGGCTCAAGTTATGAAGCAATACTTTGGCTCAAGTTATGTAGCAATGCTTTGGCTCAAGCTATGTAGCAACACTTTGGCTCAAGTTATGTAGCAACACTTTGGCTCAAGTTATGTAGCAAAACTTTGGCTCAAGTTATGTAGCAATGCTTTGGCTCAAGCTATGTAGCAAAACTTTGGCTCAAGTTATGTAGCAATACTTTGGCTCAAGTTATGTAGCAACGCTTTGGCTCAAGCTATGTAGCAAAACTTTGGCTCAAGTAATGTAGCACAAAATGAATTTATAAAACAAATGGTTTATTAACTCATTTTTCTAATGTGGATTATCTTATAATGACGTTTATTGAATTAATGACTTACTCCTTTGTGTGTTTTGTCCTTTTGTCATTGATAATCCCATTGCAGGTAAATAGACGAATGAAGTATGCCAGGTCGGGAGCTTTAGGAGCTTTAGACTTTGGATTCACTATTTATGTTTTTCGTATTCTAAATGATTACCTGCGGATTTAAATGATTGTAATCATGACTAACCATTATTTGGATATTTGTAACCATGCGTAATGTTATTTTGGAGGATCAGAACCTTTGAGGTCTTAGTACTCATAGGGAATGATATGAATGAATTATGTTTTTCTACAAGATTAATTGTATGATAATATAATAGGTTATAAGATTAGTTCCAGGAATGATTCATGAGAAGTTCTAGGTAAAATGATTATGTATGTGGTTATTGATTCATGGATTGAGTGTGAGGAGGGGAAATAAGATTTTGAAGTAAGGATATTAAAATGGTAATGTGAGTTATGAGTGATTGAATGGAATTGAATTAAAATGAGAAAAAATTTCAAGGGTAGAATTTGGGTGCTTACAATATGGTATCAGAGCATAGTTAATCCTGCGGCCTAGGATATGGCCTTACATGCTTCTTTGAGATCTTTATGTGTTTGAATTGCTTGGTTAGCATTGACGATTGTGTGTTATGTGATGCTTGTCTGGTTATACAATTAGTCTACTAACAAGTACGTGAGTGCAGGTACACATGGCTGGAAGAGAAAGAGGAGCGAGTCAGAATGTTCCGAATGACCTCTTGGCCCAGATGGTGGCGGCACTACAACAAATGAGTGAGAATTTACAACATCTGAATCGGAGCGTGGCACTAGGTCCAAGCTCGCACACCCTAGTTCAACAAGGACCGGCTGAGTACCGGGGGTTAGATAAATCCTGCAGAAGGAACCCTTGTCCGTTTCAAGGCGGATTCACCCCGAATGCTGCTATTGAGTTGGTCCAAGGAATGAAGTGTACTAACATGAAGGCGGATGGAGTGGTGACCTCCGAATCCATTCCTCACAAGGACTTTGGGCCTCAACGAAATTTTGTGCACGGAAGAGGCAAGGATAAGAGGTATCGTGAAGAGCGGAAGCATTATTTTCCACGTGTTGGTACTCGGAGTTGCATTTCGTATGGACCGAGGACCCATGCGAATGCCGGAGGGTCACGGTTAAACTCTCCACCTTGGTGCAACAAGTGTAACCGGAAACATGACGGATGATTGTGTTCTAAAACTACAAATCACCGTTTTCGTTGTAAAGAGACCGAACCTATAAAGAGGCATTGTCCTACGTCACGGCAGGGTATGAATGCTATGGGGACTGGACGACCTCAATCTATCGGCAGAGTGGTTACCATGTATGGTGCAGAGGCATCAGAATCGGATAGTCTGATCCGATGTGGGATGTATGAGGAAAGGGGAATGGATGTTTCCACTGCAAGGAGTTTGAGCATAATAAAAGGTATTGTTCCAAGCTGGATCGGAGACCTAATGCCACTCCTGCCGAGGAGGCGAGAGACCACGGTCAGATGGTTACCCCAAGTGGCGCAGGGACATCAGGTGTTGATGATCCGGCGAGAGGTAAACGCATGGTGACAGGTATTCCTTGTTTAGTGTTGTTGATTCGGGAGCGACACACTCCCTTATATATGATAAATGTGAAAACTGGCTGAAATTATAAACTGAGTCATTACTTCCGACTTGGTCGCGTCGACCCCAATCTTTGTGTTGGTGGTGGTGTCGACGTTTATGTTCTAGTGTCCGATTGTGGTAAATGGTGTGATATTTACTGTAGATTCAGTCTGCTTGTCGTTATCCCAGTTAGATATAATTTTGGGGATGGACTAATTGTCAGCAAATCATGTTGTGATTGAATAGTGCTGACAAGGTTGTGGCGGTTACGGATCTGTGCGAGATCTCTGACCAGGCTAGTGGTTTGGTACCAGTGTCGGTTAAGAAAGTCAGGACCCTCCTTCGAAAAAGGGATCGGTATTCATTCAATAAATGTCACAAGAGGGTATTTAAGAACTCGTTAGTATTTCGAGATGTTAAGATTTGAAAGAACTATTTATTTTGTCTTGGAAAGTGGACTTTCGTCTATGAATGATTGACTTTTATAATAAGTATACTGACAAGAAAAATGTTTAAGTCGGGGATACTTGTTTTCTCTTATGAGATGTTAAAGGTTAATTCCCTTTGTTGGCCTTAGTGTGTATGCGCACGCTAAGATGTGAAACTCATATTTCAAAAATGAAATAGAGGTTGGATAAATTACCTAAAGGTCCTTGCGACTAATGTGTTTACATGGATGTTGACTAATTAGATGTATTATCATTTTGAGGTGACCTATGGTTGGTACCTCAAAATCGATTAAGTATGAAAAAGTTATTTTTGATTCTTGTGTATGAAGCTTCTGGTCTATGAAATTATTTTTTTTGTTAAAGATGAGTACCCGCCGTAACAAATGTATATTGGTATTGAACACCAAGCTATGTGCGGGGATGTTGAACCTCAAAAAAAAAAAAAAAAAATTATTTTGGATCGGGAGTGTCTCAATGTACGGTTGGGGTAAATGGTAGAACCTTTACTATAGTGTTGATATGCGCGATGATGTCCCAGTTGGATTTAATCCTGGAAATGGACTAGCGATCAGCAAATTGTGTTATGTTTAACTGTGTGTACTTGTTGAGGTGAAGAATTAAGATCTAGTTGCATTGATATGTATATGGGTGCAAAAGGGTAAGACTTATAATGATAGTCGAGAAAAGAGGCTAGTTAAGTTACTTACCCCGCCAATGTGATGAATGCAATGGAATAGACGTGAAACTTTTGGTCTCGAATGACCGGTTCTTTTGCGGTAGGACATTGGCAACGCATGAAATAGTGGTGGTGATCCGAAATTGTCTGCGTTGAATGTGTACCGGCAAAAGTTGTTGTTGTTTCGTGAACGTCAGTAATTGCGGTGTATGGGTGTGGTGTAACCATAGGAGAGAAGAAGTTTTGGGTTGTGTCGAAATGAGCGTGCGAACCTTGTTTCACGACGTGGTTGCCATGAGTCGTGGATTCAAACCGCTTTCGAAAATCATTTTTGGGAAAACTTAGCTTGTGCCTAAGTAATGATTTAGTATCATGTTGGAGAATTCCGAAATTTTAGCAACCATATCGGAATAAGTATGAGGTTGTTAAAAGTTTAGTGATATGAGACGCCCATGTATTTCTGGACATAATGCGAGTGGATTAATAAGTTTATATTTACTAACGGAATTGGGGTGACCAAACCAAACGCAAGTTGTAGGTTTGAGTGTTGGTCGACTTGTGCTTGCCGATTGGTAACAGAATAACTAGTTTTGGTGTGAATCAATGGTTTTATGGTTTCAGTGGAGGCTAGAAATCGGTAATTTCTTTAGACGATAATATTTGATGGTAGAAATATTTTATGAAATTAGACAATTACTGGATAGTTTGATTGTGTACAATGGATGAGACACTAAGAATTCTATTGTGTAAGTATTTTGTGGATCTAGTAAAATGAAATTGTGCTAGAGTCTCGAGTGGAGATGAGACTAGCTAGTGTATGATGGATGTTAAAAGATGCATTTAGATAGATATGGGATCAGGAGTTCCCCATTCGCTGAAGTTCGAGAGTGTTATCGGGATTCTTAACGTATGTTAGGATTGATAGATGGATAGGTGTTAGAGATCTATGGTTCTTGATGGATATAAGAAAAATCTTTAGACTGAATTGTGGATTAGTTCCCATGGCGCTCGAGTTATTAAAGGCTGAGATCTTAACATTTGGACATTGAGGAGTTAGTTCATGAATTGGTTTGGTGATATCGTGATTTAGTGGTGTATGCCCTTAGTGACTGATTAAGTAATCTTAATGGATTAAAGAATCGAATAGTGATTTTGGTTGAATATTCTTGTGCCTAAGGTCTAGGTGATGATTTTATTTTCCGAGGTATGTTTAATTTTCGGGGACGAAAATTCTTATAAGAGGGGGAGGATTGTAACACCCCAAATTTTAATCTTTTAAAATATAGTATCAGTCGTGGAAGCCTCGCTTGATCGAGAGATTCTCGCCTGAGCGAGAAATGGCAATTTTGGGCTGTTGATACAGTGTAATCGATTACACTCTGCTGGTAATCGATTACACACTGATGGTAATCGATTACACTCTGCTGGTAATCGATTACATCGTATTAAAAGCATCAGATATGTGCATCTGACACAGTGTAATCGATTACACATTTCTGGTAATCGATTACACATTGCTGGTAATCGATTACACATTGCTGGTAATCGATTACACACTCCTGGTAATCGATTACACACTCCTGGTAATCGATTACACACTCTTGGTAACGATTACATCGTATTAAAAGCATCAGATATGTGCATCTGACACAGTGTAATCGATTACACACTCCTGGTAATCGATTACACACTCCTGGTAATCGATTACATCGTATTAAAAGCATCAGCTATGCGCATTTTTCACGTTGTAATCGATTACACCATGTTGGTAATCGATTACAACCCAATTTAGGGGGAGAACTTCGAAGAGAAGAGAGAGAGGAGAGCTTTTCAAGAGCAAGGAGCCTTAGGACTCATCTTAGAGCTTGAGAAGAAGTAAACCTCTTGTTCCTAACTCTTCATCTTCCTCTCTTCGTTTTATGTTGTTTTTATCTCGTAAACTCTTGGTTTAGAGATAGTATCTCAAGAATGGAAAGGGTTGTGGGTTGATTCATGAAAACCCCAAAAACCCTAAAAGTGAAAATGTGGTAAAAGGAGAGAATGAGTAAAATGTTAGAGGTAGAAGATGAGTTTACCCCCAAATATTGAAATATGAGATGTTATGCATGTTTTAGATGGTTGAATATTGATGATGAATATTTTGTATGATTAAATGATGCAAAATAAGTTGTTTATGTAATATTTGGAATAAATAACTAACATTGTGTTATGTGGTGGGATGAGAAGAGAGATCCTAAGGTTGGAGGTGGTGTCGGTAGAATTTGAGAAGTTGCCAAGAGCCGAACCTCAATACTCACCAAGGTAAGGATGAGTCTTTAATTGTGCATTTGGAATAGAAAATGTAAGTATTTTCTGGTTATGCAATGATTGAGTTGTGAATTATGCATTTAGTATAAACATATATGGGTGTGTTTATACTAAAGTAGGCGTAGATTTACGGAAGATGGAAAACGTGTGTATTTCTGATCATGCAATAATTATATTGTGAATCACGTGTTTAGTATAAACATATATGGATGT
Organism: Lupinus albus; assembly: GCA_009771035.1. Taxonomy (NCBI): domain Eukaryota; kingdom Viridiplantae; phylum Streptophyta; class Magnoliopsida; order Fabales; family Fabaceae; genus Lupinus; species Lupinus albus. Next base: position 3,838,468 of record CM020015.1, read on the forward strand.
GTTTATACTAAAGTTGGCGTGGATTTAAAGGAAATGGTTGATAGTGAAATCAATGAAAAAGAAACGTATTTTTAGCCGACCATAAATGGTTAGCGACTTTGGCTCAAGTTATGAAGCAATACTTTGGCTCAAGTTATGTAGCAACACTTTGGCTCAAGTTATGAAGCAATACTTTGGCTCAAGTTATGTAGCAATGCTTTGGCTCAAGCTATGTAGCAACACTTTGGCTCAAGTTATGAAGCAATACTTTGGCTCAAGTTATGTAGCAATGCTTTGGCTCAAGCTATGTAGCAACACTTTGGCTCAAGTTATGTAGCAACACTTTGGCTCAAGCTATGTAGCAAAACTTTGGCTCAAGTTATGTAGCAATGCTTTGGCTCAAGCTATGTAGCAAAACTTTGGCTCAAGTTATGTAGCAATACTTTGGCTCAAGTTATGTAGCAACGCTTTGGCTCAAGCTATGTAGCAAATGTAACGACCCGATTTTCTACCCTTGAAATTTTTTTCTCATTTTAATTCAATTCCATTCAATCACTCATAACTCAATTTACCATTTTAATATCCTTACTTCAGAATCTTGTTTCCCCTCCTCACACTCAATCCATGAATCAATAACCACATGCATAATCATTTTACCTAGAACTTCTCATGAATCATTCCTGGAACTAATCTTATAACCTATTATTTTGTCATACAATTAATCTTGTAGAAAAACATAATTCATTCATATCATTCCCTATGAGTACTAAGACCTCAAATGTTCTGATCCTCCAAAATAACATTACGCATGGTTACAAATATCCAAATAATGGTTAGTCATGATTACAATCATTTAAATCCGCAGGTAATCATTTAGAATACGAAAAACATAAATAGTGAATCCAAAGTCTAAAGCTCCTAAAGCTCCCGACCTGGCATACTTCATTCGTCTATTTACCTGCAATGGGATTATCAATGACAAAAGTACAAAACACATAAAGGAGTAAGTCATTAATTCAATAAACGTCATTATAAGATAATCCACATTAGAAAAATGAGTTAATAAACCATTTGTTTTATAAATTCATTTTGTGCTACATTACTTGAGCCAAAGTTTTGCTACATAGCTTGAGCCAAAGCGTTGCTACATAGCTTGAGCCAAAGCGTTGCTACATAACTTGAGCCGAAGTGTTGCTACATAACTTGAGCCAAAGTGTTGCTACATAGCTTGAGCCAAAGCATTGCTACATAACTTGAGCCAAAGTATTGCTTCATAACTTGAGCCAAAGTGTTGCTACATAGCTTGAGCCAAAGCATTGCTACATAACTTGAGCCAAAGTATTGCTTCATAACTTGAGCCAAAGTGTTGCTACATAGCTTGAGCCAAAGCATTGCTACATAACTTGAGCCAAAGTTTTGCTACATAACTTGAGCCAAAGTGTTGCTACATAACTTGAGCCAAAGTGTTGCTACATAGCTTGAGCCAAAGCATTGCTACATAACTTGAGCCAAAGTATTGCTTCATAACTTGAGCCAAAGTGTTGCTACATAGCTTGAGCCAAAGCATTGCTACATAACTTGAGCCAAAGTTTTGCTACATAACTTGAGCCAAAGTGTTGCTACATAACTTGAGCCAAAGTGTTGCTACATAGCTTGAGCCAAAACATTGCTACATAACTTGAGCCAAAGTATTGCTTCATAACTTGAGCCAAAGTGTTGCTACATAGCTTGAGCCAAAGCATTGCTACATAACTTGAGCCAAAGTATTGCTTCATAACTTGAGCCAAAGTGTTGCTACATAGCTTGAGCCAAAGCATTGCTACATAACTTGAGCCAAAGTATTGCTTCATAACTTGAGCCAAAGTGTTGCTACATAGCTTGAGCCAAAGCATTGCTACATAACTTGAGCCAAAGTGTTGCTACATAGCTTGAGCCAAAGCATTGCTACATAACTTGAGCCAAAGTTTTGCTTCATAACTTGAGCCAAAGTTTTGCTAACCAATAATGGTCGGCTAAAATCATATTTTCTTTTCATTGATACAACATAAATCCGTAAACAGTAAATCCACGCATACCATTATCATAGACACACCCATATATGTTTACCATAACTAAGCGATTCATCACTTTATCGTACTCACACTCAGAAAATACACACATTATCCATTACCATATACCATTTAAAGACTCCTCCTTACCTTGGTGAGTATTGGGGTTCGGTTCTTGGCAACTTCTCGAATTCTACCAACACCACCTCCAACCTTAGGATCTCTCTTCTCATCCCACCACATAACACAATGTTAGTTATTTATTCTAAATATTACATAAACAACTTATTTTGCATCATTTAATCATACAAAATATTCATCATCAATATTCAACCATCTAAAACATGCATAACATCTCATATTTCAATATTTGGGGTAAAGTCATCTTCTACCTCTAACATTTTACTCATCCTCTCCTTTTACCACATTTTCACTTTTAGGGTTTTTGGGGTTTTCATGAATCAACCCACAACCTTTTCCATTCTTGAGATACTATCTCTAAACCAAGAGTTTACAAGATAAAAACAATATAAAACGAACCATAACTCTAACGGATGAGTTTCCATGGTTTCTCATATTTTGAAAATATATCTAACATACCCAAAACAAGTTAGAGAGGAAGAAGAAGAGTTAGAAACAAGAGGTTTACCTCTTCGCAAGCTCTAAGATGAGTCCTAAGGCTCCTTGCTCTTGAAAAGCTTCCTTCTCCCTCTTCTCTTCGAGTTCTAACCCTAAAATGTGTTTGGGGTTTCTATTTTTAAAGAGCAGTCGTCGGGTTCTCCCTCAAGCGAGCCCATTCTCGCTCAAGCTAGCCCATTCTCGCTCAAGCGAGAATCTCACAGTAGCAATTTTTGCTTAACGCATAGATGTAATCGATTACATGGATTGTGTAATCGATTACATAGTGTAAAATGCACATATCTGATGCTTTTATCTGCATGTAATCGATTACATGGATTGTGTAATCGATTACATCATGCACATCTGATGCTTTTATCATCATGTAATCGATTACATGTATTGTGTAATCGATTACATCATGCACATCTGATGCTTTTATCAGCATGTAATCGATTACATGGATTGTGTAATCGATTACATCATGTAAAATTCTCATATCTGATGCTTTTATCTGCATATAATCGATTACATGGACTGTGTAATCGATTACACTGCCCAAAATTGCCATTTCTCGCCCGGGTGATACAACTCTCGCTCAGGCGAGAATCTCTGGATCAAGCGAGGCTTCCAGGACTGATACTCTAATTTTTAAAGACTAAAATTCGGGGTGTTACAATCCTCCCCCTCTTATAAGAATTTTCGTCCCCGAAAATTAAACATACCTCGGAAATCAAAATCATCACCTAAACCTTAGGCACAAGGATACTCCACCAAAATCATAATCGATTCCCTAATCCATTAAGATTACTTAATCAGTCACTAAGGGCATACACCACTAAACCGTGACATCACCCACCAATTCATGAACTAACTCATAAATGTCCAAATATTAAGGTTTCAGCCTTTAATATCCTGAATGCCCTGAGAATTAAACCGTAATTTAGTCTAAAGATCTTTCCTACATTCGTCAAGAACCATAGGTATCTAGCACCTATCCATCTATCAATCCTAACATACGTTAAGAATTTCGATAACATTCTCGAACTTTAGCGAATGGGAAACTCCTTATCTCATATCTATCTAAATGCGTCTTTTAACATCCATCATACACTAGCTAGTTTCATCTCCACTCAAGAATCTAGCACAATTTCATTTCACTCAATCAACAAAGTACTTACACAATAGGACTCTTAGTGTCTCATCCATCGTACACAATTCAACTATCCAATAATTGTCTAATTACATCAAATATTTCTACCAGCAAATCTTATCGTCTAAAGAAATTACCAATTTCTAGCCTCCACTGAAACCATGAAACCATTTATTCACACCAAAACTAGGTATTACGTTACCAATCGGCAAGCACAAGTCGACCAACACTCGACCTACAACTTGCGTTCGGTTTGGTCACTCCAATTCCGTCAGCAAAATAAACTTATTAACCCACTCGCATTATGCCCAGAAATACATGGGCGTCTTTTATCAATAAATTTTTCTTAACAACTTCATACTTATCCCGAGATGGTTGCTAAAATTTCAGAATTCTCCAACATAAGACCAAATCATTTCTTAGCCACAGACTATGTTTCACCCAAAGAAAAGGATTTTCGAAAACGGTTTGAATCCACGACTTATGAAACAAAGTTTACATAATCAGTTCAACACAACCCAAAACTCCTTCTCTCATATGGCTACATCACACTCATACACCATCATTACTGACGTTCACGAAACAGCAACAACTTTCGCTGGTACAACATTCAATGCAGACCACTTAGGTACACCACCACTATTTCATGCATTGCCAATGTCCTACCGCAAAAGAACCGGTCATTCGAGACCAAAAGTTTCACGTCTAATAAAATGTATTCATCACATCAACGGGGTAAACAACTCGACTAGCCTCTTTCCTCGATTATCAGCATAAGTCTTACCCCTTTAGCATACAAATACATATCAATGCATACCAAATTTAAATCTTCACCTCAACAATTTCACATAGTTAAACATAACACGATTTGCTGACCGCTAGTCCATTTCCAGGATTAAATCCAGCTAGGACGTCATTGCGCATATCAACACAATGGTAAAGGTTCTACCATTTACCCCAACCGTACACTGAGACACTCCCGATCCAAAATAAGTTTTTGAGGTTCAACATCCCCGCACATAATTTGGTGTTCACTACCAATATATATTTGTTACGGCGAGTACTCCTCTTTAAAAAAAAAAATTCATAGACCAGAAGCTTCATACACAAGAATCAAAAATAACTTTTTCATACCTAATCGATTTTGGGTACCAACCATAGATCACCTCAAAATGATAATACATCTGATTAGTCAACGTCCATGTAAACACATTAGTCGCAAGGACCTTTAGGTAATTTATCCAACCTCTATTTCCTTTTCGAAATATGAGTTTCACCTCTTAGCGTACGCATACACACTAAGGCCAACAAAGGGAATTAACCTTTAACAACTCATAAGAGAAAACAAGCATCCCCGACTTAACGATTTTTCTTGTTAGTATACTTATTATAAAAGTCAATCATTCATAGACGAAAGTCCACTTTCCAAGAAAAAATAAATAGTTCTTTCAAATCTTAACATCTCAAATACTAACGAGTTCTTAAATACCCTCTTGTGACATTTACTGAATGAATATCGATCCCTTTTTCGAAGGAGGGTCCTGACTTTCTTAGCCGACATTGGCCCTATACCACTGGCCTGGTCAGAGACCTTGCACAGATCCCCAACCGCTACAACCCTGTCAGCGCTATTCAATCATAACATGATTTGCCGACAATCAGTCCATCCCCAGAATTATATCTAACTGGGATAACGACAAGCAGACTGAGTCTATGGTAAATATCACACCTTTTACCACAACCGGACTCTAGAACATAAACGTCGACACCACCACCAGCACAAAGATTGAGGTCGACGCGACCAAGTCAGAAGTAATGACTCAGTTTACAATCTCAGCCGATTTTCACATTTAACATATATGAGGGAGTGTGTCGCTCCCGAATCAACATCACTAAACAAGGAATACCTGTCACCATGCGTTTACCTCTTGCCGGATCATCAACACCCGATGTCCCTGCGCCACTTGGGGTAACCATCCGACCGTGGTCCCTTGCCTCCCCAACATGCATGACATTAGGTCTCCGATCCAGCTTGGGACAATACCTTTTAATATGCCCAAACTCCTTGTAGTGGAAACATCCATTCCCTTTTCCCGGGCACGTACTTCCATAGTGAAGTCTACCGCACTTGTTACACTAGTCAGTAAGCTAATTTTAATTCACTCAAGTCAGGAAATCACATAGTCTCATAACAAGTCGCATGTCAACATACCAAAGCCACATGCTTTAAACATTCAATACACACAATCTCAACTAGTCAAATTTTTACACATGTTACAAAGAAGCAAGTAAGGCCATGCCCTAGGTCGCAGAATTAACTATGCTCTGATACCATATTGTAACGACCCGATTTTCTACCCTTGAAATTTTTTTCTCATTTTAATTCAATTCCATTCAATCACTCATAACTCAATTTACCATTTTAATATCCTTACTTCAGAATCTTGTTTCCCCTCCTCACACTCAATCCATGAATCAATAACCACATGCATAATCATTTTACCTAGAACTTCTCATGAATCATTCCTGGAACTAATCTTATAACCTATTATTTTGTCATACAATTAATCTTGTAGAAAAACATAATTCATTCATATCATTCCCTATGAGTACTAAGACCTCAAAGGTTCTGATCCTCCAAAATAACATTACGCATGGTTACAAATATCCAAATAATGGTTAGTCATGATTACAATCATTTAAATCCGCAGGTAATCATTTAGAATACGAAAAACATAAATAGTGAATCCAAAGTCTAAAGCTCCTAAAGCTCCCAACCTGGCATACTTCATTCGTCTATTTACCTGCAATGGGATTATCAATGACAAAAGTACAAAACACATAAAGGAGTAAGTCATTAATTCAATAAACGTCATTATAAGATAATCCACATTAGAAAAATGAGTTAATAAACCATTTGTTTTATAAATTCAATTTGTGCTACATTACTTGAGCCAAAGTTTTGCTACATAGCTTGAGCCAAAGCGTTGCTACATAGCTTGAGCCAAAGCGTTGCTACATAACTTGAGCCGAAGTGTTGCTACATAACTTGAGCCAAAGTGTTGCTACATAGCTTGAGCCAAAGCATTGCTACATAACTTGAGCCAAAGTATTGCTTCATAACTTGAGCCAAAGTGTTGCTACATAGCTTGAGCCAAAGCATTGCTACATAACTTGAGCCAAAGTATTGCTTCATAACTTGAGCCAAAGTGTTGCTACATAGCTTGAGCCAAAGCATTGCTACATAACTTGAGCCAAAGTTTTGCTACATAACTTGAGCCAAAGTGTTGCTACATAACTTGAGCCAAAGTGTTGCTACATAGCTTGAGCCAAAGCATTGCTACATAACTTGAGCCAAAGTATTGCTTCATACCTTGAGCCAAAGTGTTGCTACATAGCTTGAGCCAAAGCATTGCTACATAACTTGAGCCAAAGTTTTGCTACATAACTTGAGCCAAAGTGTTGCTACATAACTTGAGCCAAAGTGTTGCTACATAGCTTGAGCCAAAACATTGCTACATAACTTGAGCCAAAGTATTGCTTCATAACTTGAGCCAAAGTGTTGCTACATAGCTTGAGCCAAAGCATTGCTACATAACTTGAGCCAAAGTGTTGCTACATAGCTTGAGCCAAAGCATTGCTACATAACTTGAGCCAAAGTTTTGCTTCATAACTTGAGCCAAAGTTTTGCTAACCAATAATGGTCGGCTAAAATCATATTTTCTTTTCATTGATACAACATAAATCCGTAAACAGTAAATCCACGCATACCATTATCATAGACACACCCATATATGTTTACCATAACTAAGCGATTCATCACTTTATCGTACTCACACTCAGAAAATACACACATTATCCATTACCATATACCATTTAAAGACTCCTCCTTACCTTGGTGAGTATTGGGGTTCGGTTCTTGGCAACTTCTCGAATTCTACCAACACCACCTCCAACCTTAGGATCTCTCTTCTCATCCCACCACATAACACAATGTTAGTTATTTATTCTAAATATTACATAAACAACTTATTTTGCATCATTTAATCATACAAAATATTCATCATCAATATTCAACCATCTAAAACATGCATAACATCTCATATTTCAATATTTGGGGTAAAGTCATCTTCTACCTCTAACATTTTACTCATCCTCTCCTTTTACCACATTTTCACTTTTAGGGTTTTTGGGGTTTTCATGAATCAACCCACAACCTTTTCCATTCTTGAGATACTATCTCTAAACCAAGAGTTTACAAGATAAAAACAATATAAAACGAACCATAACTCTAACGGATGAGTTTCCATGGTTTCTCATATTTTGAAAATAGATCTAACATACCCAAAACAAGTTAGAGAGGAAGAAGAAGAGTTAGAAACAAGAGGTTTACCTCTTCGCAAGCTCTAAGATGAGTCCTAAGGCTCCTTGCTCTTGAAAAGCTCCCTTCTCCCTCTTCTCTTCGAGTTCTAACCCTAAAATGTGTTTGGGGTTTCTATTTTTAAAGAGCAGTCGTCGGGTTCTCCCTCAAGCGAGCCCATTCTCGCTCAAGCGAGCCCATTCTCGCTCAAGCTAGCCCATTCTCGCTCAAGCGAGAATCTCACAGTAGCAATTTTTGCTTAACGCATAGATGTAATCGATTACATGGATTGTGTAATCGATTACATAGTGTAAAATGCACATATCTGATGCTTTTATCTGCGTGTAATCGATTACATGGATTGTGTAATCGATTACATCATGCACATCTGATGCTTTTATCATCATGTAATCGATTACATGTATTGTGTAATCGATTACATCATGCACATCTGATGCTTTTATCAGCATGTAATCGATTACATGGATTGTGTAATCGATTACATCATGTAAAATTCTCATATCTGATGCTTTTATCTGCATGTAATCGATTACATGGACTGTGTAATCGATTACACTGCCCAAAATTGCCATTTCTCGCCCAGGTGATACAACTCTCGCTCAGGCGAGAATCCTCCAGTATAGCCCAAGATTTCACCCTCCCAGATGCACCTCTCTCGCTCAAGCGAGAATCTCTGGATCAAGCGAGGCTTCCAGGACTGATACTCTAATTTTTAAAGACTAAAATTCGGGGTGTTACAGCAAAACTTTGGCTCAAGTAATGTAGCACAAAATGAATTTATAAAACAAATGGTTTATTAACTCATTTTTCTAATGTGGATTATCTTATAATGACGTTTATTGAATTAATGACTTACTCCTTTGTGTGTTTTGTCCTTTTGTCATTGATAATCCCATTGCAGGTAAATAGACGAATGAAGTATGCCAGGTCGGGAGCTTTAGGAGCTTTAGACTTTGGATTCACTATTTATGTTTTTCGTATTCTAAATGATTACCTGCGGATTTAAATGATTGTAATCATGACTAACCATTATTTGGATATTTGTAACCATGCGTAATGTTATTTTGGAGGATCAGAACCTTTGAGGTCTTAGTACTCATAGGGAATGATATGAATGAATTATGTTTTTCTACAAGATTAATTGTATGATAATATAATAGGTTATAAGATTAGTTTCAGGAATGATTCATGAGAAGTTCTAGGTAAAATGATTATGTATGTGGTTATTGATTCATGGATTGAAGTAAGGATATTAAAATGGTAATGTGAGTTATGAGTGATTGAATGGAATTGAATTAAAATGAGAAAAATTTTCAAGGGTAGAATTTGGGTGCTTACAATTCTCGCCTAAGCGAGAGTTGGCTCGCTTAAGCGAGAGGGAGACTGTGAAAACTGATGGATTCTCACCTGAGCGAGGCTCCCTCGCTTGAGCGAGAGCATCAGTGTTTGAAATTCAAAAAATCATGGAATTCTCGCTTGAGCGAGAATCTAAAAGTATGAATCCTAAAATAGAACCCCATACACGAAAAGGGGTAGACTTTTGGGAGAAAAGAGAGGAAGAGGCAATTTTGAGAGCAAGAACTCATGTAGAGTCAACTAGAAGCTAGAGAAGAGGTAAATCACTTGATTTTAAAACTCAAATTGGGTGACTATGGATATCTTCTTTGTGTTTGGTAATTTCAAGGATGCCTTGTGTCATTAGAAATATTCGCCTAAGGATATCCACCATTCTGGGTGTTACATTTGCATCATCCTCCTTTCATATAAACTATTTATTCAAATATCTCACATTAATACATGAATTAATTTGTGTTTGTTGTTTTGTTTTGCTTCGGTGATCAAGAGTTTTGTAATCTGATCGAATATTTGCATTATCAATGCATTAGTACATAATTATTAAAAATATATGCATTAGAAAAATGAAATTTTATTCATGATAAACATGGGTGCCCCAGTATTTTATGATCCCGAAGCCTTGGGGAAAGTCATTACATCATTTTTCAAGTACCCAGATGACAACCTGGAGTAATTTAAGCATTTCTCAAACCAGGACATTTCCCTGAAAGCGGATCAATCTCGAGTTAATCAAATATTGCACTTTGCTCTTTAACTGATCACAATCCTCTGTGAAATGACCAATTTCCCCAGTATGATATACACAACTAGCATTCGGGTTGATTCCTTGTGGGTATGGGGGTTCCACCTTCTACGAGGGGATATGAGTCAACAATGATCTTTGGAAAAGTTGCAGCAACAATTCAGTGTATGACATTGGGATAGGATCATACAAACTCTTCCTTTTTCGTTTTCGGGACCACCCTTCTCTACCATTTGTAAAGGTAAAACATGATGCTTTTGGAAAATAAGGCGTTTGAGGTTGGCTGAGGATCTCTGTGAATGAGGTTTCCTCTTACATATCTTCACTTACAATATCACTTTGAATTACCTTATTGGCGAAGTTTTTCTTGATCTTGTTATTCTCGAAGCGATTCTCAATTTTATCCCATATGGTTATCAAACGATAGAAATCCGAATTGATATTTCCAATCATCCGATCAAAGAATGGTGGTTGCAAGGTATTAATAAACATTGAAACACTCTCCTCATTAGACAACTTGGGTTGCAAGGTATTAATCCTTGAAACATTTGATATGGGGACCTCGAGACACATGTACCAAGTGATGCTAGCTCCAACAAGGTTCTCTTGGAAGACATGGATTGGCAAATTGTCATCCTTAATATAGGGAGTCATTTTCCTTGCATACATGGTGAGGCGATTCTTAGGACAAGAATCTCCTTCGTATTTCTCAAATTTTGGCATCTTTAACTTTGGGGGTAATACCACAATCGGGACCAAGCACATGCTCATAATATCCTTCAGACCATACGAACTTGGTTCCCCGATAGCTTTATTCTTTCTTCAATTCCCATAAACTTCTCCCAATATGAGTGTAATAGTCCTGGAAGTCTCGCTTGAGCGAGAGATTCTCGCCTGAGCGAGAAAGGATCACTTGGGAGGGTGAAATCTTGGGCTATACTGGAAGATTCTCGCCTGAGCGGGAGTTACCTCGCCTGGGCGAGAAATGGCAAATTGGGGCTGTTGACACTGTGAGATTCTCGCCTGAGCGAGAATCCCTCGCTTGAGCGAGAGGAAGCCTGTTGGGACTGTGAGATTCTCGCTTGAGCGAGAGGGTCAGATCTGAAATTTTATAAAGGCGGGATTTTCTCGCCTGAGCGAGAGTGGGCTCGCTTGAGCGAGAACCCGACGACTGCTCATTAAAATAGAAACCCCAAACACATTTTAGGGTTAGAACTTTGAAGAGAAGAGAGAGAATAGAGCTTTTCAAGAGCAAGGAGCCTTAGGACTCATCTTAGAGCTTGAGAAGAGGTAAACCTCTTGCTTCTAACTCTTCTTCTTCCTCTCTAACTTGTTTAGGGTATGTTGGATCTATTCTCAAAACATGAGAAACCAAGGAAACTCACCCTTTAGAGTTATGGTTCGTTTTATGTTATTTTTATCTTGTAAACTCTTGGCTTAGAGTTGGTATTTAATGAATGGAAAGGTTTTGTGGGTTATTTATGAAAACCCCAAAAACCCCTCAAAATGAGAATATGAGTATAAAGAGAAAGAGATGAAATGTTAGATATGGATTATGAGTTTTGTAACATCCCAAATTTTAATCTTTAAAAATATAGTATCAGTCCTGGAAGCCTCGCTTGATCGAGAGATTCTCACCTGAGCGAAAAAGGATCAGCTGGGAGGGTGAAATCCTGGACTATACTGGAGGATTCTCGCCTGGGCGAGAAATGGCAATTTTGGGCTGTTGACACAGTGTAATCGATTACACACTGCTGGTAATCGATTACACACTGCTGGTAATCGATTACACTCTTCTGGTAATCGATTACATCGTATTAAAAGCATCAGATATGTGCATCTGACACAGTGTAATCGATTACACATTTCTGGTAATCGATTACACATTGCTGGTAATCGATTACACATTGCTGGTAATCGATTACACATTTATGGTAATCGATTACACATTGCTAGTAATCGATTACATCGTATTAAAAGCATCAGATATGTGCATTTGACACAGTGTAATCGATTACACACTCCTTGTAATCGATTACACAGTCCTGGTAATCGATTACACACTCCTGGTAATCGATTACATCGTATTAAAAGCATCAGATATACGCATTTTTCACGTTGTAATCGATTACACCATGTTGGTAATCGATTACAACCCGACGACACCTCTTTAAAACAGAAACCCAAACACATTTTAAGGTTAAAAACTTTGAAGGGAGGTGAGAGAAGAGAGCTTTTCCAAGGGCAAGGACTTTTGATACTCACCTAAGAGCTTGAGAAGAGGTAAAACTCTTGATTCTAACTCTCTTCTTCTCTCTTAAACTCAATTTGGGTATGTTGGATTTATTTTCAAAACATGAGAAACCATGGAAACTCATTCTCATTCTTTAGAGTTATGGTTCGTTTTATGTTGTTTTTATCTTGTAAACTCTTGGTTTAGAGATAATATCTCAAGAATGGAAAGGGTTGTGGGTTGATTCATGAAAACCCCAAAAACCCCAAAAGTGAAAATGTGGTAAAAGGAGAGAATGAGTAAAATGTTAGAGGTAGAAAATGAGTTTACCCCCAAATATTGAAATTTGAGATGTTATGCATGTTTTAGATGGTTGAATATCGATGATGAATATTTTGTATGATTAAATGATGTCATATAAGTTGTTTATGTGATATTTGGAATAAATGACTAACATTGTGTTATGTGGTGGGATGAAGAGAGATCCTAAGGTTGGAGGCGGTGTCGGTGGAACTCGAGAAGTTGCCAAGAACCAAACCCAACCCTCATCGAGGTAAGGATAAGTCTTTAATTGAGCATTTGGAATCAAAAATGTGAGTTTTCTGATTATGCAATTATTGATACGTAAAGTACGCATTTGATATAAACATACATGGGTGTGTTTACATTAAAGCAGGCGTAGATTTACGGAAAGGAAAGTATGTGGTACTTTCTGGTTATGCGATGATTGAGTGTAAATCACGTATTTAGTATAAACATATATGGGTGTGTTTATACTAATGTGGGCGTGGATTTACCGGAAATGATTGATGGTGAAACGAATGAAAAAGAAGTACATTTTTAGCCGACCATGAATGGTTAGCGACTCTGGCTTGAGTATAGAAGCATACACTCTGGCTTGAGTAAAGAAGCATACACTCTGGCTTGAGTATAGAAGCATACACTCTGGCTTGAGTATAGAAGCATACACTCTGGCTTGAGTATAGAAGCATACACTCTGGCTTGAGTATAGAAGCATACACTCTGGCTTGAGTATAGAAGCATGAAAATGATTTATGAGGAGATCGATGAAAGGAAAATATGTTTTAGCCGACCATGAATGGTTAGCGACTCTGGCTTGAGTATAGAAGCATACACTCTGGCTTGAGTATAGAAGCATACACTCTGGCTTGAGTATAGAAGCATACACTCTGGCTTGAGTATAGAAGCATGAAAATGATTTATGAGGAGATCGATGAAAGGAAAATATGTTTTAGCCGACCATGAATGGTTAGCGACTCTGGCTTGAGTATAGAAGCATACACTCTGGCTTGAGTATATAAGCGTGATTTGTTTTAAGAGAAACGAGATTCTGCTTTTAGTTAACCCTGAGGGGTGTAGCGACTTTGGCTCAAGTTATGCAGCAAGACAAAATGAATTTCAAAAATGGTTTACTAACCCTTTTTCTAATGGGGATTATCTTATAATGAAGTTTATTGAATTAACGACTTACTCCTTTGTGTGTTTTGTACTTTTGTCATTGATAATCCCATTGCAGGTAAATAGACGAATGGAGTATGCTAGTTCGGGAGCTTTAGGAGCTTTAGACGTTGGATTCACTATTTGTATTTTTGTACTTTAAATGACTACTTGTGGATTTGAATGATTGTAACCATGGCTGAAATTTATTTGGGTATTCGTAACCATGAGTATTGTTATATTTGGAGTATTATAACTTTTGGGCTCTTAGTACCCAATGGGAATAATAATGAATGAATAATATAATAGGTGTAAAGAGTATTTTTAAGGAATGATTCCTGAAGGTTTTATGTAAGATGATGAATGTATGTAAGAGGGAATTAAAATGAATGAAAAAAAAATTTCAAGGATAGAAATCGGGTCGTTACAATATGGTATCAGAGCATAGTTAATCCTGCGGCCTAGGATATGGCCTTACATGCTTCTTTGTGATCTTTATGTGTTTGAATTGCTTGGTTAGCATTGACGATTGTGTGTTATGTGATGCTTGTCGGGTTATACAATTAGTCTACTAACAAGTACGTGAGTGCAGGTACACATGGCTGGAAGAGAAAGTGGAGCGAGTCAGAATGTTCCGAATGACCTCTTGGCCCAGATGGTGGCGGCACTACGACAAATGAGTGAGAATTTACAACATCTGAATCGGAGCGTGGCACCAGGTCCAAGCTCGCACACCCTAGTGCAACAAGTGTAACCGGAAACATGACGGATGATTGTGTTCTGGAACTACAAATCACCGTTTTCGTTGTAAAGAGACCGGACCTATAAAGAGGCATTGTCCTACGTCACGGCAGAGTATGAATGCTATGGGGAATGGATGACCTCAATCTATCGGCAGAGTGGTTACCATGTATGGTGCAGAGGCATCAGGATCGGATAGTCTGATCCGATGTGGGATGTATGAGGAAAGGGGAATGGATGTTTCCACTGCAAGGAGTTTGAGCATAATAAAAGGTATTGTTCCAAGCTGGATCGGAGACCTAATGCCACTGCCGAGGAGGCAAGAGACCACGGTCAGATGGTTACCCCAAGTGGCGCAGGGACATCAGGTGTTGATGATCCGGCGAGAGGTAAACGCATGGTGACAGGTATTCCTTGTTTAGTGTTGTTGATTCGGGAGCGACACACTCCCTTATATATGATAAATGTGAAAACCGGCTGAAATTGTAAACTGAGTCATTACTTCCGACTTGGTCGCGTCGACCCCAATCTTTGTGCTGGTGGTGGTGTCGACGTTTATGTTCTAGTGTCCGATTGTGTTAAATGGTGTGATATTTACCGTAGATTCAGTCTGCTTGTCGTTATCCCAGTTAGATATAATTATGGGGATGGACTAATTGTCAGCAAATCATGTTGTGATTGAATAGTGCTGACAAGGTTGTGGCGGTTAGGGATCTGTGCGAGATCTCTGACCAGGCTAGTGGTTTGGTGCCAGTGTCGGCTAAGAGAGTCAGGACCCTCCTTCGAAAAAGGGATCGGTATTCATTCAGTAAATGTCACAAGAGGGTATTTAAGAACTCGTTAGTATTTCGAGATGTTAAGATTTGAAAGAACTATTTATTTTGTCTTGGAAAGTGGACTTTCGTCTATGAATGATTGACTTTTATAATAAGTATACTGACAAGAAAAATGTTTAAGTCGGGGATACTTGTTTTCTCTTATGAGTTGTTAAAGGTTAATTCCCTTTGTTGGCCTTAGTGTGTATGCGCACGCTAAGAGGTGAAACTCATATTTCAAAAATGAAATAGAGGTTGGATAAATTACCTAAAGGTCCTTGCGACTAATGTGTTTACATGGGTGTTGACTAATCAGATGTATTATCATTTTGAGGTGACCTATGGTTGGTACCCCAAACTCGATTAAGTATGAAAAAGTTATTTTTGATTCTTGTGTATGAAGCTTCTGGTCTATGAAATTTATTTTTTTTAAAAGATGAGTGCC
This sequence comes from Lupinus albus, assembly GCA_009771035.1. NCBI lineage: Eukaryota > Viridiplantae > Streptophyta > Magnoliopsida > Fabales > Fabaceae > Lupinus > Lupinus albus. The sequence continues at coordinate 3,854,437 of CM020015.1, forward strand.
CGCCGTAACAAATGTATATTGGTATTGAACACCAAGCTATGTGCGGGGATGTTGAACCTCAAAAAAAAAAAACTTATTTTGGATCGGGAGTGTCTCAGTGTACGGTTGGGGTAAATGGTAGAACCTTTACTATAGTGTTGATATGCGCGATGATGTCCCAGTTGGATTTAATCCTTTAAATGGACTAGCGATCAGCAAATTGTGTTATGTTTAACTGTGTGTACTTGTTGAGGTGAAGAATTAAGATCTAGTTGCATTGATATGTATATGTGTGCAAAAGGGTAAGACTTATACTGATAGTCGAGAAAATAGGCTAGTTAAGTTACTTACCCCGCCAATGTGATGAATGCAATGGAATAGACGTTAAACTTTTGGTCTCGAATGACCGGTTCTTTTGCGGTAGGACATTGGCAACGCATGAAAGAGTGGTGGTGATCCGAAATTGTCTGCGTTGAATGTGTACCGGCAAAAGTTGTTGTTTCGTGAACGTCAGTAATTGCGGTGTATGGATGTGGTGTAACCATAGGAGAGAAGAAGTTTTGGGTTGTGTCGAAATGAGCGTGCGAACCTTGTTTCACGACGTGGTTGCCATGAGTCGTGGATTCAAACCGCTTTCGAAAATCATTTTTGGGAAAACTTAGCTTGTGCCTAAGTAATGATTTAGTATCATGTTGGAGAATTCCGAAATTTTAGCAACCATATCGGAATAAGTATGAGGTTGTTAAAAGTTTAGTGATATGAGACGCCCATGTATTTATGGACATAATGCGAGTGGGTTAATAAGTTTATATTTACTAACGGAATTGGGGTGACCAAACCAAACGCAAGCTGTAGGTTTGAGTGTTGGTCGACTTGTGCTTGCCGATTGGTAACAGAATACCTAGTTTTGGTGTGAATCAATGGTTTTATGGTTTCAGTGGAGGCTAGAAATCGGTAATTTCTTTAGACGATAAGATTTGATGGTAGAAATATGTTATATAATTAGACAATTACTGGATAGTTTGATTGTGTACAATGGATGAGACACTAAGAATTCTATTGTGTAAGTATTTTGTGGATCTTGTAAAATGAAATTGTGCTAGAGTCTCGAGTGGAGATGAGACTAGCTAGTGTATGATGGATGTTAAAAGATGTATTCAGATAGATATGGGATCAGGAGTTCCCCATTCGCTGAAGTTCGAGAGTGTTATCGGGATTCTTAACGTATGTTAGGATTGATAGATGGATAGGTGTTAGAGATCTATGGTTCTTGATGGATATAAGAAAAATCTTTAGTCTGAATTACGGATTAGTTCCCATGGCACTCGAGTTATTAAAGGCTGAGATCTTAACATTTGGATATTGAGGAGTTAGTTCATGAATTGGTTTGGTGATATCGTGATTTAGTGGTGTATGCCCTTAGTGACTGATTAAGTAATCTTAATGGATTAGAGAATCAAATTGTGATTTTGGATGAATATTCTTGTGCCTAAAGTCTAGGTGATGATTTTATTTTCCGAGGTATGTTTAATTTTCGGGGATGAAAATTCTTATAAGAGGGGGAGGATTGTGACATCCCAAATTTTAATCTTTAAAAATATAGTATCAGTCCTGGAAGCCTCGCTTGATCGAGAGATTCTCACCTGAGCGAAAAAGGATCAGCTGGGAGGGTGAAATCCTGGACTATACTGGAGGATTCTCGCCTGGGCGAGAAATGGCAATTTTGGGCTGTTGACATAGTATAATCGATCACACTGCTAGTAATTGATTACACTCTTCTGGTAATCGATTACATCGTATTAAAAGCATCAGATATGTGCATCTGACACAGTGTAATCGATTACACATTGCTGGTAATCGATTACAGATTGCTGGTAATCGATTACACATTGCTGGTAATCGATTACACATTGCTGGTAATCGATTACATCGTATTAAAATCATCAGATATGTGCATCTGACACAGTGTAATCGATTACACACTCCTTGTAATCGATTACACAGTCCTGGTAATCGATTACACACTCCTGGTAATCGATTACATCGTATTAAAAGCATCGGATATGCGCATTTTTCACGTTGTAATCGATTACACCATGTTGGTAATCGATTACAACCCGACGACACCTCTTTAAAACAGAAACCCAAACACATTTTAAGGTTAAAAACTTTGAAGGGAGGTGAGAGAAGAGAGCTTTTCCAAGGGCAAGGAGTTTTGATACTCACCTAAGAGCTTGAGAAGAGGTAAAACTCTTGATTCTAACTCTCTTCTTCTCTCTTAAACTCATTCTGGGTATGTTGGATTTATTTTCAAAACTTGAGAAACCATGGAAACTCATTCTCATTCTTTAGAGTTATGGTTCGTTTTATGTTGTTTTTATCTTGTAAACTCTTGGTTTAGAGATAATATCTCAAGAATGGAAAGGGTTGTGGGTTGATTCATGAAAACCCCAAAAGTGAAAATGTGGTAAAAGGAGAGAATGAGTAAAATGTTAGAGGTAGAAAATGAGTTTACCCCCAAATATTGAAATTTGAGATGTTATGCATGTTTTAGATGGTTGAATATTGATGATGAATATTTTGTATGATTAAATGATGTCATATAAGTTGTTTATGTGATATTTGGAATAAATGACTAACATTGTGTTATGTGGTGGGATGAAGAGAGATCCTAAGGTTGGAGGCGGTGTCGGTGGAACTCGAGAAGTTACCAAGAACCAAACCCAACCCTCATCGAGGTAAGGATAAGTCTTTAATTGAGCATTTGGAATCAAAAATGTGAGTTTTCTGATTATGCAATGATTGATACATAAAGTACGCATTTGATATAAACATACATGGGTGTGTTTACATTAAAGCAGGCGTAGATTTACGGAAAGGAAAGTATGTGATACTTTCTGGTTATGCGATGATTGAGTGTAAATCACGTATTTAGTCTAAACATATATGGGTGTGTTTATACTAATGTGGGCGTGGATTTACCGGAAATGATTTATGGTGAAACGAATGAAAAAGAAGTACATTTTTAGCCGACCATGAATGGTTAGCGACTCTGGCTTGAGTATAGAAGCATACACTCTGGCTTGAGTAAAGAAGCATAGACTCTGGCTTGAGTATAGAAGCATACACTCTGGCTTGAGTATAGAAGCATACACTCTGGCTTGAGTATAGAAGCATACACTCTGGCTTGAGTATAGAAGCATGAAAATGATTTATGAGGAGATCGATGAAAGGAAAATATGTTTTAGCCGACCATGAATGGTTAGCGACTCTGGCTTGAGTATAGAAGCATACACTCTGGCTTGAGTATAGAAGCACACACTCTGGCTTGAGTATAGAAGCATACACTCTGGCTTGAGTATAGAAGCATGAAAATGATTTATGAGGAGATCGATGAAAGGAAAATATGTTTTAGCCGACCATGAATGGTTAGCGACTCTGACTTGAGTATATAAGCGTGATTTGTTTTAAGATAAACGAGATTCTGCTTTTAGCTAACCCTGAGGGGTGTAGCGACTTTGGCTCAAGTTATGCAGCAAGACAAAATGAATTTCGAAAATGGTTTACTAACCCTTTTTCTAATAGGGATTATCTTATAATGAAGTTTATTGAATTAACGACTTACTCCTTTGTGTGTTTTGTACTTTTATCATTGATAATCCCATTGCAGGTAAATAGACGAATGGAGTATGCTAGTTCGGGAGCTTTAGGAGCTTTAGACGTTGGATTCACTATTTGTATTTTTGTACTTTAAATGACTACTTGTGGATTTGAATGATTGTAACCATGGCTGACATTTATTTGGGTATTCGTAACCATGAGTATTGTTATATTTGGAGTATTATAACTTTTGGGCTCTTAGTACCCAATGGGAATAATAATGAATGAATTATGTTTTTCCGCAATTTAAATTATATGATAATATAATAGGTGTAAAGAGTATTTTTAAGGAATGATTCCTGAAGGTTTTAAGTAAGATGATGAATGTATGTAAGAGGGAATTAAAATGAATGAAAAAAAAATTTTGAAGGGTAGAAATTGGGTCGTTACAAGTTTGTGCTTTGATGTTGATATATGAGATAAACATATATGTTTAGATGTTTGGAAATCTTGAATATATATGAATCCCTTGTACATTTGATGATGAAATACGAGTTATTTATGTGTTATTATGAATAAATGACTGACATGGTAGTTATTGGTGAAAATGAGGAAAGATCCTAAGGTTGGAGGAAATCGCGGAGGAGACTTTTAAAGTTACTCGGAACCGATCCTCAACGCTCACCAAGGTAAGGGATAAGCGTCTCTAAATAATACTTGTTGATATGAATGAGGTATGTGAAAGAGGTAATGGTTTAAAATGATACGTCTGTAATTTATGCATTATGTTGGAAAATGCGTGACTTTTCTGTTATGGAAAATGAAATCAATATTATTGGGGGAGAACCAATGAAAATATGACTCAAATGAAATCAATATTATTAGGGGAGTACCAATGGAAATATGACTCAAATTAAATCAATATTATTGGGGGAGAACCAATGGAAATATGACTCAAATGAAATCAATATTATTGGGGAGAACCAATGGAAACATGACTCAAAGGAAATCAATATTATTGGGGGAGAACCAATGGAAATATGACTCAAAATGAAATCAATATTATTGGGGGAGTACCAATGGAAATATGACTCAAATGAAATCAATATTATTGGGGGAGAACCAATGGAAATATGACTCAAAATGAAATCAATATTATTGGGGGAGTACCAATGGAAATATGACTCAAATGAAATCAATATTATTGGGGGAGTACCAATGGAAATATGACTCAAATGAAATCAATATTATTGGGGGATAACTAATGGAAATATGACTCAAATGAAATCAATATTATTGGGGGAGAACCAATGGAAACATGACTCAAAGGAAATCGATATTATTAGGGGAGAACCAATGGAAATATGACTCAAATGAAATCAATATTATTGGGGGAGTACCAATGGAAATATGACTCAAATGAAATCAATATTATTGGGGGAGTACCAATGGAAATATGACTCAAAATGAAATCAATATTATTGGGGGAGTACCAATGGAAATATGACTCAAAGTGAAGTTAATATTTATTGGGGGAGTCCCAATGGAAATATGACTCGGAGTAATGAATGTCACATGAATGTCGTATGCATGCTATAGGATATATAGTATGGGATGTATATTCTATAGGGTGAATATGAATGATGAGAAATGTGAATATCACATGAATGTCGTATGCATGCTATAGGATATATAGTATGGGATATATATTCTATAGGGTGAATATGAGCGATAAAAAGGAAGATGTTGAGAAAGAAATTAATATACATGCTATAGGATATATATTAAGGGATATATATGTTATAGGGTGGATATGAATAACGAGAAAGATGATGTTTCGAACGAACGTAATATGCATACTATAGAATATATATTATGGGTTATATACACTATAGGATGAATATGAGTAAAGTGGAAATTAAAGGAAGATGATTTGAATGTTTACAATTCCGTATGTGTGTTTACCAATTATATTAGAACTTAATTGTATTTGAATGTGGATTATCATGTGATGTTAGTTTTGAACTAATGACTTACTCCCTTATGTTTTGTGTATTTTTATGATAATCCCATTGTAGCTAAGAGAAGGATTTTGAGAAAAACGCTCACGTAGGAAGCTTTGGTGTTTATTAACCTGTTTGTCTTATTTGTTACTTGACGTTGTAGTTAATTTGATAACATTATGGGATGACTGTAAATCCGTTTAGATTAATACGGATATGTGTGGTTATGGGCTTTATAACTTTGGGAGACCCATAACTGGTTGTATGTGGAAATGCTATTTGAATGAATTATGTGTTTCCGCAACATAAATTTGTATGATAATATAATAGGGTAAAGAGTATTTTCAAAGAGTGATACTTGAGATTTTTCAATGAAGGTGACGACTGTATGTAAGAAAGGATTAAAATAAATGAAAAATTTTCAAGGGTAGAAAATCGGGTCGTTACAATATGGTATCAGAGCATAGTTAGTCCTGCGGCCTAGGGTATGGCCTTACTTGCTTCTTTGTATCTTGTAATTGATGGGACTATGTGGTTTAAGTGAACTGTTGTGTGGTTATGTGCTGATTTGTCTGGTTTGATAATTAGCTTACTGACTAGTACTTGAGTACAGGTATGCATGGCTGAAAGAGGAAGAGGAACGAGCCAGAATCTTCCCAATGATTTCTTGGCACAGATGTTAGAGGTGCTTCAGGGCATGAATGAGAACTTACGAAATTTGAATCGGAGGATGGTGTCAGGTCCAGGCTCTCTGTCCCTAAGCGAATTCGCTCCGAATGCTGCTGTTGAGTGGGCCCCAGGGATGGGGTGTACTAACATGAAGGCGGATGGAGTGGCGACCTCCAAATCTAATTTCCCCAAGAACTTCGGGCCCCAAAGAAACTTTGTGCACGGAAGGGGCAAGGGCAAGATGTTTCCCGAAGGGCAAAAGCCTTGTTTTCCACCTGCTGGCACTCGGAGGTACACATCGCATGGGCCGAGGACCCATGCAAATGTCGGAGGGTCACGGTTAAACTCCCCATCCTGGTGCAGCAAGTGTAACCGAAAACATGACAGAGGATCGTGTTCTGGAACGACAAATCACTGTTTTCGTTGCAAAGAGACCAGACATGTCAAGAGGTATTGTCCTATGTCACGGCAGAGTATGAATGTCATAGGGACTGGACGACTTCAATCTATCGGCAGAGTGGTTACCATGTGTGGTGCAGAGACATCAGGATTGGATGGTCTGACCCGATGCGGGATGTATGAGGAGAAGGTGAATGAAAGCCAACGATCATATGCTCTAACTGGTGTCCGTCGTAACCCTGGGTACCAAGGGTCGAAACCTACCGTTCCTACCGAAGGGGTTTCTACTCCCATGTGCAACCAGTGCAGTAGACTTCATTATGGAAGTACGTGCCCGGGAAAAGGGAATGGATGTTTCCACTGTAAGGAGTTTGGACATATTAAAAGGTATTGTCCCAAGCTGGATCAGAGACCTAAGGTCGTGCATGCTGAAGAGGCAAGTGACCACGGTCGAATGGTTACCCCAAGTGGCGCAGGGACATCGGGTGTTGATGATCCGGTGAGAGGTAAATCGTATGGTAACAGGTGTTCCTTGTTTAGTGTGTTGATTCGGGAGCGACACACTCCCTGATATATGTGTTAAATGTGAAAAACTGGCTGAAATTGCAAACTGAGTCAGTACTTCCGACTTGGTAGTGACCACCCCAATCTATCTACTGGTGGTGGTATCGACGTTTATGTTCTAGTGTCCGATGGTGGTAAATGGTGTGAAATTTACCGTAGATTCAGTCTACTTGTCGTTATCCCAGTTAGATATAATTATGGGGATGGACGGATTATAAGCAAATCATGTTATTATTTAATAGCGCTGACAAGGTGGTGGCGGTTGGAGGTCTGTGCGAGATCTCTGACCAGGCTAGTGGTATGGGGCCAATGTCGGATAAGAGAGTCAGGAATCCCATTCGAAAAAGGGATCGATGTTTATTCTGTAAAATGTTACGAGAGGATATTTAGGAATTCGTTAGTACTTCAAGAGAATACGATTTGAAAGAACTATGTATTTTTGAAAAGAGAAATCTTATTCTATGAATGATTAACTTTTATAATAATTATACTGACAAGGAAAAGGTCTAAGTCGGGGATCCTTATTTCCTTCTCTAAGTTGTTAAAGGTCAATTCCCTTTGTGGACCTTAGTGTTGATATGCGCAATGACGTCCTGGTTGGATTTAATCCTGGAAAATGGACTACCGGTCAGCAAATCGTGTTATGCTTAACTGTATGTAATTGTTGAAGTGAAGATTTAAAATCTTGTTGCAGTAATACGTATGTGTATGCTAAGGGGTAAGACTTATGCTGATAGTCGAGGAAAGAGACTAGTCAAGTTACTTACCCCGTCGATGTGATGAATACATTTTATAGACGTGAAACTTTTGGTCTCGAATGACCGGTTCTTTTGCGGTAGGACATTGGCAATGCATGAAATAGTGGTGGTGTACCTCAATTGTCTGTGTTGACTGTTGTACCGACAAGAGTTGTTGTTGTTGTTTCGTGAACGTTAGTAATTGCGGTGTATGGGTGTGGTGTAACCATAGGAGAGAAGGAGTTTTGGGTTGCGTTGAAATGAGTATGTGAACTGTGTTTCACGACGTGGTTGCCATGACTCGTGGATTCAACCGTTTTCGAAAATCCTTTTTGGGTAAAACATAGCTTGTGGCTAAGTAATGATTTAGTATCATGTTGGAGGATTCTGAAGTTTTAGCAACCATAACGGAATAAGTAGGAGGTTGTTAAAAGTTTAGTGATAGAAGACACCCATGTATTTCTGGACATAATGCAAGTGGGTTAATAAGTTTATCTTTGCAAATAGAATTGGGATGACCAAACCGAACGCAAGTTGTAGGATTGAGTGTTGGTCGACTGGTGCTGGCCGATTGGTAACAGAATATCTAGTTTTGGTGTGAATCAATGATTTTATGGTTTCAGTGGAGGCTAGAAATTGGTAATTTCTTTAGACGATAAGATTTGATGGTAGAAATTTTTGATGTAATTAGACAATTACTGGATAGTTGATTGTGTACCATGGATGAGACACTAAGAGTCCTATTCTGTAAGTATTTTGTGGATCGAGTAAAATGAAATTGTGCTAGATTCTCGAGTGGAGATGAAACTAGCTAGTGTATAATGGATGTTAAAAGGTGCATTTAAATAGATATGGGATAAGGAGCTCCCCATTCGCTGAAGTTCGAGAGTGTTATCGGGATTCTTAACGTATGTTAGGATTGATAGATGGATAGGTGCTAGATACCTATGGTTCTTGACGAATATAGGAAAGATCTTTAGTCTGAATTACGGTTTAATTCTCATGGCATTCGAGTTATTAGGGGCCGAGATCTTAACAGTTGGACATGAGGAGTTAGTTCATGAATTGGTTGAGTGATATCACGGTTTAGTGGTGTATGCCTTTAGTGACCAACTAAGTAATCTTAATGGATTAGAGAATAGATTATGATTTTGGTGGAGTATCCTTGTGCCTAAGGTCTAGGTGATGACTTTAATTTCCGAGGTATGTTTAATTTTTGGGGACGAAAATTCTTATAAGAGGGGAAGGATTGTAACACCCCGAATTTTAGTCTTTAAAATTATAGTATCAGTCCTGGTTGAGCAAGAGATTCTCGCCTGAGCGAGAAAGGATTACCTGGGAGGGTGAAATCCTGCGCTATACTGGAAGATTCTCGCCTGAGCGAGATTTGCCTCGCCTGGGCGAGAAATGGCAAATTGGGGCTGTTGACATTGTGAGATTCTCGCCTGAGCGAGAATCCCTCGCTTGAGCGAGAGGAAGCATGTTGGGACTGTGAGATTCTCGCATGAGCGAGAATCCCTCGCTTGAGCGAGAATCCCTCGCTTGAGAGAGAGGGTCAGATCTGAAATTTTAAAAAGGCGGGATTTTCACGCCTGAGCGAGAGTGGGCTCGCTTGAGCGAGAACCCGACGACTACTCTTTAAATAGAAACCTCAAACACATTTTAGGGTTAGAATTTTGAAGAGAAGAAAGAGAAGAGAGCTTTTCAAGAGCAAGGAGCCTTAGGATTCATCTTAGAGCTTGAGAAGAGGTAAACCTCTTGCTTCTAACTCTTCTTCTTCCTCTCTAACTTGTTTTGGGTATGTTGGATCTATTTTCAAAACATGAGAAACCATGGAAACTCACCCTTTAGAGTTATGGTTCGTTTTATGTTATTTTTCTCTTGTAAACTCTTGGCTTATGGATGGTATTTGATGAATGGAAAGGTTTTGTGGGTTGTAACGACCCAAATTCTACCCTTGAAGATTTTTCATTTATTTTAATCCTTTCTTACATACCGTCGTCACCTTCATTAAAAACTCTCAAGTATCTCTCTTTGAAAATACTCTTTACCCTATTATATTATCATACAAATTTATGTTGCGGAAAAACATAATTCATTCAGATAGCCTTTATCACATACGTCCAATTATGGGTTTTCCAGAGTTATAACGTCCATAACTACATGTCACCATATTATCCTAATCAGATTACATTTATCCCAAAATACTATCAAATCAATTACAATATCAAATAGCAATAAAGACAATCGAGTAAATAAACACAAAAGCTTCATAATTGAGCTTCATCATCAAAATCCTTCATTTACCTACAATGGGATTAACATAAACAACACACAAAACAAAAGGGAGTAAGTCATTAGTTCAAAACTAACATCAAACGATAATCCACATTTCAAATACAATTAAGCATTGATATAAATCATAATCACAAATAAATAAATGTAAACGTTCATATATTCTTTCTTTCATTTCCACGTTATTCATATTCGTCCTATAGTATATATATTTCTCATAATATATATTCTATAGCACGCCTAATATGTTCCTTCGAAACCTCATACTTCTTAATCATTCATATCCACCCTATAGAATATATATCCCATACAATATACTCTATAGAATGCATACGACTTTCATTGTGACATTCTCAGTTCTCATCCTTCATATTCACCTTATAGAATATATATCCCATACTATATATCCTATAACATGCATATGACTTTCATTGTTCACATCTTCCACTTTATCATCCATATTCACCCTATAGAATATATATCTCATACTATATATCCTATAGCATGCATATTCGTTTATCTCAAATCTTTTTGTCTCATTGCTTATTCTCGCCATCAGGCTTACACTTTACCACCTCCGGTTCTACCACATCGGGTATGTAATTTCTCAATGATCCACTACCACTTCGGGTAGGCAATTTCCCTTAATGATCCACTACCACTTCGGGTAGGCAATTTCCCTTAATGATCCACTACCACTTCGGGTAGGTCATATACAATACAACATAGGGCAAGTCATACACAATACCACATAGGGCAAGTCATACACAATACCACATAGGGCAAGTCATACACAATACCACATAGGGCAAGTCATACACAATACCACATAGGGCAAGTCATACGCAATACCACATAGGGCAAGTCATACACAATACCACATAGGGCAAGTCATACGCAATACCACATAGGGCAAGTCATACACAATAAGTCATACGCAATACCACATAGGGCAAGTCATACACAATACCACATAGGGCAAGTCATACACAATACCACATAGGGCAAGTCATACGCAATACCACATAGGGCAAGTCATACACAATACCACATAGGGCAAGTCATACGCAATACCACAAAGGGCAAGTCATACACAATACCACATAGGGCAAGTCATACACAATACCACATAGGGCAAGTCATACACAATACCACATAGGGCAAGTCATACGCAATACCACATAGGGCAAGTCATACGCAATACCACATAGGGCGAGTCATACACAATACTTCACTACCATTCCCGGTAGGATAACAATAACAGTCCACTACCACTCTGGGTAGGACACCATAACAGTCCGCTACCACTCCGGGTAGGACACAATAAACAGTTCACTACCACTCCGGGTAGGACACGATAAATAGTTCACTACCACTCCGGGTAGGACACAATGATAAACCACTACCTCCTCGGGTAGAGTAACAACCATAAACTTACCAACACGTTACCTCTTTCACATACCTCATTCACATAAGTGAGTATGAATTAGAGGCACTTATCCCTTACCTTGGTGAGCGTTGGGGATCGGTTCCGAGTAACTTTAAAAGTCTCCTCCGCGATTTCCTCCAACCTTAGGATCTTTCCTCATTTCCACCAATAACAACAATGTTAGTCATTTATTCCAAATATCACATAAACAACTTACTTTGCATCATTTAATCATACAAAATATTCATCATCAATATTCAACCATCTAAAACATGCATAACATCTCATATTTCAATATTTCCAAAACTACTTCAATACAAGTTTCTAAATATCAAAGCATACATGTTCATCTTATATAACAACATCAAAGCACTACTCATTATCCACATCTAACATTTCATCTCTTTCTCTTTATACTCGTATTCTCATTTTGGGGGGTTTTTGGGGGGTTTTTCATGAATAACCCATAAAACTTTCCATTCATCAAATAACAACTCTAAACCAAGAGTTTACAAGATAAAAACAACATAAAACGAACCATAACTCTAAAGGATGAGTTTCCATGGTTTCTCGTGTTTTGAAAATAAATCCAACATACCCAAAACAAGTTAGAGAGGAAGAAAAAGAGTTAGTAACAAGAGGTTTACCTCTTCTCAAGCTCCAAGATGAGTCCTAAGGCTCCTTGCTCTTGAAAAGCTCTCATTTCTCTCTTCTCTTCGAAGTTCTAACCCAAAAATGTGTTTGGGTTTCTGTTTTAAAGAGGTGTCGTCGGGTTGTAATCGATTACCAATATGGTGTAATCGATTACAACGTGAAAAATGCGCATATCTGATGCTTTTAATACGATGTAATCGATTACCAGGAGTGTGTAATCGATTACCAGCAATGTGTAATCGATTACCAGAAATGTGTAATCGATTACACTGTGTCAGATGCACATATCTGTTGCTTTTAATACGATGTAATCGATTACCAGGAGTGTGTAATCGATTACCAGCAATGTGTAATCGATTACCAGAAATGTGTAATCGATTACACTGTGTCAAATGCACATATCTGATGCTTTTAACACGATGTAATCGATTACCAGCAGAGTGTAATCGATTACACTGTGTCAACAGCCCAAAATTGCCATTTCTCGCCCAAGCGAGAATCCTCCAGTATAGTCCAGGATTTCACCCTCCCAGCTGATCCTTTTTCGCTCAGGCGAGAATCTCTCGATCAAGCGAGGCTTCCAGGACTGATACTATATTTTTAAAGATTAAAATTTGGGGTGTTACAATCCTCCCCCTCTTATAAGAATTTTCGTCCCCGAAAATTAAACATACCTCGGAAAATAAAATCATCACCTAGACCTTAGGCACAAGAATATTCAACCAAAATCACAATTCGATTCTCTAATCCATTTAGATAACTTAATCAGTCACTAAGGGCATATACCACTAAATCACGATACCACCAAACCAATTCATGAACTAACTCCTCAATGTCCAAATGTTAAGATCTCAGCCTTTAATAACTCGAGTGCCATGGGAACTAATCCATAATTCAGACTAAAGATTTTTCTTATATCCATCAAGAACCATAGATCTCTAACACCTATCCATCTATCAATCCTAACATACGTTAAGAATCCCGATAACACTCTCGAACTTCAGCGAATGGGGAACTCCTGATCCCATATCTATCTAAATGCATCTTTTAACATCCATCATACACTAGCTAGTCTCATCTCCACTCGAGACTCTAGCACAATTTCATTTTACTAGATCCACAAAATACTTACACAATAAAATTCTTAGTGTCTCATCCATTGTACACAATCAAATTATCCAGTAATTGTCTAATTACATAAAATATTTCTACCATCAAATCTTATCGTCTAAAGAAATTACCGATTTCTAGCCTCCATTGAAACCATAAAACCATTGATTCATACCAAAACTAGGTATTTTGTTACCAATCGGCAAGCACAAGTCGACCAACACTCAAACCTACAACTTGCGTTTGGTTTGGTCACCCCAATTCCGTTAGTAAATATAAACTTATTAACCCACTCGCATTATGTCCAGAAATACATGGGCGTCTTATATCACTAAACTTTTAATAACCTCATACTCATGCTATGTTTCACCCAAAACATTATTTAGCCACATGCTATGTTTCACCCAAAACTGATTTTCGAAAACGGTTTGAATCCACGACTCATGGCAACCACGTCGTGAAATAAGGTTCGCACGCTCATTTCGACACAACCCAAAACTTCTTCTCTCCTATGGTTACACCACACCCATACACCGCAATTACTGACGTTCACAAAACAACAACAACTTTTGCCGGTACACATTCAACGCAGACAATTTCGGATCACCACCACTATTTCATGCGTTGCCAATGTCCTACCGCAAAAGAACCGGTCATTCGAGACCAAAAGTTTCACGTCTATTTCATTGCATTCATCACATTGGCGGGGTAAGTAACTTAACTAGCCTCTTTTCTCGACTATCATTATAAGTCTTACCCTTTTGCACCTATATACATATCAATGCAACTAGATCTTAATTTTTCACCTCAACAAGTACACACAGTTAAACATAACACAATTTGCTGATCGCTAGTCTATTTCCAGGATTAAATCCAACTGGGACATCATCGCGCATATCAACACTATAGTAAATGTTCTACCATTTACCCCAACCGTACACTGAGACACTCCCGATCCAAAAAAAGTTTTTTTTTTTTTTTTTTTTTTTTTTTTTTTTGAGGTTCAACATCCCCGCACATAGCTTGGTGTTCAATACCAATATACATTTGTTACGGCGGGTACTCATCTTTAACAAAAAAATAAATTTCATAGACCAGAAGCTTCATACACAAGAATCAAAAATAACTTTTTCATACTTAATCGATTTTGGGGTACCAACCATAGGTCACCTCAAAATGATAATACATCTGATTAGTCAATATCCATGTAAACACATTAGTCGTAAGGACCTTTAGGTAATTTATCCAACCTCTATTTCATTTTCGAAATATGAGTTTCACCTCTTAGCGTGCGCATACACACTAAGGCCAACAAAGGGAATTAACCTTTAACAACTCATAAGAGAAAACAAGTATCCCCGACTTAAACATTTTTCTTGTCAGTATACTTATTATAAAAGACGAAAGTCCACTTTCCAAGACAAAATAAACAGTTCTTTCAAATCTTAACATCTCGAAATACTAACGAGTTCTTAAATACCCTCTTGTGACATTTACTGAATGAATACCGATCCCTTTTTCGAAGGAGGGTCCTGACTCTCTTAGCCGACACTGGCACCAAACCACTAGCCTGGTCAGAGATCTCGCACAGATCCCTAACCGCCACAACCTTGTCAGCACTATTCAATCACAACATGATTTGCTGACAATTAGTCCATCCCCAAAATTATATCTAACTGGGATAACGACAAGCAGACTGAATCTACGGTAAATATCACAGCATTTACCACAATCGGACACTAGAACATAAACGTCGACACCACCACCAGCACAAATATTGGGGTCGACGCGACCAAGTCGGAAGTAATGACTCAGTTTACAATTTCAGCCGATTTTCACATTTATCATATATAAGTGAGTGTGTCGCTCTCGAATCAACAACACTAAACAAGGAATACCTGTCACCATGCGTTTACCTCTCGCCGGATCATCAACACCCGATGTCCCTGCGCCACTCCGGGTAACCATCCGACCGTGGTCCCTTGCCTCCCCAGCATGCATGACATTAGGTCTTCGATCCAGCTTGGGACAGAGAGCCTGGACCTGGAGCCAAGCTCCGATTCAAATTTCGTAAGTTTTCATTCATGCCCTGAAGCACCTCTAACATCTGTGCCAAGAGACCATCGGAAGTATTCTGGCTCGTTTCTCTTCCTCTTTCAGCCATGCGTACCTGCACTCACGTACTTGTCAGTAGACTAATTTTATAACCAGACAAGCATCACATAAACACACAACCGTCAATGCTAACCAAGCAGTTCAAGCACATAAAGATCACAAAGAAGCATGTAAGGCCATATCCTAGGCCGCAGGATTAACTATGCTCTGATACCATATTGTAACGACCCAAATTCTACCCTTGAAGATTTTTCATTTATTTTAATCCTTTCTTACATACCGTCGTCACCTTCATTAAAAACTCTCAAGTATCTCTCTTTGAAAATACTCTTTACCCTATTATATTATCATACAAATTTATGTTGCGGAAAAACATAATTCATTCAGATAGCCTTTATCACATACGTCCAATTATGGGTTTTCCAGAGTTATAACGTCCATAACTACATGTCACCATATTATCCTAATCAGATTACATTTATCCCAAAATACTATCAAATCAACTACAATATCAAATAGCAATAAAGACAATCGAGTAAATAAACACAAAAGCTTCATAATTGAGCTTCATCATCAAAATCCTTCATTTACCTACAATGGGATTAACATAAACAACACACAAAACAAAAGGGAGTAAGTCATTAGTTCAAAACTAACATCAAACGATAATCCACATTTCAAATACAATTAAGCATTGATATAAATCATAATCACAAATAAATAAATGTAAACGTTCATATATTCTTTCTTTCATTTCCACGTTATTCATATTCGTCCTATAGTATATATATTTCTCATAATATATATTCTATAGCACGCCTAATATGTTCCTTCGAAACCTCATACTTCTTAATCATTCATATCCACCCTATAGAATATATATCCCATACAATATACTCTATAGAATGCATACGACTTTCATTGTGACATTCTCAGTTCTCATCCTTCATATTCACCTTATAGAATATATATCCCATACTATATATCCTATAACATGCATATGACTTTCATTGTTCACATCTTCCACTTTATCATCCATATTCACCCTATAGAATATATATCTCATACTATATATCCTATAGCATGCATATTCGTTTATCTCAAATCTTTTTGTCTCATTGCTTATTCTCGCCATCAGGCTTACTCTTTACCACCTCCGGTTCTACCACATCGGGTATGTAATTTCTCAATGATCCACTACCACTTCGGGTAGGCAATTTCCCTTAATGATCCACTACCACTTCGGGTAGGCAATTTCCCTTAATGATCCACTACCACTTCGGGTAGGTCATATACAATACCACATAGGGCAAGTCATACACAATACCACATAGGGCAAGTCATACACAATACCACATAGGGCAAGTCATACACAATACCATATAGGGCAAGTCATACACAATACCACATAGGGCAAGTCATACGCAATACCACATAGGGCAAGTCATACACAATACCACATAGGGCAAGTCATACGCAATACCACATAGGGCAAGTCATACACAATACCACATAGGGCAAGTCATATACAATACCACATAGGGCAAGTCATACGCAATACCACATAGGGCAAGTCATACACAATACCACATAGGGCAAGTCATACGCAATACCACAAAGGGCAAGTCATACACAATACCACATAGGGCAAGTCATACACAATACCACATAGGGCAAGTCATACACAATACCACATAGGGCAAGTCATACGCAATACCACATAGGGCAAGTCATACGCAATACCACATAGGGCGAGTCATACACAATACTTCACTACCATTCCCGGTAGGATAACAATAACAGTCCACTACCACTCCGGGTAGGACACCATAACAGTCTGCTACCACTCCGGGTAGGACACAATAAACAGTTCACTACCACTCCGGGTAGGACACGATAAATAGTTCACTACCACTCCGAGTAGGACACAATGATAAACCACTACCTCCTCGGGTAGAGTAACAACCATAAACTTACCAACACGTTACCTCTTTCACATACCTCATTCACATAAGTGAGTATGAATTAGAGCCACTTATCCCTTACCTTGGTGAGCGTTGGGGATCGGTTCCGAGTAACTTTAAAAGTCTCCTCCGCGATTTCCTCCAACCTTAGGATCTTTCCTCATTTCCACCAATAACAACAATGTTAGTCATTTATTCCAAATATCACATAAACAACTTACTTTGCATCATTTAATCATACAAAATATTCATCATCAATATTCAACCATCTAAAACATGCATAACATCTCATATTTCAATATTTCCAAAACTACTTCAATACAAGTTTCTAAATATCAAAGCATACATGTTCATCTTATATAACAACATCAAAGAACTACTCATTATCCACATCTAACATTTCATCTCTTTCTCTTTATACTCGTATTCTCATTTTGGGGGGTTTTTGGGGGTTTTTCATGAATAACCCATAAAACTTTCCATTCATCAAATAACAACTCTAAACCAAGAGTTTACAAGATAAAAACAACATAAAACGAACCATAACTCTAAAGGATGAGTTTCCATGGTTTCTCGTGTTTTGAAAATAAATCCAACATACCCAAAACAAGTTAGAGAGGAAGAAAAAGAGTTAGTAACAAGAGGTTTACCTCTTCTCAAGCTCCAAGATGAGTCCTAAGGCTCCTTGCTCTTGAAAAGCTCTCATTTCTCTATTCTCTTCGAAGTTCTAACCCAAAAATGTGTTTGGGTTTCTGTTTTAAAGAGGTGTCGTCGGGTTGTAATCGATTACCAACATGGTGTAATCGATTACAACGTGAAAAATGCGCATATCTGATGCTTTTAATACGATGTAATCGATTACCAGGAGTGTGTAATCGATTACCAGCAATGTGTAATCGATTACCAGAAATGTGTAATCGATTACACTGTGTCAGATGCACATATCTGATGCTTTTAATACGATGTAATCGATTAGCAGGAGTGTGTAATCGATTACCAGCAATGTGTAATCGATTACCAGAAATGTGTAATCGATTACACTGTGTCAAATGCACATATCTGATGCTTTTAACACGATGTAATCGATTACCAGCAGAGTGTAATCGATTACACTGTGTCAACAGCCCAAAATTGCCATTTCTCGCCCAGGCGAGAATCCTCCAGTATAGTCCAGGATTTCACCCTCCCAGCTGATCCTTTTTCGCTCAGGCGAGAATCTCTCGATCAAGCGAGGCTTCCAGGACTGATACTATATTTTTAAAGATTAAAATTTGGGGTGTTACATGGGTTATTTATGAAAACCCCAAAAACCCCCAAAATGAGAATATGAGTATGAAGAGAAAGAGATGAAATGTTAGATATGGATGATGAGTTTGTGCTTTGATGTTGATATATGAGATAAACATGTATGTTTAGATGTTTGGAAATCTTGAATATATATGAATCCCTTGTACATTTGATGATGAAATACGAATTATTTATGTGTTATTTTGAATAAATGACTGACATGGTTGTTATTGGTGAAAATGAGGAAAGATCCTAAGGTTTGAGGAAATCGCGGAGGAGACTTTTAAAGTTACTCGGAACCGTTCCTCAACGCTCACCAAGGTAAGGGATAAGCGTCTCTAAATCATCCTTGCTGATATTGATGAGGTTTGTGAAAGAGGTAATGGTTTAAAATGATATGTCTGCAATTTATGCATTATGTTGGAAAATGCGTGACTATTCTGTTATGGAAAAGGAAATCAATATTATTGGGGGAGAACCAATGGAAATATGACTTAAATGAAATCAATATTATTGGGGCAGTACCAATGGAAATATGACTCAAGTGAAATCAATATTATTGGGGGATAACCAATGGAAATATGACTCAAATGAAATCAATATTATTGGGGGAGAACCAATGGAAACATGACTCAAAGGAAATCAATATTATTGGGGGAGAACCAATGGAAATATGACTCAAAATGAAATCAATATTATTGGGGGAGTACCAATGGAAATATGACTCAAATGAAATCAATATTATTGGGGGAGAACCAATGGAAATATGACTCAAAATGAAATCAATATTATTGGGGGAGTACCAATGGAAATATGACTCAAATGAAATCAATATTATTGGGGGAGTACCAATGGAAATATGACTCAAATGAAATCAATATTATTGGGGGAGAACCAATGGAAATATGACTCAAATGAAATCAATATATTTGGAGGAGAACCAATGGAAACATGACTCAAAGGAAATCGATATTATTGGGGGAGAACCAATGGAAATATGACTCAAATGAAATCAATATTATTGGGGGAGTACCAATGGAAATATGACTCAAATGAAATCAATATTATTGGGGGAGTACCAATGGAAATATGACTCAAAATGAAATCAATATTATTGGGGGAGTACCAATGGAAATATGACTCAAAGTGAAGTTAATATTTATTGGGGGAGTCCCAATGGAAATAAGATTCGGAGTAATGAATGTCACATGAATGTCGTATGCATGCTATAGGATATATAGTATGGGATGTATATTCTATAGGGGGAATATGAATGATGAGCATTGTGAGTGTCGCATGAATGTCGTATGCATGCTATAGGATATATAGTATGGAATATATATTCTATAGGGTGAATATGAATGATGAGAAATGTGAATGTCACATGAATGTCGTATGCATGCTATAGGATATATAGTATGGGATATATATTCTATAGGGTGAATATGAGCGATAAAAAGGAAGATGTTGAGAAAGAAATTAATATACATGCTATAGGATATATATTAAGGGATATATATGTTATAGGGTGGATATGAATAACGAGAAGGATGATGTTTCGAACCAACGTAATATGGATACTATAGAATATATATTATGGGTTATATAAACAAGGATGAATATGAGTAAAGAGGAAATTAAAGGAAGATGATTTGAATATTTACAATTTTGTATGTGTGTTTACGAATTATATTAAAACTTAATTGTATTTGAATGTGGATTATCATGTAATGTTAGTTTTGAACTAATGACTTACTCCCTTATGTTTTGTGTATTTTTATGATAATCTCATTGTAGGTAAGAGAAGGAATTTGAGAAGAACGCTCACTTAGGAAGCTTTGGTGTTTATTAACCTGTTTGTCTTATTTGTTACTTGACGTTGTAGTTAATTTGATAACATTATGGGATGACTGTAAATCCGTTTAGATTAATACAGATATGTGTAGTTATGGGCTTTATAACTTCGGGAGACCCATAACTGGTTGTATGTGGTAAATGCTATTTGAATGAATTATGTTTTTCAGTAACATAAATTTGTATGATAATATAATAGGGTGAAGAGTATTTTGAAAGAGTGATACTTGAGAATTTTCAATGAAGGTGACGACTGTATGTAAGAAAGGATTAAAATAAATGAAAAATTTTCAAGGGTAGAAAATCAGGTCGTTACAATGAGGATTTATAATATTGTAGGGAACAGAAGAATCATTGAGATTACCATGAACAACTAGGGTCTCCATATGAAGGGAAGATTGCCGACCAGGTCCTGAGTTTGGAATGTCACTCTTGGAACCAAACTTGTCACTTGTAGTCTCGGTCATAGGAGAGTATTTAATGATAGAAATATTTTTTCTCTTTCTGAAGTTGCTTCAACCGAGTCCTTTAAAACAAATTTTTAAACACATGAAGATTATCTATATTTTGGATGCATGCATGCGATTTCAAAGAAGAGATTATTCATTCGTTTTGGACGGATGATTTTAGATTAATTCTTTTACATTGAGAAATGTTGGTATATTAAGACATTTCATCCCACATTTGATTGCTATGAAGCGTACCACCATAGTTTCTCCTATGTTGATGACAATCTAAGAGGAAACATAAGGTCTTAGACCAATATTGCATCTAGATCATTTCTTTGCAATGCCCAATAAACATCTTGTCCTGCATTTGGTGTCTTAGGAGCGTACCCCACAAGGTCGCTTGCAGTTGATAACAATTTCAAAGGAAACATAAGGTTTCAGACCTAGATTGCATCTATTAAATACATATTGTTCTTACTTTTCAATGTTAGTTTGGGTAGCAGGGTATTGCCATAACACTAAGAACTGATGTATATGTCTTTACCAAATCTTTTTTTGAAAAGGAATTTCATCACTGAATGTTTTATTTACGGATGAATAATATGCATGATGTGAGACACGATTTTTTCTACACATGATGCATGAAAAATGCCAAATTATCTTTATCTTTTTTTTAATGCATATGAACTACATGAATTGATTTATTTTTTCCTTTTAGTTAATTTATGGTAATGTATGAAATGCATGACATGCTATTACATAAAATGCAATGTTTGAATGATTTTTTTGATGCATATGTAGATGAATGTATGATGATATATCTCTTTTTTGTATGAATGGATAGATGAAAATTTCATTGATGATTTTTTTTTCACTTTTTTAATGCATGTATGAATGATATTTTTGACTTTTGATTATATATAAAAACAATTATGAATGTTATGATGGTGATTTTTTCCGATGAATGATTAAATGAGGTGCACTGATGAATGTATTAATGGTATGCATGAACATGATGTAGCAACGTCAATACATATTGTATGCCCCTAGGGTGTGATAGACCCTATTTAGGGGAAATATAACCTCCTTTACAATACCGTAAAATGTCATGGTGGATTCGACATTTATTATATTGTTAAGGTCTGCTCAGAGTTAAACGGTAAAACATCGAGTTTATTGAGATATCAGAAACTTAATCCCTAGGGCGCTTAGCCCATGGTAGGGAATGAAAATTATCCATAGGGAGCCTAGCCCTTGGTAGGGAATGGGCGTTATCCCTAAGGCGCCTAGTCCATGGTAGGGAACGGAAGTCATCCATAGGGCGCTTGGCCCATGGTCGGGAAAAGAAGTTATCCCTAGGGAACTGAGCCCATTGTAGGGAATGTAAATTATTTAGCCATCCTTGTAGAACAAAGACATCAAAGTGAAATGACATCCATACAACACTCAGGCATAAATATTTTTATCTCGGACAAAAGTTCCAATTTATGAATGATGATGGATAAAATGTAGGTTTTGCTTCCCGTGTCCAAAACAAGGTACACTTACAAGGTTTTGGGTAATCTAAAGGTCACAACCCTATGATGAGGTACTAGATGTTAATTAAAGGGGACTCGATGAAAAACGTTTTGGGTTTATAAAATAACAGACTGCATCCAATCTTTAAAGAAAGAAAAACGGAATATTACGGGTTAGAAGCGAAAGGAGACGAGCTCCCTAAGCGGCTAACTGATAATATCGGAAACAATCTGGGTGGATTGTATTGTGTTAGTGTGAGGGTAAGCGTGCAAACCCTTTTATTGGAAATAAATTCCCACCCTCAAAATATGCAATAATCATATGAATTAAAATATAATAAAGGAAGAAAGTATAGCAATTGATTTTTTATTATTCTAAAAAACAAAAACACAAATAAAGAACCATAATAAAAGAGGGTATTTAAGTCCACGTCATTTGTGACACCCTGAATTTTAGTCTTTGAAATTCTAGTATTAGTCCTGGAAGTCTCGCTTGAGCGAGAGATTCTCGCCTGAGCGAGAAAGGATCACTTAGGAGGGTGAAATCCTGTGCTATACAGGAAGATTCTCGCCTGAGCGAGAGTTGCCTCGCCTAGGCGAGAAATGGCAAACTGGGGCTGTTGAAGCTGTGAGATTCTCGCCTGAGCGAGAATCCCTCGCTTGAGCGAGAGGAAGCCTGTTGGGACTGTGAGATTCTCGCTTGAGCGAGAATCCCTAATCCCTCGCTTGAGCGAGAGGGTCAGATCTGAGTTTTTAAAATAGGCGGGATTTTCTCGCCTGAGCGAGAATGGGCTCGCTTGAGCGAGAACCCGATGACTGCTCTTTAAAATAGAAACCCCAAACACATTTTAGGGTAAGAACTTTGAAGAGAAGAGAGAGAAGAGAGCTTTTCAAGAGCAAGGAGCCTTAGGACTCATCTTAGAACTTGAGAAGAGGTAAACCTCTTGCTTCTAACTCTTCTTCTTTCTCTCTAACTTGTTTTGGGTATGTTGGATCTATTTTCAAAACATGAGAAACCACGGAAACTCATTCTTTAGAGTTATGGTTCGTTTTATGTTGTTTTCCTCTTGTAAACTCTTGGGTTAGAGTTGATATTTGATGAATGGAAAGGTTTTGTGGGTTATTCATGAAAACCCCAAAAACCCCCAAAATGAGAATATGAGTATAAAGAGAAAGAGATGAAATGTTAGATATGGATGATGAGTTTGTGCTTTGATGTTGATATATGAGATAAACATGTATGTTTAGATGTTCGGAAACTTGTATTGAAGTAGTTTTGGAAATCTACAATATATGTGAATCCCTTGTATGTTTGATGATGAAATACGAGTTATTTATGTGTTATTTTGAATAAATGACTGACATTGTTGTTATTGGCGGAAATGAGGAAAGATCCTAAGGTTGGAGGAAATCGCGGAGGAGACTTTTAAAGTTACTCGGAACCGATCCCCAACGCTCACCAAGGTAAGGGATAAGTGTCTCTAAATCATACTCGCTGATATGAATGAGGTATGTGAAAGAGGTAAAATGTTTGTAAGGATAAGTCTTTAACTTATGCCCTGTGATAGAAAATGTGGATTTTCTGATGTGAATAATGAAATGTATCGTAAGTCACTTAGTTGTTATAAACATATATGGGTATGTTTGTAATAACGAGGAGTGAATTTACTGTTTATGTATTGGTGGGGTGCCAATGGAAATAAAACATATTTTTAGCCAACCGTGAATGGTTAGCGACTTTGGCTCAAGTTATGTAGCGATAAAGGATTTATAAGGAATTACCTACCTGGAGTGGTAGTGGATCATTAAGGAATTACCTACCCGGAGTGGTAGTGGATCATTAAGGAATTGCCTACCCGAAGTGGTAGTGGATCATTAAGGGGAATTGCCTACCCGAAGTGGTAGTGGATCATTAAGGAAAATTGCCTACCCGAAATGGTAGTGGATCATTAAGGAAAATTGCCTACCCGAAGTGGTAGTGGATCATTAAGGGAAATTGCCTACCCGAAGTGGTAGTGGATCATTAAGGGAAATTGCCTACCCGAAATGGTAGTGGATCATTAAGGGAAATTGCCTATCCGAAGTGGTAGTGTATCATTAAGGAAAAATTGCCTACCCGAAATGGTAGTGGATCATTAAGAGAAATTACCTACCCGAAGTGGTAGTGGATCATTGAGAAATCACCTACCTGATGTGGCAGTGGATTATCAGGGTAGTGTGAACGACCGGATGTGGTAAAGAGTAAGCTTGATTTCGAGAATAATCAATGGGACAAAAGTATTTGAGATAAACGAATATGCATGCTATAGAATGCATATTTTGGGATATATATATTCTATACGGTGAATATGGATGACAAAGAGGAAGATATGAACAATGAAAGTCATATGCACGCTATAGGATATATAGTATGGGATATATATTCTATAGGGTGATATGAATGATGAAAATGAAGATGTGAAGAATGAAAGCAATATACATGCTATAGGGAATATATTATGGGATATATGTCCTATAGGGTGGATATGAATAATGAGAAGTATGGGGTTTAGAAAGAACGTAATATGCGTGCTATAGAATATATATTATGCGATATATATACTATAGGACAAATATGAATAACATGGAAACGAAAGAAAGAAGAGATGAATGTTTACATTTACGTATTTGTGGTTATATTTTTATATCGATGCTTATTTGTATTGGAAATGTGGATTATCATGTGATATTAGTGTTGAACTAATGACTTACTCCCTTTGTTTTGTGTGTTGTTTATGATAATCCCATTGTAGGTAAATGAAGGATTTTGAGAAGGAAGCTCGCTTAGGAAGCTTTTGTGTTTATTAACCTATTTGTCCTTATTCGCTACTTGACGTTGTAGTTAATTTTATAACATTATGGGATGACTGTAAATCCGTTTAGATTAATACGGATAGGTGTAGTTATGGACTTTATAACTCTGGGAAATCCATAACTGGTTGTATTTGGTAAATGCTATTTGAATGAATTATGTTTTTCCGCAACATAAATTTATATGATAAAATAATAGGGTAAAGAGTATTTTCAAAGAGAATTTATACTTGACAATTTTTAATCAAGGTGACGACTGTATGTAAGAGAGGATTAAAATAAATGAAAAATTTTCAAGGGTAGAATTTGGGTCGTTACATCATTAGCGGCTCTGGGCCTGACTCTCTTATGGGTTATCCCCAGTGAAGTCGTCAGTTGTCTTGACCCGATTTTTTATTGGAAAACAAGCCTTGCGACTTAGGAATAAGCGAACTCGATTTCTACCTCTCCCGAATGATTTGAAGTCGCCACTACGTTTTTTTCCGGATAAAACGTAGAAAACTCTCTAATAATTCCAATTAGGATAATTTGGCCTTTAAACAAAGATTTTGAGCTCGAGAGTCAGTTACGAATCTGGGAATTTATTAGCACCCCGTCCGCCTGTATTAAAATGGTATCCTCGCCAATAACATGAACTTTTATACCCTTAAGAATATTTATTAAAAATTCAATTAGTAAAGCAAAATATTTTATTTTTAAGTTTTGTGCATGACAAGATTTTCATTTTCCTCCTACGTATCCCTAGGAGCGATAGGGAAATCAAGGCTACGTAGTTATGGTTGTAGATTCACTCATATATATTTTGTCTATGAAAACATAACAAGAATTAACATAGTCACCTATAACCCCTTTGTCTTTTGATCATGTTTGTTTTACAACGATCTATATTATTTCTTGTGAAGTGGGTAGGACAAAATTCAGTGTTCACAATTGGTAGGTATGAACACTCTCCCATCTCAACCCTTGTCCACGCCCACTTACCCCCAAATCAACCTGGATCTTCAAATGTATCCAACCCTAACCCTCACATTCCATTACCCCTAAATCAACCTAACCCAAACCCTAACATTCCCATTCCACCGCCTCAGCTACATACCTCCATGAAATTCCCAAACCATGCACATTCCCCAACTCTTCCATACCCAAGGCCCAACATGACCAAAATGGACCTCTCACCCACATAATCTAGACCCCCAAAACTATAACTAAACAAATTTCACAGATCTAAACCATTGGACTAGTTATTCCAAGCTGGGCATTTTTCCTAGCTATACCAAGTTCCCACAGATCAATGTCTTCATATCATTTCATTTTATACAATGGGAGAAGCTCTGAGCTGGTTCAAGTTGGCCTTTCGCAATAACAATTTTACAGATTGGGAGTACTCGATGCTTTGAGACTAGGTTCGGTCCCTCATGATATGAAATACATGAAGCGAAGTTGTTTAAGCTCTGTCAAATGAGCTCCTTAGCATAATATCAACAGTAGTTCAAAAAATTATAAAATCGTATTGAGGGACTATCTCTTGAAGTCATCTTTAATTGTTTCTTATTGGGCCTTATACTTGAGATAAGGCATGAATTGACAGTATTATGCCTGTCTCACAATGCATATGTCTTGCGTCTAGCAAAACTAGTGGAGTCTAAGATTAAAAACTCTAAACCCCCGTTCCCTAGACCCTCTTGTTACACACCTTTTCCAACCCACAACCACAATACCCACGACCTACAAATCAACCTCCCTCTTCTTCCAAATCCCCATCTAGCTAACTACAGTTACCCATACGTCGTCTCACTATTTCTAAAATGCAAGAGCGGCATACACAAGGTCTATGTTAAAATTGTGATGAAAAATTCCACTCAGTGCACAAATGGCAATAGAAAAAGTTTTGTTGTTATTTGTGGACGAATATGCTTCCCTGGAAGAACCTCTCTTGTCCTCCATGGAAATTGTTGAGGAAGACATTGTGCCTTCCACTGACGACCTTATTCATTTCCAACTATCGGAACAAACTCTAGAAGGCCAACCATTAGCCAAGACACTGCGATTTCAAGGTTCAATTGTTGGTCATCCATTTACTGTTATGGTGGATACCATAAGTTCCCATAATGTGATTCAGCCAAGACTAGCGCACTACCTACAATTGGACATAGATCCAACTCCGAAGTTTCCAGTGATGGTAGGCAATGGAGCTTACATTTATTGTATAGGATTGTGTTCCAACACACCTATACAACTAAAAAATCAGTTGTTCTATATTCCCTTCTACTTGTTGCCCATCAAGTGGGCGATGTTGTCCTAGACATTAAATAGCTACGAACAACGGGTCTAGTCACCTCTAACTTTGCTATTTCATCAATGTTTTTTAAGGTTGGGGATAACACCATCACCCTGCAAGGTGAGCCTAATACAACCATTTCCCCTTCAACAGTCCATCAACTATCCCGCCTCCTCCATACTCATTCCATTGCCTCATTCCAAACAATCGCATTCATACCCTTACTAAACTCCCCAACACATAACATAGATATTGCCCAAACCGTTAAACCCATTAAAATAGCAAAGTTAGAACTTAACATTATCCTCACTCAAAAAAAGAAATCATGAACACAATGATCCAAGACATGTTACAAGAAAGGATTATCACACCTAACACAAGCCCATTTTCTTCCCCAGTTTTACTAGTAAGAAAAGGATGGCAAGTGTATATTTTGTGTGGATTATCGAGCTCTAAATGCAATCACTATCCGTGATTTCTTTCTGATTCCCAATATAGATTAGTTGTTGGAAAAGCTTGGTGCAACAACCATTTTTCCAAGATCTATTTACGATCTGGTTATCACAAAATAAGGGTGCAACCAAGTGATGCTGCCAAAACAGTGTTTCAGACATTTGATGGTAAATATGAGTCTTTTGGTATGTCGTTTGGGCTAACAAATTCCCCCTCCACTTTTCAAGAAGCAACAAATGACCTCTTGTGGCCCCATTTGTGGAGGTTTGATATGGTTTTCTTTAATGATATCCTCAATTATAGTTCTAACTTAAATGATCATCTATTGCATATGAGCATTATATTGGACTTACTTGTTACTAACTAGTTTTATGCCAAGTTTTCCAAATGTTTGTCTAGTGTTGATACGGTTAGTTATTTAGGTCACATTATTTCAGTCAAGGTTATAAGAACAGACCCCAACAAGATCCATTCAATGCAGGAATGGCCTCAGCCACATTCTCACATGACTCTTAGGGTTTTCTTGGAACTCACCGGTTTATATAGAAAGTTTATAAAGAACTATGTCACTCTTTCCACTCCCCTCACCCCTCAATTTTGGTGATAAACAACATGCATCCAATCTGTTTCACTTATCACATGGGTTCTTGTTCTACCAAAAGAAACTATTCATACCTAAAACTAATGACCTCCGACTCACTTTAGAATTCCATGAATCACAAATGGCCGGACATTCTGGTTGAAGACCAAACTTGGCCAAACTTACAACTTCGTGTTCTTCGCATGGGATTACAAAGGACATCAAGAAAATGATCTTTGAATGTGCCATCTACCAAGGTAACAAATCCCTATCACAAAAATCACCATGGTTATTACAGCCACTAAAAATACCTAAAAAGGTATGGGAAGACATATCTATTGACTATATAACACATTTACCTCCTTCCCATGGACATACTTTTGAAAAACCATGCTACATAACTTGAGCCAAAGTGTGCTACATTGCTTTAGACAAAGCTTGCTACATTACTTGAGCCAAAGTTTGCTACATCGCTTGAGCCAATGCTTGCTACATTACTTGCGCCAAACTTTGCTACATGGCTTGAGCCAAAGCTTGCTACATTACTTGAGCCAAAGTTGCTAACCAATCATTGTCGGCCAAAAACGAGTTTTATTTCCATTGGCACTCCACCAATACACTTTTACGAGTTTTATTTTCATTGGCACCCCACCAATAAAAAAACAGTAAATACACCCGACATCATTACAAACATATACCTATATGCTTATAACAACAAGGTGATTTACAAATCATTTTATCATTCCGAGTTTTATTTCCATTGGCACTCCACCAATACATATACGGTAAATCCACTCCCGGTTGTTACAAACATACCGATATATGTTTCTAACAACTAAGTGATTTACGCTTCACTGCATTATTCTGAGTATTATTTTCATGGGTACTCCACCAATATATAAACGGTAAATCAACTCCTCGTTATTACAAACATACCCATATATGTTTATAACAACAAAGTGATTTACACTTCAGTTCTTCATCCATATCAGAAAATCCACACATTTTCTATCACAGTGCATAAGCTAAAGACTTATCCTTACCTCAGTGAGTGTTGGGTTTGGGTTCTTGGCAAGTTCTCAAGTTCTATCGACACCGCCTCCAACCTTAGGATCTTTCCTCATCCCACCACATAACACAATGTTAGTCATTTATTCCAAATATCACATAAACAACTTATATTGCATTATTTAACCATACAAGATATTCATCATATTTTTAACGTTGTTAAACTATTTTCATCATAAGCTTACAACCATCCAAAACATGCATATTCATTTCATATTTCAACATTAGAAAGTAAACTCATCTTCTACCTCTAGCATTTTACCCATTTTCCATCTTAACCCCATTTGCACTTTAGGGTTTTGGGGTTTTCATGAACCAACCCCCAAACCCTTTCCATTCTAGAAATACTAACTTTAAACCAAGAAATCACAAGATAGAAACAATACAAAACGAACCATAACTCAAAAGGATGAGTTTCCATGGTTTTTCTCATTTTGAGAAGAGATCCATAATACTAACAATGGGTTTTCAAGAGAAGAAGAGAGTTAGAATAGAGAGTTTTACCTCTTCTCAAGCTCTTGAACAAGAATCAAAGCTCCAAGACCTTGGGAATGCTCTCTTCTCTCACTTCTCTTCAATTCTTAACCTAAAATGTATTTTGGGTTTCCCTCATTTAATGCTCTCGTCGGGTTCTCGCTTAAGCGAGCTTATTCTCGCTCAAGCGAGAAAATCCCGCCCATTTTAAAAACTCAGATCTGACCCTCTCGCTCAAGCGAGGGATTCTCGTTCAAGCGAGAATCTCACAGTGTCCACAGCCCAAAGTGCTACTTCTCGCCCAGACGAGATAACTCTCGCTCAAGCGAGAATCTCACAGTATACTCCAGGTTTCACCCTCCCAGGTGAGCCTCTCTCGCCCAGGCGAGAATCTCTCGCTCAAGCGAGAATCCTCCAGTATCTCAGGAGTGATAATATAATTTAAAGACTTAAAATTTGGGGTGTTACAATCCTCCCCCTCTTATAAGAATTTTCGTCCCCGAAAATTAAACATACCTCGAGTCAAACAAATGAGGGTAATCCTCCCTCATCTCCTGCTCAACTTCCCAAGTAGCGTCTCCTTCATCTACTTGACTCCACAACACTTTCACCAATGGAATCTCTTTGCCTCTCAACCTTTTGACACTGGTATCCATGATTCTCACAGGCAACGTCGCAAAAGCCAGGTTGTCATTCAACTCTATCTGGTCCGACTCAACCACATGAGATGGATCCCCAACATATTTTCTCAACTGAGACACATGGAATACATTATGGAGGTTCGATAGTAGTGGAGGTAATGCAATCCGATAAGCCACCGGCCCAATTCTCTTTAATATCGGATATGGTCCAATAAATCGGGGAGTCAGCTTACGAGACTTTAACACTCTACTGATGCCGGTAGTTGGAACAACCCTCATGAAAACATGATCTCCCTCTTCAAACTCAAGGGGTTTCCTTCTCTTATCATGATAGCTTTTCTGCCGGCTCTGGGCGATCTTCATGTTCTCTCAGATTTTCTGGATCTTATCTGTAGTCTCTTGGACTAGCTCGGGCCCCAATATCAAGTTCTCCCCGGTCTCACACCAACTCACTGGAGTTCGGCATTTTCTACCATATAAGGCTTCTAGGGTGCCATCCCAATACTCGAATGGAAGCTATTGTTGTAGGTAAATTCAATCAATGGCAACATACAGTCCCAACTCCCTGGTTGTTCCAAAATACAAGCTCTCAAAAGGTCCTCTAATGACTGTATTGTCCTCTCTGATTGACCGTCCGTCTGCGGGTGGTAAGCTGAACTTAGTTTAAACTTAGTTCCCAAGGCAGATTGCAAACTGGTCCAGAAGTTTGAAGTAAAACCAAGATCTCTATCCGACACAATGCTCGACGGTATCCTATGCAAACGAACAACCTCTAGGATATACAGTTCCGCTAATCGTTCCAGGGAGTATTTCATATTCATCGGCAAGAAATGAGAAGACTTAGTTAACCGATCCACTATTACCCATATCGAGTCATATCCTTTATGAGTCTTCGGGAAACCAGATAAAAAGTCCATGGAGATACTGTCCCACTTCCAAACGGGAATTTCTAGGGATTGTAATTCCCCCTGAAGGTCGCTGATGCTCAATCTTAGCTTTCTGACATACCAAACAACTCGAAACATATGAAGCCACATCTCTCTTCAATCCCGACCACCAAAATAACTTCTTCAAGTCCTAGTACATTTCCGTCGTCCCCGGATGAAAACTCATCTTACTCTTGTGGGATTCCTCCAAAATACTCTTTCGTAATTCCTCATTATGGAGTACACATACCCTACCCTTGTAACGCAACAATCCACTAGGGTCAGATGCGAAATCAGTTTCCTTACCACTTAGCATCAAATCCCGTTTAGCCATTAGCTCAAAATCCTCTACTTGCATCACCCTGATTTGATCGAACAGTTCATTTGTGACCTTAAGCATCCTTAGAATCATACTCTAGGGTTTTATCTGAACTTCCAAGTTCATTACCCTGAATTCTTCAATTAGTTTCCCTTCTCTGATCATCAACGCCGACATGTGCAAGGATTTTCGACTTAGAGCATCGGCCACCACATTGGCCTTTCCCGGATGATACTGCAACCCAAAATCATAATCCTTAAGGAACTCCATCCACCTTCGTTGTCTCATATTTAATTCCTTTTGATCAAATAGGTATTTCAAACTCTTGTCGTCGCTGTATACCTCAAATCTTACACCAAAGAGATGGTGTCTCCAGATTTTTAAAGCAAAGACCACTGCTGCTAATTCCAAGTCATGGGTAGGGTAGTTTTGTTCATGTGTCCTCAACTGTCAAGAAGCATAAGCAACAACCTTCCCTTCTTGCATCAATACACAACCCAAACCTAGCTTGGACGCATCACAGTATACACTGAAGTCCTGATCAGTACAAGGAAGAACCGACATTGGAGCTGTAGTCAACCTTCGCTTCAACTCTTGAAAACTTTCTTCGCAACGAAGTGTCCATACATACGGTTCTCCTTTCCTAGTGAGTTTGGTCAAAGGGTGTGCCAACTTCAAAAACCCCTCAATGAATTTCCGATAATAACTCACCAAACCCAGAAAACTCCTGATCTCAGTGACCGACTTGCGTACCGCCCATTCCATCACCGCTTCAACCTTAGCTGGATTCACTGCCACTCCTTCCTTGGATGTTACATGTCAAAGAAAGTTTACCGATTCTAACCAGAAATCACATTTCGATAGCTTCACATACAACCGATTCTTACTCAGAGTCTCTAGAACAATCCTCAGGTGCTCATCATGTTCCTCTCTGCTCTTGGAGTAAACCAAAATGTCATCAATAAATACCACTACGAATGAATCCAAATACGGATGAAAAATCCGATTCATGTAGTCGGTAAATATTGCTGGAGCATTAGTTACTCCAAAAGGCATGACCAAATACTCGAAATGCCCATACCTCGTTCTAAAAGCAGTTTTAGGAATATCCTCTGCCTTCACTCGAAGTTGGTGGTAGCCCGACCGAAGGTCAATCTTTGAAAACAGCACCGCTCCTCTCAACTGATCCATTAAGTCATCAATTCTGGGCAACGGATACTTATTTTTGATAGTAACCTTATTCAATTGCCTGTAGTCGGTACATAACCGCATGCTACCATCTTTCTTCTTAACCAACAAAACAGGCGCACTCCACAGTGAGACACTAGGACGAATAAACTTCTTTGCCAGTAAATCCTCAACATGCTTTTTCAACTCAGCCAATTCTAACGGTGCCATCCTATAAGGAGCTATAGAGATAGGTCCCGTTCCCGGCACCAAATCGATAGAGAATTCAACTTCGCTTACTGGAGGAAATTCCGGAATATCACCAGGAAATACCTCAGGAAACTCACGGACTATCGGGATGTCCTCAATCTGGGGTTTTTCAAAACCCTCCAGGGATGCCAACAACATAAACATGGCTCCTCCCTCCTTACAAGAAGTCCTGACTTCCTTTGCTGATAACGACTTCATGCTACTAACCTCATCAGAAATCTCATCTAGATTTCAGAATACCACGGTTTTATTAGCGCAATTCAGTACGACACGATTAGCCGACAACTAGTCCATCCATAAAATTAGATCCAACTGGGATAGCGGTAAGCAAATGAAATCCACGGTAAAATTTCTACCGTTTACCACCACCGGACATCGAGACACCACTGTCGACACCACCACAGGTACATCAGTTGGGGTGGATACGACCAAGTCGAAAGGCAACGACTCAGTTTGCAAATTCAGTCTATCCACGCATTCAATAGATACGAAGGAGTGTGTCGCTCCCGAATCAAACAACACTAAAAGAGGAATACTTGCCACCATGCAATTACCTTTTATTAGACCGTCTGCACCTGATGCCTCTGCACCACTCATGGTGAACACTCTACCGGTGGATCGAGGACGTTCAACCCTCACTGCATTCACATTCTGCAGTAGCTTAGGACAGTGCCTTCGGATATGCCCTACTTCTTTGCAATGATAACGGGTTAATGCCATTCCTGGGCATGAGTCTCCAACATGAGCTCAACCACATTTGTTGCACATAGAAGGAAAGTCCGACCGTGATCCCCCAACATCGGAATTAGTCCTCGGCCCATGAGAAGTTAAACCTCTACTACCCGTCGGGAGAGAGTAAGGTTTTCGTCCCTCTTGGAATACCTTGCCCTTGCCTTTCTCATGCGAGAAATTCCTTTGAGGTCTAGAGTGTTTGGGAGGAAGGGGTTTCGGTGTCATCGCTTCATCCACCCTCATGTCATCCTCGACCATTCTGCATTTGTTGACCAAGGTGGCAAAGTCGGAGATCCCTTGATGCCTGAACATCGTCTTCAACTTGGGCTTCAAACCCGATTCAAATTTCGAGCACTTGGACCTTCCGTCCACCTCCAACTCCGAGTAAGGGCAAAATCGGGCCAATTCTTCAAACTTGGCCGCATATTCCCCCACCGACCGGTCACCCTGCTTTAATCTCAGAAACTCCATCTCTTCCTGCCTCCTCAAATCCTCAGGAAAATATTTATGGAGGAATTTCACCTTAAATGTCTCCCAGGAAACCAGCTGTCCCTCTACCTCCATTTGGCGTCGAGTGAATTCCCACCAATTCTCGGCCTCCGTCACCAACATGTAGGTGGCATAAGCCAACTTCTGACCCTCCGTACAGTTCATGGCTCTAAAGATCCGCTCCACCCCTTGGATCCACTCGATGGCAGCTTCAGGAGCAAATCCCCCTGTTAGGTATCAGTGGTTACAATACACCTAGAAGGGGGGGGGGTTGAATAGGTGTAGCGGTTAGAATATCCGCTTTTCGAAAAACAACACTTAATGCTGAAATACACCTAATTAATCGATTAATAGAACAGGGATAATCGATTAACACAAGCAACACAATCGACTTAATCGATTAACAGAATGAGTATAATCGATTAACAAACTTGACTTAATCGATTAAACAGAAACAATAAGCTTAGGCAGATACGATTACTTGCACGACAATTAATCGATAACAAAACGAATTTACAGAGCTTACAGATTTATCAGAGTATTAACAGTATAGCACAGAAACATATTAGCCATTAAATCCACTATACAAGTTTACCGATTAAATGCAATAAAGAGAGAGAGAGAAAAGATCCTGCAACACGAATTTTATCCTGGTTAGTTTGCTTGTCCACTGCAAACTACATCCAGGCCTCCCGGCTGATTTGGGAGATTTTCTTCACTATAATCGAATCAATGTTATTACATACACATCATCCAATTACAACACTTAGACAATACAAAATAATAAAGACTCTTATTCTATGGTTTGACTCCCTTCCTACCGACAAAGAAAACCTTTCTTTCGGCATAGCCCCAGCCAAGAACCTCTGTTCTTTCCTTATCTCTAAGTTTAAACACAATGAAGATACACTCAATGTCTTCGGCAATACGACACCTCGAGATTCCCAATGTTACAACAATTTCTCAATCAAAAAGAAAATAGAGTAAACTTAAGCTATTACAAAGCTTATATCTAACAAGACAACACTTTACTCTAATCACCTAATACAAACTCATGCAATATGAAAATGTATTAGTTTGAAAACAGAATGCATAGAATGTAAAAATATAATCAAGAAGCATCAATAATAAGCATGAACATGTGATATGAAAAGATGAGAAATATATCATGTAATGCACTCAATCCTGAAGCATAGAATTCTCTCTTTTCTAAACTCACAAATGCATTTACAATTAGATGCAACAATTATCACGAAAAATGCTCTAACTTTCTAAAAATGCAACATGCAACTTCTGAGGTTAATTCTGAAAAACGCAGTTTATAAAGAATTAATTCTGAAACCCAGTTAATCGATTAACGAATGCCTTAATCGATTAAACTGTTCAAACAGTTAGATTAATCGATTGACCTATGCCTTAATCGATTAACAACATATTTTCATGTGTAAAAAACTCAAATACGTTATGCACTTAATTCGTACATGTTTAACACTTAGTTTATGCCTAGAATGCACATATACATGTATTTATGTGATGCATGAACATATTATGAATGACATATCTCAAAATGAAAATGATTTAAACAATTTATGCATATGTCTATGTATTAGGTGACTTAAGCCTTAGACTCAACTTAAACTAATCTCTAGTCTAAGCTTAGTACCAATCAGAAGACTTAAGCACGTTGATTTGTTGATGATCTTCAAGATCTTATTCGCACAAGTTGTCCTCATCAAAACCATGACACATAAAGAGAGCTTTCCAAAGTGTTCCTCTTGACATGCACACTTTCACCCCCATGAAACTGGCTGGGATTTATCCTATAGAACTCATCTAACCCTCGATATTCTGCTGGCCCAGGTGGAACTAGTGGATGCGAACTCGGACTTGACGCTGGGTTCTGGTTCAGATTGTGCAAGTTCTCATTGACTTGCTGCAATGCCGCCACCATTTGTGCCAACAATCGTTCGGGACATTCTGACTCGTCCCTCTTCCAGCCATGGGTACCTCTACTCACTCACTGGTCAGAAATAAATTTTTGGCGTAATAACCATGCACAGAACCACTTAGCAATCAGCACAATTCAAACAACCTCAACACATAAAGATTTCAAAGAAGCATGTAAGGCCATATCCTAGGTCGCATGATTAACTATGCTCTGATACCATATTGTAACGACCCAAATTCTATACTTGAAATTTTTTCATTATTTAATTCCAATTCCTTGCATTTAACTATAAATCATAAATTCTAAATGTATACACGTATTCAAAAGGTCCCACTTCTTCCTCACACCCGCTTTGTAAACCAAAAGTAACATACAAAATCCAATAGCAGAAAACATAATTCATATTAATATCATTTAGTAACTGCCGCATACAATTAGCTATGGGTTTCCAAAACACCCACAGCTACATATATCCCGAGTTACTAGTTCCCATGATTAATACCATGTACGAAATCAGTATATAATTACAAAATAATTAATATCAAGTACAACCAATAAGGCTACAAAAGAATGGCTAAGAGACATCAAAATAAAGTCTCTAATGCTCCTAATCAAAAACACCCATGCTCCTTCCACCTACCTGCAATGGGATTAACATTGACAATACACCAAGAAAATATAAAGGAATAAGTCATTAACTCATTATTCATCAATGTAAGTTAATCCACATTTAATAAGATTAAATAAACGGTTTAAAAGTCGAGTTTTCTGAAAAGCCAATTTCAACGTTCGTAGTTTTGAAAAACCATGCTACATAACTTGAGCCAAAGTTTTCTACATTGCTTGAGCCAAAGCTTTCTACATTACTTGAGCCAAAGTTTGCTACATCGCTTGAGCCAAAGCTTGCTACATTACTTGAGCCAAAGTTTGCTACATCGCTTGAGCCAAAGCTTGCTACATTACTTGAGCCAAAGTTGCTAACCAATCATGGTCGACCCAAAACGAGTTTTATTTCCATTGGCACTCCACCAATACGCTTTTATGAGTTTTATTTTCATTGACAACCCACCAATACAAAAACAGTAAATACACCCGACATCATTACAAACATATACCTATATGCTTATAACTACAAGGTGATTTACAAATCACTTTATCATTCCGATTTTTATTTTCAATGGCACTCCACCAATACATATACAGAAAATCCACTCCCGGTTGTTACAAACATACCCATATATGTTTATAACAACTAAGTGATTTACGCTTCACTGCATTATTCTAAGTATTATTTTCATTGGTACTCCACCAATATATAAACGGTAAATCAACTCCTCGTTATTACAAACATACCCATATATGTTTATAATAACTAAGTGATTTACACTTCAGTTCTTCATCCATATCAGAAAATCCACACATTTTCTATCACAGTGCATAAGTTAAAGACTTATCCTTACCACGGGGAGTGTTGGGTTTGGGTTCTTGGCAAGTTCTCAAGTTATACCGACACCGCCTCCAACCTTAGGATCTTTCCTCATCCCACTACATAACACAATGTTAGTCATTTATTCCAAATATCACATAAACAACTTATATTGCATTGTTTAACCATACAAGATATTCATCATATTTTTAACGTTGTTAAACTATTTTCATCATAAGCTTACAACCATCCAAAACATGCATATTCATTTCATATTTCAACATTAGAAAGTAAACTAATCTTCTACCTCTAGCATTTTACCCATTTTCCATCTTAACCCCATTTGCACTTTAGGGTTTTGGGGGTTTCATGAACCAACCCCCAAACCCTTTCCATTCTTGAAATACTAACTTTAAACCAAGAAATCACAAGATAGAAACAACACAAAACGAACCATAACTCAAAAGGATAAGTTTCCATGGTTTCTCTCATTTGAGAAGAGATCCATAACACCAACAATGGGTTTTCAAGAGAAGAAGAGAGTTAGAATAGAGAGTTTTACCTCTTCTCAAGCTCTTGAACAAGAATCAAAGCTCCTAGACCTTGGGAATGCTCTCTTCTCTCACCTCTCTTCAATTCTTAACCTAAAATGTATTTGGAGTTTCCCTCATTTAATGCTCTCGTCGGGTTCTCGCTTAAGCGAGCTTATTCTCGCTCAAGCGAGAAAATTCCGCCCATTTTAAAAACTCAGATCTGACCCACTCGCTCAAGCGAGGGATTCTCGCTCAAGCGAGAATCTCACAGTGTCCACAGCCCAAAGTGCTACTTCTCGCCCAGGCGAGACAACTCTCGCTCAGGCAAGAATCTCACTGTATACTCTAGGATTTCACCCTCCCAGGTGAGCCTCTCTCGCCCAGGCGAGAATCTCTCGCTCAAGCGAGAATCCTCCAGTATCTCAGGACTGATAATATAATTTAAAGACTTAAAATTTGGGGTGTTACACCGCCAACTCTAGGATCTTTCCCATTCTCACCATACAACACAATGTTAGTCATTTATTCCAAATATCACATAAACAACTCATATTGCATTATTTAACTACACAAGATATTTAACACATGTTCCATGTTGCTAAACTACTTTCATCAAAAGTTTACAACATCTAAAACATACATATTCATCTCCTATTTCAACATTAGAAATCTTATTCATCTTCTACCTCTAGCACTTTACCGATTTTCCTTTTAGGGTTTTAGGGTTTTCATGACTAAACCCACGAACCCTCTCCTTTATAGAAATAATAACTCTATACCAAGAGTTTACAAGATAAAATAACACAAAACGAACCATAACTCAAAAGGGTGAGTTTCCATGCTTTCTCTCATTTTGAGAAGAGATCCAACATACCTAAAACAAGTTTCAAAGGGATGAAGAGAGTTAGAATCAAGAGATCTGCCTCTTCTCAAGCTTCTAAATGACTAACAAGCCTTCTTGCTCTTAAAAATGCTCCCTTCTCTCACTTCTCTTTAGGTTAACCCTCATAAATGTGTTCGGGGTCCCCTATTTAATGTAACAGCGTCGGGTTCTCGCTTAAGCGAGAAAGTCCCACCTATTTTAAAAACTCAGATCTAACACTCTCGCTCAAGCTAGGGATTCTCGCTCAAGCGAGAATCTCACAGTCTTCACAGTCCCAAAATGCCATTTCTTGCCCAGGCGAGACAACTCTCGCTCAGGCGAGAATCCTCCAGTATAGCCCAGGATTTCACCCTCCTAAGTGAGGTTTTCTCGCCTAGGCGATGATCTCTCGCTCAAGAGAAACTTCCAGGACAGATACTATAATTTTAAAGACTTAAATTTAGGGTGTTACAAAGGGTCAGATTTGAGTGTCTAAAATGGGTGGGATTTTCTAGCTTGAACGAGAATGAGCTCGCTTAAGCGAGAGCCCGACGAGTGCATTAAATGAGAGAAACCCCAAATACTTTTTTAGGTTAAGAATTGAAGAGAGGTGAGAGAAGAGAGCATCCCCAAGGTCTAGGAGCTTTGATTCTCGTCCAAGAGCTTGAAAAGAGGTAAAACTCTCTATTCCAACTCTCTTATTCTCTTTGAAACACATTCTTCGTATGTTGGATCTCTTCTCAAAATATGAGAAACCATGGAAACTCACCCTTTTGAGTTATGGTTCGTTTTATGTTGTTTTTTTTTCTTGTAAACTCTTGGTTTAGAGTTAGTATTTCGAAAATAGAAAGAGTTTGTGGGTTGGTTCATGAAAACCCCAAAACCCTAAAGTAAAAATGTGGTTAAGTTGGAAAATGGGTAAAATGTTAGAGGTAGAAGATGAGTTTACATTTTAATGTTGAAATATGAGATGAATATGTGTGTTTTGAATGGTTGTAAACTTATGATGAAAGTAGTTTAGAAACATTGGAAATATGCTGAATATATTGTATGGTTAAATAATGCAATATGAGTTGTTTATGTGATATTTGGGATAAATGACTAACATTGTGTTTTATGGTAGGGATGAGGTAAGATCCTAAAGTTGAAGGCGGTGTCGGTGGAACTTGCGAAGTTGCCAAGAACCAAACCCAACACTAACCAAAGTAAGGATAAGTGTTTAACTTATGCACTGTGATAGAAAATGCGTGGATTTTCTGGTTATGAATAATGAAATGATTGTGAATCACTTAATCGTTATAAGCATATATGGGTATATTTTTAATAATGATGGGTGGATTTACTGTTTATGTATTGGTGGAGTGCCAATGAAAATAAAACTCGGGATAATGAAATGAATTGTGAATCACTTAATTGTTATAAGCATATATGGGTATATTTGTAATAATGATGGGTGGATTCACTGTTTATGTTTTGGTGGAGTGCCAATGAAAATAAAGCTCGTTCTTCGCCGACCATGATTGGTTAGCAACTTTGGGTCAAGTAATGTAGCAAGTTTTGGCTCAAGCAATGTGGCAAGCTTTGGCTCAAGCAATGTAGCAAGCTTTGGCTCAAGCAATGTATCAAACTTTGGCTCAAGTTATGTGGTTTTAGGTATATTTAACTCTAAGTTGTTACTTAACCTTATTAAAATGTGGATTAACATATATTGACATTATTTTATGTTAACGACATACTGCTTTGTGTTTTCTGTGTATGGTCAATGTTAATCCCATTGCAGGTAGGTGGAAGATGTAAGGACATTTTGATTAGGAGCTTAGAGGCTTTTAATTTTTTCGGAAGTCCTTATATTCATTCTTTTGTAATATGACTAACTGTATTTTGGACATGAATATTTGTAACTCTGGATATTCGTAGCTATGGGTATTTTGGAGTCCCATGCTAATTGTATGCGGTAGTTACCGAGATGCATGAATGAATTATGATTTTCTGCTATGCAAATGTGTATGTTAATTTGAGATTACGAGATGGGTATGAGTAGGGAAATGAGACTCAACTTAAGTTATTGGTAATTTTTATTTAAACGTTGTATGAAAATGTATAAAGGATGGATAAAATAAGGAAAAAATTTCAAGGGTAGAATCTGGGTCCTTACAATATGGTATCAGAGCATAGTTAAACTTGCGGCCTAGGATATGGCCTTGCATGTTTCTTTGTGATCTTTGTGTGTTAAAATTGTCTGCGTGTGCTAATTGCTAAGTGATTATGTGACCCTTGTTTATACAAGATTTGATTACTGACAAGTGAGTGAGTACAGGTACCCATGGCAGGAAGAGGAAGGGGAAGAGGAAGAGGGACAAGTCAGAATGTCCCAAACGATTTGTTGGCGCAGATGGTGGAAACATTGCAGCAAGTCAATGAGAACTTGAACAACCTGAACCAGAATCCGGCGCCAAGTCCGAGTTCACACCTCTAGTTCCACTAGGACAAGTAGAATATCGAGGTTTAGATGAGTTCTGTAGGAGGAACCCAGTCAGTTCCTTGGGAGATTTGCTCCTGATGCTGCCATCGAGTGGATTCAAGGGGTGGAGAGGATCTTCAGAGCCATGAACTGTTCGGAGGCTCAGAAGTTGGCTTATGCCACCTATAAGCTAGTTACTGAGGCCGAGAATTGGTGGGAGTTCACTCGATGATAAATGGAGGTTGGTGGGAGTTCCTCCATAAATATTTTCCTGCTGATCTAAAGAGGCAGAAAGAGATGGAGTTTCTGAGATTAGAGGAGGGTGATCTGTCGGTGGGAGAATATGCGGCCAAATTTGATGAATTGGCCCGATTTTGCCCTTACTCTGAATTAGAGGTGGACGAAAGGTCCAAGTGTTCGAAGTTTGAATCAGGTTAGAAGCCCAAGCTGAAGACGATGCTTAGGCATCAAGAGATTTCCGACTTTTCTACATTGGTCAACAAGTGTACAATGGTTGAGGACGATATGAAGGCGGATGAAGTGATGGCGCCAAAACCACTTCCTCCCAAACACTCTGGACCTCAAAGGAACTTCTCGCACGAGAAAGGGAAGAGCAAGGTGTTTCAAGAGGAACGAAAACCTTACTCTCGTCCGACGGGTAGTTGGGGTTATACTTCGCATGGGCCGAGGACTCATGCCAATGTCGGGGGGTCACGGTTGAACTCTCCATCTTTGTGTGGCAAATGTGGCCGAACTCATGTCAGTGACTCTAGCCCCAGAATGGCACTTACCTATTTTCATTGCATGGAGGTTGGGCATATCCGAAGACATTGTCCTAAGTTACCGCAGAGTATGAATGCGGTGAGGGTTGAACGACCTCGATCGACAGGCAGAGTGTTCACCATGAGTGGTGCAGAGGCATCGGGTGTAGATGGCATGATAAAAGGTAATTGAATGGTGGCAGGTATTCCTCTTTTAGTGTTGTTTGATTCGGGAGCGACACACTCCTTTGTATCTATTCAATGTGTGGATAGACTGAAATTTCAAATTGAGTCATTGCCTTTCGACTTGGTTGTATCCACCCCAACTGATGTGCCTGTGGTGGTGTCGACAATTGTGTCTCGACGTCCGACAGTGGTAAACGGTAGGGCTTTTACCGTGGATTTAATATGCTTACCACTATCCCAGTTAGATCTAATTCTGGGGATGGACTGGCTATCGACAAATCATGTGGTACTTAATTGTGCTGATAGGACCGTAGTTCAGAAATCCAGATGAGATTTATGATGAGGCTAGTCATATGAAGCCGTTGTCGGCTAAGGAAGTCAGAACTTCCAATAAGGAGGGAGGAGCCGTGTTTATGTTGTTGGCATCCGTGGAGGGTATTGAGAAACCCAAAGTTGAGGACATTCCGATAGTTCGTGAGTTCCCTGAGGTATTTCCTGGTGATATTCAAGAATTGCCTCCAGTGGGAGAAGTTGAATTCTCTATTGATTTGGTACCTGGAATGGGACCCATCTCTATAGCTCCTTATAGGATGGCACCGTTAGAATTGGCTAAGTTGAAAAAGCAGGTTGAGGACTTATTGGCAAAGAATTTTATTCGTCCTAATGTCTCGCCGTGGGGTGCGCCTGTTTTGTTGGTTAAGAAGAAAGATGGTAGTATGCGGTTGTGTACAGACTACCGACAGCTGAACAAGGTTACTATTAAGAACAAGTATCCGTTGCCTCGGATTGATGACTTGATGGACCAGTTGAGAGGAGCAGTAGTGTTATCAAAGATTGATCTTCGGTCAGGATACCACCAACTTCGTGTGAAGTCGTAAGACATTCCTAAAACTGCTTTTAGGACAACGTATGGACATTTTGAATATTTGGTCATGCCTTTTGGTCTAACGAATGCCCCAACAATATTTACCGACTACATGAATCGGA
Organism: Lupinus albus; assembly: GCA_009771035.1. Taxonomy (NCBI): domain Eukaryota; kingdom Viridiplantae; phylum Streptophyta; class Magnoliopsida; order Fabales; family Fabaceae; genus Lupinus; species Lupinus albus. The sequence goes on from CM020015.1 coordinate 3,898,473, forward strand.
TTTTTCATCCGTATTTGGATTCGTTCGTAGTGGTACTTATTGATGACATTTTGGTTTACTCCAAAAGCCGAGAGGAACATGCTGAGCACCTGAGGATTGTTCTAGAACTTCTTAGTAAGAATCAATTGTATGTGAAGTTGTCAAAATGTGATTTCTGGTTGGAATCGGTAAACTTTCTTGGACATGTAATATCCAAGAAAGGAGTGGAAGTAGATCCTTCTAAGGTTGAAGCGGTTATGGAATGGGCGGTGCCCAAGTCAGTCACTGAGATCAGGAGTTTTCTGGGTTTGGCTGGTTATTATCGGAAATTCATTGAGGGATTTTCGAAGTTGGCACTACCATTGATAAAACTCAATAGGAAAGGGGAACCGTATGTGTGGACACTTCGTTGTGAAGAAAGCTTTCAAGAGTCGAAACGAAGGTTGACTACGGCGCCAGTGTTTGTTCTTCCTTGTTCTGATCGGGATTTCAGTGTGTATTGTGATGCATCCAAGCAAGGTTTGGGTTGTGTGTTGATGTAAGAAGGGAAGGTTGTTGCCTATGCCTCTAGACAGTTGAGGACGGATGAGAAAAACTACCCTACCCATGACTTGGAATTAGCTGCAGTGGTCTTTGCCTTAAAAATCTGGGGACACCATCCTTATGACGTGAGATTTGAGGTATACATCAACCACAAGAGTTTGATTTAATTATTTGATCAAAAGGAATTGAATATGAGACAGAGAAGGTGGATGGAATTCCTTAAGGATTATGATTTTGGGTTGCAGTACCATCTGGGAAAGGCCAATGTGGTGGCCGATTCTCTAAGTTGGAAGTCTTTACATATGTCGTCTTTGATGGTTAGAGAAGGGAAACTGATTAAAGAGTTCAGGGATATGAACTTGGAAGTTCAGATAAAGCCTAATATTATGATTTTAGGAATGCTTAAAGTCACCAATGAATTGTTCGAGCAAATCCGGGTAATGCAAGTCGAGGATAGTGAGCTAATGGCTAAACGAGATTTGATGTAAGTGGTAAGGAAACTGATTTCGCATCGGACCCTAGTGGACTGTTGAGTTACAAAGGGAGAGTGTGTGTGCCTCATGATGTGGAATTGCGAAAGAGTATTTTAGAGGAGTCACACAAGAGTAAAATGAGTTTTCACACGGGAACCACAAAGATGTACCAAGATTTAAAAAAACTGTTTTGGTGGACTGGGTTGAAAAAGGATGTGGCTTTGTATGTCTCAAGTTGTCTCGTATGTCAAAAAGCCATGATTGAGCATCAGCGGCCAGCAGGAGAACTTCAATCCCTAGAAATTCCCGTTTGGGAGTGGGATAGTATCTCCATGGATTTTGAATCGGGTTTTCCGAAGACTCAAAAAGGATATGATTCGATATGGGTGATAGTGGATCGGTTAACTAAATCTGCACATTTTCTGCCCATGAACATGAGGTATTCTTTGGAGAGATTGGCGGAACTGTATATCCGGGAAATAGTTCGTTTGCATGGAATACCGTCGAGCATTGTATCAGATAGGGATCCCCGTTTTACTTCTAACTTTTGGGATAGTTTGCATTCCGCGTTGGGGACTAAGTTGAAGTTAAGTTCAGCTTATCATCCACAAACGGACGGTCAATCGGAAAGGACAATACAGTTATTGGAGGATCTTTTGAGGGCTTGTGTCTTGGAACAACCAGGGAGTTGGGATGGCATGTTGCCTTTGATTGAATTTACCTACAATAATAGTTTTCATTCGAGTATTGGAATGGCACCCTTTGAAGCGTTGTATGGTAGGAAGTGCCGAACTCCAGTGAGTTGGTTTGAAACTGGGGAGAACTTGATATTAGGGCCCAAGCTGGTCCAAGAGACGACGAAAAAGATCAAGAAAGTCCGGGAGAATATGAGAACCGCCCCGACTCGGCATAAAAGTTATTACGATAAGAGGCGGAAACCTCTTGAGTTTACTAAGGGAGATCATGTTTTTATGATAGTAGTCCCGACTACCGGGATTGGTAGAGTGTTGAAGTCTCGTAAGATGACTTCGCGATTTATTGGGTTGTATCAAATATTGGAGAGGATTGGGCCGGTAGCTTATCGGAGTGCTTTACCTCCTTTGTTGTCGAATCTCCACAATGTGTTCCATGTGTCTCAGTTGAGGAAATATGTTAGGTATCCATCTCATGTGGTTGAGTCTGATCAGATAGAGTTGAAAGATAAATTGACTTTTACGACGTTGCCTATGAGAATCATGGATACCAGTGTCAAAAGATTAAGAGGGAAATATATTTCCTTGGTGAAAATATTGTGCAGCCAAGTAGACGAAGGGGATGCTACTTGGGAAGTGGAACGTGAGATGAGGGAAAATTACCCTCATCTGTTCGAATCGAGGTATGTTTAATTTTCGAGGACGAAATTTCTTATAAGAGGGGGAGGATTGTAACACCCTAAATTTAAGTCCTTAAAATTATAGTATCAATCTTGGAATTCTCGCTTGAGCGAGGGATTCTCACCTGGGCGAGAGAGGCTCACCTGGGAGTGTGAAATCCTGGGCTATACTGAAGGATTCTATCCTGAGCGAGGGTTGGCTCGCTTGAGCGAGAGTTGGCTCGCCTGGCCGAGAAAGGCTCACCTGGGAGGGTGAAATCCTGGGCTAAATGAAAGGATTCTTGCCTGAGAGAGAATTGGCTCGCTTGAGCGAGAGTGGTCTCGCCTGAGCGAGAGATTGGCTCGCCTGGGCGAGAAAAATGATATTTTTGGACTTGTCGAGGCTGTAAGATCCTCGCTTGAGCGAAAGATGCCTCTCATGGGCGAGAGGGTCAGATCTGAGTTTTTATAATGGGCGGTATTTTCTCGCTTGAGCGAAAATGAGCTCGCTAAAGCGAGAGCCCAACGAGTGCATTAAATGAGAGAAACCCCAAATACATTTTTAGGTTAAGAATTGAAGAGAGGTGAGAGAAGAGAGCATTCCCAAGGTCTAAGACCTTTGATTCTCGTCCAAGAGCTTGAGAAGAGGTAAAACTCTCTATTCCAACTCTATTCTTCTCTTTGAAACCCATTCTTGGTATGTTGGATCTCTTCTCAAAATATGAGAAACCATGGAAACTCACCCTTTTGAGTTATGGTTCGTTTTATGTTGTTTTTTTTCTTGTGAACTCTTGGTTTAGAGTTAGTATTTCGAAAATGGAAAGAGTTTGTGGGTTGGTTCATGAAAACCCCAAAACCCTAAAGTAAAAATGTGGTTAAGTTGGAAAATGAGTAAAATGTTAGAGGTAGAAGATGAGTTTACATTTTAATGTTGAAATATGAGATGAATATGTGTGTTTTGAATGGTTGTAAACTTATGATGAAAGTAGTTTAGAAATATTAGAAATATGATGAATATCTTATATGGTTAAATAATACAATATGAGTTGTTTATGTGATATTTGGGATAAATGACTAACATTGTGTTATATGGTAGGGATGAGGAAAGATCCTAAAGTTGGAGGCGGTGTCGGTGGAACTTGCGAAGTTGCCAAGAACCAAACCCAACACTCACCAAGGTAAGGATAAGTCTTTAACTTATGCACTGTGATAGAAAATGCGTGGATTTTATGGTTATGAGTAATGAAATGATTGTGAATCACTTAATCGTTATAAGCATATATGGGTATGTTTGTAATAATGATGGGTGGATTTAGTGTTTATGTATTGGTGGAGTGCCAATGAAAATAAAAATCGGGATAATGAAATGAATTGTGAATCACTTAATTTTTATAAGCATATATGGGTATGTTTGTAATAATGATGAGTGGATTCACTGTTTATGTATTGGTGGAGTGCCAATGAAAATAAAACTCGTTCTTAGCCGACCATGATTGGTTAGCGACTTTGGGTCAAGTAATGTAGCAAACTTTGGCTCAAGCAATGTAGCAAGCTTTGGCTCAAGCAATGTAGCAAGCTTTGGCTCAAGCAATGTAGCAAACTTTGGCTCAAGTTATGTGGTTTTAAGTATATTTAACTCTAAGTTGTTACTTAACCTTATTAAAATGTTGATTAACGTATATTGACATTATTTTACGTTAACGACTTACTCCTTTGTGTTTTTTGTGTATGGTCAATGTTAATCCCATTGCAGGTAGGTGGAAGATGTAAGGACGTTTTGATTAGGAGCTTAGAGGCTTTTAATTTTTTTGGAAGTCCTTATATTCATTCTTTTGTAATATGACTAACTGTATTTTGGACATGAATATTCGTAACTCTGGATATTCGTAGCTATGGGTATTTTGGAATCCCATAGCTAATTGTATGTGGTAGTTACCGGGATGTATTAATGAATTATGATTTTCTGCTATGCAAATGTGTATGTTAATTTGAGATTATGAGATGGGTTTGAGTAGAGAAATGAGACTCAACTTAAGTTATTGGTAATTTTTATTTAAACGTTGTATGAAAATGTATAAAGGATGGATAAAATAAGGAAAAAATTTTAAGGGTAGAATCTGGGTCCTTACATCTCGCTCAAGTGAGAATTGCCCAGTATTTCCCAGACCTTCAGAGTTTCACTACACTTAGGGAAAATAGAATTTAGGGTGTTATAGAATCGACAAAGTTGTGACTTATGCTTTACAATCAAGATCCTTGCTACTCAAGCGAGCAAGGAGAATCTAGTGAGGTGCAATCATTTGAAACTAATTCTGAAAATTTTGATACATATGATGAACTTTATGGTGCATATGTGGAATCACATGAAGAGCTACAGAAATTATCTATAATTAACATAAACAGAAAAAGAGTCATACTTTTACATCAAAAGAAATTGGTTGAAATGCAAAACTAACTAGATGAACTAAATTTAGAAAATGACACTCTTGATCTTTTATATGCTTGTGCTTCATGTGATAGTTCTTCAAAGTTAAATAAGACATCTATATGTGAAAAATGCAAGGATTTAGAAGCTGTAAATTTCGTTTTAAATTAGAAATTGCAAGTTTCACATATAGTAGTCAAAACTTGGACAATTTACTTGCTAATTCATGGAACGTATTTAACCGGGCTGGTTTAGGCTTTAATCGTGCTAACAAAAGAAGATCATGTAGAAAACAAGTAGTACATGATTAGTTGCACCAAAGTTTACCTACTTGCTTCTATTGTGGAATATATGGTCATATGTCTTTTTCTTGTAATATAAGAAAGCATGGTGTGTCGAGTGGCCGATTTGTATGGATACAAAAAGGACTAGTTCCGAAGGTTACTAACAAGTAGGGGCTCAACATAAATTGGGTAACTAAAATTGGCAAGTAATTTTATTTTTTAGGTGTGCCTTAGAATGCATGGACATCATTGTACATAGACAACATGTATTCAAGGCATATGACGGGTGACAAGTCACAATTTCTAGACCTATCACTAAAGGAAAATGGTTATCTCACTTATGGACCTAAAAATTGAGGGAAACTACTTGTAGTATGCAAGATAGGTTATGCTTCGCAAGTAACAATTAACAACGTGCTTTATGTGGAAGGTTTGGAGCAAAACTTGCTAAGCTAAGGCAACTTTGTGACAAAGGTAACAAAGTATCCATTGATTCCAAGTGTTGTATAATTCACAATGGTATATACAATAAAGTTAAGTTTATAGGCCACTGAATAAATAACATCACTACGCCAGATACGTAAATCAACAGTGCACATAGTACATAGTATGCTTTAACATAGATTATGCGGGCTCTATTGTATATTATACATACAACAGTGCCACCTCCAATAAGAGAAGTTATATATTTGACAAATGTAATAGCACCGACTACATTGAGTGTTATCGTATAACTAATATTTTACAACGCTACTTAAAATGAGCGTTGTTAAATAAATCACATTCTATAGCAGACATTGTAAGGAACTTTGTGGTATTAATCACATACAACAGCGTCCATTACAATGCGCATTGTTGTATATAACATATACAATAGTGCACATTGTAAGTAAAGGAGCTATGTTGTATGTAATCAATACCACAACATTGAATAAAAGGAGTGTTGTTGTATGTTATCTATACCACAACGCGGATCACAATGAGTAATGTTGTATATATTACATATAAAGTCGTTCAATTTAAGCAGCGGTCAGTTTACGCAACACTCAATTTAACAGCCCCTTTTTAGTCTGTGAAGTTATATGTTTCAAATACAATAGCGCTTGCCAGATCTCCTCCTAGCCTGCATTGTTGATTTGTACACTAATACCACCATATACATTCTCCACAACACAAACATATATATTCCAACTAGCAATACATTATCAATAGCACAAACACAATATCCATAGCAGTAACTATATTCAAGCTAGCAAAGACGAATAGACACATTATCACAATATCATGCTAAATTATATTTGTATTATTAACATCAATACAATAAAAATTGCAAACGAAGAATATAATGTCAAATATGTTTTGGCAGAGTGCATAAAATTAAAAATAATATACGTACATTGTATGCAAATTACAAACAAGCAAAATTGTGCTATAATTATACAAAGACATGCATCTACTTTTTCCTTTTTTTGATAGTTTTTGGCTTGTAATATCATTGTCTTTTCAACAACAATTTGATTCACCCAAAGTCCCTCATCGTGATCATCTCTTGTCTATCAATCATCATTTGTAGTTGTTCCGCTCTCACGTGATAGTAATGTCCCAAAAAAGGAAGAAGGTTAATATATACCATATTTGATTAGTTGTACATAAAGATATTAAATCTAAAAGTATAAGCATTCACAGTATATCAATTTATATCCCTATATTCTAAATAGTGTGTTGCTAAAGAAATATTTGAAAAAACTTAGAAACTAGTTAAGGATTTAAAATGAAATTAGTTAGCGTGAAAAGGTTTATGATGTTAGTATTGGGATATTGTGAGAATGTCATTTTGAATTTATTTTTATTTTCTCAAGCACTAATTATTGTTCACAAATAAGGGTGGCAAATGGATGGATTTTGATGGGTTTGGATTTGGATGAAAATGGATGGGTTTGGATATGGATAAAATTGAATGGATGAAAATGCATCCATCAATCCATATAAATCCATTTAAATCATATTTTAAGTTATCCAATCCATCCATATCCAATGAATTATAATCCATTCAATCAATCCATGACTCCATTTTTATAGATTTGGATGGATGAATATCGAATTCATGACTCCATTTTTATAGATTTGGATGGATGAATATAGGTTTCCAAAATACCCATAACTTCAAATATCTAGAGTTACAGATATCCATAATTTATTGCCCATGGTTAAAAATAGTCAGCTCAACATTTAGTCAGTTAGATTACAAAAAAGAAGATAGAGAATCCAGAACAAAGAGCCCTAATCATGACATCATCAAATCTTTCGCTTACCTACAATGGGATTATCATAAACAATACAAGAAATACAAGGGAGTAAGTCATCAGACACGTTAATAACATTATACAATAATCCACATTTTTATATACAAATAAGCATTGAAGTAAAACATAGTTTACCACATACATACACATACGTATCATTAATTTCCCTTTTTAATACGCATCTTCCGTATTATCAATTCATTACACACTTATCTAGATACCTTTACAAAATATATTTACTCAATCCATTCATAAGACTCGTTAACCTTATCAAGTACCATTCATTCTAAATCATCCAATACTACATAGGGCAAGTGTACACCACAAAGGTGATCCAATACCACACAGGGCAAGTCTGTAAGGACCCAAATTCTACCCTTGAAATTTTTTCCTTATTTTAATCCAATTTCATGCATCTTCCTATAAATTACATTTATCAATTGAATAATCTTACTTTAAAATCTCACTTTCCTCTTCACACTCAATCCATAAACTAATAACCACATGCACATTCATTTGAAAGAAAAACATAATTCATATTAATATAGTTACAAATAGTCAGTTTCAGAATACAATCAATTAGGTTACAAAAAGAATGGACAAGAGGACTTCACAAACACAAAAGCTTCTAAGCTCCTAATCAAAACATCCTTACTCCTTCCACCTACCTACAACGGTATTAACATTGACCATACACAGAAAACAGAAAGGAGTAAGTCGTTAACGTAATAATTGTCAATGTACATTAATCCACATTTTAAAAAAGGTTAAGTAAACAATTTAAAATCAATTATACTTAAAATTGTTTTCTTCGTTTATACTTTTGAAAACCATGCTACATAATTTGAGCCAAAGCTTGCTACATCTCTTGAGCCAAAGCTTGCTACATCTCTTGAGCCAAAGCTTGCTATATCGCTTGAGCCAAAGCTTGCTACATCGCTTGAGCCAAAGCTTGCTACATCGCTTGAGCCAAAGCTTGCTACATCGCTTGAGCCAAAGCTTGCTACATCGCTTGAGCCAAAGCTTGCTACATTACTTGAGCCAAAGTCGCTAACCAATCATGGTCGGCTAAAAACAAGTTTTCTTTTCATTGACACTCCATCAATTCATAAACAGTAAATCCACACCATCATTATTACAAACATACCCATATATGCTTATAATAATTAAGTGGTTCACAACTCAATTCATTATCCACAACCAGCAAATCCACGCATTTTCTATCACAATCCATAAGTTAAGACTTATCCTTACCTCGGCGAGTGTTGGGTTTGGTTTTTGGCAACTTCACAAGTTCCACTAACACCACCTCCAACTTTAGGATATTTCCTCATTCCCACCATATAACACAATGTTAGTCATTTATTCCAAATATCACATAAACAACTTATATTGCATTATTTAACCATACAAGATACTCATCATATTGTCAATGTTTCTAAACTACTTTCATCATAAGTTTACAACCATCTAAAACATGCAAATTCATCTCATATTTCAACATTAGAATGCATACTCATATTCTACCTCTAGCATTTTACTCATTTCCCTCTTTAACCATATTTTCACTTTAGGTTTTTGGGGTGTTCATGAACCAACCCACAAACCTTTTCCATTCTTGAAATACCAACTCTAAACCAAGAGTTTACAAGATAAAAACAACATAAAACGAACCATAACTCAAAAGGGCGAGTTTCCATGGTTTTTCACATTTTGAGAAGAGATCCAACATACCCAAAATGAGTTTCAAAGAGAAGAAGAGAGTTAGAATCAAGAGTTTTACCTCTTCTCAAGCTTTTAGATGAGTATCCAAGCTCCTTGCCCTTGGAAAAGCTCTCTTCTCTCACCTCTCTTCAATTTTTAACCCTAAAGTGTGTTTGGGGTTTCTGATTTAATGTTATCTCGTCGGGTTCTCGCTTAAGCGAGCCAATGTTATCCCGTATAGCCCAAAATTTCTCCCTTCCAGGTGAGCCTTCCTCACCCAGGCGAGAATCCCTCGCTCAAGCGAGAATCCCAGGACTGATACTATAATTTTAAAGACTTAAATTTAGAGTGTTACAAAGTCTACACCCAAAAGGTGATCCAATACCACACAGGGCAAGTCTACACCACAAAGGTAATCAAATACCACAAAGGGCAAGTCTACACAACAAAGGTGATCCAATACCACACCGGGCAAGTCTACACCACAAAGGTGATCCAATACCACACCGGGCAAGTCTATACCACAAAGGTGATCCAATACCACACAGGGCAAGTCTACACCACAAAGGTGATCCAATACCACACCGGGAAAGTCTACACCACAAAGGTGATCCAATACCACACAGGGCAAGTCTACACCACAAAGGTGATCCAACACAATTTAATCCATAACAATGCATTCTCTAGCATCATACTACCTCATAAACATACCCTTTTCACATCACATCATATATAATGGAAACACTTATCCCTTACCTTGGTGAGTGTTGGGTTTGGTTCTTGATAACTTTGCAAGTTCCTCCGATTCCGTCTCCAACCTTAGGATCTTTACTCATCCCCACCACACAACAACATAATCAGTCATTTACTGACAATAACACACAATAACTCATAATATGCTTATTCAACCACATAAGGTTCACATTTTAGCAAAGGTTTCCAAGACTATGTCAAGTTGGATTTTATACAAATAAAAACATATACAACAACTCCTACTCAACTTCACAACCCATAAACCACCTTTTCCAACCCAACATTTTCCTTTTTAAAACCATTTTCGTTTTAGGGTTTGGGGTTTTCGTGAATCAACCACAAACCATTCCCCTTTCCGAATACAAACTCTAAACCATGAGATTTCAAGGAGAAGGTTAGATAAAACGAACCACAACTTCAAAGAGAGGGTTCTAGGGATTTTCCAATGATAAGAGAAGAGATCTAATAAACATTATGGAGATTCAAGACTAGATAGAGTGTCAAAATCCAATGATTTACCTATTCTCTAGCTTCTAGTAGATTCCACACGAATCCTTGCTCCCAAAATCGCCTCTACTTCTTTCTCTCTCAAAGATTCTAACCCTAGAAGTGTTTGGGGTTCCTATTTTAAAGTTGAATCGTCGGGTTCTTGTAACACCCCAAATTTTAAGTCTTTAAAATTATAGTATTAGTCCTGGGATCCTCGCTTGAGCGAGAGATTCTCGCTTGGGCGAGAGAGGTTCACCTGGGAGGGTGAAATCCTGGGCTATACTGGAGGATTCTCGCTTGAGCGAGAGTTGTTCGCCTGGGCGAGAAATGGCATTTTGGGGTTGTTGACACTGTGAGATTCTCGCTTGTGCGAGAATCCCTCGCTTGAGCGAGAGGGTCAGAGTTGAGTTTTTAAAATAGGCGGGATTTTCTCGCTTGAGCGAGAGAAAGCTCGCTGAAGCGAGAACCCGACGAGAACATTAAATGAGGGAAACCCCAAATACATTTCTAGGTTAAGAATTGAAGATAGGTGAGAGAAGAGAGCATTCCCAAGGTCTATGAGCTTTGATTCTTGTTCAAGAGCTTGAGAAGAGGTAAAGCTCTCTATCCTAACTCTCTTCTTCTCTTGAGAACCCATTTTTGGTATTATGGATCTCTTCTCAAAGTATGTAAAACCATGGAAACTCTCTCTTTCGAGTTGTGGTTCGTTTTATGTCGCTTGTACCTTGTAAACTCTTGGTTTTGAGTTAGTATTCCAAGGATGGAAACCGTTTGTGGGTTGACTCATGGGAACCCCAAAACCCTAGAGAGAGAAAATGTGGTTAGAGAGGAAAAATGGGTAAAACACTAAATGGAAATCGTTTTATGTATGCTTTAGATGGTTGAAAACTAATAATGGAAATAATATAGAATCATTGAAAATATGATAAATGCCTTGTATGGATGAATAATGCAATATAAGTTATTTAATTGCTATTTGGAATGAAAGACTAACATTGTGTGTTATGTGGTGGGAATGAGGAAAGATCCTAAGTTTGGAGGTGGTGCCGGTGGAACTTAAGAAGTCGCCAAAAACCAAACCCAACACTCGCCGAGGTAAGGATAAGTCTTTAATTTATGCATTGTGTTGGAAAATGCGTGAATTTGCTGTTATGGATAATGAATAAAATGTGAATCACTTAGTCATTATTAACATATATGGGTATGTTGATAATGATGAGAAGTGAATTTACGGTTTATGTATTGGGGGAGTACCAATGGAAATAAGACTCGAAATGAAATCATGAAATGTAAATCACTTTGTAGTTATAAGCATACGTGGATATGTTTGTAATGATGACGGGTGTATTTATCATTTTTGTATTGGTGGAGTGTCAATGGAAATAAAACTCGGGATAAAGCAATAAATTGTAAGTCACTTTGTAGTTACAAGCATATATGTTATGTTGTAATGATGTCGGGTGCATTTATTGACTATATATTGGTGGAGTGCCAATGGAAATAAATCTCGGATAAAACAATAAACTGTAACTCACTTTGTAGTTACAGGCATATACGCTATGCTGTAATGATGTCGGGTGCATGTATTGTCCATTTATTGGTGGAGTGCCAATGGAAATAAAACTCAGATAAAACAATAAATTGTAAGTCACTTTGTAGTTACAGGCATATACGCTATGCTGTAATGATGTCGGGTGCGTTTATTGTCTATTTATTGGTGGAGTGCCAATGGAAATAAAACTCGGAAACAAAGTAATAAATGGTAAATTACTTAGTCATTACAAATATATATGGGTATGTTTGTAGTTATGACGAGTGGATTTATGGTTTATGTATTGGTGGAGTGCTAGTGAAAATAAAACTCGTTTTAGCCGACCAGAATGGGTTAGCGACTCTAGCTCGAGTTATGTAGCATGGTTTTTGCAAACGTACAGATGACGAAAATGGTTTTTCGTGGATTTAATTTATATCGTTGTTTAAACCTATTAAATGTGGACTAACTTACATTGAAGTTTTATTGAATTAATGACTTATTCCTTTGTGTTGTTTGTGCATGGTAAATGTTAATCCCATTGCAGGTAGGTGGACGGAGAAAGGATGATTTTTGAGTAGGAGATTAGGGACCTTTGTTTTGATGTCTCTTTATCCATTCTTTTGTAACTTTAATTGATTGTAATTGAAGTAACTAATTGTACTATGAATACTATTTTTGTACATGATATTGATCATGGAGACTTGTAACTCGGGATATTTGTAGCTATGAGTGTTTTGGAAACCCATAGCTAATTGTATGCGGTAGTTACTAGGTTATATTAATATGAATTATGTTTTTCTGCTATCGGATTGTGTATGTACTTTTGGTTCATAGATCGGGTGTGAGGATGAAGAGAAAGATCTTTTAAATAAATTTATTCACTTGGTAATTATGATTTATCGTTAAATGCATGGAATTGGATTAAATAAGGAAGAATTTTCAATGGTATAAAATCGGGTTGTTACATTTCTCGCTCAAGCGAGCCACATCTCGCTCAAGCGAGAATCCTGCAGTGTACCCCAGATTTTCCTTGGTTACAAAGTTTTAGGAAAATTAAACTTAGGGTGTTACACATTGTAATCAGTGTTGTGGTATATGTTACATTTAACACTATGTGCTAATTATAATTAGCACTACTGTGTGTAATATATACCACAACACTGATTACAATGAGCGTTGTTGTATATGTTACATATAACAATGCTCAAATTAAGCAGCTCTCAGTTTATACAGTGCTCAATTTATGTAGCGCTCAATTTAACAGCGCCCAATTTAGTTTGTGTTGTTATATGTTTCAAATATGACAATGCTTGCTAGATCTCCTCCTAGTATGCGTTGTTGATTTATATACTAATATCAGCATATACATTCTCAACAACATACTCTCAACATCATAGACATATATATTCATAGCAGTAACTATATTCAAGCTAAAATAGACACTGATACACATTAATACAATATCATGATAAATTATGTTTTTATTATTATCATCAATACAATACAAATTGCAAACGAAGAATATCACACCAATTATGTTTTGGTAGAGTGCATAAAATTACAAATAATATAAGTACATTGCATGCAAATTGCAAACAAACAAAATCATGCTATAATTATACAAAGACATGCATCTACTTTTTCCTTTTCTTTGATGATTTTTGGCTTGTAATATCATTGTCTGTGGGAACAAAAAAGGATCACACGAAAGTGATGTCCCAAAAAAGGATCATCTTCAACATCAATATCTTTATATTCTTGGTCATTAATATTATTGAGGATTACATTGTTAATCAAAAGAACAATGGACCATTTCATATTTGTTGGGTCATTAACATAGAATATTTGTTGAGCCTGTGATACTACAATAAATGGCTCATATTTATATCCTGGCCTAATAAGATCCACCTACATGAACGCTAACTCATCAACTCGAAAACCATTATTTTTATCAACCTATATACAACAAAAAACGGACAACTGAAACATTGTGTAATCCAATTCCCATATATGTTTAATGACCCCAATATATGACACATTTTCATATATTGGGTTTTATCTTTGGCACTTGACATATGTAAAGTTCGAGCAACAATAGTCACACCACTATTTTGAATTTTACTTTGATCATCTTGTTTTTTCGTATAAAATGTGAACCCATTAATTAGGTAAGAAGTTTAGGATGACATGAATATTCATAACACTGGCTAAACCTTTAAATCTTTCAGAAACCAAATGCGCATTTATATTCAACTCCTCAACAATGTGATTTTTAGCCACTATATGAAACACAGATTATGCTCGTTAGAAATCATATTTTCATCCTTACTTGGGTTAGACTTCCTAAGCATCTCCTTGTGTCTTTCAACATATGGCTCAACCTCGTCGACATTACGTAAAACATTCAAGTGTGCTTGTTCTAATTCAGTTCCTGATATAGTTAATATTTCATTCCCAATATATTCCTTCACCAAATGTTCTTTTTGTATACCGAGGCTTTGGAATGTCAATGAAATCACCATATTCAAGGTATCCTGATATGCTTGTTTAAACATGAACTTCGTTTCTCAAATTAAACCATCAAATATTGTTAACTAGTTTTAGAGAAACAAGGTTTGGAAACTTGTTCCTCGACCTATGAGTAGGCATGTGATATGAACTCGATGGGTCTTCAAGAACAAATCGGATGAGAATGGTATAATCGTAAGTAACAAAGCTAGACAAGTGGCCTAAGGGTACAACAAGGAAGAAGGTATAGACTTTGATGAAACATCCACTCCAGTTGGTAGGCTTGAAGCTATAAGGTTATTGCTTGCATATGCACGTTCTTTAAATTTTTAGTTTTTCAAATGGACGTAAAGAGTGTCTTCCTATGGCCTTAAGCAAGCTCCTAGGCCTGGTAGGATCGTTGAATAAGATATCTCATTGAAAAAGGCTTTATTAATTCAAAGATTAACACTGTACTATTCATAGAAAAAATAGATCATCACACATTACTTGTTTAAATATATGTAGACGATAGTATTTTTTGTTCTACTAATGAGATTTTGTATAGTGAATTCGGTAAGATGATGCAAGGTGAGTTTGAAATGTGCATGATGGGAAAGTTGAACTACTTTCTCGGACTTCAAATCAAACAACTCAAGGATAACATATTTGTTAGTCAATCCAAATATTACAGAAATTTGCTGAAACGATTTGAGATAGATAGATTTACAGCTATTTCCACTCCAATGGGTTCAGGAACATACATCTATGCTGATGAAGCTGTAAAATGCATAGATATTTCAATGTATTGAGGTATGATTAGGTCCCTTTTTTATGTTAATACAGTAGAGCTGATATAATGTTTAGTGTTTTCTTATGTACATGTTATCAATCAAAACCTAAAAAGTCACATATTGTTTTCGTAAAAAGGACAGTGAAATATTTAAAAAGCATAACTGATGTTGGATTATGGTATCCAAAAGGAAGTTTATATGACTTGGTGGGATATTCAGACTCATATTTTGCTGGATACAAAACTGAGAGTAAATGTGCTAGTGGTACTTGTCATACATTAGGAAATGCATTAGTCTCTTGTCTTGTAAAAATCAAGTTTATGTTGCTCTAAGTATTGTGGAGGCATAATACATTGCAGCATGTAGTTATTGTGCCCAAGTGTTGTGACTTACACAACAGTTGCAAGACTATGACTTGGACATAGGATGCATTCCTTTAAAGTGTGACAATGTCAGTGCTATCAACCTCCTAAAGAATCCTATAATGTATTTCTGAACAAAATATATTGATATAAGGCATCACTTCCTTAGGGACCTTGTCCAAAAATATGATGTACTCTCATAGTTTGTTTACATAATATATTAACCAATTAGCAGATATCTTTACAAAACCTTCTGCTAAAGAACCCTTTTATAAAATTAGACAAGAATTAGGCATTGTTTATAAAGCTAACCTGTCTTAAACATGTCCACGTGATTATATGTTTTTTTCATTATATGCATTTTGTGCCTACGTGTGCTTAAACATGCTTTTAATTGCTTAAATTTTCATATTCTTGGGTATGTAATCAATTACTGCATGAGAGTAAATAATTACCAAGCATCAAATGCTTGAGGAATTCAACAACTAAGATCAGTAACCGATTCCTCAAAGGAGTAACTGATTATGGGATGAGGTAGTAAGTTAGGGTAACCAATTACTCTAGAGAGTAACCGGTTACTCAAAAATGAATTTCTGAATATTAGGTATTTTCACATTCTATAACTGATTACTCTATTTGATTAATCGATTACTTTATGCATGTTTTAAAATATTTCTTCCCATTTTTAAAACACTTCATCCTCTTCCTCAAACTCCTCTACTCGTGGTCACCCCCTCCACTTCCAAAAACTACATTTCTTGGTCGCTTTACTTGAAATTTGTGGTATTTCATGACATTTTCATTTCCAAACACATTCTAGCCACTTGTTTCAAGTTTGCAGGACTAAATCAAAAATTCCTAAATCTCAAAATCTCAAAACCTGGATTCTGAAATTCACGGTTTCTTCATTGAGAACCAATAAGCAACATACCAACGCTTCTCGGAGGAAGCAACAAACTTCTTTAGAGGCTAATCCGTTGAATTTGGAATGCCTTCCAATAAATGATGAGCAACGAACCATGTTCAGAGATCATTTTCTTGGGAGACCATTGTTTTCTCATAAGTATGGTAAGTTACATTCTTTTAAGTCTGTTGATTTCCATTTCCCTACCCGCCTTAGGCAACAAAACTTGTTTGAGTTCTACGAGGAACACTACGCCTACTACCCAGAACTTGGCGGGTATTTTATTGCAACCTGAACATTGTCTTAGACTTGAGACCTTTCAGTTCAATGTTTTTTAATATACCATGCATAGATGTTGTAGTTGGATTTGGAATTTAATGTTCATGGGAGGACTACCATAGAAATGATTTCTATTGCTCTACGTGTAGATTTTCTAAGAGGGAAATAGAAGTGCGTATAAAGAGGAATTTAGGTGAAATTATTAAGAGTCGAGGTATCCTCTCTGTTGGAAATCTTAATCTAGAGGGTCGTTTGTAGCATTATTTTCTCAGGTATGTTGTGGTTTAAAAAATTTCCTTTCATTCGCAAATATATGATATGTGTAACACCCTAAATTTAAGTCTTTAAAATTAAAGTATTAGTCCTGGAAGTCTCGCTTGAGCGAGAGATTCTCGCCTGAGCGAGAAAGGCTCACCTGAGAGGATGAAATCTTGGGCTATACTGGAGGATTCTTGCCTGAGCGAGAATCCCTCTCTTGAGCGAGAGCGTCAGATCTGAAATTTTAAAAAGGTGGGATTTTCTCGCATGAGCGAGAATGGGCTCGCTTGAGCGAGAACCCGATGACTCATCTTTAAAATAGAAACCCCAAACACATTTTAGGGTTAGAACTTTGAAGAAAAGAGAGAGATGAGAGCTTTTCAAGAGCAAAGAGCCTTAGGACTCATCTTAGAGCTTTAGAAGAGGTAAACCTCTTGTTCCTAACTCTTCTTCTTCCTCTCTAACTTGTTTTGGGTAGGTTGGATCTCTTTTCAAAACATGAGAAACCATGGAAACTCATCCTTTAGAGTTATGGTTTGTTTTATGTTGTTTTTCTCTTGTAAACTCTTGGTTTAGAGTTGGTATTTGATGAATGGAAAGGTTTTGTGGGTTATTCATGAAAACCCCAAAAAACCCCAAAATGAGAATATGAGTAAAAAGAGAAATTGATGAAATGTTTGATGTGGATGATGAGTTGTGCATTAATGTTGATATATGAGATGAACATGTATGTTTATATGTTGGGAAACTTGTATTGAAGTAGTTTTGGAAATCTTGAAAATATGTGAATCCCTTGTATGTTTGATAATGAAATACGAGTTGTTTATGTTTTATTTTGAATAAATGACTGACATTGTTGTTATTGGTGGAAATGAGGAAAGATCCTAAGGTTGGAAGAAATCGCGGAGGAGACTTTTAAAGTTACTCGGAACCGATCCCCAACACTCACGAAGGTAAGGGATAAGTGTCTCTAAATCATACTCGCTGATGTGAATGAGGTATGTGAAAGAAGTAATGTGTTTGTAATAATACTGTTGATACCCTACCCAAAGTGGTAGCGGATTATTGTTGTTACCCTACCCGGAGTAGTAGTGGATTATTGTGGTTATCCTACCCGGAGTGGTAGTGGATTATTGTGGTTATCCTACCTGAAGTGGTAGTGGATTATTGTGGCTGTTCTACCCGTAGTGGTAGTGGATTATTATAAACTCGACCTGCCCGATGTGGTATGGATAATAACTCGACCTGCCCGATGTGGTATGGATAATAACTCGACCTGCCCGATGTGGTATGGATAATAACTCGACCTGCCCGATGTGGTATGGATAATAACTCGACCTGCCCGATGTGGTATGGATAATAACTCGACATGCCCGATGTGGTATGGATAATAACTCGACCTTCCCGATGTGGTATGGATAATAACTCGACCTGCCCGATGTGGTATGGGGATAACTCGACCTGCCCGATGTGGTATGGGGGATATCTCGACCTGCCCGATGTGGTATGGGAATAACTGGACCTGCCCGATGTGGTATGGGAATAAACTCGACCTGCCCGATGTGGTCTGGGAAATGAAATCGATGAATACGATTAAGGGTGAATATGAAGGATGAAAATGAGGATGTGAAGGATAAAAGAGATATTCATGTTGTAGGATATATATTATGGGATATATATATACTATATGGTGAATATGAATGATGAGAAATGAGAATGTCAGAATAAAAGTAATATGCATGCTATAGGATATATATTATGGGATATATATACTATAGGGTGAATATGAAGGATGAGAAATGAGAATGTCAGAATAAAAGTAATATGCATGCTATAGGATATATATTATGGGATATATATACTATAAGGGGAATATGAATGATGAAAAGGAAGATGTTAAGAATGAAAGTAATATATACATGCTATAGGAGATATATTATGAGATATATGTTCTATAGGGTGGATATGAATAATGAGAAGTATGATGTTTCGAAAGAACGTAATATGCATGCTATAGAATATATATTGTGGGATATATATACTATAGGATGAATATGAATAACGTGGAAGTGAAAGGAGTAAGATATGAATGTTTACAATTACGCTTGTGTGTTTTACGAATTATATTAAAGCTTAATCGTATTGGAAATGTGGATTATCATGTAATGTTAGTTTTTGAACTAATGACTTTCTCCCTTGTTTTGTGTGTTGTTTATGATAATCCCATTGTAGGTAAATGAAGGATTTGAGGTGGAAGCTAACTTAGGAAGCTTATGTGTTTATTAACTTGATTGTCTTTATCGCTACTTTAACATTGTAGTTGATTTGATAACATTTTGGGATGAATGTAAATCTGATTAGGACAATACTGAGATATGTAGTTATGGCGGGTTATAACTCTTAGAAACCCATACTGGTTGTATGTGGTAATTACTAAATGAATGAATTATGTTTTTTCGCGACATGAATTGCATGATAATATAATAGGTTAAAAGATTAGTGTCTAGTAATGATTCATGAAGGTTTTTCAGTAAAATAATGAATGTATGTAAGGAAAGATTTTAAATAAATGAAAAATTTTCAAGGGTAGAATTTGGGTCCTTACTATATGGACCTACAACTAATGTATGCTAATAAGCATAGCATTTTTATAAACTGGGCTATGATGATAATGCGACAAATGTCGTCTTTTAGAGATACTTAGACCCCTTACCTTATGTTATCTTCATGACTATAATACTTAAGAACTTTGGTATTTCCATTGTTGGTGAGCCTATGACCAAACTGGGTGCTAGATATAACAAGATCGATGTGGATGTGATAAAAAATCGAAGTTATCAACCGGTTGCTCCTATAGAAATTGATTTACTGACCATCCTACACTTCAACCCTCTACATTCCCGATCGAGTCATCCTCATCTTCTGCCTTACCTACCAATCAGATGATAATGGAAGAGTTGGTTTCTCCTTGAGGCTTCATCACCACAAGGATCGATCTCCTTGATGCTCAAAATCTACAAGTCTAGGTTGAACTTAGAAGATTATCAAACAGATTGGACTACATGGATATTGACAATGATATTGATGAGACAGAGTCTTAGGGTTGCAATTTGAATTTGGATGATTTAGTTTGTGAACTTTTTGACCTTTGGCTTGTATTATTTTAACTTCTTTTAATTATGTTATGTTTCTTAATTTGATTACATCATATTATAACACTCACATTTTACGGTTCGTATATATTTCTGACCTTGACTTTAAACATAAGTTATATGTGTAATGACCCAAATTCTACCCTTGAATTTTTTTCCTTTATTTTAATCCTTTTATACCTACGTTCAACATCTTACTCAAATTCCCCCATAATCACTTCATAACAATACCTTTATAATATATTATGTTAACATACATCTCATGTTGCGGAAAAACATAATTCAAATATAACTTTCATCGGTAATTACCGCATATGTTTAACTATGGGTTTCCAAAACACCCATAGTTACTAATATCCAGCATTAGACAAAAATGTAGTGAGTTAAATGGTTACGAATACAATCATCCAAATAACAATTTACAACACAAAAAAGCAAAATAGAGGATCCAAGTCCTAAGCTCCTACAGCCTCGAACCAAGCATCCCCAGCTACACTGTTTACCTGCAATGGGATTATCATCGGAAAATACACACAACATCCAAAGGAGTAAGTCATGAAAACAATAAATACCATTATAAGATAATCCACATTTTAAAGGGGTTAGGAAACCATTTGTTTTATAAATTCATTTTGTGCAACATTATTTGAGCCAAAGTTTTGCTACATAGCTTGAGCCAAAGCGTTGCTACATAACTTGAGCCAAAGTATCGCTACATAACTTGAGCCAAAGTATCGCTACACAACTTGAGCCAAAGTATCGCTACATAACTTGAGCCAAAGTATCGCTACATAACTTGAGCCAAAGTCGCTAACCAATTATGGTCGGCTAAAAACATATTTTCTTTTCATTGATACATCATCAATCCGTAAACAGTAAATCAACGCGTTCCATTATCATAAGCATACCCATATATGTTTACAATAACTAAGCGATTCATCACTTTATCATTATTCACAGTCAGAAAATCCACATATTATCCATTTCAATATGCTATTTAAAGACTCCTCCTTACCTTGGTGAGTGTTGGGTTTGGTTCTTGACAACTTCGTAAGTTCCACTGACACCTCCTCCCACTGTAGGATCTTCCCTCATTCCCACCATATAACACAATGTTAGTCATTTATTCCAATATCACATAAATAACTAATATTCTATTATTTAACCATACAAGATATTTATCATATTTTCAATGTTTATAAACTACTTTCATCATAAGTTTACAAACATCTAAAACATATATATTCATCTCATATTTCAATATTAGAATGCTTAGTCATCTTCTACCTCTAGCATTTTACTCATTTTCCTCTTTAACCCCATTTTCACTTTAGGGTTTTGGGGTTTTCATGAATCAACCCCAAACCCTTTCCATTCTTGAAATACTAACTCTAAACCAAGAGATTACAAGATAAAAACAACATAAAACGAACCATAACTCGAAAGGATGACTTTCCATGGTTTCCCTCATTTTGAGAAGAGATCCAACATACCCAAAATAAGTTTCAAAAGGAAGAAGAGAGTTAGAATCAAGAGCTTTACCTCTTCTCAAGCTTCTACATGACTTACAAGCCTTCTTGCTCTTGAAAAAGCTTTCTTCTCTCACTTCTCTCTAGGTTAACCCTCATAAATGTGTTTCGGGTTCCCTATTTAATGTAACAGCGTCGGATCCTCGCTTAAGCGAGCCCTTTCTTGCTCAAGCGAGAAAATCTCGCATATTTTAAAAACTCAGATCTGACCCTCTCGCTCAAGCGAGGATCCTCTCGCTCAAGTGAGAATCTTACAGTCTCGACAGGTCCAAAACATAACTTTTCTCGCCTAGGCGATCCAACCCTCGCTCAGGCGAGAATTCTCCAGTATAGCCCAAGAATTCACCCTTCCAGATGAGCCTTTCTCGTTCAAGCGAGCCAACTCTCGCTTAGGCGAGAATCCTCTAGTATAGCCCAGGATTTCACCCTCCCAAGTGAGCCTTTCTCGCCCAGGCGATAATACCTCGCTCAAGTGAGAATCTCAGGACTGATACTATAATTTTTAAAGACGTAAAT
This sequence comes from Lupinus albus, assembly GCA_009771035.1. NCBI lineage: Eukaryota > Viridiplantae > Streptophyta > Magnoliopsida > Fabales > Fabaceae > Lupinus > Lupinus albus. Next base: position 3,920,592 of record CM020015.1, read on the forward strand.
TTAGGGTGTAGCAATATGTATCTTATTCGCTTTGAGCTATATAAGTAACACCCTAAATTTATCCTCCTTAAAAAGAGGTAGCAGTCCTGAAGAATGGGGCATACTGTCATATTTTCGCTTGAGCGAGAGGGTCTCGCCCAAGCGAGAGGCTCAGTGTTTTGAATTTGGAAATTTTGGGAGCCTCGCCCAAGCGAGGAATTGGTCGCTTGAGCGAGAGAAGCCTAGGCAGGCTGTGAGATTCTCGCTTGAGCGAGAGAATCTCGCCCAGGAGAGAGAGTCCATGTTTTGAAACTTAAAATATTGTGGGCTTCTCGCCCAAGCGAGAAGACTCAGCTAATAAAGTAAATAAAGGGTTTCACAAACCCTAATCTTCATTTTCTTTTCTACCCTTTCACTCCCAACGGCGGTTCCCCATATATTTTGACTCTCTCCTCCTCTAAACCTCAAAAACTCATCAAAACCCCTTCCTCTTACTTCTTAGTGGCACATTGGTGAACTTTGGAGGTGAAAAAGGTACAATGCAGGTTGAAGTAGATGGAGGTATATGGAGCTCTTTGTGGATCCATGGAGCTTCTGCAACCTAAGGTGAGGGAGAATACCATTGTGGTCTTAGAGTATTTCATTAGAGTCATCATCTCCGATTTCCCTCATGAATCGGAGCACGTTAACGGATAGAAACTCTCTTGGGTGTTTGTGGTCCATGTGAGAGTCTTTATTTTACATGAGGATGTATTAGCCATAAAAGTGGGGATATATGTGCGGGAAAACCATTTATTTAAGTAAAACGTAGTATGCTCATTTATGGTAATACACCGTCATGAAAGATGGTTCTAACGTTAATGTGTTATATGATGAAGAATATGTTGTGTGTGGTTGGGTTATGATAATGGTGTGTTATGGATGGTTGATTTGTTATAAACATATATGGGTATGTTTGTAATAAGGATTGTGAAATGTGTTGTTTAGTGGCAAAAGTAGAAATGGTTATGTTGTGTGATAATGATTGTGTGTGAGTTGTTTATTGTTATAAACATATATGGGTGTGTTTGTAATAATGATTGTAAGATGAATTGTTGATTTGTTAAAAGTGGAGATGAGTATGTTAATGAAAATGACTAAGTTGTGAGTCACTTTATTGTTATGAATATATATGGGTATGTTTGTGACAATGAAGGTGTGGTGGGTTATTTTATGGTGCTGAAACAATGAGATACCTTGTGTTTATTGTGTGTATGACATTGATGTGATATTTTGTGTTTTGACGAACTTGTCATGTGAGAAAGATTTGAAATGTAGTCATGCCCGGTGTGGTAGTGGATCATCTTGAAATATCGTCCTGCCCAGTGTGGTAGTGGATCATCTTTGAAATATCGTCCTGCCCAGTGTGGTAGTGGATCATCATGAAATGTAGTTATGCTCGGTGTGGTAGTGGATCATCTTGAAATGTAGTCATGCCCGGTGTGGTAGTGGAACATCTTGAAATATAGTCCTGCCCGGTGTGGTAGCGGATCATCTTGAAATGTAGTCCTGCCCGGTGTGGTAGTGGATCATCTTGAAATGTAGTCCTGTCTGGTGTGGAAGTGGATCATCTTGAAATGTAGTCCTGCCCGGTGTGGTAGTGGATCACCTTGAAATGTAGTCCTGCCCGATGTGGTAGTGGATCATCTTTGACTTACCCAGTGTGGTAATGGAGCACCTTTGTGGTGTGGGCCTATCCGTAGCGGTAGTAGATTATCATTGTGGTGTAAACTGGCCGGATGTGGTCAAGAGTAATTTAATTTCGATTGTCGGTAATGAAATAAAAGCACTTTTGGAATTAAACGAATATGCATGCTATAGAATATGTATTATGGGATATATGTACTATAAGGGGAATATTGATTATAGTTTGATATACGAATATTATGTGGCATAAGGTATTCATTGTTATATGTTTAACATGGTTGATGTTAGATGAAGTATAGGTGGTAATACTTTAATGTTATTATTCTATGTTATTCCACGCTACGGTCACCGTAGTTGGTTCTTACTCCCTCTAACTCTTCTTGTATGTGTTGTGTATTTGAGTTCAGGTTGTGGCGGTAGCGCATTGGACACTTGCGGAGAAGAGTACATGGTAGAGTAGAGTTTTATGTAATTGATATGTTATATGATAAATGTTTGTAATATGAAGAACATGTTATAGTGAATTTATGTATAAGTAACTTTCTCCTACATGTATAATGAGGTTATTTTGATGAGGTTAAATTAAAGTATTATTTGAGCAAGGACAATTGAATAGATTATGTATGATAAAGGAAGTGAAATGATATGTCTTTAATGAAGGGATATGTAAGGACCCAAATTCTACCCTTGAAAATTTTTCGTTTATTTAAAATCTTTCCTTACATACCTTCATTATTTTACTGAAAAACCTTCATGAGTCATGTCTTGACACTAATCTTTTAACCTGTTATATTATAATGCAATCATGTTGCGGAAAAATATAATTCATTCATTTAGTAATTACCACATACAACCAGTATGGGTTTCTAAGAGTTATAATCTCCATAACTACATATCTCAACCTTGTCCTAATCAGATTTACATTCATCCCAAAATGTTATCAAATCAACTACAATGTCAAAGCAACGATAAAGACAATCAAGATAATAAACACATAAGCTTCCTAAGTGAGCTTCCTCCTCAAATACTTCATTTACCTACAATGGGATTATCATAAACTACACATAAAACAAGGGAGTAAGTCATTAGTTCAAAACTAACATTACATGATAATCCACATTTCAAATACGATTAAGCATTAATATAAATTATAACCACAATTAAGTAAATATAACATTCATATCTTCTTTCGTTCATTTTCACGTTATCCATATTCATCCTACAACATATATATCCCATAATATATATTCTATAGCATGCATATTACGTTCGTTCGAAGCATCGTTCTTCTCATTATTCATATCCACCCTATAGAACATTATCCCATAATATATATCCTATAGCATATATATCACCTTCATTCTTAACATGCTCATTTTCAACATTCTTATTCACCCTATAGAACATATATCCCATAATATATATCCTATAGCATATGACTTTCTCATATGTCATATTCACCCTTAATCGTATTCACCGAGTTCTTTCACAAGATAATCCTCTACCCCATCGGGGAGATCCAATTACATCTTCATACCACGTCGGGCAGGTCTAGTTTATCCTCCATATCACATCGGGCAGGTCTAGTTATTCTCCATACCACATTGGGCATGTCTAGTTATTCTCCATACCACATCGGGCAGGTCTAGTTATTCTCCATACCACATCGGGCAGGTCTAGTTATTCTTCATACCACATCGAGCAGGTCTAGTTATTCTCTATACCACATCGGGCAGGTCTAGTTATTCTCCATACCACATCGGGCAGGTCAAGTTATTCTCCATACCACATCGGGTAGGTCTAGTTAATCTCCATACCACATCGGGCAGGTCTAGTTCCCAATAATCCACTACAACTCCGGGTAGGATAGCCACAATAATCCACTACCACTCCGTGTTGGATAATCACAATAGTCCACTACCATTTCGGGTAGGATAACAACAATAATCCACTACCACTCCGGGTAGGATATCAACCATAAACCACTACCTCTTCGGGTAGGGTATCAATAATAAACCACTACCTCTTCGGGTATTGTATCAACAATAAACCACTACCTCTTCGGGTAGGGTATCAATAGTATTCTTATAAATACATTACCTCTTTCGCATACCTCATTCACATCAGCGAGTATGATTTAGAGACACTTATCCCTTACCTTAGTGAGTGTTGGGGATCGGTTCCGAGTAACTTTAAAATTCTCCTCCGCGATTTCCTCCAACCTTAGGATCTTCCCTCATTTCCACCAATAACAACAATGTCAGTCATCTATTCAAAATAACACATAAACAACTCGTATTTAATCATCAAACATACAAGGGATTCAAATATTTTCAATATTTCCAAAACTACTTCAACACAAGTTTCCAAACATCTAAACATACATGTTCATCTCATATATCAACATTAAAGCACAACTCATCATCCACATCTAACATTTCATCCATTTCTCTTTTTACTCATATTCTCATTTTGGGGATTTTTGGGGTTATCATGAATAACCCACAAAACCTTTCCATTCATCAAATACCAACTCTAAACCAAGAGTTTACAAGAGAAAAACAACATAAAACGAACCATAACTCTAAAGGATGAGTTTCCATGGTTTCTCATGTTTTGAAAATAGATCCAACATACCCAAAACAAGTTAGAGAGGAAGAAGAAGAGTTAGAAACAAGAGGTTTACCTCTTCTCAAGCTCTAAGATGAGTCATAAGGCTCTTTGCTCTTAGAAAACTCTCCTTTCTCTCTTCTCTTCAAGGTTCTAACCCTAAAATGTGTTTGGGGTTTCTATTTTAAAGATGAGTCGTCGGGTTCTCGCTCAAGAGAGCCCATTCTTGTTCAGGCGAGAAAATCCCGCCTTTTTAAAATTTCAGATCCGACGCTCTCGCTCAAGCGAGGGATTCTCGCTCAAGCGAGAATCTCTCAGTCCCAACAGGCTTCCTCTCGCTCAAGCGAGGAATGGGTCGCTTGATTATTTTCAATTTCCAATTTCCAAATTTCCAGAATTTCCAACTTCCATTCCTCAGGATTGTTACCTAATTTCAAGGTGGATAAATTTGGGGTGTTACAGGATACTTTTGATTATTTTCGCATTTGAATCATGAACAATAGTGATATTTGTATGCTCACAGGTTTTCCAAATCGTTTAAGTAATATATTTCAAAAGTAATCACTTGACTTCATGAATAAAGTTTTAAAAAATTTTGGGTTATGAAAATCAGGTCCTTATAATATGGTATTAGAGCATATGTCAACTCTGCAGCCTAGGGTATGGCCTTACGTGCTTCTTTGTGAAATTTGTGTGAGTTAACTGCTTGATTTATGCTGATAGTTCGTTAATTATATGATAATTGTTGATGTGAAAGATTATTGTTGAATACCTTGCTGAGAATTATTGATGAAGTGCTGGATGAAAACTTCTTGTTTGATTTCTTGCTATGAATTTATTGAAGAATTCCTTGTTGTAAAATTCATTGTTGAATTTCTTGTTGTTAGACCCTTGTTGGGGATGCATTGTTGAAACTCTTGCTGAAAATTTCTAGTTGTGAACATCTTGTGGAAATTGCGTGTGATGGGTTTGTGGTTGTGATTTTCCTGTTGGATTTCTTGATGTGAGATTTAATTGTTAAGAGTTCCTAGTGGTGAATCCCTTTTTTGAGCTTTTCGTGGATCCCTTGATGTGAACTTTCTTTTATCATTAAGGTAAAGATAATTGAAGAGGAATGACTAACTTGGCTTTCTTTGGATGTTTGCTTGTATGTTTCTATGGTCATAATTGAAGATATGGTTTGTATCATGAGAGAGTGTAAGATTTAGAAATGAACATGTACATCTTGACTTATTCTTGCATATAGTTTGCTTGCAAAGCATGAAGGTTTATAAAGTTAAATGAAATAAGGAATTTGTGTGTAACATGTCCTGTATGACAATGGTGAAATATCTCTTTGAGATTAATTGCAAATGCTTGGTAAATGGTTCCTTGATGCATGAATTCTGGAAATAGTATGTTAACTATTTTGGTAATAACATGAAGAGTAATTTAAAAGATTTCTATGAACACGTACCTGCGGTATGTTTCATTGAAGGTTGATTTTGAAGTGTTGGCTTTTATAAAATATTATGCTAACAAGGAGAATGTAAAGAAATGTACCTTGTGTGTTTGAAAGAGATTGAGTTTTGTGTCTTTATTTCTATGAGTCACTAAAAGTCAATCTTACAATGCTTGCATAGGTTTTGGAATGTTTTTGTCGAAAAGCAAGTTCTTTGTTCAAAGTAATGATTGAAGTGAGTGAAGAATTTAAATGTTGTTGTAAGGAGAAGTATTTAAATTGTATATAATGATAGAGAATGCTTGGATTTTCTGATTATATATGGATTGTGAAGTAATGGAAAGAAAAACCTATTTTTAGCTCCCGTAAGAAGTTGAGCAATGTATGAGTTACCTTTTGGTAATGGCTCTTCGTAGCAATGTATGAGTTACCTTTCGGTAATGGCTATTCGTAGCAATGTATGATTTGCCTAAGCGGTACTGAGAATAGTAAAGTTATTTTTTATTATGGTACATGAAACTTTTGGTCTATCATGATCGACCTTTTGTAATTGAATATTAGCAATGCATGATATAGTGGTAATGTATACAATTTGTCTGCTTTGATATTGTACTCACAAAACTTGTTTCTGTTTCTTGTGCATCAGTAATTTTTATGCATAATTGCAATGTTATTGCATAAGTATGTTTCGGTAAATGAACTATGGGGACTTTCATGTCCTAAATGGGATGTAACTCCAGAACTAACTAGCCTTTTGAAAAATTGTGATTTGGACGTTCAATGTCGCATGAGAAAAATGGGTTTTAAGTTATTTTGAAATGGTTATGAAAACCTTGCTTTCACGAAGTGATTGCCAAGAATCTTACATCTAATCTATTTTTGAAAGTCATGTTGAGTGAAGTATAATATTTGGATGATTCATTAATTTGGTTTCATGTTGGAGATCCATAATTTTAACAAATGTGTCCTTGATGATTGCGATGTTGTTAAAATTTTGGTGAAGAAAATTCTGACCGTATGGTACTAAATATGAAGCAGATTTGAGTACGAAATATATGTCCATCATTGTATTATGTGTACCTATATAAAGCTCATGTTATTGGGTTGGATGTTTGTAAATTTACACTCATCGTTGGTAATGAAATATTTGATTTTGGGTGAACCAATGGCTTCGTGTGTCAAGTTGAGGCTAGGAATTGGTAATTCCCTTCTGCTATATTGAATTGTGGTAGAAATGTTTGATGTAATTGGATGATTATTGGATAGTTTGATTGTGTGCAAAGAGAGAGACTCTAAAGGTCTTGTTTGTCTAAATGCTACTTGTTGAATGAATACCATGTTCCTGTGTTGTATCGAGTACGAATTGAAATGCTAGTGAGATTTTTGCGTAAATTGTGGCAAATTTTCATGTGTGAAATGAAATGACGCTGTTTCCATCGGGTGGATATCGATCTAGTTATTACATTTTGGGTGAGAGCTAGTACATCTTGGTAAACGATGGGTATAGAGTCCCACTTAGAATTGGTTTCGAAGGTGTTGTTGCGATTCTGACCGTATAGGTTGATCGTTTTGAACGATTGTTGTAGTGATAGATCAGGGAGATCTATTGTGATGGAGGAAATACTTAAGAAATATTTATTTTGGTTGTGATAATTTTATATTAGTTGTCCTGACGTTTGGCTTGGGTATTTGGGCTCTTAAAAGAGTAGCCCATGATTTGGCTTTGTGGTATCATTGTTACGTGGTATGTGCCCTTGTTTGTCGTCTAAGCGATCTTAATTGTTTAGACCGTTAGATCTAAGTGTGGTTGAGTATATCTTAAGCCTAATGTGTAGGCGATGATAGTATCTTCCCGAGAGCAACCTAATAAAATTTCGGGGACGAAATTTCTTTTAGGGGGGAAGGATTGTAACACCCTAAATTTATCCTCCTTAAAAAGAGGTAGCAGTCCTGAAGATTGGGGCATACTGCCAGATTCTCGCTTGAGCGAGAGGGTCTCGCCCAAGCGAGAGGCTTAGTGTTTTGAATTTGGAAATTCTGGGAGCCTCGCCCAAGCGAGGAATTGGTCGCTTGAGTGAGAGAAGCATAGGCAGACTGTGAGATTCTCGCTTGAGCGAGAGAATCTCGCCCATGAGAGAGAGTCCGTGTTTTGAAACTTAAAATATTGTGGGCTTCTCGCCCAAGCGAGAAGACCCAGCTATAAAAGTAAAGAAAGGGTTTCACAAACCCTAATCTTCATTTTCTTTTCTCCCCTTTCACTCCCAACGGCGGTTCCCCATATATTTCGACTCTCTCCTCTAAACCTCAAAAACTCATCAAAACCCCTACCTCTTACTTCTTTGTGGCACATTGGTGAACTTTGGAGGTGAAAAAGGAAAAATGGAGGTTGAAGGAGATGGAGGTAGATGGAGCTCTTTGCGGATCCATGGAGCTTATGCAACCTAAGGTGAGGGAGAAGACCATTGTGGTATTAAAGTATTTCATTAGTCATCATCTCCGATTTCCCTCAAGAATCAGAGCACGTTAACGGATAGAAACTCTCTTGGGTGTTTGTGGTCCATGTAACAGTCTTTATTTTACAGGAGGATGTATTAGCCATAAAAGTGGGGATATACGTGCGGGAAAACCGTTTATTTAAGTAAAACGCAGTATGCTCAATAATGGTAATACACCGTCATGAAAGATGGTTCTAACGTTAATGTGTTATATGATGAAGAATATGTTGTGTGTGGTTAGGTTATGATAATGGCGTGTTATGGATGGTTGATTTGTTATAAACATATATGGGTGTGTTTGTAATAAGGATTGTGAGATGTGTTGTTTAATGGCAAGAGTAGAAATGGTTATGTTGTGTGATAATGATTGTCTGTGAGTTATTTGTTGTTATAAACATATATGGGTGTGTTTGTAATAATGATTGTGCGATGAATTGTTGATATGTTAAAAGTGGACATGAGTATGTTTATGAAAATGACTAAGTTGTGAGTCACTTTATTGTTATAAATATATATGGGTATGTTTATGACAATGAATGTGTGGTGGGTTATTTTATGGTGATGAAACAATGAGATACCTTGTCTTTATTGTGTGTATGATATTGATGTGATATTTTGTGTTTTGACGAACTTGTGATGTGAGAAAGATTTGAAATGTAGTCCTGCCCGGTGTGTTAGTGGATCATCTTGAAATATCGTCCTGCACGGTGTGGTAGTGGATCATCTTTGAAATATCGTCCTGCCCGGTGTAGTAGTGGATCATCTTGAAATGTAGTCCTGCCCGGTGTGGTAGTGGATCATCTTGAAATGTAGTCCTGCCCGGTGTGGTAGTGGATCATCTTGAAATGTAGTCTTGCCCGGTGTGGTAGTGGATCATCTTGAAATGTAGTCCTGCCTGGTGTGGTAGTGGATCATCTTGAAATGTAGTCTTGCCCGGTGTGGTAGTGGATCATCTTGAAATGTAGTCCTGCCTGGTGTGGTAGTGGATCATCTTGAAATGTAGTCTTGCCCGGTGTGGTAGTGGATCATCTTGAAATGTAGTCCTGCCCGGTTTGGTAGTGGATCACCTTGAAATGTAGTCCTGCCCGGTGTGGTAGTGGATCATCTTTGACTTACCCGGTGTGGTAATGGAGAACCTTTGTGGTGTGGGCCTATCCGTAGCGGTTGTGGATTATCATTGTGGTGTAAACTGGCCGGATGTGGTCAAGAGTAATTTAATGTCGATTGTCGGTAATGAAATTAAAGCACTTTTGGAATGAAATGAATATGCATGCTATAGAATATATATTATGGGATATATGTATTATAGGGGGAATATGGATTATACGGAAATAGAAGAAAGGAGATACACATTCTTAATATTTTTTTGAATGTGGAATGTCATATAGCTTGATATACAAATATTATGTGGCATAAGGTATTGATTGTTATATGGTTAACATGGTTGATGTTATATGAAGTATAGGTGGTAATACTTTAATGTTATTACTCTATGTAATTCCACGCTACGGTCACCGTAGTTGGTTCTTACTCCCTCTGCCTCTTCTTGTATGTGTTTTGTATTTGAGTTCAGGTTGTGGCGGTAGCGCTTTGGACGCTTGCGGAGAAGAGTACATGGTAGAGTAGGGTTTTATGTTATTGATATGTTATATGATAAATGTTTGTAATATGAAGAACATGTTATGGTAAATTTATGTATAAGTAACTTTCTCCTACATGTATAATAAGGTTATTTTGATGAGGTTAAATGAAAGTATTATTTGAGCAAGGACAATTTTATAGATTATGTATGATAAAGGAAGTGAAATGGTATGTCTTTAATGAAGGGATACTTTTGATTATTTCCGCATTTGAATCATGAACATTAGTAATATTTGTATGCTCACAGGTTTTCCAAATCGTTTAAGTAATATATTTCAAAAGTAATCACCTGACTTCATGAATAAAGTTTTAAAAAATTTGGGTTATGAAAATCGGGTCCTTATAATATATATATATATATATATATATATATATATATATATATTGACTTTTTTATATTTGGTTCCCCCTTCATTTTAATGAAGCCTGGGGGAGAAAAGTTGGAATGTTGTGTTTTCTGTATTTAATATTTCACGGACATATTCAAAAGCAAAGGGGAACCATACAAGATAGGGGGCATACTCAAGTCAAACATGTCAAATCATATGAAGTATGCAAACTATTTTTAATTCAATTGAAAACTTGTATTCAAAAGATATTAATTTTGAAAATACTAAGTAATGAGTTACTTGTACCGAGTAACTAGTTATTGGACATGAGTAACGGGTTACATGCCCTAAGTAAATGTTTATTGGACTTGAGTAATTGGTTACTTGAACTGTGTAACAGGTTACTAGGAATGAGTAACAGATTACCCAACAAAAACAACATAGACTAACGAATTACTCAGTTGCGCAGAAAGTTTTGGTAACCAGTTATTGATTGATGTAATCAGTTACTAAGCGCTATTACACTAGATTTTCAAATCCAAATTGAATAGTTTTCATCCAAAACGAATGGTTAAATTCCAAATTTATCCTACCTTTATCTTAGGGTACGGTGGTTGGTGGTTGGAAGCCTATTTAAAGGAAATTGAACTTCCAGTTGGAAACTTAACTTTAACACAATCTTTCAATACAATTTTTTGCACTTTGTTCTTGCAAGTTGAGTTTTAACTTTTAGATTTTTATGAAGTTGCACCTACGTATTTTCTTCGAGTTTTGATAGCTATAAACACTAAGAGCATTGTGTCTACTTGTATAGAAAGGTACTAAAGATTGCAAGTTATATAATTGTCATATCTTGTATAGCAATATTTGTGCTAATAAATTTCTTCATTCATTTGTTGTACATTTTTCACAATAATGTGGGTGAAAAAGGATGAGTGTTGCATAGAAGATGTATTCTTCTAAGTTTGTTAGATATTGGTGAGTGTGTAATGTTCTAGATATCTCAGGTGAGATTTGTAATTGCAACTCATAATATCAATTAAAAATATATTGTGCTACAAGATGATAGGACATAACCTTCAATGGAAGAAAAGGTGAACTAGTATAAAACTCATTATGTTCTTCTAGTCTTCTCCTTACTCTTTCTTTTATAAGTTTTGTACTTCAATTTTCTACAACATTTATTCTGATGTACATTACTCTAACATTCAAAGTTGCAAAAATTAACATCCATGGCAGAAAACTAATTCATCTCATCTTAGTTTATGTTTATTTTTGTAGTTTATGTTTATTTTTTGAAAAATAAGCTGAAAATATAAACTATGTATGTTTGGGAACCAAATGAAGTTTATAAACTCAGTTTTTTTCCTCAAAAAATAAGCCAAAAGTAGAAGTTCCAAAATCATGGGTTAATTTATTTTTTTAGCTTATTTTTTTCCAATGTTTTCTATTTCCCATTTTACCCCATCATAATTTTATCTCTCTCCTCCTTTTTACTCTTCCACCAAACAACATAACTCTTCACATCATCACCACCAAACTTCATAACTCTCATTTTCCTCTCTCTCTATATCACCAGTCAATCCCGTAATTCTCGTTAACATTTTCTTTTATCTATACACGAACAAAGAATTATGTATAAAACTTTTTCGTATAATATTAAAATTTTGTGAATTATGTATAAACCCGAATTTTTTTTCATAAAACTTACCATTTATGTATTATTTATTTTGGGAATTATGTAATTTAAGTTTAGTAATTTCCATTTATTTATGTGATATATTGTTTTTAATATTGATATAGGTTTTTATATTGTATTTTATTTTAATATTTTTTAGCCTTTGTTATTATGCAATATTAAAAATCATGGGTAGGTTTATTTTTTTAGTTTATGTTTAACTATGTATGAGGTTATTTGTTTATGTTGATCTTATGTTGTTTTTTAATATTAATATTACTTCTTATATTTAATTTTATTTTAATATTTTTGTTAGCATTTGTTATGCAATATTACAAAATTAAATTAAAAATATATGATGATAAATATTAAAAAATGTATATTTAAAAAATAGTGTAAAAAAAAACCAAAAAATCATAAAATAAACAAATAACCTCATACCATTTTTTGTAATTTACTATGTAAAAAACAATTTTTCTACCTCACCCAAACAAAACATATTAGTTTATATTTAATTTTCAGCTAAGGTACACAAACATAAACATATTATAATCTCAACAGTTTATAATCTAACAGTTTATAAACTGAAACTAAAAACTTAATCCATACCAAACGCACGCTTAGTTTGAGTAAGATACTCTCTAGGTCATGTTCTGAAAGATGATCTCTAGGTTTTTTTAGTAGAAGGGTTAAAGGAGTAACTGATTAGTAACTTCTGAGAATTATATAATTGTTCTAATTATTTACCATGTTTTTAATATTCACCACAATTGTATAGCTATTTATATAACTTATTGTTTAACTTTAATTATTGTACAGGTACTATATATATATATATATATATATATACGAACTGGCGGTTATAAAGTGCTGAAATTGTATTCTTGCATTGACATAAATGAATTAACATTCAGACATCTAATGACTGTCGGAAATGACTTTTACACATAGTTGTGGTTTTACTAGCGCTTAAGTAAAAACTACTATGATATCATTTTTGTTAAGTGTACTTCTGAGTTAAGACATACATGGTAAACACTAATAATGGTGTTTTTAGCATTTGATAACCATCAACACTAGAATTTTAGACAGCCTCTAATTGCCTAATTTTTTGTAGTGTTTTATAAATCAAATTGACTTGGATTATTGAATAATTTATATTACTTATTCTTTTACTTTTATTGTAACAATAGATTCCCTTTTTATATGGAAAAAATATCATGAATTATGATGTTATGTATGGACAAATCCTCACAAAAAAATTAAAAACATCTATAGTATATAAGTTGCTCATGAAAATACAATACTATTTGTGCTCATTAATTATAGGCCCATAAAATACTTTATTTTGGATTCTATTTCTTCCATTACGAGAAAACCATATTTATTGAATAGTTAAGATTCAGAAGTTGAGTACTTGAGTTTTACTATCTAAAGTTAAAAATATTGATAGAGTCTTTATCAACAAATGTACAAGAAGATTGGAAGGTTGACAAGTTAGTCAGTGAAAATTGGGATAGTCACTCAAAGAAATAGACCATCAACTAAATTCCCAAGATATGTTGGTCACTAAGTTAATCCTTAGTCAAGGTGGAGGTCTATCAGGTAGACTAACATGATGACCATCTAATCTATTTCAGAGTTATGAGGCAAAGCGTGTTAGACTTTAAAACTTTTTATGAGTCTTTAATGGTTCATAAGAACCCTTTAATTAGGATCTTGACATTATGACATTCACATGTGATAAATGAAGAGATTGAAGAATATCTGGTTCCATTGTAGTATCTCTTCTACTGCACTTTCTGGTTGCCTTTCTGGTTGTCTTTCTGATTGTCTTTGTTCTCACCTATCCGCCTTCCCTTTATGCGTTTCTTGATGATTAGGAACCCAATTTCATTCCTTCTCTATATGGCACTTGCGGAAGTGTTTCTATTCACAAGATAGCAAAGAATAGCATGACTTCTACTATGCAAAAGTGCCTCTATTCATAGAAGGAGATTGGGAGGAGTTACAACTCCTCTCATGGAAACTTCCCATGAAGTGAGAGGGGAGGGAGTTACCAATAACTTCCACTAGTTTAATCCATCAATTGTCAACCATCATCACATTTGGCACTTTCATTCAAACTAGTAACTTCCAAACACATGGACTGTAACACCCTAATTTTGAGTCTTTAAAATTATAGTATCAGTCCTGGAAGTCTCGCTGGAGTGAGAGATTCTCGCCTGAGCGAGAAAGGATTCCCTGGGATGGTGAAATCCTGGGCTATACTGGAGGATTCTCGCCTGAGCGAGAATTGTCTCGCCTGGGCGAGAAATGGTAAACTAGGGCTGTTGACACTGTGAGATTCTCGCTTGAGCGAGAATCCCTCGCTTGAGCGAGAGCGTCAGATCTGACATTTTAAAAAGGCGGGATTTTCTCGCCAGAGTGAGAATGGGCTCGCTTGAGCGAGAACCCGACGACTGCTCTTTAAAATAGAAACCCCAAACACATTTTAAGGTTAGAACTTTGAAGAGAAGAGAGAGAAAAGAGCTTTTCAAGAGCAAAGATCCTTAGGACTCATCTTAGAGCTTGAGAAGAGGTAAACCTCTTATTTCTAACTCTTCTTCTTCCTCTCTAACTAGTTTTGGGTATGTTGGATCTATTTTCAAAATATTAGAAACCATGGAAACTCATCCTTTAGAGTTATGGTTCATTTTATGTTGTTTTTCTCTTGTAAACTCTTGGTTTAGAGTTGATATTTTATGAATGGAAAAGTTTTGTGGGTTATTCATGAAAACCCCAAAAACCCCCAAAATGGGAATATGGGTATAAAGAGAAAGAGATGAAATGTTAGATGTGGATGATGAGTTTGTGCTTGGATGTTGATATATGAGATAAACATGTATGTTTTAATATTTAGAAACTTGTATTGCAGTAGTTTTGGAAATATTGAAAATATGTGAATCCCTTGTATGATGGATGATGAAATACGAGTTATTTATGTGTTATTTTGAATAAATGACTGACATTGTTGTTATTGGTGGAAATGAGGAAAGATCCTAAGGTTGGAGGAAATCACGGAGGAGACTTTTAAAGTTACTCGGAACCGATCCCCAACACTCACCAAGGTAAGGGATAAGTGTCTCTAAATCATACTTGCTGATATGAATGAGGTATGTGAAAGAGGTAAAGTGTTTGTAAGGATAAGTCTTTAATTTATGCATTATGTTGGAAAATGCGTGGCTTTTCTGTTATGGATAATGAATCCCTTTGTCATTATGAACATATATGGGTATGTTGATAATGGTGAGAAGTGGATTTACGGTCTATTTATTGGGGGAGTACCAATGGAAATAAGACTCAAAATGAAATCAATAAATTGTAAGTCACTTTGTAGTTATAGGGATATACACTATGTTGTAATGATGTCGGGTGCATTTATTGACTATATATTGGGGGAGTACCAATGGAAATAAGACTCAAAATGAAATCAATAAATTGTAAGTCACTTTGTAGTTACAAGCATATACACTATGCTGTAATGATGTCGGGTGCATTTATTGACTATTTATTGGGGGAGTACCAATGGAAATAAGACTCAAAATGAAATCAATAAATTGTAAGTCACTTTGTAGTTACAGGCATATACACTATGCTGTAATGATGTCGGGTGCATTTATTGACTATTTATTGGGGGAGTACCAATGGAAATAAGACTCAAGATGAAATCAATAAATTGTAAGTCACTTTGTAGTTACAAGCATATACACTATGCTGTAATGATGTCAGGTGCATTTATTGACTATTTATTGGGGGAGTACCAATGGAAATAAGACTTAAAATGAAATCAATAAATTGAAACTCATTTTGTAGTTACAAGCATATGTGTTATGTTGTAATGATGTCGGATGCATTTATTGACTATTTATTGGTGGAGTGCCAATGGAAATAAAACTCGGAGTAATGAAAGTTATATGCATGCTATAGGATATATATTATGGGTTGTATATTCTATAGAGTGAATAGGATTGATGAGAAATGAGATTGTCACAATGAAAGTCATATGCATGCTATAGGATATATAGTATGGGATATATATTCTATAGGGTGAATATGAATGATGAGAAGGAAGATGTTAAGAATAAAAGTGATATACATGCTATAGGAGATATATTATGGAATATATGTTCTATAGGGTGGATACGAATAAAGAGAAGTAAGACATTTCGAAATGACGTAATATGAGTGCTATAGAATATATATTGTGGGATATATATACTATAGGGCGAATATGAATAACGTGGAAGTGAACGTCGTAGGTTATGAATACTCACATTTATGTAACTGTGTTTATAAATTATATTAATGTTAAATAGTATTTGAAATATGGATTATCATAAAATGTTAGTTTTTGAACTAATGGCTTACTCCCTTTTGTTTTGTGTGTTGTTTGTGATAATCCCATTGTAGGTAAAGGAAGGATTTTGAGAAGGAAATTCACTTAGGAAGCTTTTGTGGTTATTAATCTATTTGTCTTTATTTGCCAATTGACATTGTAGTTAATTTGAAGAGAAGAGAAGAGAGAGAAGAGAGCTTTTCAAGAGCAAGAGCCTTAGGAATCCATCTTAGAGCTTGAGAAGAGGTTAACATCTTGTTTCTAACTCTTCTTCTTCATCTCTAACTTGTTTTGGATGTATGGATCTCTTCTAAAAAATATGAGAAACCATGGAAACTCTTTCGTTTGAGTTATGGTTCGTTTTATTTAGTTTCTCTCTTGTTAACTCGTGGTTTAGAGTTAATATTCAAAGAATGGAAAGGGTTTGTGGGTTGATTTATGAAAACCCCAAAACCCCCAAAAAGGAAAATGTGGTCATAAGAATGAATGTGTTAAATGTTATATGATGAATAATATATTTGGTGTGGTTTGTTTATAACAATGATGTGTTATGAGTTAGTGATTTGTTATAAGAGGTGAATGGTTATTACAATAAACAGGTATGGGTATGTTTGTAACAAAGATTGAGTGATAAGTGTTTAAAGGTAACAAATGGGCGAGATTATGTGATATGAGAATGATTGTGTTATGAGTATGTGTTATAATGTTAAATACAAGGTGAATATGTATGTTTAGAATGGTTGGAAACTCATGATGAAAGTAGTTTAGAAACATTGAACATGTATAAAACTACTGTGTGTTTGACAATGAAATATGAGTCGTGTATGTGTTATTTTGAATGAATAACTGACATTGTTATTATTGGTGGGAATGAGGAAAGATCCTAAGGTTGGAGGAGATCGTGGAGGAAACTGGTAAAGTTACTCACAAACCGAACCCCAACACTCACCGAGGTAAGGATAAGTCTTTAATTGTGCATTTGGAATAGAAAATGTGTGTATTTTGTAAGGACCCAAATTCTACCCTTGAATTTTTTTCGTTTTATTTAAAATCTTTCCTTACATACATTCATTACTTTTAACCTATTACGTTATCATGCAATTCATGTTGCGGAAAAACATAATTCATGCATTTAATAATTACCACATACGACTAGTATGGGTTTCTAAGAGTTATAACCTCCTTAACTACATATCTCAGTATTGTCCTAATCAGATTTACATTCATCCCAAAATGTTATCAAATCAACTACAATGTCAAAGCAGCAATAAAGACAATCAAGATAATAAACACATAAGCTTCCTAAGTGAGCTTCCTCCTCAAATCCTTCATTTACCTACAATGGAATTATCATAAACAACACACAAAACAAGGGAGTAAGTCATTAGTTCAAAAACTAACATTACATGATAATCCACATTTCCAATACGATTAAGCTTTAATATAATTCGTAAAACACACAAGCGTAATTGTAAACATTCATATCATCTTCCTTTAATTTCCACTTAACTCATATTCATCTTATAGTATATATATCCCATAATATATATTCTATAGTATGCATATTACGTTTTTTTGAAACATCGTCCTTCTCATTATTCATATCCACCCTATAGTATATATATCCCATAATATATATCCTATAGCATGTATATTACTTTCATTCTCAACATCTTCTATTTCCATCCTTCATATTCACCCTATAGTATATATATCCCATAATATATATACTATGGCATGAATATTACTTTTATTCTCAACATCTTCCATTTCCATCCTTCATTTTCACCCTATAGTATATGTATCCCATAATATATATCCTATGGCATGAATATTACTTTTATTCTCAACATCTTCCATTTTCATCCTTCATATTCACCCTATAGTATATATATCCAATAATATATATCCTATGACATGAATATTACTTTTATCATTCACATCCTCATTGTCATCCTTAATATTTATCCTATAGAGTACATATCTCATAATATATATTCTATAGCATAAATATTACTTTTATTATTCACTTCCTCATTTTCATCCTTCATATTTACCTTAATCGTATTCATCGATTTCATTTCCCATATCACATCAGGAAGGTCGAGTTAATCCTCATACCACATCGGGCAGGTCGAGTTATTCCCCCTACCACATCGGACAGGTCGAGTTATTATCCATACCACATTGGGCAGGTCGAGTTATCCTCCTTTGTGTGTTTTGTACTTATGTCTTGAGTATATAAGCGAAACTCTGGCTTGAGTATATAAGCGAAACTCTGGCTTGAGTATATAAGCAAAACTCCGGCTCGAGTATATGTAGCATGTTTTCTTCTAAAAGAAATGAGAATCTGCTTTTAGCTAACTCTGAGGGGTGTAGCGACTTTGGCTCAAGTTGTGCAGCAAAACAAAATGAATTTAAAAAATGGTTTACTAACCCTTTTATAATGTGGATTATCTTATAATGATGTTTATTGAATTAAAGACTTACTCCTTTGTGTGTTTTGTACTTTTGTCATTGATAATCCCATTGCAGGTAAATAGATGAATGAAGTATGCTAGGTCGGGAGCTTTAGGAGCTTTAGACTTTGGATTCACTATTTATGTTTTTGTATTCTACATGACTACTTGCGGATTTAAAGATTGTAATCATGGCAAACCATTAGTTGGATATTTGTAACCATGCGTAATTATATTTTGGAGGATCAGAACCTTTGAGGTCTTAGTACTCATGGGGAATGATATGAATGAATTATGTTTTTCTGTCATATGAGGAGGGTTATAGAAGGACAACTTAAAAGAGTTTAAGTGATGATTAATGAGAGATAAAAAGGATGATGACGAATGTATGTTTAAACGTGTTAAAATAAAGAAAAAATTTCAAGGGTAGAATTTGGGTCCTTCCAACTCTCCCGCTGGCCGCTGATGCTCAATCTTGGCTTTCTGACAGACAAGACAACTCGAGACATACAAAGCCACATCCTTTTTCAACCCAGACCAGCAAAACAACTTTTTCAAATCTTGGTACATCTTTGTAGTCCCCGGGTGAAAACTCATTTTACTCTTGTGTGACTCCTCTAGAGTACTCTTTCGCAACTCCACATCACGAGGCACACACACTGCCTTTGTAACGCAACATCCCACTAGGATTTGGTTAAACAGTTCATTATCCTCAACTTGCATTATCTGGATTTGGTCAAACAGTTCATTTGTGACCTTAAGCATTCCTAACATCATACTATGAGGTCTTATTTGAACTTCCAAGTTCATATCCCTGAATTCCTCAATCAGTTTTCCTTCTCTAACCATCAAACCTGACATGTGTAAAGACTACCGACTTAAAGCATCGGCCACCACATTGGCCTTTCCCGGATGGTATTGCAATCCAAAATAGTAGTCCTTTAGGAATTCCATCCACCTTCGCTGTCCCATGTTCAGTTCCTTTTAATCAAACAGATACTTCAAACTCTTGTGGTCGCTGTACACCTCAAACCTTACGCCATAGAGATGGTGTCTCCAGATTTTTAAGGCAAAGACCACTGCAGATAATTTCAAATCATGTGTAGGGTAGTTTTGCTCATGCGTCCTCAACTTTCGAGAAGCATAAGCAATCACTTTTCCGTCATGCATCAACACACAACCCAAACCTTGCTTAGAAGCATCACAATACACACTGAAATCATGATCCGTACAAGGAAGAACCAACACCAGTGCTGTAGTCAACCTCCGCTTCAACTCTTGGAAACTTTCTTCGCAACAAATCATCCACACATACGGTTCTCCTTTTCTCGTCAGCTTAGTTAGAGGTAATGCCAACTTGGAAAACCCCTCTATGAACTTTCTGTAGTAACTAGCTAAACCTAGAAAACTCCTGATCTCAGTAACTGATTTGGGTACTGCCCATTCCATCACTACCTCGACCTTTGAAGGGTCTACTACAACTCCTTCCCGAGAGATCACATGCCCAAGGAAGTTCACTGATTCTAACCAGAAATCACATTTAGACAATTTAGCATACAACCGATTCTTAGAATATCTAGGAGAATTATTAGGTGTTCCGCATGTTCCTCTCGGCTCTTGGAGTAAACCAGAATGTCATTAATAAATACTACTATGAATGAATCCAAATACGGATGAAAAATATGATTCATGTAGTCGGTAAATATTGCTGGGGCATTCGTTACACCAAAGGGCATCACCAAATACTCAAAATGCCCATACCTCGTCCTAAAAGCAGTTTTTGGAATATCCTCCGACTTCACTCGGAGTTGGTTGTAACCTGACCGAAGGTCAATCTTTGAAAACACCACCGCTCCTCTCAATTGATCCATCAAGTCATCAATCCTTGGCAATGGATACTTGTTCTTGATAGTGACCTTGTTCAACTATCTATAATCGGTACACAACCTCATACTCCCATCTTTCTTCTTAACCAACAAAACAGGTGCACCCCACGGTGAGACACTAGGACGAATAAATTTCTTTGCCAACAAGTCCTCAACCTACTTTTTTCAACTCAGCCAACTCTAACGGTGTCATCCTATAAGGAGCTATAGAGATGGGTCCCGTTCCTAGCACTAAGTCAATGGAGAATTCGACTTCTCTGAATGGAGGTAGTTCCAGAATATCACTAGGGAATACCTCAGGAAACTCTCGAACTATCGGAATATTCTCAACTTTGTGTTGCTCAATACCATCCAAGGAGGCCATCAAAACAAACACGGCTCCTCCCTCCTTAAAGGAAGTTTTGACTCCTTTAGTCGACAACAGCTGCATATGTGAAGAATATCTTGCTCCTGACCTTGGCACGGTTTTGATGAAGACACCAATATCACAAAAAGAAGAAAGGAGGAAGACCGACAAAGACTATCGAAGTCAAAGCTTCAAGATTTAAAGTCTAAGTCTTTAGGTACTTCTATCCTTACAACTCATTTATTTACTTAGTTAATAATGCTCAAAAGTGTAGTACTAGGAAGTGACTCCTAGCTCGTTTCCCAAGGATTATCTTTCAGGCAATAGTTCAAACACCTTGTACTCACACACACAAAGGGGTTTTGTTGTTCTTATGAATGTAAGCATACACTAAAAACATAAACAATAATTAACAGAAAAGTGAAACGGCTAAACCCGTTGGTTTCCTTAATCACAACTCAATCCTCGGTTTCACAATATCAAAATCAGATTGTAATCATTGAATTCCGAATTTGTTGAAAATCAACTAACTAAGCGATAATCAACTCACAAACAAATTCACACGAATTAAGCATTCATGCACTAGAGAAATGATTTACTAAGCGAAAATCAGTTCACAAATCTATTTCTAAAGCATGAAATTAAGCAACCCACAACCATAAATTGAATAGAAGAAATCAACAAATAAGAAACCGAAATTGCATTAATAACCACACCTCAAGAGTTGTGATACTTTACCAAAGGAGTTTAGTCCATAAATTTAGCCTTCCATGGAAGGATTAAGCAAAACCGAAATGGAGAAGATGGAAAACAAAAATAAACTAAACCCTAACAGAGCACAAAGAGGGAAAACGGGAATGTGTATTCTAATGCAATGAAAAAAAGTGTAATGTTAAAGTGTCCCTTCAAAACCGATATTGATGTGTTTAAATGGTGTAAAACGGAAATGGGCCCTAAACAATGGGCCCAAAACCCAAACGGAAATAAAAATCCTAATACAATATACAATCTTCACTTTTGCACACATCCTCCACTTGTAATGTCCAAAATGTCCTTGGTGCCAAATATGACCCGAAAATGGAATTAGATTTAATTAGACTAAATAATCCCAAATTAACTCATTTTAGGAATAATAGTCCAATAAAGCCCAAAACACTAAACCATGCCAAACAAAGTCAATTAGACACCAAGAATCACTAACAATGGTAAATTAAGGTTATGAACAGTGTAATATATGACTCATCAAATACCCCCACACTTAACCTTTTGCACTCCTGGACAAAATCAAGAAATAATGCTATGCTAACCAGTGCACCAAAGTGAGTCATGTAAGTAGATTATTAAAAACTAGAAAATGAAAAATCCTAAAGATGACATACTTCACATTGAATTCTATGAAATGCAAAGAGATGGGCAAAAATCAAGCATGCAAAGAAACCAATCAAATCAAGAGGTGAGTCGCAACAATGATAGATCCTCACAAGATATGCTCTCTAAAGTGTTTACACTCATGTGTATTAGATTGTAAATATTTACACTCATGTGTATTAGATTGTAAATATTTACACTCAAGGCACTTCATGAAAACAAACACAACCATAAGCTTGACAAGTTTCTAACATCAACATCATAAGCATATGCACATAGTGATCAAAAAGACTTTTCAAGGTTGTAATGCGGCCAAGGACAAGGTAGGATAAAATATGGATATGTAGCTAAAAACGAAGGGAATAGAGGAGCAATGGGGAATAAGTAAAAAGTAAGACAAAATCAACCCAAAATAAGTAAATCATCCTCTAATTCCAATCCTCTCAATCCTCTTTGCCACACTAAACTTTTATTCAAATTTTTTTTTCATTTTTTTTTCTTGGTTTTTTTCTTTTGTTTTGTTTCTCTTTTTGTTGCTTTTTATTTTCAATGACACCAAACTTATGTACACATTTACATCAACCAATGAATCATAACCAAGAATTATAAACAATGAGGAACAATGAACCCTTACTTAATACCCATTCCCAAAACAATTCCAAAGCTCCAAAATTCCCTAAGGTTAGGATAATCATAGTTTTTCACTTATAGGCTTGTAATGAGCTATATAACAAAGAAATGGTAAATAGGCTCAAAAGGGCTAGCAAAGGATAATTTCATTCAAGGTAGGCTGTATGACATGTGGCTTCTTCAAAATAAATGCCTAAATCACTTCAAAATGTGCAATATGAGAATCAAGTATCAACAAGAAACCTGTCAAGTTCTAGAGTGCAAGTAATCAAGAGTGCAACAATCACACAAGAAAGAATATTATATGGCATACATCAATCCATCCTCAATTAAGGCTCAAAATCTCACAAGGGACAAGTCTATCACAATTGCTTAAACCTCTCAATTCTCAAAAGTAACTTAGCACACATAAAATGCATGGATTCACAAAACAATATATCAAGAATCAAGTAAAAGAAAGCATGAGAGAAAATGCCCAAAATCTAAGCAAAATCTAAGAATCAAAGAAAAGCATGCATCAACAAAAACCTACATTAATCTCCCCCACACTTAAACGACACATTGTCCCAATGGAGCACAGTCAGAATATCCACGCAGTTATATAAGCAAATGTAATTGGACAAGTGCAATAAAAGTAAAGAAGGAGAGAAAGAAAAACTCCCTGATTCATGGAGGGAGGAAAACAGGTTCAACCAAAGAAACTTCCTCCACAATATCATCCACAACGGAAGGATTTGTGAGGAAAGGCTTGAGGCGATGCCCATTGACCTTGAAGATCTTATATGTGGATTTACTAGAGATTTCTACTACACCAAAAGGAAACACATTAGTTACAACAAAAGGACCAATCCACCTAGAACGAAGCTTACCACTCATGAGACCAAGCCTAGAATTATACAACAACACTTTTTGGCCAACCAAAAATTCATTTCTAGAAATTAAACTATAATGGAATATTTTGGTTTTATCTTTGTAGAACTTAGAGTTCTCATAGGCTTCTAAACGGATCTCATCAAGCTCACTGAGTTGGAGCATCCTTTCTTCACCAGCTTGATCAAGAGCCAAGTTGCAAGTCTTCACAGCCCAATAAGCACGATGCTCAATCTCCACAGGAAGATGACATGCTTTACCAAAGACAACCCGATAAGGAGACATCCCTATGGGTGCCTTGTAAGCAGTTCAATGTGCCCAAAGAGCATCCTCAAGTCTGTTGCTCCAATCTTTTCTGTTAGGCTGCACCATCTTCTCCAAAATCCTCTTTATCTCTCTGTTTGAAATCTTATCTTGCTCATTTGTTTGGGGGTGATATGGTGTGGAAACTCTATGAACAACCCCATACTTCTTGAGCATAGCTTGCATGGATCTATTACAGAAGTGTGTGCCTTGGTCGCTAACAATAGCTCTGGGTATGCCAAACTGCAAAAAATGTGAGACCTAACAAAATCCATAACAACTCGAGCATCATTAGTCCTGGTGGCTTTAGCTTCCACCCATTTAGAAACATAATCAACAGCAAGCAGAATATAAGTAAAACCAAAAGAAACAGGAAAGGGACCCATGAAATCAATACCCCAGACATCAAAAATCTCACAGAACAACATAGGTTGTTGAGGCATCTCTTGTCTCCAAGGGGGCAGGTGAATGTGGTCTTTTCCTGATCCTCAGGAGCAATATGGATTTGGAAGTACCCAAAAAAACCATCAAGAAAAAAATAGTGAGATTTACATGCTAACCGTTCAAGCATCTAGTCAATAAAGGGCAAAGGAAAGTGATCCTTTCTTGTTGCTTGATTGAGCCTCCTATAGTCAATGCAAACTCTCCAACTGTTCTGCACTCTAGTAGGAATTAGCTCATCCCTCTCATTTCTCACCACTGTAATTCCTGTCTTCTTAGGAACAACCTGAACTGGGCTACCCCAATGGCTATCAGAAATAGGATATATAATCCCATCTTGTAGAAGCTTGGTGACCTCTTTCTTCACAACATCAAGAATCATTAGATTGAGTCTCCTTTGTGGTTGCCTCACTGGTTTAGCTCTGTCATCCAAGAGTATTCTATGCATGCACATGGATGGGATAATACCAGGAATGTCAGCTAAGGTCCAACCAATGGCCTTCTTGTGCTTTTTCAACACTTGCAGCAACTTCTCCTCTTGATCAGCATCAAGGGAGGTAGAAACAATGACAGGGAGCTTCTCATCATCCTCTAAGTAAGCATACTTGAAGTTATCAGGTAAAGGTTTCAGATCCAATACAGGTGCCTGCAAAACAGATGGAACCAAAGTAGCAGGCATAGATTCTGCAGCCTGCACTTGAACAATTGGGTTAGTGCAATATGACTCTATAACATGTGGATCAACAATAATATCCAAAAAGTTATCATTGTAAGAACTACACAGTTCATAATCAGTGCATGCATGACAAGTGTGTGAGGCTATCAATGATAAAGAATCAGAATCATGAATAAAATCAGAGATATGCTCATTAATCAACTCATCAAGCAAATCAGCATGAAATACAGAATGTTCCTCAGATGGATGCTTCATAGCATCAAAAATATTAAACTGAACCACAATATCATCAAATTCCATGGAAAGTGTGCCAGCATGGACATCTATCTTGGTTCGGGCTGTTCTTAAAAATGGTCTCCCTAAAATAATAGGAACCGTGTTACGGGAGGATCCCTCTTCCATATCTACTATGTAAAAATCAGCAGGGAATATAAGTTTACCAACCCGAACCAAGACATCCTCTACTAGGCCAGCAGGATAACCAGTACTGTTATTTGCTAATTGAATTACCACACCAGTAGGCTTTAAAGGTCCAATCGACAAAGACATAAAAACAGACATAGGCATGACATTAATTGAAGCTCCTAAGTCTAGCATGGCATTCTCAAATTTATTGTTACCTATGATGCAAGGAACAGTAAATGTACATGGGTCCTTACATTTTTCAGGAATGTGAGGAATAAGTTTACCTATGAGTGCAGAAAGATTTCTGCCCATGCTTATCCTTTCATTACCGTTCAGCTTCCTTTTGTGAGTGCACAACTCCTTTAGGAACTTTGCATATCTTGGAATCTGCTTGATGGCATCAAGTAGAGGTATGTTCACCTCTACCTTTCTAAATGTTTCTTAGATCTCCTTGTCGACCTCTTCCATTTTCTTGCTTGGAATGGTATTTGGGGGAATTGGAAGAGGGTGTAACTTGGTATAGTGTTTACCAAGGGTGTTACTTGGAATTGATTTTTCCAAGGGGATTAGATATAAGTGAGTGTGTAAGGTACAAGGAGATCTTTGGGTGAGATAATTGTAATTGCAACTCATTATATTTAATAAAGGAATCTCTTGCGTGTCAAGAGTACTGGACGTAGCCTTCGGTGGACAAGAAGGTGAACCAGTATAAAACACATGTGTACTCTATTTTCCTTCTCTTTGTTAATTATTTATCCTTCCTAAGTCAATATTTTTCTGCATATTATTTCCGCTGCACGTTAACTTTGATATTGCAGAAAAATTGGCCATACTTATTGCAACAATTAATTCACCCCCCCCCCCCCCTCTTAGTTGCAATCTCAGTCTTACAACATAGACCTAGTCTCATCAGAAATCTCACCCAGATCTCAAAACACAACAGTCTTATCTGCAAAATTAAGCATAACATGATTTGCTGATAACCAGTCCATCCCCAGAATTAGATCAAACTGGGATAGTGGTAAGCAGATTAAATCCACGGTAAATGTCCTACCGTTTACCACTACCGGACATCGAGATACAACCGTCGACACCACCACATGCACACTAGTTGGGGTGGATACGACCAAGTCGAAAGGCAAAGACTCAGTTTGCAATTTCAGTCTATCCACACATTCAACAGAGGAATACCTGCCACCATACATTTACCTTGGATCAGACCATCCACATCTGATGCCTCTGCACCGCTCATGGTAAATACTTTGCCGGTGGATCGAGGTCGTTCATCCTTCACAGAATTCACACTGTGCCGTAACTTCGGACAATATCTCTTGATATTCCCTTGTCATCCACAATGGAAGCATCCATTTCCCGATCCGGGACAAATATTGCCATAGTGTCCTTGACCACATTTGTTGTACATAGGATAGGAGTTTGATCTCCCTGCAGCAATGGTAGTGGCTGGCCTTTGAGGACCACAAGTGCGATGTTTGCTAGGTGGCCCATAAGGTCGTCAGTCTTCGGCCACTTTCTCCTTTCCCCTTCCTTGCACAAAGTTGCGCTGAGGCCCATAGTTTCGGGGAGGGTCCACCTTGCCAGTTCCAACGTCCCTCACTCGCACATCATCCTCATACATCCTACACTTGTTCTCCTTTACTAGAATATAGGTGGCATATGCCATTTTTTGAGCATCAGAACAGCTCATGGCCCTGAAGATCCTCTCCAATCCTTGGACCCATTCAATGGCAGCATCAGGATCAAACCCACCTTGAAACTGACTAGGGTTCCTCCTACAGAACTCATCTAGACCTCTGTATTCTGCCGGTCCGGGTGGGACTAAAGGTTGCGAACTCGGACTCGGTGTGGAATTCTGGTTCAGGTTATGCAAGTTCTCATTAACTTGTTGCATGGAAGCCACTATCTGAGCCAACAAATCATTCGGCACATTCTGACTCATTCCTCTTCCTCTCCCAGCCATGTGTACCTCTACTCATTCACTTATCAGTACATAAAAATTGTAATCGGACAAGAATCACAAAGTCACACAACAGTTTGTACACATGAGGTAATTTAATCTATTCCGGGTAACAACCGCATACACTTAGCTATGGGTTTCCAAAATACCCATAGCTACAAATATCCAGAGTTACAAATATCCAAAAAAATTATAAGGATCATAGTTACAAGTACTTAAATCCGCAAATATTCAATCATGATACAAAAAGATGAAAATAGAGAAAGTCCAGATTTAAAAGCTCCCACTCCTCCAAATTCGGCATCTTTAACTCATCCAATTACCTGCAATGGGATTATCAAATGGAAACACACAAACGTACAAAGGAGTAAGTCATTTAATTCAATAATTATCATACGATATAATCCACATTTACACAGAGTTAGATAACAAATTAAGCATTTCAATATAAACCATTGCATTTCATATTATATCTTACTACGTCATACGACCATCTTACTTTCCCATTCTTCCATGTCAAACCTTGTTAGTCCACTTCTTCATTCCCATGTTACATAGCCATTTCCCAGTTACACATAATTCAACAATACCACTTAGGCAAGACATTCGATTCAATACCACGTAGGCAAGACATCCAACTCAATACCACTTGGCAAGACATTAAATTCAATACCACTTGGGCAAGACATTCAATCCATTACCACTAAGGCAAGACATTCAATTCATAACCACTAAGGCAAAACATTCAATTCAATACCACTAAGGCAAGACATTCAATCCATTACCACTAAGATAAGACATACAACTTTCTTTGATACATTCCACATCATATTCCTATTGATTCCAACACATAGAACCACATATCTCATAATGCATATCTCGAAATAAAATGCTTATCCTTACCTTGGTGAGCGTTGGGTTTTGTCCTTGTTAACCTTGCAACAATGTTAGTCATTTATTCCAAATAACACATAAACAATTTATATTGCATCTTTAACCATCCAAAAGATTTAACACATTTTCAATGTTTCTAAACTACTTTCATTACAAGTTTACCAACATCTAAAACATACATATTCATCTCATATTTCAACATTAGAATGCATACTCATCTTCTACATCTAACACTTTACCCATTTTCCTCTTTAACCACATTTTCATTTTAGGTTTTTGGGGTTTTCATGAATCAAACAACAAACCCTTTCCATTCTTGAAATACCAACTCTAAACCAAGAGTTTACAAGAGAAAAACAACATAAAACGAACCATAACTCAAAAGGATAAGTTTCCATGGTTTCTCACATTTTGAGAAGAGATCCAACATACCCAAAACTAGTTTCAAAGGGAAGAAGAGAGTTAGAATCAAGAGTTTTACCTCTTCTCAAGCTTCTAGATGACTCACAAGGCTCCTTGCTCTTGAAAATGCTCTCTTCTCTCACTTCTCTCTAGGTTATCCCCCAAAAATGTGATTGGGGTTCTCTATTTAATGTAACAGCGTCGCGTTATCGCTCAAGCGAACTCATTTTCGCTCAAGCGAGAAAATCCCGCCCATTTTAAAACTCAGATCTGACCCTCTCGCTCAAGCGAGAATCTCACAGCCTTGACAGGCCCAAAATGTCACTTCTCGCCCAAGCGAGGAAACTCTCGCTCAGGCGAGACAGCTCTCGCTCAAGAGAGGATCCTCTCGCTCAAGCGAGAATCCTTCAGTAGAGCCCAGTATTTCACTCACCCAGGTGAGCCTCTCTCGCCCAGGACACACTTTTCTCGCTCAAGCGAGACACCCAAGGCTGACACTATAATTTAAAGACTTTAAATTTAGGTAGAGTGTTGAAGTCCCAAAAGCTTACTCCAAGATTTATTAGACCATATCAAATATTGAAGAGGATTGGGCCGGTAGCATATCGAATTGCTTTACCTCCATTGTTGTCGAATCTTCACAATGTGTTTCATGTGTCTCAATTGCGGAAATATGTGGGGGACCCTTCTCATGTGGTTGAGTCGGACCAAATAGAGTTGAAAGATAACCTAACCTTCGCGACCCTACCTGTGAGAATCTTGGACACTAGTGTCAAGAGGTTGAGAGGCAAGGAGATTGCATTGGTGAAGGTACTATGGAGTCAAGTAGATGAAGGGGATGCTACTTGGGAAGTGGAGTGAGATATAAGGGAGGATTACCCTCACTTGTTCGAATCGAGGTATGTTTAATTTTCGGGGACGAAAATTCTTATAAGAGGGGGAGGATTGTGATACCTCAATTTAAAGCCATTAAATTATAGTGTCAGTCCTGGTAGTCTGGCTTGAGCAAGAAAAGTGTGCTTGGGCGAGAGAGGCTCATTAGGGAGGGTGAAATCCTGAGCTATACTGAAGGATTCTCGCTTGAGCGAGAGTGGTCTCGCTTGAGCGAGAGTGGTCTCGCTTGAGCGAGAGTGGTCAAGCGAGAAAATCCCGCCTATTTTTAAAAACTCAGATATGACCCTCTCGCTCAAAAGAGGGATTCTCGCTCAAGCGAGAATCTCACAGTATCAACAGTCCCAAAATGCCATTTCTCGCCCAGGCGAGAATCCTCCAGTATAGCCCAGGATTTCACCCTCCCAGGTGAGCCTTTCTCGCCCAGGCGAGAAACTCTCGCTCAAGCGAGGATCCCAAGACTGATACTATAATTTTAAAGACTCAAATTTAGGGTGTTACAATCCTTCCCCTCTTATAAGAATTTTCGTCCCCGAAAATTAAACATACCTCGATTCGAACAAATGAGGGTAATCCTCCCTCATGTCACATTCCATCTCCCAAGTAGCATCCCCTTCGTCTATTTGGCTCCACAGTACTTTCACCAAAGGAATCTCTTTGCCTCTTAGTCTCTTGATACTGGTATCCATGATCCTCACGGACAATGTCGAAAAGGTCAAGTTATCCTTCAACTCTATCTGATCAGATTCTACCACATGAGATGGATCTCCCACATACTTCCTTAATTGAGACACATGAAACACATTATGAAGGTTTGACAACAACGGAGGCAAAGCAATCTGATATGCTACTGGCCCAATCCTTTTCAATACTTGATACGGTCCAATAAATCTCGGAGTCAGCTTGCGAGATTTCAACACTCTACCAATTCCGGTAGTCGGGACTACTCTCATGAAAACATGATCTCCCTCTTTAAACTCAAGAGGTTTCCGCTTCTTATCGTAATACCTTTTCTGTCGACTCTGGGCGATCCTCATGTTCTCTCAGATTTTCTTGATCTTATCCGTAGTCTCTTGGACCAGCTCGAGCTCCAATATCAAGTTCTCTCCAGTCTCAAACCAACTCACTAGAGTTCGGCACTTCCTACCATTTAACCTCTCATAAGGTGTCATTCCAATACTCGAATGGAAGCTATTGTTGTAAGTAAATTCAATCAGAGGCATCATGCCATCCCAACTCCCCGGTTGTTCCAAGACACAAGCTCTTAGAAGATCTTCCAACGACTGTATAGTTCTTTCCGATTGACCGTCCGTTTGTGGATGATAAGCTGAACTTAACTTCAACTTAGTAACTAATGCAGACTACAAACTAGTCCAAAAGTTGGATGTAAAACGGAGATCCCTATCCGATCTAATGCTCGATGGTATCCCATGCAAACAAACTATTTCCCGGATATATAGTTCCGCCAATCGCTCCAAAGAGTATCTCATGTTCATAGGCAGAAAGTGTGCAGATTTCGTTAACCGATCCACTATCACCCATATCGAATCATATCCTCTCTAAGTTTTAGGGAAGCCCGATACAAAATCCATGGAGATACTATCCCACTTCCACACAGGAATTTCTAGGGATTGTAACTCTCCCGCCGGTCGTTGATGCTCAATTTTGGCTTTCTGACACACTAAACAACTCGAGACATATGAAGCCACATCCCTCTTCAACCCTGACCACCAAAAAAACTTCTTCAAATCTTGGTACATCTTGGTAGTTCCCGGGTGAAAACTCATCTTGCTCTTATGAGACTCTACTAAGATACTTTTCCGTACTTCCTCATCACGAGGCACACACACTCTCCCTTTATAACGCAACATTCCACTAGTGTCTGATGTGAAACTAGTTTCCTTGCCACTTAGCATCAAATCCCGTTTGGCTATTATCTCGATATCTTCAACTTGAAATACTCGAATTTGATCAAACAGTTCGTTGGTGACCTTCAGCATTCCCAAAATCATACCATGAAGCTTTATCTGAACATCCAAGTTCATATCTCTGAAATCTTCAATCAGTTTCCCCTCGCTAACCATCAAAGCCGACATGTGTAAAGATTTCCGACTTAGCGCATCGGCCCTTACATTGGCCTTTCTCGGATGGTACTACAATCCAAAATCATAATCCTTTAGGAATTCCATCCACCTTCGCTGTCTCATATTCAATTCCTTTTGATCAAATAGGTACTTCAAACTCTTGTGGCCGTTGTATACCTCAAATCTCACGCCATAAAGGTGGTGTCTCCAGATTTTCGAAGCAAAGACCACTGCAGCTAATTCCAAGTCATGGGTTGGATAGTTTTGCTCGTGCGTCCTCAACTGTCGAGAAGCATAGGCAACAACCTTCCCTTCTTGCATCAACACACAAACCAAACCTTGCTTGGATGCATCACAATAAACACTGAAGTCCCGACCAGTACAAGGAAGAACCAAAACTGGCGCCGTAGTCAACCTTCATTTCAACTCTTGAAAACTTTCTTCACATCGAAGTGTCCACACATACGGTTCCCCTTTCCTAGTGATTTTTGTCAATGGTAGAGCCAACTTCGAAAATCCCACAATGAATTTCCGATAATACCCAGCTAAACCCAGAAAGCTCCTAATCTCAGTGACTGATTTGGGAACCGCCCATTCCATAACTGCTTCAACCTTTGAAAGATCTACTACCACTCCTTCCTTGGATATCACATGTCCAAGAAAGTTTACCGATTCCAACCATAAATCACATTTTGACAGCTTCGCATACAACCGATTATTACTAAGAAGTTCTAGGACAATCCTCAAGTGCTCAGCATGCTCCTCTCGGCTTTTGGAGTAAACCAAAATGTCATCAATAAATACTACTACGAATGAATCTAAATACGGAAGAAAATTCCGATTCATATCGTAGGTAAATATTGTTGGGGCATTCGTTACACCAAAAGGCATGACCAAGTATTCAAAATGTCCATACCTTGTCCTAAAAGCAGTTTTAGGAATGTCTTCCGACTTCACACGAAGTTGGTGGTATCCTGATCGAAGGTCAATCATTGAAAACACTACCGCCCCTCTCAACTAATCCATCTAGTCATCAATCTAAGGCAATGGGTACTTGTTCTTAATAGTAACCTTGTTCAACTTCCGGTAGTCAGTACACAACCCCATACTACCATCCTTCTTCTTAACCAACAAAGCAGACGCACCCCATGGCGAGACACTAGGACGAATAAACTTCTTGGCCAATAAGTCCTCAACCTAATTTTTCAAATCAATCAATTCTAACGGTGCCATCCTATAAGGAGCTAAATCAATAGAGAATTTCACTTCTCTTACTGGAGGTAACTCCGGAATATCACCAGGAAATACCTCAGGAAACTCACGAACTATCGGAATCTTCTCAACCTCAGGTTTCTCAATACCCTCCAAGGATGCCAACAACATAAACACGGCTCCTCCCTCCTTACAGGAAGTTCTGACTTCCTTCACCCACAAAGGTTTCATGTTATTAACCTTATCAGAAACCTCATATAGATTCCCGAATATTATGGTCTTTTTGGCACAATTAAGCATTACATGATTCGCCGACAACTAGTCCATCCCCAGAATTAGGTCCAACTGGGATAGTGGTAAGCAGATTAAATCCACGGTAAAAGTCTTACCGTTTACCACTACCGGACATCGAGACACCACTGTCGACACCACCACAGGCACATCAGTTGGGGTGGATACGTGATGAGTCAAATATTACACACTATTAATAACCTTATTTTACCATTGTTAATGATTCTTGGTGTCTAATTGACTTTATTTGGCATTGTTTAGTGTTTTAGGCTTTATTGGACTATTATTCCTAAAATGAGTTAATTTGGGATTATTTAGCCTAATTAAATCTAATTCCATTTTCATGACATATTTGGCACCAAGGACATTTTGGGCATCACAAGTGGAAGATGTGTGCTAAAGTGAAGATTGTATTTAGTTATAGGATTTTTAATTCCGTTTTAGGTTTTGGGCCCATTGTTTAGGGCCCATTTCGGTTTTACCCTTTAATAAGCTTAGAATTTCGTTTTCAAACATAACTCTACATTACATTTTCGTTTTCCCCCTTTTGGTGTTCTTTTAGGTTTTCGTTTTCATCTTCTTCCTCCTCCAAATTCGGTTTTGCTTCTTCCTCCATGGAAGGCTAGAAGTTTAGTGCTAAATTCCTTTGGTAATGTATCACACTCTTGAGGTTTAGTGCTTAATGCATTTTCGGTTTCTATGTTGTTGTTAATGCAATTTCGGTTTTATGTTGTTGAAGCTTCTATCCTATTTCATGTTATGGTTTGCTTAATTCCATGGTGTTGTTTTAGGTTTGTGAACTGATTTTCGCTTAGTTAATTAGTTCTCTAGCACATAATCGCTTAGTTTATGTGAATCTATAAATGCTCTATGTTTATGTTGAATTCGCTTAGTTTGAAGCTTAAACATTAGAGTTATGAACAGATTAGGAATTCAATGTGTAGAATCTGAAATTGATGCTTTGATTCGTGTGACATTGTTAACTGTTTGTTGCTTATGCCAATTTCGCTTAGTTAGAGGTTTAGCAATTTAACTGTGAGTTGATCATCGCTTAGTTAATCGACTCTCAACAAAGGAACACTGAGAATCTGATTTTGATATATTGAAACTGAGGATTGAGTTGTGAACAAGGAAACCAAAGGGATTTAGCCTCTTTACTATTCTGTTTTCTGTTTGTGTTCTGTTTTAGCTTAATTTCATAGCATAACAACCACTAAAACCCCCCATTGTGTGTGTGCGTGTAAGGTGTTTGAACCATTGTGTGAAAGATAATCTTTGGGAAACGACCTAGGAGTCACTTCCTAGTACTATACTTTATTGTTATATTATTTGTATCGAGTACGACCTCGATCAATACGACTAAGACGAAGGGCAACGACTCAATTTGAAAATTCAGTTTATTCACGCAGTCAAAAGATACAAAGGAGTGTGTCGCTCCCGAATCAAACAACACTAAAAGAGGAATACCTGCCACCGTGCAGTTACCTTGGATCAGACCATCAACCTCTGATGCCTCTGCACCACTCATGGTAAACACCCTACCGGTGTTTCTGGGTCTCCCGGCATAGCCCAGGATTTCACCCTCCCAGGTGAGTCTCTCTCGCTCAAGCGAGGATCACAGGACTGATACTATAATTTTAAAGACTTAAAATTTAGGGTGTTACAGACACCACCGCCAACTCTAGGATCTTTCCTCATTCCCACCATATAACAAAATGTTAGTCATTTATTCCAAATATCACATAAACAACTTATATTGCATTATTTAACCATACAAGATATTTCATCATATTTCATAATTGGAAAGTAAACTCATCTTCTACCTCTAATATTTTACCCATTTTAAACACATTTTCTCTTTATGGTTTTGGGGTTTTCATGAATCACCCCACAACCCTTTTCATTCTTGAAATACTAACTCTAAACCAAGAGTTTTAAGAGAGAAACAACTTAAAACGAACCATAACTAAACGGATGAGTTTCCATGGTTTCCTTCATTTTTGAGAAGAGATCCAACATACCCAAAATAAGTTTTAAAGAGAAGAAGAGAGTTAGAATCAAGAGTTTTACCTCTTCTCAAGCTCTTAAATGAGTATCCAAGCTTATTGTCCTTGAAAAAGCTCTCTTCTCTCACCCTTCTTCTTTTCTAAACCCTAGGTTGTGTTTGGGGGTTTCTCATTTAATACAGCTCGTCGGGTTCTCGCTTAAGCGAGCCCTTTCTCGCTCAAGCGAGAAAATCCCGCCTATTTTTAAAAACTCATATCTGACCCTCTCGCTCAAGCGAGAATATCACAGTATCAATGGTCCTAAAATGCCATTTCTCGCCCAGGCGAGATAACTCTCGCTCATGCGAGAATCCTCCAATATAGCCCAGGATTTCACCCTCCCAGGTGAGCCTTTCTCGCCCAGGCGAGAATATCTCGCTCAAGCGAGGATCCCAGGACTGAAACTATAATTTTAAAGACTCAAATTTAGGGTGTTACAGGGCCGGTAGCATATCGGATTGCTTTACCTCCATTGTTGTTGAATCTTCACAATGTATTTCATGTATCTCAATTAAGGAAATATGTGGGGAACCCTTCTCATGTGGTTGAGTCGGACCAAATAGAGTTGAAAGATAACTTAACCTTCGTGACCGTACCTGTGAGAATCTTGGACACTAGTATCAAGAAGTTGAATGGCAAGGAGATTGCCTAGGTGAGAGAAGGGAGAATTTTCAAGAGTAAGGAGTCTTGTGAATCATCAAGGAGCTTGAGAAGAGGTAAAACTCTTGATTCTGTAACACCCTAAATTTTAGTCTTTAAAATTATAGTA
This sequence comes from Lupinus albus, assembly GCA_009771035.1. Taxonomy (NCBI): domain Eukaryota; kingdom Viridiplantae; phylum Streptophyta; class Magnoliopsida; order Fabales; family Fabaceae; genus Lupinus; species Lupinus albus. The sequence goes on from CM020015.1 coordinate 3,956,776, forward strand.
TTAGTCCTGGAAGTCTCGCTTGAGCGAGAGATTCTCGCCTGAGCGAGAGATTCTCGCCTGAGCGAGAGATTCTCGCCTGAGCGAGAGATTCTCGCCTGAGCGAGAACGGATCACCTGGGAGTGTGAAATCCTGGGATATACTGGAGGATTCTCGCCTGAGCGAGAGTTGCCTCGCCTGGGCGAGAGATAGCATTTTGGGGCTGTGGAGACTATGAGATTCTCGCTTGAGCGAGAATCCCTCGCTTGAGCGAGAGGAAGCCTGTTGACACTGTGAGATTCTCGCTTGAGCGAGAATCCCTTGCTTGAGCGAGAGGGTCAGATCTGAGTTATTAAAATAGGCGGGATTTTCTCGCCTGAGCGAGAATGGTCTCGCTTGAGCGAGAACCCGACGACTGCTCTTTAAAATAGAAACCCCAAACACATTTTAGGGTTAGAACTTTGAAGAGAAGAGAGAGAAGAGAGCTTTTCAAGAGCAAGGAGCCTTAGGACTTATCTTAGAGCTTGAGAAGAGGTAAACCTCTTGCTTCTAACTCTTCTTCTTCCTCTCTAACTTGTTTTGGGTATGTTGGATCTATTTTCAAAACATGAGAAACCATGGAAACTCACCCTTTAGAGTTATGGTTCGTTTTATGTTATTTTTCTCTTGTAAACTCTTGGCTTAGAGTTGGTATTTGATGAATGGAAAGGTTATGTGGGTTATTCATGAAAACCCCAAAAACCCCCAAAATGAGAATATGGGTATAAAGAGAAAGAGATGAAATGCTTTGATGTTGATATATGAGATGAACATATATGTTTAGATATTTGAAAACTTATATTGAAGTAGTTTTGGAAATCTTGAATATATGTAAATCCCTTGTATGTTTGATGATGAAATACGAGTTGTTTGTGTGTTGTGTAAAAGACATGACTAACATTGTTGTTATTGGTGGGAATGAGGAAAGATCCTAAGGTTGGAGGAAATCGCAGAGGAAACTGGTAAAGTTACTCGAAAACGACCCCAACGCTCACCAAGGTAAGGATAAGTCTTTAATTGTACCTCCTGATGGAAAATGTGTGGATTTTCTGGTTGAGAAAGTGATTTTAGATGCAAGTCGCTTGTTTATTATAGACATATGTGGGTATGTTTGTAATAAAGGATGCATGAGATTGATGGTAATCCATGAGAAGAAAACGTATTTTTAGCCGACGATGAAATGGTTAGCGACTTTGGCTCAGGGAACAAAATTTAACCTGGTTGGCGGAACAAAATTTTAGTTTCTCGCATGATATGGAAGCTCAGGGAACCGTTCAATTTTTGGAACTAAAGGGACAAGTTTACCCTACTCTAGTTAGGGAATTTTATGCAAATTTTAGATACAAGGATGGAAAGTACTGGTTTATGATTTCTGGTAATCCGTTTGAACTTAATGATGATATGTTTATGAATGTCGGTGGTTTATCATCTTCTGGTTATGGAATAGGAGATTGTTCCTGGGTTAAGGAGAACTTTGATCCTACTGAGGTTTATAAGTCATTTCTTAGAGGCCCTCACTTATACATTCAGGGTCAACTGACCAAAGCTGGGTCATTATCTGTTGAGAACAGACTATTGCATTATATTATTGCTTACATTTTGGTGCAGAGGAACACGAATCACGCACAGCCTACTGTGAATGATTTGCGTTTCATGTATGCTGTAAAGAATAATGTAATGATCAACTGGCCTGAGGAGATTTTGAAAATAATGAACAGTGTGTCTCTGTCTCAGTCGAAGCTGCTTCCCTATAGCATTTTCATTTCACGCATTGTTGATTATCTGCACATTGATGTTTCTGATACCATCATTGTTGAGTACACTGATAAGGATCATCTGGTTGGTGAAAGCCTCATTCATAAAATGGGTACATACAAGTATGGTACTACTTGGCAATACCAAGAGGACTACACTACTATTGGTCTGGATTTGTCCGATGATGATAATCAGGGTGGCATGGGTGATCCGCACGCTACAACTCAGGGGGAGCCTTCTAGAACAGCACCTCATAACTCTGCTTTTGGTTTAGATCAGTTGGAAGACATGGAGCAACGGCTTAACAACCATATGGATCTTCAATTCCAAGGATTGAAAGACTCATACTTTGCAGGTATGGAACAGTATGAAGAGCGTCAAACTGCTTATTCAGACAACCAATTTCAGGAGTTGAGGAATATGATTCAATCTACTGCTGAAGCTCAGAATGCTATGTTTTGTTCAGAATTTCAGAAGTTATCTGTGCTTATCAAGGGAGACCAGAACATTGTCATTCCTGTTGATCACATTGACGATCCTCCACCTCAACCATAGCTTAGAAGACTTTAGACCTAGGATATCTCACCATTAGGTTTATTTCTTCTTTATGGCACTTTCTGGATTCAGTTGTTGTTATGGATTCAAATTTTTCTTGTGTGTGCCTCTTTTATGTTCTTGATTGACATTTCGTGGTTTGTATGGTTACTGAATACTTTTACTCTTTATGCTATTGTTATTTTGTTTAAGTCGAATAGCTTATTTTGATTACGTGAATGGTTCTTGATCATATGAGATTTTCTACTTATTGTGATTTGATATGGTAAATCTTGTATGCCGTTCATTTTACCAAATTGGCTATTTCTTTTGTATAAACTAGCGCATTTGTTCAAATTTTCTACAAAATAAAACAGGTTAATTGTTAAATCCCAAATTAACTCATTGACTTTGTTTTATGCATAACTCATATCTCTGCCTTACTTTTGACCTGGGTTATCTTTTTGATAATGTCAAAAGGGGGAGAAATGTTGTTTTGTTGTTTTCTGATTGTGCAGGTTGATCGTAATAACAGCTTCCGAAATATTTGCGCATAATATCAACCATGCCAACACAATCTTCAAGCTATTTCATCACAGTTGATATATTTGATGTAGTGGTTGTCATCATCAAAAAGGGGGAGATTGAAAGTGTGCATGTCAAGAGGAACACTTTGGAAAGCTCTCTTTATGTGTCATGGTTTTGATGAGGACAACTTGTGCGAATAAGAGCTTGAAGATCATCAACAAATCAACGTGCTTAAGTCTTCTGATTGGTACTAAGCTTAGACTAGAGATTAGTTTAAGTTGAGTCTAAGGCTTAAGTCACCTAATACATGTCTCTTATGCATAAATCTTTTAAATCATTTTCATTTTGAGATATATCATTCATAATATGTTCATGCATCACATAAATACATGTATATGTGCATTCTAGGCATAAACTAAGTGTTAAACATGTATGAATTAAGTGCATAACGTATTTGAGTTTTTTACACATGAAAATATGTTGTTAATCGATTAAGGCATAGGTTAATCGATTAATCTAACTGTTTGAACAGTTTAATCGATTAAGGCATTCGTTAATCGATTAACAGGGTTTCAGAATTAATTCTTTATAAACTGCGTTTTTCAGAATTGATGTCAGAAGTTGCAAGTTGCATTTTTAGAGAGTTAGAGCATTTTTCGTGATAATTGTTGCATCTAATTTTTAATGCATTTATGAGTTTAGAAAAGAGAGAATTCTATGCTTTAGGATTGAGTGCATTACATGATATTTTTCTCATCTTTTCATATCACATGTTCATGCATATTATTGATGCTTCTTGATTAGATCTTTACATTCTATGCATTCTGTTTTCAAACTAATACATCTTCATATTGCATGAGTTTGTATTAGGTGATTAGAATAAAGTGTTTTCTTGTCAGATATAAGCTTTGTAATAGCTTAAGTTTACTCTATTTTCTTTTTGATTGAGAAATTGTTGTAACATTGGGAATCTCGAGGTATCATATCGCCGAAGAGATTGAGTGTATCTTCATTGTGTTTAGACTTAGAGATAAGGAAAGAACAGAGGTTCTTGGCTGGGGCTACGCCGAAAGAAAGGTTTTCTTTGTCAGTAGGAAGGGAGTCAAACCATAGAATAAGAGTCTTTATTATCGTGTATTGTCTAAGTGTTGTAATTGGATGATGTGTATGTAATAACATTGATTCGATTATAGTGAAGAAAATCTCCCAAATCAGCCGGGAGGCCTGGATGTAGTTTGCGGTGGACAAGCAAACGAACCAGGATAAAATTTGTGTTGCAGGATCTTTTCTCTCTCTCTCTCTTTATTGCATTTAATCGGTTAACTTGTATAGTGGATTTAATGGCTAATATGTTTTTGTGCTATACTGTTAATACTCTGATAAATCTGTAAGCTCTGTAATTTTGTTTTGTTATCGATTAATTGTCGTGCAAGTAATCGTATCTGCCTAACCTTATTGTTTCTGTTTAATCGATTAAGTCAAGTTTGTTAATCGATTATACTCATTTTGTTAATCGATTAAGTCGATTGTGTTGATTGTGTTAATCGATTATCCCTGTTCTGTTAATCGATTAATTAGGTGTATTTCAGCATTAAGTGTTGTTTTTCGAAAAGCGGATATTCTAACCGCTACACCTATTCAACCCCCCCCCTATAGGTGTATTGTAACCACTGATACCTAACATTGTGTGCATTGTAATTATACAAATTCGCTTACTAACAATTGAGTGAGTACAGGTACTCATGGCGGGAAGAGGAAGAGGAAGAGGGGCAATTCAGAATGTCCCGAATGATTTACTGGCACAAATGGTGGCGGCATTGCAACAAGTCAATAAGAACTTGCACAATCAGAACTAGAATCCAGCGCCAAGTCCGAGTTCACACCCACTAGTTCCACCTGGGCCGACTGAATACCGAGGTCTGGATGAATTATGCCAGAGAAAGCCCAGTCAGTTCCAAGGCGGATTCTCTCCGGATGCGGCCATTGAATGGGTCCAAGGATTGGAAAGAATCTTTCGGGCCATGAGCTGTTCTGATGCTCAGAGAGTGGCTTATGCTACTTACATGCTGGTGAAGGAGGCAGAGAATTGGTGGGAAATGACCCGAAGACAAATGGAGAGTGAAGGGCAAGTCATCACGTGGGAAGCCTTCAAGAATAAATTCCTCCACAAGTACTTTCCTGCAGACCTGAAAAGGGAGAAGGAGAGGGAATTCCTGAAATTAGAGCAGGGAAACATGACGGTGGGGGAATATTCGGCCAAATTTGAAGAGTTAATCCGGTACTGCCCCTATGCTGAACTAGAGTTGGACGGGAGGTTGTGGTGGTTACAAGGTTAAATTAATGCGAATTATGTTTTTCGGTCGACGAATGTGTATGCTAATAATGAGATAGATTGCGAAGAGGGAAATAAGAATTTTAAGGAAAGATATTAAATTGGTAGTGTGAGATAGGAGAGATTGCATGTAATTGAACTAATTTGAGAAAAAAAAATTCAAGGGTAGAATTTCGGTTCTTACATCGGTGGAACTTGAGAAGTTGCCAAGGACCAAACCCAACACTCACCGAGGTAAGGATAAGTCTTTATTTGTGAATTGGAATGGAAAATGTGTGTATTTTCTGGTTATGCAATGATTGAGTTGTGAATTACGAATTTAGTATAAACATATATGGGTGTGTTTATACTAAAGTAGGTGTAGATTTACGGGAAATAGAAAATGTGTGTATTTTCTGGTTATGCATTGATTGAGTTGTGAATAACGCATTTAGTATAAACATATATGGGTGTGTTTATACTAAAGTCGGCGTAGATTTACGAGAAATGAGAAATGGTGAAATCAAGGAAAGGAAAATATATTTTTAGCCGACCAATAATGGTTAACGACTCTGGCTTGAGTATATAAGCGAAACTCTGGCTTGAGTATATAAGCGAAACTCTGTCTTGAGTATATATATAAGTGAAACTCTGGCTTGAGTATATAAGCGAAACTCTGGCTTTAGTATATAAGCGAAACTCTGGCTTGAGTATATAAGCGAAACTCTGGCTTCAGTATATAAGCAAAACTCCGGCTCGAGTATATGTAGCATGTTTTCTTCTAAAAGAAATGGGAATCTGCTTTTAGTTAACCCTGAGGGGTGTAGCGACTTTGGCTCAAGTTATGCAGCAAAGCAAAATGAATTTCAAAAATTGTTTACTAACCCTTTTCTATTGTGGATTATCTTATAATGATGTTTATTGAATTAACGACTTACTCCTTTGTGTGTTTGTGTACTTGTCATTGATAATCGCATTGCAAATAAACAGGTGACATGAGGGGGACTCATTTTTGGGGAGCTTTATATTTTGTAGTTATTTAATTGCACTATTCTGTACATGAGTGCATATTTGATAGTTTAAAACATTATGTAACTACGGATATATGTTAGCTAACATGAGGGTGTAACTCTGGATATGTGTAGCTATGGGTATTTTGGAAACCCATAGCTAGTTGTATACGGTAGTTACTAATCTGCATTAATACGAATTATGTTTTTCAGTCGAATAATTATGTATGTCATTATTGATTCATGGATTGAGTGTGAGGAGGGAAGTAAGATTTTGAAGTAAGGATATTAAATTGGTAATGTGAGTTATGAGTGATTGCATGGAATTGAATTAAAATAAGAAAAAAAATTCGAGGGTAGAATTTGGGTCCTTACAGTCTTCACTGAGTATCTTGTTTGGCGCATCGAGTAGCAAGATTGGCAACCATTTGCGAACGGAGGGAAATCAAGGCTTGGCGAAATAAGATTCGCATAGCAAGTAGGAATGGCTCAATTTGGAAGTGTGTGTGTAAAGAACATTTGCAAATATAGTGAAGCAAATCTCCCAAGATTAGAAGGGGAGGCCTGGATGTAGTTTGTCAGTGGACATGCGAATGAACCAGGATAAAAATTCTTGATCTTCTTTCTCTTTCCCTTATCTTTTACTATTTCTAGCATATTAAGTATCTTGCATTCTTTGACTTGAAAGATTGAATCTTTATTCATAAAGATTGAGTTTTTGATATCTGTGTAATTGGTGTGTGTTGTTTGTGATATCCTAGTGAGAAATTGCATGATTCATGGATAGCTTGTTTACCGAGAAATCATATTTTACATAGCTGTTGTTTCTGGTTTTTCTGCTCCAGATAATTGATTATTTCAATTCTTTAATCGATTAAATCTGTTTCAATTCATCTATTATATTTTCTGTTAGTCGATTATTGCTGAATAATTCTGTATTTCTTGATTCTATGCGCATAAATTCGAAAAGCGGACATATTGACCGCTCACACCTATTCACCCCCCCCCCCCCTCTAGGTGTTATACTATGTTTGACTAGTACCCTAACACATCAAGATCATCACACAATAGTCTCCTTTTCAATAGATAACAACAATGCAATACTAGAAGTCATACCATACTTACATAGCATTAAAATACTTTCTCAAGCAACACAGTGTTACCACAAAAATACTACACCCAAAGATCTATCGTACATTGCTCAAAGAGCCAATACCACATTGGAAAAGTCATACATTGCTACGAATAGCCATTACCACGAAGGTAACTCATACATTTTCTTTTCATTCTCTTTATCATTATACATCCTTCCATTTCATAAATCCCATTTAACTTCATCAACTACAATTGACATTCATTTACTCATTACCACATAGGGCAATTCTACATCACTAAGAAGATTCAATACCATAGAGGGCAAGTCTACACCACAAAGGTGATACAATAGCACATCAGGTAAGTCTACACCACAAAGGTGATCCCATACCACATCGGGTAAGTCTACACCACAAAGGTGATTCCATACCACAGCGGGTAAGTCTACATCACAAAGATGATTTCATACCACATCAGGTAAGTCTACACCACAAAGGTGACTCCATACCACATCGGGTAAGTCTACACCACAAAGGTGATTCCATACCACAGCGGGTAAGTCTACATCACAAAGATGATTCCATACCACATCGGGTAAGTCTACACCACAAAGGTGACTCCATACCACATCGGGTAAGTCTACAGCACAAAGGTGACTCCATACCACATCGAGTAAGTCTACACCACAAAGGTGATTCCATACCACAGCGGGTAAGTCTATATCACAAAGATGATTCCATTCCTCTTCGGGTAAGTCTACATCACACAGATGATTCAATATAGTTATAGTCTATAACACTATATCTCCTATCATCATGATAATTCATATACATATCCTTTCCATATCATCTCATTATTTAATGGAAACACTTATTTTACCACTCCCCGAATACAAGGAAGCTACCCATCACATGTCATCACTAATAATTTCAAGGTTTATCCCTTATATCACTATTTCACCAAAATACTCACAACCACAATAATGTCATAATAATCATAACTATCTCATTCTATACCACAAATAGACAGCTCACAACATAATCATCGTCATATAACATAATCACGCCCATTTATTTCCATTAAACAGCGCATCCACATCATTATTACAAACATACCCATATAAGTTTATAACGAATAAGCGACTCACAACTTAGTCATTATCATAAATATATTCATATCTTTTTATCACAATAAACAACTCGTAACATATTTATCATCATAGAACATATTAACGATAGAACCATTTCTCATGACGATGTATTACCATAAATGAGCATATTGCATTTTAATCTAATAAAACGGTTTTTACCACTCATATATCTTTACATTTTTGGCTAATACCTCTTCATGGAAAAAAAAACTCTAACATGGACCACAAACTTCCAAGAGAGTTTCTATACGTTAATATTCTCCGATTTTTGAGGGAAATCGGAGAAGATGACTCTAATGAAATACTCTATGACCAGAATGGTTTTCTCCCTCACCTTAGGTTGCGTAAGCTCCATTGCTCCACAAAATATCCACATCTCCCTTCATCTCCTCCAATCTCCATTGTTCCTTTTTAAACTTTAAGATTTCCCAAATGTGCCACCAAGAAGTAATAGGAAGAGGTTTTGATGAGTTTTGAGGTTTAGTGGAGGAGAGAATGGTTTATTTTGTAACACCCCAAATTTACCCTCCTTGATATTAGGTAACAGTCCTGAGGAATGGAGCATACTGCCAGATTCTCGCTTGAGCGAGAGGACCTCGTCCAAGCGAGAGGATCAGTGTTTTGAAATTGGAAATTCTGGGAGTCTCGCCCAAGCGAGGAATGGGTCGCTTGAGCGAGAGGAAGCCTGTTGAGACTGTGAGATTCTCGCCTGAGCGAGAATCCCTCGCTTGAGCGAGAGCGTCAGATCTGAAATTTTAAAAAGGCGGGATTTTCTCGCCTGAGCGAGAATGGGCTCGCTTGAGCGAGAACCCGACGACTCCTCTTTAAAATAGAAACCCCAAACACATTTTAGGGTTAGAACTTTGAAGAGAAGAGAAAGAGGAGAGCTTTTCAAGAGCAAAGAGCCTTAGGACTCATCTTACTCTTCTTCTTCCTCTCTAACTTGTTTTGGGTATGTTGGATCTCTTTTCAAAACATGAGAAACCATGGAATTCATCCTTTGGAGTTATGGTTCGTTTTATGTTGTTTTTCTCTTGTAAACTCTTGGTTTAGAGTTGGTATTTGATGAAAGGAAATATTTTGTGGGTTATTCATGAAAACCCCAAAAACCCCCAAAATGAGAATATGAGTAAAAAGAGAAATGAATGAAATGTTAAATGTGGATGATGAGTTTGTGTTTTGATGTTGATATATGAGATAAACATGTATGTTTAAATGTTTGGAAACTTGTGTTGAAGTAGTTTTGGAAATCTTGAAAATATCTGAATCCCTTGTATGTTTGATGATGAAATACGAGTTGTTTATGTGTTATTTTGAATAAATGACTAACATTGTTGTTATTGGTGGAAATGAGGAAAGATCCTAAGGTTGGAGGAAATCGCGGAGGAGACTTTTAAAGTAACTCTGAACCGATCCCCAACACTCATCAAGGTAAGGGATATGTGTCTCTAATTCATACTCGCTGATGTGAATGAGGTATGTGAAAGAGGTAATGTGTTTGTAAGAATACTGTTGATACCCTACCCGAAGAGGTTGTGGTTTATTGTTGATACCATACCCGAAGAGGTAGTGGTTTATTATTGATACCCTACCCGAAGAGGTGGTGGTTTATGGTTGATACCCTACCCGAAGTGGTAGTGGATTATTGTTGTTGTCCTACCCGGAGTGGTAGTGGAGTATTGTGGTTGTCCTACTCGGAGTGGTAGTGGATTATTGCGGTGGTCCTACCCGGGGTGGTAGTGGATTATTGTGAACTTGACCTGCCCTATGTGGTATGGAGTAATAACTCGACCTGCCCGATGTGGTATGGATAATAACTCGACCTGCCCGATGTGGTATGGATAATAACTCGACCTGCCCGATGTAGTATGGATGATAACTCGACCTGCCCAATGTGGTATGGATAATAACTCGACCTGCCCGATGTGGTATGGATAATAACTCGACATGCCCGATGTGGTATGGATAATAACTCGACATTCCAGATGTGGTATGGGGAATAACTCGACCTGCCCGATGTGGTATGGATAATAACTCGACCTGCCCGATGTGGTATGGGGAATAACTCGACCTGCCCGATGTGGTATGGGGATTAACTTAACCTGCCCGATGTGGTATGGGAAATGAAATCGATGAATACGATTAAGGGAAATATGAAGGATGAAAATGGGGATGTGAATGATAAAAGTAATATTTATGGTATAGAATATATATTATGTGATATATATACTATAGGGTAAATATGAAGGATGAAAATGAGGAAGTGAATGATAAAAGTAATATTTATGCTATAGAATATATATTATGGGATATATATACTATAGGGTAAATATGAAGGATGACAATGAGGATGTGAATGATAAAAGTAATATTCATGCCATAGGATATATATTATGGGATATATATACTATAGGGTGAATATGAAGGATAGAAATGGAAGATGTTGAGAATGAAAGTAATATACATGCTATAGGATATATATTATGGGATATATATACTATAGGGTGGATATGAATAATGAGAAGGACGTTGTTTCTAAAGAACGTAATATGCATACTATTAAATATATGTTATGGGATATATATACTATAAGATGAATATGAGTGAAATGGAAATTAAAGGAAGATGATATGAATGTTTACAATTACGCATGTGTGTTTACGAATTATACTAAAGCTTAATCGTATTGGAAATGTGGATTATCATGTAATGTTAGTTTTTGAACTAATGACTTACTCCCTTGTTTTGTGTGTTGTTTATGATAATCTCATTGTAGGTAAATGAAGGATTTGAGGAGGAAGCTCACTTAGGAAGCTTATGTGTTTATTATCTTGATTGTCTTTATTGCTGCTTTGACATTGTAGTTGATTTGATAACATTTTGGCATGAATGTAAATATGATTAGGACAATACTGAGATATGTAGTTATGGAGGTTATAACTCTTAGAAACTCATACTGGTCGTATGTGGTAATTATTAAACGCATGAATTATGTTTTCCGCAACATGAATTGCATGATAACGTAATAGGTTAAAAGATTAGTGTCAACGAATTATTCATGATGTTTTTTCAGTAAAATAATGAATGTATGTAAGGAAAGATTTTAAATAAAATGAAAAAAAAAATTCAAGGGTAGAATTTGGGTCCTTACAATATGGTATCAGAGCATAGTTAATTTTGCGGCCTAGGGCATGGCTTTCTTCTTTGTAACATGTTTATGATTTGACTGGTTGAGATTGTGTGAATTGAATGGTTAAAGCATGTAGCTTTGGTATAGTGACATGTAATGTGCTACGAGACTATGTGATAACCTGACTTGTGTGAGTTAAATTTGTGTACTAACTACCAATGAGCGCAGGTTAAAACATGGTTGGGAGAGGAACGAGTCAGAATGTTCTAGGTGATTTGTTGGTTCAGATGGTGGCTACAATACAACAGATGAACGAGAACTTGCGTAGTCTGAATCAGAACCCCGCAACGAGTCCGAGTTCGCAAAACCTAGTCCCACCCGGACCGACGGAGTACCGAGGTCTAGATGAGTTTTGCAAAAGGAACCCCAGTCAGTTCCAAGGGGGATTTGCTCCCGATGCTGCCCTTAAGTGGATTCATGGAATGGAGCGGATCTTCCGGGCCATGAACTGTTCGGAGGCTCAGAAATTGGCCTATGCCACTTACATGCAAGTGACGGAGGCCGAGAACTGGTGGGAGTTCACTAGACGCCAAATGGAGACGGGGGGACAATTGATTTCCTGGAGTACTTTCAAGGCGAAATTCCTTTAGAAATACTTCCCTGCTGATCTGAAAAGGAAGAAGGAAATGGAGTTCTTGAAGTTGGAACAGGGAAAGATGTCGGTTGGGGAGTATGCGGCAAAATTCGAGGAATTGGCCCGGTTTTGTCCCTAAGCTGAGTTGGAAGTGGACGGACGATCCAAGTGCTCTAAATTCGAATCGGGTTTAAGACCCAAGCTGAAAAGGATGTTCAGACATCAGGAGATTGCTGACTTTGCTACTTTGGTCAACAAGTGCATGATGTACGAGGATGATCTGAAGGCGGATGAGTTGGCGACCCCCGAAAAAAAATTTCCCCGGGACTATGGACCACAACGCAACCATAGGAAAGGAAGGGGTAAGGAGAGAATGGGGGATGACCGGAAACCTTATGCAGCGATCACTGTTCATCGTGACCGAAATTCCCAAAGGTCTGGCCCACTTACAGTTTCTACCGAAGGGGTTTCTACTCCCATGTGCAACAAGTGCGGTAGACTTCATTATGGGAGTACATTCCCAGAAAAAGGGAATGGATGTTTCCACTGCAAGGAGTTTGGGAACATTTAAAGGTTTTGTCCCAAGCTAGATCGGAGACTTAATGTCAATCATGATGAGGAGGCAAGGGACCACGGTCGAAAGGTTACCCCGAGTGGCGCAGGGACATCAGGTGTTGATGATCCGGCGAGAGGTAAATTGCATGGTGACAGGTATTCCTTTTAGTGTTGTTTAATCGGGAGCGACACACTCCCTATATTTGTTGAATGTGTGAACCGACTGAGATTGTACACCAAGTTGTTGTTTTCGACTTAGTTGTACCAACCCCACCCAGTATACTGGTGGTGGATATCGATATGGGTGTCTCAGTGTACGGTTGGGGTAAATGGTAGAACCTTTACCATGGTGTTGATATGTGCAATGATGTCCCAGCTGGATTTAATCCTGGAAATGGACTAGCGGTCAGCAAATCGTGTTATGCTTAACTCTATGATAATTGTTGAAGTGAAGATTTAAGATCTAGTTTGCATTGATATGTATGTGTATACTAAGGGGTAAGACTTATACTACTAGTTAAGGAAAGATGCTAGTTGAGTTACTTACCTCGTCAATGTGATGAATGCATTTGAATAAACGTGAAACTTTTGGTCTCGGATGACCGGTTCTTTTGCGGTAGGACATTGGCAATGCACGAAATGCGGTGGTGTACCTCAATTGTCTGCGTTGAATGTGGTACCAGCAAAAGTTATTTTCGTTTCGTGAACGTCAGTAATTGTTGTGCATGATTGTAGTGTAACCATATGAGAGAAAGAGATTTGAGCAATGTTTAAATGATTATGCAAACTGTGTTTCACGAGTGGTTGCCATGAGTCGTGGGTTCAAACCATTTTCGAAAATCATTTTTGGGTGAAACATAGCTTGTGGCTAAACATTGATTTAGTATCATGTTGGAGAATCCCAAAATTTTAGCAACCATATCTGAATAAATATGTGGTTATTAAAAGGTTTGGTGATACGATGATGACCATGTATTTCTAGACGTGATGTAAGTGGTTGATCAATTTATATTTGCTAGCGAAATTAGAGTAACCAAACCTAACGCCTTTTGAGGGATTGAGTGTTTGTCGACGTGCATTTGTCGATTGGTAACAAAGTATCTAGTTTTGAGGTGAATTGATGGTTTTATGGGTTCAATTGAGGCTAAGGACCGGTAATTCCTTTCTATGGTAAGATTTGATGACAGAAATACCTGATGTAATTGGATAATTACTGGATAGTGTGATTGTGTACAATGGAAGAGACGCTAAGAGTCTTATTGTATAGATGTTTTATTGAACGAGTAAAATGAAATTATGCTTGATTCTTGAGTGGAAGTTAAGCTAGCTAGTGTATAATGGATGTTAAACGAGGCATTGGGGTGGATGAGGGATAAGGAGTTCCCTATTCGCTTAGTTTCGGGAGTGTTATCGAATTCTTAACGTATGTGGGGATGGTCAGCTGGCTAAGTCCTAGAGACCTATGGTTCTTGATGAATGTAGGAAAAAAAAATCTTTAGCCTGAATTACGGTTTAGTTCTCATGGTATTCGAGTGGTTCGAGGCTAGGATCTTAATATTTGGACCTTGATGAATTTGTTTTGTGATATCACGGTTTAGTGGTGTATGCCCTTAGTGGCCGTTTAAGTAATCTCTACCTGCCCGATGTGGTATGGATAATAACTCGACCTGCCCGATGTGGTATGGATAATAACTCGACCTACCCGATGTGGTACGGATAAAAACTCGACCTGCCTGATGTGGTATGGATGATAACTCGACCTATCGGATGTGGTATGGATAATAACTCGACCTGCCCGATGTGGTATGGATAATAACTCGACCTGCCCGATGTGGTATGGATGATAACTCGACCTTCCCGATGTGGTATGGATAATAACTCGACCTGCCCAATGTGGTATGGATAATAACTCGACCTGCTCGATGTGGAATGGAGGATAACTCGACCTGCCCGATGTGGTATGGATAATAACTCGACCTGCCCGATGTGGTATGGATAATAACTCGACATGCCCGATGTGGTATGGGGAATAACTCGACCTGCCCGATGTGGTATGGATAATAACTCGACCTGCCCGATGTGGTATGGGGAATAACTCGACCTGCCCGATGTGGTATGGGGATTAACTTAACCTGCCCGATGTGGTATGGGAAATGAAATCGATGAATACGATTAAGGGAAATATGAAGGATGAAAATGGGGATGTGAATGATAAAAGTAATATTTATGGTATAGAATATATATTATGGGATATATATACTATAGGGTAAATATGAAGGATGAAAATGAGGAAGTGAATGATAAAAGTAATATTTATGCTATAGAATATATATTATGGGATATATATACTATAGGGTAAATATGAAGGATGACAATGAGGATGTGAATGATAAAAGTAATATTCATGCCATAGGATATATATTATGGGATATATATACTATAGGGTGAATATGAAGGATAGAAATGGAAGATGTTGAGAATGAAAGTAATATACATGCTATAGGATATATATTATGGGATATATATACTATAGGGTGGATATGAATAATGAGAAGGACAATGTTTCGAAAGAACGTAATATGTATACTATAGAATATATATTATGGGATATATATACTATAGGATGAATATGAGTAAAGTGGAAATTAAAGGAAGATGATATGAATGTTTACAATTTCGCATGTGTGTTTACAAATTATATTAAAGCTTAATCGTATTGGAAATGTGGATTATCATGTAATGTTAGTTTTTGAACTAATGACTTACTCCCTTGTTTTGTGTGTCGTTTATGATAATCCCATTGTAGGTAAATGAAGGATTTGAGGAGGAAGCTCACTTAGGAAGCTTGTGTGTTTATTATCTTGATTGTCGTTATCGTTGTTTGACATTGTAGTTGATTTGATAATATTTTGAGATGAATGTAAATCTGAATAGGACAATACTGAGTTATGTAGTTATGGAGGTTATAACTCTTAGAAACCCATACTGGTCGTATGTGGTAATTATTAAACGCATGAATTATGTTTTCCGCAACATGAATTGCATGATAACGTAATAGGTTAAAAGATTAGTGTCAATGAATTATCCATGAATGTTTTTCAGTAAAATAATGAATGTGTGTAAGGAAAGATTTTAAATAAAATGAAAAAAAAATTCAAGGGTAGAATTTGGGTCCTTACAATATGGGATCAGAGCATAGTTAATTCTGCGGCCTAGGGCATGACCTTACTTGCTTCTTTGTAACATGTTTATGATTTGACTGATTGAGATCGTGTGAATTGAATGTTTAAAGCATGTAGCTTTGGTATAGTGACATGTAATGTGCTACGAGACTATGTGATAACCTGACTTGTGTGAGGAAAATTACCTACCCGAAGTGGTAGTGGATCATTGAGGAAAATTACCTACCCGACGTGGTAGTGGATCATTGAGGAAAAATTACCTACCCGACGTGGTAGTGGATCATTGAGGAAAATTACCTACCCGAAGTGGTAGCGGATCATTGAGGAAAATTACCTACCCGAGTGGTAGTGGATCATTGAGGAAAATTACCTACCCAAGTGGTAGTGGATCATTGAGGAAAATTACCTACCCGACGTGGTAGTGGATCATTGAGGAAAATTACCTACCCGAGTGGTAGTGGATCATTGAGGAAAATTACCTACCCGACGTGGTAGTGGATCATTGAGGAAAATTTACCTACCCGACGTGGTAGTGGATCATTGAGGAAAATTACCTACCCAACGTGGTAGTGGATCATTGAGGAAAATTACCTACCCGACGTGGTAGTGGATCATTGAGGAAAATTACCTACCCGAAGTGGTAGTGGATCATTGAGGAAAATTACCTACCCGAGTGATAGTGGATCATTGAGGAAAATTACCTACCCGACGTGGTAGTCGATCATTGAGGAAAATTACCTACCCGAGTGGTAGTGGATCATTGTGGAAAATTGCCTACTCGGAGCGGTAGTGGATCATTGCTGAATTGCCTACCCGGAGTGGTAGTGGATCATTGTTGAGTTGCCTACCCGGAGCGGTAGTAGATCATTGCTAAGTTGCCTACCCGAAGTGGTTGTGGACCATGGTTGAATTGCCTACCCTAAGAGGTAGTGGATTATCTTTTGTGCATGAAACTTCTGGTCTGTGATGATTGACCGTTTGTAATTGAACATTTGCAATGCACAATATAGTGGTAATGAACTCAATTTAACTGCTTTGATATTGTGCTTTCAAAATTTGTTTCTATTTCATGTGCGTCAGTAATTGTTATATGTGATTGCAGTGTTATGGTGTAAGCATGTTTCTGTGAGTGTATTGTGGGGACTCTCATTTCCTGGATGAAATGTAACTTCAGAAATAACCTGCTTTTGAAAATTTTGATTTGGGCAGTCGGTGTCGCATGAGAAAAAGGATTTTAAGATATTTTGAAATGATAAGGAAAACCCTTGCTTCCACAAGAGGACTTCCATGAAACTTACATCTAATATATTTTCGAAAATCGATTTTCGAATGAAGTGTACTATTCGACTAAGCATTGATTAAGTTTCATGTTGAAATCCGAATTTTTAAAAACCTCATCTTGGATGAATGTGATGTGTTAAAAATCTTGTGAGGTAATTATGAGCATGTGTTTCTCGATATGATGTAGACTTGAGCACGAGGTGCTTGTCCATCATTGTATTTTGGGTATCCATATAAGACTCAAGTTTTTGGATGGAATATTCGTAAATGGCAAAAATCAATGGTATCAACGTATGCGATTTGAGTGGGTCTACGACCTTGTATGCCTAACTGAAATTTATGAACTAGCAAATCGTCTTAAACCACATTCGTTGTAGTAGGAGTGTTGACTTGAGTTGGATGTTGACTTGGTGATTTTGATTGGTATGTGAAAGACTCCAAAAGTCTTGTTTGTCTAAATGCTGCTTGGAGGAATATCATGTTTCTGTGATTGTAGCAAGTATAAATTGAAATGCTAGTGGTGAATTTTGAGTGAACCGTAGTTATTTGCACGTATGTAATGAAATGATGTTGTTTCCATCGAGTGGATGTCGATCTAGGTACTGCATATTTGGGTGCGATCCAGTACATCTTGGTGAGCGATGAGTATGGAGTCTCACTTCGAACTGGGTTCGAGAGTGTTGTTGCGATTCGGACCATATAGGTTAATCGTTTTGAACGATTGTTGTAGTGATGGATCAGGGAGATCTATTGTGATGGTAGAAATATTTGATGTAATTAGTGATTACTGGATAGTTTGATTGTTTACAATGGATGAGACACTAAGAGTCCCATTGTGTAAGTATTTTGTGGATTGAGTAAAATGAAATTGTGCTAGATTCTTGATTGGAGATGGAACAAGCTAGTGTATGATGGATGTTAAAATATGCATTTAGATAGATATGGGATAAGGAGTTCCCCATTCGCTGAAGTTCGAGAGTGTTATCGGGATTCTTAACGTATGTTAGGATTGATAGATGGATATGTGCTAGAGAATTTGTGGTTCTTGATGAATATAGGGAAATTCTTTAGTCGGAATTATGGGTTAATATTCATGGCATTCGAGTTATTAAAGGCTGAGATCTTAATATTTGGACATTGATGAATTGGTTTGGTGATATCACGGTTTAGTGGTGTATGCCCTTAGTGACCGATTAAATAAGCTTATAATGGAATAGAGAATCGAATTGTGATTTTGGTTGAGTGTTCTTGTGCCTAAGGTCTAGGTGGTGATATTATTTTCCCAGGTATGTTTAATTTTCGGGGACGAAAATTCTTATAAGAGGGGGAGGATTGTAACACCCCGAATTTTAGTCTTTAAAAATTAGAGTAACAGTCCTGGAAGCCTCGCTTGAGCGAGAGATTCTCGCCTAAGCGAGAAAGGATCACCTGGGAGGGTGAAATCCTGGGTTATACTGGAGGATTCTCGCCTGAGAGAGAGTTGTCTGGGCGAGAAATGACAATTTTGGACTGTTGACATAGTGTAATCGATTACATGGTACTAGTAATCGATTACATGCTGATATCTGATCAGACATGTGTAATTTTTCATGATGTAATCGATTACATGGTCCTGGTAATCGATTACATGCTGATATCTGATCAGACATGTGTAATTTTTCATTACGTAATCGATTACATGGTCCTGGTAATCGATTACATACTGATATCTGATCAGACATGTGTAATTTTTCATGCTGTAATCGATTACACTATACCCGTAATCAATTACATCATATTAAAAGCATCAAATATGTGCATTTTTCACATTGTAATCGATTACAACATGTTGGTAATCGATTATACTCATCGCTGTGAGTATAAAAATGAAAAAAGGGGACCTAGAAACCCTAATCTTCATTTTCTTTTTACCCATTTCTCTCCCCACGGTGGCTCCACCCAAATGGACCATTTTTCCCTCCACTAAGCCTCAAAACTCATCAAAACCTTCCTCTTGCTTCATGGTGACACATTTGGAAAAGCTTGGAGGTGAAAAAGCAACAATGGAGGTTGGAGGAGATGAAGGGAGATGTGGCTTTTTTGTGGAGCAACGGAGCTTACGCAACCTAAGGTGAGGGAGAAGACCATTGTGGTCTTAGAGTATTTCATTAGAGTCATCATCTCCGATTTCCCTCAAGAATCGGAGCATATTAACGGATAGAAACTCTCTTGGGAGTTTGTGGTCCATGTGAGAGTCTATATTTTACATGAGGATGTATTAGCCATAAAAGTGGAGATATATGTGTGGGGAAAACCGTTTATTTGAGTAAAACGCTATATGTTCATTTATGGTAATACACCGTCATTAAAGATGGTTCTAACGTTAATGTGTATATGATGAAGAATATGTTATGCGTGGTTTGTTTATGATAATGGTTATGTTGTGTGATAATGATGGTGTGTGAGATATTTATGGTCATAAGCATAAATGAGTATGTTGTAAGTGGTTGATTGTTATAAACATGTATGGGTGGATTGTACCAATGAATGTGTGATGAGTTGTAAATGTGTGATGAGTTGTGAATGTGTGATGAGTTGTGAATGTGTCAAAATGGATATGAGTATGTTTATCAAAATGAGTATGTTGTGAGTGGTTGATTGTTATAAACATGTATAAGTGTGTTGTAACTATGAATGTGTGATGAGCTGTGAATGTGTTAAAATGGATAAAGGTATGTTTGTGACAATGAAGGTGTTGTATGTATATGGTGATAAAATAATGAGATGCCTTGTGTTGACTGTGTATGACATGGATGTGAGTGTAATGTGGAAACTCGACCTGCCCGAGGTGGTATGGGGATTACTCGACTTGCCCGATGGGGTATCGTGATTATTTGTACGGTGCAGAATTGTTGAATGAGATCAAGGGTAAATTATTATGGAATGTGAAGGATGTGAAAAGTGTATACTCGGAATGAAAATTATATGCATGCCATAGGATATATATTATGGGATGTATATCCTATAGGATGAATATGGATAATACGCGATAAATAAATATGCACACTATAGAACACATATAGTATGGGATGTATGTGTACTATAGGGTGAATATGGATAAAATGCGATGAATAAGTATGCACACTATAGAACACATATAGTATGGGATGTATGTGTACTATAGGGTGAATATGGATAAAATGCGATGAATAAGTATGCACACTATAGAACACATATAGTATGGGATATATGTGTACTATAGGGTGAATATGGATAATATGTGTTGATTGATATATACATATCATGATGATGTTAGATGTGTGTGGTTTTAATACTTTAATGTCATTACTCCATGTAAATCCATGCTACGGTCGCCGTAGTTGGTTCTTACTCCTCTGTCTTTCCTTGTATGTGTTGTATATTTGGGTTCAGGTTGTGGAGGTAGCGTATTGGACGCTTGCGGAGAAGAGTACATGATAGAGTAGTAGATAATATGTAATTGATATGTTATATGATAAATATTTGTAATATGAAGAACATGTTGAAGTGAATTCATGTATAAACAATTTTCTTGTAAGTGTATATTGAAGTGGATCTAATGTTTGTATTCAAGGTAATTTTGAGAAAGTGTAATTGTATAAAGGATGTATTTGAACGGAAGTGTAATGACATGCTTTTGAAATGAAGGGTGTTTGGAATATTTCCGCCTTGCAAATTTATAAACATATTCTCTCAAGTTTCCAAACTGTTCGAGTAATGTCTTTCAAAAGTAATCACTTCACTTTCACGAATAAGGATTTTAAAAGAGAGTTTTCGAGTTATGAAAATCGGGTCCTTACAAAGCGAGGTTCCTAGAAAACTCATACTAGAACACCTAGCCTCTCACTTGGGCGAGGTTCTCTCTCTTAAACGAGAATAGTCCAATATACACTCCAACACTCTAAGTTTTCTAATTATTCCGAAAACGAAAATTGAGGTGTTAAAAAAGGATCCATGGTCTTGTGAGGATTATGAAAAGATATTGTAAAACCTCACAAACTGAAGAAAGAAGTAAATGATGAGTCTTTTTTGAAAATAAGTAAAATATGTGAATATAAGAGTTGAACATAAAAAAAGACTCATCTTTAACAACATTCTCCAAAGTGAAGGATTCAATTTTCTTGTGAGGTTGAACCTCAAGAGCTTCTTGATATTATGATCGACGCAAATAATAGCCTAAAAGATTGATATTGTTGACAAAGGACGCGTTCCCACTTTTGATAAATATTGGAACATTGTTCCCCAAACATAAAATAACCAAAATCAAAAATACCTCACGATCAACGAAAATAAACAAAACACAAAGATCTCGATGAAAATTAGAGAGCAGTTTGTTTCAATATATAGAGACTAAAAGATGATGAAATCCTTCTTCATTTTCTTTCTATATATAGACTACAATATTTATGGGAAACTGATATTTTTAATGCTTCAACCATATCTATGAGAAACCCATATAACGAAGCAAAACCATTTAAGAAAGAGTCGTTACACTTTTCTAGTTAGATATTTGTCCATCTTTAATAGTGATGCGTTTTAATTCGCTGTGATCATTCATTTTTTCTATTATCAATAGCGCATAATTTACGTCGCTGTTGAATATTATACTTCGCTGTTGATTATTAATTGAAGTGATATACTTTCGCTCTTGATGATTCATTTAAACTAGACGAATAAATTATTATTTCGCTGTTCATCAATCACAGTTTCATTCTTTTACTTCGCTATTGATTATTAATTTAAGTGATATAATTTCGCTGTAGATGATTCATTTATAAAAACTTATTGTTTCGCTGTTGATGATTCATTTACACTAAACGAATGAATTATTATTCCGTTGTTCGTCAATCACATTTTCATTCTTTAATTCACAGTTGATTATTAATTTAAGTGATATACTTTCGCTATAGATGATTCATTTATACTAAACTTATTTATTTGTTGTTCATCATCTTTTACTTCGCTGTTGATTATTCATTTAAGTGATATATACTTTCGCTGTTGTTGATTCAACGATTAACTTATAATTTCGTTGTTAATCAATCACATTTTCATTCTTTTATTTCATTTTTAATTATTAATTTAAGTGATATACTTTCGCTGTTGATGATTCATTATTAACTTATTATTTCGCACTTCATCATTAACATTTACATTCTTATTAAACACGACAATTATAAATTGAAGAAAAAGAAATTGTAAGCTAATTGTCATATATATTGAAATTGAAATTGAAATTGTACAAAAAAACACAATAAACAGAAATTGAAATTCAATATATTAAAAACTGAAATGAAAATTGTTTGTTGGAAACATTAAATCCTAAAATCTAAATGTTACATTTTTGTTCAATATTGAAGATCTATTAATCCTCACAGCTGGATTGTTAAATGTTGTATATGTGAGCATTGGATATTGATGGTCTGTGTAAGGACCCGATTTATACCCTAAAATTTTCGTCCAGTTATTGTTAAACATATAAATTCTAGTAATTACTTTCTCACTACCTATTCCCATGAATTACATCCTCGATATAATTTAGGTTCAATTTCAAAAATGACCAATTAATCTACTAAAGTATTTTGTGGTTCAGAACCCATAAACTTCACATTTTTAATTTCAAAAGGAGGGCTCCGCCCCCGCATACACTTCAATCATACCTCAAGTCCCTAGAAATGGGGATACATGTCAAATAGTTCAAGCAATAGATACAAGTGCGTGCATAATACAAAACAACACTTTAGTATTCCTATTACAACAATGTTCAGAAAACTAAACTACGACATCATTCGAATCTGCTAATCCCTAGCTTGACCTATACACCAGTTATCACGAAATACAACATCAAGAAAACATAAGGGGGTAAGACATCAAGTTATATAATCAGTAATATATAATCGGAATAGGATAATTATAATGGAAACATATACATATCTACGTGATTCTATCAGTAACATAATTCAACCATTAAGGTACACTAAACCATCATTCTACCAATTACCAACCACGTTTAATAGTAATTCTCCATTACCACATAGGGTAATTCAACACCACGAAGGCTAATCAAAACCACATAGGGCAAGTCAACGCCACGAAGGCTATTCAATACCACATAGGGCAAGTCAACGCCACGAAGGCTATTCAATACCACATAGGGTAAGTCAACGCCACGAAGGCTATACAATATCACATAGGGCAAGTCAATGCCACGAAGGCTATACAATACCACATAGGGCAAGTCAATGCCACGAAGGATATACAATACCACATAGGGCAAGTCAACGCCACGAAGGCTATACAATACCACATAGGGCAAGTCAACGCCACGAAGGCTATACAATACCACATAGTGCAAGTCAATGCCAAGAAGGCTATACAATTCCACATAGGGCAAGTCAATGCCAAGAATGCTATACAATTCCACATAGGGCAAATAATAACCAGTTTACTCCATTAAGATAACAATAATACCAATACATTTACCTTTTCCATCAAGTCATTAACTATGGAAAACATGTCTCCCTTACCTTGGCGTGTGTTGGTGTTTGACGGCTTGTTTGAATCTACTCCGCTCCCTCCAACCTTAGGGTCTTTACCCATTTACACATACACAAAAACAATATCAATAATATATTCGTAACATCACATTATAACTCATTTTACAAGTTTCTACCATAAATTAAATCATACTCCGATAACTCTCGAAACTATCTCTATCGAGACTCCCATCTGCATTCATAACATTTAACCCCTCATTCCAAATCACAAATCATAAACCACAACCCAACTTACCATTTTCCAACCCATTTTCTTCACCATTTCATTTCTAGGTTTTGGGGTTTCTTAATATCAATATTTTTCAACTACCATCTCTAAATAGACACTCTATATTATGAGTTTTCGAGAAAGAAGTTAACTAAAACGAACCACTACACCAATGGAGAGAGTTGGGTTGTTTTCCAACTCAAAGAGAAGAGACCCCAACAATCTTAAATGAGTTTCTAAGTAAGAAGAAGTGTTAAAATCGAGAGGTTTACCTCTTCACTAGCTTCACGTAGTCTTTATGCGAGCTCTAGCCAAGAAAATCGCTTCCTCTTCTCCTTTCTCTCAAAACTCCCCCCATTTTCGTGTTTGGGGCTCTAATTTAGGTTTCAGGATTTTAGATTCTCGCCCAAGCGAGAATACGTCGCCCAGGCGAGAGATCCCGCCTTTTTACATTCTCAAACACTGACGCTCTCGCTCAAGCGAGAGATTCTCGCTCAAGCGAGAATCCCACAGTGTCAACACACTCCCTCTCGCCTAGGCGAGCCATCTCGCCCAAGCGAGGCTCCCAGATAAAAGTCTGGGAGAAAGACTGGTGCTCTCGCCCAAGCGAGAGATTCTCGCTCAAGCGAGAATCAGTCAGTAACTCCCAGACTGACTGAGTTTCACCATGTTCCAATTATCAAACTTTTAGGGGGGTTACAATCCTCCCCCTCTTAGAGGAATTTTCGTCCCCGAAAATCAAACATACCTTTATTCGTCCACCATGTCACGTTCTACCTCCGAAGTTGCATCCCCTTCATCGACTTGGCTCCATAATACTTTCACCAAGGGAATTTCCTTTCCCCATAATTTCTTAATACTCATGTCCATGATCCTCACAAGCAAAGTTCTAAAAGTCAGATTATCCTTAAGCTCTATTTGATCCGACTCAACTACATGAGATGGATCTCCAACATATTTCCTTAGTTGAGACACGTGAAATAAGTTGTGGACATTTGACAACAAAGGGGGTGGAGCAATCCGATAAGCGACCAGTCCAATTCGCTCCAATATTTGATACGGTCCAATGAACCTTGGGGTAAGCTTACAGGACTTCAATACCCTCCCTATTCCAGTAGTCGGGACTACTCTCATGAATACATGATCCCCTTCATTGAACTCGAGTGGTTTCCATGTAACACCCCAAATTTTAAGTCTTTAAAATTATAGTATCAATCCTCGGATCCTTGCTTGAGCGAGAGGTACTCGCTTGAGCGAGAAAGGTTCACCTGGGAGGGTGAAATCCTGGGCTATACTTGGAAATTTTGGGTAATATAATCGATTACACAGTCTTGGTAATCGATTACATGATGAAAAGCATCAGATATGTACATCTGACACAATGTAATCGATTACACCATGTTGTTAATCGATTACATCACAACAATGCCTCTGTAATTTACACTGTGTAATCGATTACACACTTCTGGTAATCGATTACATCGTATTAATGTAATCGATTACACCATGTTGGTAATCGATTACATCGCGACGATGCCTCTGTAATTTACACTGTGTAATCGATTACACTATACTTGTAATCGATTACACTTATCGCTGTGTCTATAAAATCGAAACCCAAAACACATTTTAGGGTTAGAACTTTGAAGAGAAGAGAGAGAAGAGAGCTTTTCAAGAGCAAAGAGCCTTAGGACTCATCTTAGAGCTTGAGAAGAGGTAAATCTCTTGTTCCTAACTCTTCTTCTTCCTCTCTAACTTGTTTTGGGTATGTTGGATTCATTTTCAAAATAATGGAAACCATGGAAACTCATATTTTCGAGTTATGGTTCGTTTTATGTTGTTTCTATCTTGTAAACTCTTGGTTTAGAGTTAGTATTTCAAGAAATGGAAAGGTTTGGTGGTTGATTCATGAAAACCCCAAAACCCTAAAGTGAAAATGGGGTTAAAGAGGAAAATGAGTAAAATGCTAGAGGTAGAAGATGAATAAGCTTTCTGATGTTGTTATATGATATGAACATGTATGTTTTGATATTTAGAAACTTGAATTGAAGTAGTTTTGGAAATATTGAGAATACATGAATCCCTTGTGTATTTGATGATGAAATACGAGTTATTTATATGTTATTTTGAATAAATGACTGACATCATTGCTATTGGTGATAATGAGGAAAGATCCTAAGGTTGGAGGAAATCGCGGAGGAGACTTTTAAAGTTATTCGGAACTGATCTCCAACGCTCACTGAGGTAAGGGATAAGTGTTTTCTAAATCATAATAGCTGATATGAATGAGGTATGTGAAAGAGGTAATGGTTTAAAATAATACGTCTGTAATCTATGCATTATGTTGGAAAATGTGTGATTTTACTGTTATGGAAAAAGAAGGAAACATTTATTGGGGGAGACCCAATGGAAATAAGACTCGGAAACATTTATTGGGGGAGTCCCAATGGAAATAAGACTCGGAAACATTTATTGGGGGAGTCCCAATGGAAATAAGACTCGGAAACATTTATTGGGGGAGTCCCAATGGAAATAAGACTCGGAAACATTTATTAGGGGAGTCCCAAAGGAAATAAGACTCGGAATCATTTATTGGGGGAGTACAAATGGAAATATGACTCAAAACGAATTCAATCTATTTGGGGGAGTACGAAAGGAAATATGACTCAAAAATGAATTCAATCTATTTGGGGGAGTACCTAAGAAAATATGACTCATAATGAATTCAATCTTATTGGGGGAGAACCAATGGAAAGATGACTCAATAAAAGTAATATTATTGGGGGAGAACCAATGGAAAGATGACTCAATAAAAGTAACATTATTGGGGGAGAACCAATGGAAAGATGACTCGATAAAAGTAACATTATTGGGGGAGAACCAATGGAAAGATGACTCAATAAAAGTAATATTATTGGGGGAGAACCAATGGAAAGATGACTCAATGAAATTAATATTATTGGGGGAGTACCAATGGAAATATGACTCGAACGAATTAATATTATTGGGGGAGTACCAATGGAAATATGACTCGGAGTAATGAATGTCGTATGCATGCTATAGGATATATAGTATGAGATATATATTCTATAGGGTGAATATGAATGATGAGTAATGTGAATGTCACATGAATGTCGTATGCGTACTATAGGATATATAGTATGGGATATATATTCTATAGGGTGAATATGAGCGATAAAAAAAGAAGATGTGGAGAAAGAAAGTAATATACATGCTATAGGATATATATATTATGGGATATATATATGTTATAGGGTGGATATGAATAACGGGACAGAAGATGTTCCAAACGAACGTAATATGCATACTATAGAATATATATTATGGGATATATATACTATATGATGAATATGAGTAAAGTGGAAATGAAAGGAAGATAACTTGAATGTTTTCAATTCCGTATGTGTGTTTATGAATTATATTAAAGCTTAATTGTATTTGAATGTGGGTTATCATGTGATGTTAGTTTTGAACTAATGACTTACTCCCTTTTGTTTTGTGTGTTGTTTCTAATAACCCCATTGTAGGTAAATGAAGGATTTTGAGGATGAAGATTAATTAGGAAGCTTTTGTGTTCATTTACTCGATTGTCTTTATTGTTATTTGATATGGTAATTGATTTGATAATAATATGAGATGATTGTAAATTCGTTTAGATTAATATGGATATGTGTAGTTATGGGCTTTATAACTTGGGGAGACCCATAACTGGTTGTATGTCGTAAATGATATTTGAATGAATTATGTTTTTTTGCAAGATTAATTGTATGATAATATAATAGGTTATAAGATTAGTTCTAGGAATGATTCATGAGAACTTCTAGGTAAAATGATTATGTATGTGGTTATTGATTCATGGATTGAGTGTGAGGAGGGGAAATAAGATTTTGAAGTAGGGATATTAAAATGGTAATGTGAGTTATGAGTGATTGAATGGAATTGAATTAAAATGAGAAAAAAATTTCAAGGGTAGAAAATTGGGTCGTTACATTCCGCCTCTGGTCATAATAACTCTTTTGCCGACTTTGTGCTACCTTCATGTTCTCCCTCACCCTCTTTATCTTTTCAGTTGTCTCCCGAACCAGTTCGGGTCCCAATACCAAGTTTTCTCCCGTCTCAAACCAACACATCGGAGTTCTGCACTTCCTCCCATACAAGGCCTCATAGGGTGCCATCCTTATACTTGAATGGAAACTGTTGTTGTACGTGAATTCGATCAGAGGTAACATGCCATCCCAACTCCCCGGTTGTTCTAGCACACATGCTCTCAGAAGGTCTTCCAACGATTGTATGGTCCTTTCTGATTGCCCGTCCGTTTGTGGATGATAGGCGGAGCTCATTTTCAACTTAGTCCCCAAAGCGGATTGCAAACTAGTCCAAAATTTCGAAGTGAAACGAGGATCTCTATCTGATACAATGCTTTCGGGTATACCATGTAGCCGAACTACCTCCCGAATATACAATTCTGCCAGTCGTTCCATAGAATACCTCATATTCATCGGTAAGAAGTGAGCGGACTTAGTAAGCCGATCCACTATTACCCATATTGAGTCATACCTCTTCTGAGTTCTAGGAAAGCCCGACACAAAGTCCATTGAAATACTATCCCACTTCCATACCGGAATTTCCAGAGATTGTAACTCTCCCGCTGGCTGTTGATGTTCAATTTTGGCTTTCTAGCAGACGAGACAACTCGAGACATACACATCTACATCTCTTTTTAACCCAGACCACCAAAACAGCTTTTTCAGATCTTGGTACATCTTCGTAGTTCCCGGGTGAAAATTCATTTTACTCTTGTGCGACTCCTCCAGAATACTCCTTCTCAATTCCGCATCCTGAGGCACACACACCCTTCCTTTATATCTCAACATCCCACTGGAATCGAATTCAAAATCTGTCTTCTTCCCACGAGTCATTAGGTCGCGCTTGGCTCCCAACTCAAGATCGTCAATTTGTAACTTCCTAATCTGGTCAAACAACTCGTTAGTCACCTTAAGCATTCCCAAAATTTCACTTTGAGGTTTCAATTTAACAGCTAAATTCATATCTCAGAACTCCTCAATTAATTCCTCCTCGCGGATCATCAGGGAGGACACATGTAATGATTTACGACTCAAAGCATCAGCCACCACATTGGCTTTCCCAGGGTGATATTGTAAATTAAAATCGTAGTCCTTCAAGAACTCCATCCATCTCCTTTGTCTCATATTCAATTCCTTCTGGTCGAAAAGGTATTTCAGACTCTTATGATCACTGAACACTTCAAACCTCACACCATAAAGATGAGTAGGGTAGTTCTGTTCATGTGACCTCAACTGTCGCGAAGCGTAGGCAACAACTTTTCCTTCCTGCATCAAGACACAACCTAAACCCTGCTTGGAAGCATCACAGTACACACTGAAGTCACGATCATTACACGGAAGAACCAACACAGGTGCCGTAGTCAACCTCCGTTTCAACTCTTGGAAACTTTCCTCACATCGAGTTGTCCATACATATGGTTCTCCTTTTCTGGTTAACTTTGTTAGCAGTAATGCTAACTTTGAAAACCCTTCTATAAACTTCCGGTAATAACCTGCCAATCCCAGAAAGCTCCTGATCTCCGTAACCGACTTGGGCACTACCCATTCCATAACAGCTTCGACTTTAGATGGATCTACTGCCACTCCTTCTCGGGATATCACATGCCCAAGAAAATTCACAGACTCCAGCCAAAAGTCGCATTTGGATAACTTTGCATTCAATTGATTACTCTTTAAAACCCCAAGGACAATCTTTAGGTGTCCTGAATGTTCTTCTCGGCTCTTGGAGTAAACCAAAATGTCATCAATAAATACCACTACGAAGGAATCCAAGTATGGGTGAAAAATCCGATTCATGTAGTCGGTAAATATTGTCGGTGCATTGGTCACTCCGAAAGGCATCACCAAGTATTCAAAATGCCCATACCTAGTTCTAAAGGCCGTCTTAGGAATATCCTCAGATTTCACTATGAGTTGGTGGTAACCAGATCGGAGATCAATCTTAGAAAATACCACAGCTCCTCTTAACTGGTCCATCAAGTCATCAATCCTCGGCAAAGGATACTTATTTTTAACGGTGACCTTGTTCAATTATCTGTAGTCGGTGCATAACCTCATACTCCCATCTTTCTTCTTGACCAACAAGACCGGTGCACCCCACGGAGAAACACTAGGACGAAGGAACTTTTTCGCCAACAATTCTTCAATCTGCTTTTTCAGCTCAGCTAACTCTAAAGGTGCCATTCTATAAGGGGCTATAGAAATGGGTCCCGTCCCTGGTATTAGATCGATAGAGAATTCAACTTCTCTCGGTGGAGGTAAATCCGGAATATCTCCAGGAAACACTTCGAGGAAGTCACATACTATCGGTATGTCCTTGACTCTGGGTTTCTCGTTACCTTCCATTGATGCCAGTAACATAAACACTGCTCCCCCTTCTTTAATGGAAGTACAAACTCTCTTAGCTAACATTGGTTCCAAACAGCTAGACTTATCAGAAAACTCATACTGATCCCCGAACACTACAGTCTTATCGGCACAATTGAGCATCACTCGATTGGCCGACAACCAATCCATTCCCAGAATTATATCTAATTGAGTCAGGGGTAGACAGATTAAATCTACGATAAACATCCTGCCATTGACCTCTACCGGACACTGGGATGTACAAGTTGACACCATCACAGATTGACTAGTAGGGGTGGACACAACTAAGTCAAAGGGCAACAACTCAGTCGACAACCCCAGTCGTTCTACACAATCAATAGATATAAAAGAGTGTGTTGCTCCCGAATCGAACAACACTAAAAGTGGAATACCTGTCACCATACAATTTCCCTTGATCATACCTTCAACGTCGATTGCCTCGGCACCACTCATGGTAAACACCCTGCTAGTGTTTCTAGGCCGCTCCACATTCAGGTCACTCGCACGTTGGTTCATCTTGGGGCAGAACTTCCTTACATGTCCCGGCTCCATGCAATTGAAACACCCATTCCCGGATCCGGGGCATACACCCCTAAAGTGATGCCTACCACATTTGTTGCACAAAGGTGGAGATCTCCAAGGTGACCCTCCAGCGTTGGCGTTTGTCCTTGACCCCTGAGAACCATACCTCCGATTTCCCATAGGCGGAGAGTAGGGCTTACGTTCCTCTTTAAATGCCCTGCTTTTTCCTTTCCCTTGCTCATAGTGGCGTTGAGGTCCAAAATTTTTCGGAGGATTGGGCTTGTGAACCGCCACTTCATCTGCTTACATATCGTCTTCGTACATCCTACACTTGTTGACTAATGTAGGAAAATCAGAGATCTCTTGATGTCCAAACATCATCCGCAACTTGGGTCTCAGGCCAGACTCGAACTTAGCACATTTAGACCTTCCATCCACCTCCAGCTCATAATATGGACAATACCGGGCCAATTCCTCAACTTGGTCGCATACTCTCCCACCGATAGATCCCCTTGCTATAACCGTAGGAACTCCATCTCTTTCTTTCTCTTCAAGTCGGCTGGAAAGTATTTCTGGAGGAACTTTCCTTTGAAGGCTTCCCATGTGATGGTTTGCCCTTCCGATTCCATTTGCCTCCGAGCATACTCCCACCAGTTCTCGGCATCCTTAATCAGGACATATGAGGCATAAGTCACTTTCTGAGCGTCAGAACAACCCATGGCTCTGAATATCCGTTCCAAGCTTTGGATCCATTCATTTGCCGCATCAGGAGCAAATCCACCTTCAAATTGAGTAGGATTACGTCTACAGAACTCATCCAACCCCCAGTACTCTACCGGTCCTTGAGGCGCTAGAGGGTGTGGGATCGGGCTTGGTGTCGCGTTCTGGTTCAGGTGCTGCAAGTTCTCATTCATATTCATCAGCACAGCAGCAATTTGGGCCAACAGATCACTCTGACCCGATCCTCTTCTCCTTCCTCTTCCTTGTCCAGACATCTTGTCACAGTACCTGCACTTACTCATCTTTTAGTAACCAAGTCTTATCGATAAGGGTCACATAATTACACATCAATTTATACTATTCAACACATTTCAATCACAAAATCAACAACCAATTCTCATAAGTTATACAAAGAAGCATGCGAGCCACACCCTAGGCCGCAGAGTTGACATATGCTCTGATACCATGTTGTAAGGACCCGATTTATACCCTAAAATTTTCGTCCATTTATTGTTAAACATATAAATTCTACTAACTACTTTCTCACTACCTATTCCCATGAATTACATCCTCGATATAATTAACGTTCAATTTCAAAAATGACCAATTAATCTACAAAAGTATTTTGGGGTTCAGAACCCATAAACTTCACATTTTTAATTTCAAAAGGAGGGCTCCGCCCCGCATACACTTCAATCATACCTCAAGTCCCTAGAAATGGGGATACATGTCAAATAGTTCAAGCAATAGATACAAGTACGTGCATAATACAAAACAACACTTTAGTATTCCTATTACAACAATGTTCAGAAAACTAAACTACGACATCATTCGAATCCGCTAATCCTTAGCTTGACCTGTACACCGGTTATCACAAAATACAACATCAACAAAACATAAGGGGGTAAGACATCAAGTTATATAATCAGTAATATATAACCGGAATAGGATAATTATAATGCAAACATATACATATCTACGTGATTCTATCAGTAACATAATACAACCGTTAAGGTACACTAAACCATCATTCTACCAATTACCAACCACGTTTAATAGTAATTCTCCATTACCACATAGGGTAAGTCAACACCACGAAGGCTAATCAATACCACATAGGGAAAGTCAACCCCATAAAGGCTATTCAATACCACATAGGGCAAGTCAACGCCACAAAGGCTATTCAATACCACATAGGGCAAGTCAACGCCACGAAGGCTATACAATACCACATAGGGCAAGTCAATGCCACGAAGGCTATACAATACCACATAGGACAAGTCAATGCCACAAAGGCTATATAATAGGGCAAGTCAACTCCATGAAGGCTATACAATACCACATAGGGCAAGTCAATGCCACGAAGGCTATACAATACCAAATAGGGCAAGTCAATGCCACGAAGGCTATACAATTCCACATCGGGCAAATAATAACCAGTTTACTCCATTAACATAACAATAATGCCAATACATTTACCTTTTCCATCAAGTCATTAACTATGGAAAACACGTCTCCCTTACCTTGGCGTGTGTTGGCGTTTGACGGCTTGTTTGAATCTACTCCGCTCCCTCCAACCTTAGGGTCTTTACCCATTCACACATACACAAAAACAATATTAATAATATATTCGTAACATCGCATTATAACTCATTTTACAAGTTTCTACCATAAATTAATTCATACTCCGATAACTCTCGAAACTATCTCTATCGAGACTCCCATCTGCATTCATAACATTTAACCCCTCATTCCACATCACAAATCATAAACCACAACCCAACTTACCATTTTCCAACCCATTTTCTTCACCATTTCATTTCTAGGTTTTGGGGTTTCTTAATATCAATATTCTTCAACTACCATCTCCAAATAGACACTCTATATTATGAGTTTTCGAGAAAGAAGTTAACTAAAATGAACCACTACACCAATGGAGAGAGTTGGGTTGTTTTCCAACTCAAAGAGAAGAGACCCCAACAATCTTAAATGAGTTTCTAAGTAAGAAGAAGTGTTAAAATCAAGAGGTTTACCTCTTCTCTAGCTTCACGTAGTCTTTATGCGAGCTCGCCAAGAAAATCGCTTCCTCTTCTCCTTTCTCTCAAAACTCCCTCCATTTTCGTGTTTGGGGCTCTATTTTAAGTTTTAGGATTTTAGATTCTCACCCAAGCAAGAATACGTCGCCCAGGCGAGAGATCCCGCCTTTTTACATTTTCAAACACTGACGCTCTCGCTCAAGCGAGAATCCCACATTGTCAACACACTCCCTCTCGCCCAGGCGAGCCATCTCGCCCAAGCGAGGCTCCCACATAAAATTCTGGGAGAAAGACTGGTGCTCTCGCCCAAGCGAGAGATTCTCGCTCAAGCGAGAATCAGTCAGTAGCTCCCAGGCTGATTGAGTTTCACCATGTTCCAATTATCAAACTTTTAGGGGGGTTACAGTCTATTAATCCATAACATATTATCATCAAGTTATATCTCTATTAACCTTCTGTTCAATATTTTCATGAGAATAATAGTGTGCATGCTTTATTTAAAGTGTGAATGTTGAGGCAGCCCTAATGCCTTTTCAAGTATCTCATAATATTGATGTCTCTATTAACCTTCTGTTCAGTATTGAACATCAAGTCTTGAGAATAATCATGATTTACTGGAAAAAGCATTAGGACTCTTACGTGAAGAATATCATATTTGAGATCAGGACTCTCTTACGATTTTCTTCAGTTTTTTTCATCAACATTTGAACAAAGCATATTGATCGATAAGAATAACAGAATGCATCACAAAGGACCGGTTCCCATTTTTGTTCAAAATTGGAGCTTTCTTCTCCCCTTGTTACGAAAATAAACATGTAAAATGAAAGTCATAAATCATAAATTAAATTTTTTAAAATAAATAGAAAAAATCCAAAATACCTAATGATCAAAAAATATAAACAAAACACAAAGATCTCGATGAAAAATAGAGAGCAGTTTGTTTCAATATATATAGAATAAAAGATGATGAAATCCTTCTTCATTTTCTTTCAATATATAGACTACAAGATTTTTGGGAAACTGATATTTTTAATGCTTCAACCATATCTCTAAGAAACTCATATAACCAAGCAAAACCATTTAAGAAAGAGTCGTTACAGTTTTCTAGTTAGATATTTCTCCATCTTTAACAGTGATGCCTTTTAATTCGTTGTGATCATTCATTTTTTCTATAATCAATAGCACAAAATTTACGTCGCTGTTGAATATTATACTTCGTTGTTGATTATTAATTGAAGTGATATACTTTCGCTCTTGATGATTCATTTAAACTAGACGAATAAATTATTATTTCGTTGTTCATCAATCACAATTTCATTCTTTTACTTCGCTATTGATTATTAATTTAAGTGATATAATTTCGCTGTAGATGATTCATTTATAATAACTTATTATTTCGCTGTTGATGATTCATTTACACTAAACGAATGAATTATTATTTCGTTGTTCGTCAATCACATTTTCATTCTTTAATTCGCTGTTGATTATTAATTTAAGTGATATACTTTCGCTGTAGATGATTCATTTATACTAAACTTATTATTTTGTTGTTCATCATCTTTTACTTCGCCGTTGATTATTCATTTAAGTGATATATACTTTCGCTGTTGTTGATTCAACCATTAACTTATAATTTCGTTGTTGATCAATCACATTTTCATTCTTTTACTTCGCTGTTGATTATTAATTTAAGTGATATACTTTCGTTGTTGATGATTCATTATTAACTTATTATTTCGTACTTCATCATTAATATTTACATTCTTATTAAACACGATAGTTATAAATTGAAGAAAAAGAAATTGTAAGCTAATTGTCATATATATTGAAATTGAAATTGAAATTGTACAAAAAAACACAATAAACAGAAGTTGAAATTATATATTTTAAAAACTGAAATGAAAATTGTCTGTTGGAAACATTAAATCCTAAAATCTAAATGTTACATTTTTGTTCAATATTGAAGATCTATTAATCCTCACAGCTGGATTGTTGAATGTTTGTATCTGTGAGCATTGTATATTGATGGTCTATTAATCCATAACATATTTTCATCAAGGTTATATCTCTATTAACCTTCTCTTCAATATTTTCATGAGAATAATAGTGTGCATGCTTTGTTTAAAGTGTGAATGTTGAGGCAGCCCTAATGCCTTTTCAAGTATCTCATGATATTGATGTCTCTATTAACCTTATGTTCAATATTGAACATCAAGTCTTGAGAATAATCATGATTTACTGGAAAAAGCATTAGGACTCTTACGTGAAGAATATCATATTTGAGATCTGGACTCTCTTACGATTTTCTTCATTTTTTTCATCAACATTTGAACAAAGCATATTGATCGATAAGAATAATAGAATGCATCACACAGGATCGGTTCCCATTTTTGTTAAAAATTGGAGCTTTCTTCTCCCCTTGTTACGAAAATAAACATGTAAAATGAAAATCATAAATCATAAATTAAATTTTTTAAAATAAATAAACAAAATCCAACAGCGATTCATTTTGCTTGAAACCCATATAACGAAGCAAAACCATTTAAAAAAGAGTCGTTACACATACACTAGTTAGATATTTTTATATTTAACAGCGATGCGTTTTACTTCGCTGTCATTAATTTCCTTTTATTACATATTCAACAGCGATTCATTTTGCTTCGTTGTCATTAAGTTCATTATTTTCTATATTCAACAGCAATGTGTTTTACTTCGTTGTCATTAATTTCATTATTTTCTATTATCAACAGCGATGCGTTTTACGTCGGTGTCATTAATGTACCCTCCTTAAGCTTAATTGGCAGTTGTGGAATATACTTCTCCTTCACATAAACATATAATATGATGGATCAAGTAAAAATATTAAATCATAAATGAATTTTTTTAAATAAATAAGTAAATTAAAACACTTGACGATAAATGAAAATCAACAAAACACAAGGATCTGCAAAAATATCCATCCGACGAAAAATAGTTTTAAGTTTCAATTGCATAATCCATGCTAAACATCTCTAATGAACTCAAAGATTAACATGCTAAATATATAGACTCAAAAATTTATGGGAAACTGATATCTTTATTATTTCGCGTGAGAAACTCATATCACGAAGCAAAACACGAATTCTGGGGGTTCGAAAATAATTTAATACACATACCTAATAAACAACGCAAGTTATAGATTACGATGTATAAGATGTATAATCCACAGCGAAAAAAAAAATGGCGGTGCTAAACATATTCTTATTAACAGCGATGTGAAATGGTTGCGCTGTTAAACATATTACTATTAACAGCAATGTGCAATATTTGCACCGTTAAAAATTACGAATTAAAACAAGTACATATTCAACCGCAAATATTATATGTTGCGCTGTTAACATTATATCCGCTAATCCATTTGAACAGCGAATTCTTAATGTTGCGCTGTATAAGTTTTCTCCGCCATTTGTTTTACAGCACTTTTCTAGGTTGCGCGGTCGAAGACGCGCCTTTAAAGACGTATTTTGGCGTAGTGATTGTTATTACATATATTATCATCATTTTCCATGTGTAAAACCAAATTATCCAGACAAATATTTGTTAAATAAGTCCATGAATATTAAATGGTCATCAAATTAGTCTCAAAAAGTTGGACAACAACAAAATCTACCAAAAAAATACATTATCAATCAAATGCCCCAAGATTAAATGACAATCAACATTAGTTGTGATCACACCTAACTCTAACAAAATATTAACGTGTTAATCGATTAATTTGTGACCAATTTTTTAAGGACTAATGTAACACCCTAAATTTAAGTATTTAAAATTATAGTATCAGTCCTGGGATTCTAGCTTGAGCGAGGTATTATCGCCTGTGCGAGAAAGGCTCACCTGGGAGGGTGAAATCCTGGGCTATACTGGAGGATTCTCGCCTGAGCGAGAGTTGGCTCGCTTGAGCGAGAAAGGCTCAACTGGAAGGGTGAAATCCTGGGCTATACTGGAGGATTCTCGCTTGAGCGAGGGTTGGCTCGCCTAGGCGAGAAAAGTGATGTTTTGGACCTGTCGAGACTGTTAGATTCTCGCTTGAGCGAGAGGATCCTCGCTTGAGCGAGAGGGTCAGATCTGAGTTTTTAAAATAGGCGGGATTTTCTCGCTTGAGCGAGAAAGGGCTCGCTTAAGCGAGGACCTGACGTTGTTACATTAAATAGGAACCCCAAACACATTTATGGGGGTTAACCTAGAGAGAAGTGAGAGAAGAGGGCTTTTTCAAGAGCAAGAAGGCTTGTGAGTCATTTAGAAGCTTGAGAAGAGGTAAAGCTCTTGATTCTAACTCTCTCCATGGAAACTCATCCTTTCGAGTTATGGTTTATTTTATGTTGTTTTTATCTTGTAAACTCTTGGTTTAGAGTTAGTATTTCAAGAATGGAAAGGGTTTGGGTTTAATTCATGAAAACCCCAAAACCCTAAAGTGAAAATGGGGTTAAGATGGAAAATGGGTAAAATGTTAGAGGTAGAAGATGAGTTTACTTTCTAATGTTGAAATATGAGATGATTATGTATGTTTTGAATAGTTGTAAACTTATGATAAAAGTAGTTTATTAACATTGAAAATAAGATGAATATCTTGTATGGTTAAATAATGCAATATAAGTTGTTTATGTGATATTTGGAATAAATTACTAACATTGTGTTGTATGGTGGGAATGAGGAAAGATCCTAAAGTTGGAGCTGGTGTCGGTGGAACTTGAGAAGTTGCCAAGAACCTAACCCAACACTCACCGAGGTAAGGATAAGTCTTTAACTTATGCACTGTGATAGAAAATGCACGGATTTTCTGATGTGAATAATGAAATGAATCGTAAATAACTTAGTCGTTACAAGCATATATGGGTATGTTGTAATGATGAAGAGTGGATTTACTGTTTTTGTATTGGTGGAGTGCCAATGGAAATAAAACTCGGAATAATGAAATGAATCGTAAATCACTTAGTCATTATAAGCATATATGGGTATGTTGTAATGATGAGGAGTGGATTTACTGTTTTTGTATTGGTGGAGTGCCAATGGAAATAAAACTCGGAAAATGTATTGGTGGAGTGCTAATGGAAATAAAACTCGTTTTTAGCTGACCATGATTGGTTAGCGACTTTGGCTCAAGTAATGTAGAAAACTTTGGCTCAAGTAATGTAGCAAGTTTTGGCTCAGGCAATGTAGCAAACTTTGGCTCAAGTAATGTAGCAAGCTTTGGCTCAAGCAATGTAGCAAACTTTGGCTCAATTTATGTAGCATGGCTTTTCAAAAGTATGAACGATGAAAATGGTTTTAAGTATATTTGATTTTAAATGGTTTATTTAATCTTATTAAATGTGGATTAACATACATTGATATTTATTTAGTTAATGACTTACTCCTTTGTGTTTCTTTGGTGTACTGTCAATGTTAATCCCATTGCAGGTAGGCAGAAGGAGTTTGGGTGTTTTTGATTAGGAGCCTAGAGACTTTTATTTTGATGTCTCTTGTCCATTCTTTTGTAACCTAATTGGTTGTATTTGAACTAACTATTTGTAACTATGGACATGATTGTTGTACATGGTATTACCCATAGAAACTAGTAACTTGGGATATATGTAGCTATGGGTGTTTTGGAAACCCATAGCTAATTGTATGTGGTAGTTACTAAATTACATTAACATGAATTATGTTTTTCTGTCATATGATTTGGTATGTCACTTTTGGTTAGAGATTGGGTATAATGAGGGAAGTGAGATAAAAAAAATAAGTTCATTCAATCTGTAAATATAATTTGTAGTTAAATGCATGAAATTGGATTAAAATAAGGAAAAAATTTCAAGGGTAGAATTTGGGTCCTTACAACTAACTTCATTGTTATGAAGTTTTGGAGACATATATAACATTTACTCTTTCTGGTTGTATTCTGCTTTCCATCAACTAGGTCTTTCAATTAAATTTGCAAAATTAAAATCAATTGGCCCTTTATAATGAGTTAGGATCCTCTCGATTAATTGATAGACAAATTCATGTTTTTTTCCATTGATCAAAGGGAAATGCAATCTTCAATCACACATATATTCCTTTGAATACAATGAAATTACAATTTTTGCCATTAAAAACAAAGATAAAACATGAGGATTAGACAAAAAAAAATTCCAAAAACAAAAACAAGAAGAAAAAGAAGAGAACTAACTTTACAATCTTGCTACTCTTTGTTTCATACATGTGATCTTACTCAAGTTTATAGGCATAAAGAACAAGACAAGACTCAAAGGGAGGAGCATAACTTAGAGTTGAATAATAACCACTACTACCATCATCACTCTCACACCCTTCATACCCTTTATCTTCTTTTTCACTACTCTCTCCTTCTGTAGGTCCTGGCTTGAAAATAAACAAACCTGGCCCTGACCCAGACACACTAAACAACCAATCATGCACATCCCAAAACACTTGCACAGGTTGCTTATTAACCATCACAGTTTGGTTCCCTCTGAATTTCCACTGCAAGTTCTTAACATGAATCAACACAATCCCATCTATGCTAATCCACATTTCAGGGTCTTTGGACCCACTAGTTGAGCTCTCCACAACAATGTCACTTTCTTTTCTCTTCTCATCAAATTTTGCCTTGGTTGTGAAGCTTTTCTTGGCAAACACGTTTTCTCTCTTCACTAATAGGATAGCCTCAACATGGCTTGGTCTCATCTTCAATCTTTTGTAAGCTTTCTTATTGTAATCTCCCAACAACAACCCAACCTCCTCATCTGAGACCAAAGCTACATAATAATCGCTGCTCGGCTCCGGGCTGCCACCGGAGAATTTTGCCGACCTGAGATCCCAATAGACTTCCACCTGATGGCCATCAACCTCAAAAGATTTGTATCCTTTCTTGTTCCAAAAGTACCAAGGCTTAACATCAATCTTACAAGTCTGATGAAACTCACCTCCTATGCTATCAACATTAAGGTGTAATGTATGGTTCATAAGGTTCTTGCACCATAACACTGTTACATTTCTCCATTTTCTTGCAACATTGGTTTGGTAGATGCATGTGACTGTGCTTTCAGAAGTTTTGATGGGGAAAGGGTCATCTGAGATGCTCTCAACTGGAGATGATCCTTGATTTCTGCTTGTCACTGGTTGTGATCCAAAGGAAAAATGGAAAGCCATATTGCATGCTTCCTAAGGGATAGTCTAATCAATGGATTCAAAATTCTTTTGTGACATTAAAATAAATTCAAGATTCACTTCAAAGTATATGAAAAGGTGATAAAATTATAAATCTAAATGAACTGAGTATACGTATAGGTGTTCTTGATCACTATGATTTACTTTCTATTGTAAGGGTTTTCTTCGGATAATGGGTTTGTCATCATACTGAAGATTAATGCAAAGATTATATCTCACCTTAGAAACTTCATTGGGAATTGAATGGAATTGGAGATACCCTATGATGAAGCATTGTCAAATTTTTTGAAAGATTCAACGCTGATTACAACCATGCAGAATTAACATTCAACAAAGCATAGATATTAGGTGTTACCACTTTAAAGAAGTGACAGCTAGATGAGCCTGCAATGCTGTTGGTAATTATTAGAGAGAAAAATCATTTGCCATAATATTTTGGCCAATAAAGTGTGATTGACACCAAAGTTTGTTTTTCTTTGGAGAACAAGTCTCCATGTAGAGGCTAAAAATAAGGATGTAATGGGAAGGTTAGTTATATTACACACCATATTTATATAGTTGCTTAAATAATCATTGACTGAGATTTAAATTAAAAATTCCGTAGAAAAATATTAGACTTATCCAACATTAAAGAGGATTCACACACTATTTACACATTAATGGTTTTCTTCCTCGTCAAGATATAAGATTTGTGAGTACATATAAATAATTAGAGGTGTAGCATGTAGCAGCCACTTTTCGTCACTCTTCTAAATACTTATACATATCTATGTTGTCAAGATAATGATAATATAAACATAATAGCATATATATTTTCGTTGATTTCAAATGTGATTTGAGCAAGAAGTT
Source organism: Lupinus albus (assembly GCA_009771035.1). Taxonomy (NCBI): domain Eukaryota; kingdom Viridiplantae; phylum Streptophyta; class Magnoliopsida; order Fabales; family Fabaceae; genus Lupinus; species Lupinus albus. Next base: position 3,998,525 of record CM020015.1, read on the forward strand.
AATTTAGTGGAGTAATATATTATGGTCTGATAGTATTTGAGGAAAGATAGTAGTTATAGTGATAGAAACAAGGTTTTAGAATTGATTTAGATAGCAATTGTCAAACTTAATTAGATTGGAATAGGAATACACAATAGATAATGTATTTAGAATAGCTTGGAGGCTTTGGCTAGAATTCATGCATTGCATACAAATGAAGGGTGAGTGCCTATTTATAGCATGCATCCACCTCCTTAGGACTATCTCAAAGTTTCTAGATAATTCTAGAACTATACTACTTGTTATTCTAAATCTATTGCCTAGCACTTTGTAGAATATTCTAGAGATGCACATTCTTATTCTTCAAGATGTTGTCAAGATAATGATAATATAAACATAATAGCATATATATTTTCGTTGATTTCAAATGTGATTTGAGAAAGAAGTTAATTTAGTGGAGTAATATATTATGGTCTGATAGTATTTGAGGAAAGATAGTAGTTATAGTGATAGAAACAAGGTTTTAGAATTGATTTAGATAGCAATTGTCAAACTTAATTAGATTGGAATAGGAATACACAATAGATAATGTATTTAGAATAGCTTGGAGGCTTTGGCTAGAATTCATGCATTGCATACAAATGAAGGGTGAGTGCCTATTTATAGCATGCATCCACCTCCTTAGGACTATCTCAAAGTTTCTAGATAATTCTAGAACTATACTACTTGTTATTCTAAATCTATTGCCTAGAACTTTATAGAATATTCTAGAGATGCACATTCTTATTCTTCAAGATGTTTCTAGAGAATTGTAGATGAGTCTTTATACTTCTAGAAACTTCTATCATTATTTTGCTAAGCACCTACACTAGAATCTACTAGAAGCTTAGGAGATAATACTAGATATTAGGATAGAAAACCACTACTTGTTTCTACACAAGTGTGGAAGCTTCTAGAAATGTGCATCAATATTTTAACACTCCTCCTTGATGCACATTTTTGTAACTCCTTGCATCGATCGTAGTTGCTCGAACTTCGGCCTTGGTAATGCTTTAGTAAATATGTCTGTAATTTGATCTTCGGTCTTGCAATATTCGAGCCTTATTTTTTTATTCTCACTTGCTTCTCTAACAACATGATATTTAATTGCGATATGTTTTGTCCTGTTGTGATGGACTGGATTCTTTGCAATCGCTATCGCCGAATTGTTATCACAATGGATTGTCGTAGGCTCCGTCACTTGATCTCCGATATCACTGAGTATTCGTCTAGGCCATATAGCTTAGTTGGCCATCTCTAGAGCTTCTACATACTCAGCTTCTGCTGTTGATTGTTCTTCAAAGCTTCCAGGTTCAACTATGGCCAAGTTGCATATCTCATATATATCTACCAAGGATCTTACTCGTCTCGGAGAAGATTCTGCTGAAGATAGTTCATATGGGAGTGTAGTCGGCGTACCTGGATCTTCTGTCGTTTATTCTACTTCTCTTGTTACTTGTGGTTGTTGTGTGGGTACGGTGATGTTGTGTCGCTCAATCTTTCCTTCATTCCAGTTCCAAGATGTACTTTCATCTACTTGAACATCTGACTGATGATAAGTTTCTTTGTTTCTATATTGTATATCCGATAGTCTTTTGATTGTGTGCTATATCCCAAGAAGACGCCTCTTATAGTCTTGTCTTCTAGTTTGTGTCTCTTTTCTTTTGGGACATGTATGTAATAGATGGATCCAAAGACTCTTAGATGTTTAGCTGATGGTTGTCTATCGCTCCAAGCTTCTATAGGAGTTTTACCTTCGACTGCCTTTGTTGGACACCTATTCATTATGTAGACTGTTGTGTAAACTACTTTAGCCCAAAAAGCATTTGGCAAACATTTCTCCTTGAGCATCGATCTAGCCATCTCAATGATTGTGCGGTTTTTCCTTTCAGACACCCCATTTTGTTGTGGAGTGTATGCAACTGTGAGTTGATGCTCTATGCCTTCATCCTCACAAAATTTATCAAACTCACGGGAGTTGTACTCTTTGCCACGATCACTTCTAAGTACTTGAATATGTTTCCCGCTTTGTTTCTCAACGAAGGCCTTGAACTTCTTGAATATTCCAAACACTTCTGATTTTTATTTCATAAAGTAGACCCATGTCATTCTAGAAAACTCATCAATGAAAAGGATAAAGTACCTGTTACTAGTGAGTGATGGCGACTTCATTGGTCCACAGACGTCAGTATGGATAAGCTCCAACAAGTGTTTAGCTCTCCAAGATTTCCCACTTGGAAATGGTAGTCTGTGTTGCTTCCCAAGTAGACATCCTTCACATGCTCATTCATTATCTTGGATGCATGGGAGATCTCTCATCATTATTTTCTGATATAATAGCTTTAAGGCTTGATTGTTTAGATGGCCAAATCTTCGATGCCATAGCCATGATTCATCAACTTGCACCTTCATGGCAATGTTAGTAGCATATTTCCAAGTTATTGGAAAACTTCTATTTCTTTTATCCATTTTAACTTGAGCTATTTCAAGATTTCTATTATTGTCATATATATTGCATGTATCTCCCTCATAGTGGAGAAAGTAGCGTTTATCCATCATTTGGCCAATACTCAAGAGATTCTCTTTAAGATTGGGAACTAATAAGACATCTTTGATAAGTCGTGTACCTGACTGTGTCTCCACCATGACAGTGCCTTTGCCTTTGGACTCCACCATGGTGCCATTACCCAATCGAACTTGTACTTTGACGGACTCGTCAATATCTCTGAAAATGCTCCCGTCCTTAGCCATGTGGTTACTACAACCACTATTCAGAGACTTGGTTGGCATAGAATAGTTGTTGGTCATGTTCGCACTTTTCAGTGAAATTGGTCTGATCATTATTTTTGTTGCGACAATTTTGCTCCGAGTGCCCGAATCTCTTGCAATATTGGCATTGTGATTTTCCTCGATGCCAACAATATTTTTCTGAATGGCCTGATCTCTTGCAGATTCCGCATGGAGGATATTTGTTTTGATTGTTTCTAGAAAGATCTTTAGAAAACTCTTTGCTTCTAAAGAAATTTCTAGAAATATCTTTGTTTCTAGAATGTTATGCACTATTATTATTTCTTCTTTCATAATCTTTATTCTGATACCTTAGTCTGAGCTTTGATTGAAATGCATTTTCTAGTGAACCTTCATCATGCCTACTCAATCTTTGCTCATAAGCTTCTAGACAGCCCATTAATTCTGTCATTGATAGAGTAGACATATCTTTGGTTTGCTCAATTGCAATAACTATTGAGTCATATTTTTGGGGAATAGAAATTATAATTTTCTCAACAATTCTTTTGTCAATAGGCTTTCATTTGATTGACTATTTCTTTTATTTTAAAATAATAGTCTTTTATGGTCTCAGACTCTCATTTTAAGTAATTCAAACTCACGCCTAAGAGTTTGAAGTTTAATGGTGCATACCTTATCACTTCCATGAAAATCCTCCTTTAGTGTATCCCATGCTTCTTTGGCACTTGTAGCTCCCATTATTCTTGGAAAGATAATCTCTGCCAAGGCTTGTTGTAGAATAAATAATGCCTTTGCGTCTTTTTGCACATTCTCCTTCAACTCCTTTCTCTGAGCCGCAGTAAGAGTTAAAGTATTCTCTAGAGTAGTGAATCCTTCTTCTACAATGTCCCATAAATTTTGGGACCGGAAGAAATTAGTTATTTTTGTGCTCCAAAAATCATAGTTTTCTCCAGAGAAAATTGGAATGCGAATAGATGTTGATTGAATAGTGCTAGCCATAACTCAATAGGTATAAAGTGATATTCTACGCAAAGTGTATGACCGAAACGTAGCTCTGATGCCACTGATAGTATTTGAGGAAATATAGTAGTTATAGTGATAGGAACAAATTTTTGGAATTGAATGAGATATAGCAATTGCAAAACTTAATTAGATTGGAATAGGAAATATACAATAGATATTGTATTTAGAATAGCTTGGAGGCTTTGGCTAGAATTCATGCATTGCATACAAATGAAGGGTGAGTGCCTATTTATAGCATGCATCCACCTCCTTAGGACTATCTCAAAGTTTCTAGATAAGTCTAGAACTATACTACTTGTTATTCTAAATCTATTGCCTAGCACTTTGTAGAATATTCTAGAGATGCACATTCTTATTCTTCAAGATGTTTCTAGAGAATTGTAGATGAGTCTTTAGACTTCTAGAAACTTCTATCATTATTTTGCTAAGCACCTACACTAGAATCTACTAGAAGCTTAGGAGATAATTCTAGATATTAGGATAGAAAACCACTACTTGTTTCTACACAAGTGTAGAAGCTTCTAGAAATGTGCATCAATATTTTTACATGGTCTATAAGTTAATAGTTTAGAATAGAATAACCCTGTGAGTTAAGAGTCATGAATTTTTATTAGGAAACCTCGTTATTAGTTTTATTATAGATTAGAGCTTAGATGATTAAACTAGACTAGAAAATAACAATTACTTAATTAAGTTAAAAATGCACATTATGAATATTAGCGTGTCGACCAGCACTTCGTGCCTGTCGACCCGTAATGTTATTTTTTATGATATAGAGTGTATCATTTTCTATTATATTCATTATAGGGTTGTTGGATATTTTTATGCGTTATAGTGTGTTATTCTTGGATTGAGAAAGAGAAAAAATTGAAATAAGAGAATATAGGGAAGAGTAATGATTTATTCAGGAAAAAATGAAAGCAATTAATATCTGGAAGTTTCTATTATTTATTAAGGAGTGAGGTTAAAAATGGTAAAGATGAAATTTGAAAATTATGTCATCTTATTGCTACTTATTTTGGCTTTGTTAATATTATAAAAATATAAATATAAATATATATAGACAGTTATTACATCCGTTAAAATCTTTAAGAAATATGTTGGACAATTTAAAAAAAAAACAATTGTCGAGTTATTTCGTCTGTCGCTTTATTCGTGAGAACCTAAGTTCTTTTGTCATATATCTAGTATGTCTTTTATATATAAATGTTAGTATGTCTTTTATATATAAATGCTGTAAAGACCCAAATTCTACCCTTGAAAATTTTGCATTTATTTATACCTTTAAGCTTAATTCCTTATGTTACATCATGCATACATTTCTTTTGACCTAATAAATTATCCATTTCTTTAATTAACTCATAACTTTAAATCATTCTAAATCGGTTTCAAAATAGATTACCCTTAACTGCAGAAAAACATAATTCATATTAATAACTCCCAATAACTACCACATACAACTAGCTATGGGTTTTCCAAATACTCATAGCTACACATATCCAGTGTTACAATGATAAGAATTACAATTATCCCAAAAATGGCACTTAGTCAGTCATGATACAAAACACAAAAGAAGGAAATCCGGATTTAAAAACTCATAAGACTCCAAATCCAACATCCTCAATTCATCCGTTTACCTACAATGGGATTATCATAGCAACACACGAAACACAAGGGAGTAAGTCGTTAATTCAATAATAACCACATATGAAAATCCACATTTAAAGTATACATAAGCATTGAAATGAAATACATTACTTAAATACATGAATATAAACGTTAGTATCTCTTTTCCTCTATCCTCCTTTAACCCATATTCACCCTATAGTATATATATCACATAATATATATTCCATAGCATGCATATTCATTTATTCCAAGGCACTATCAGTTCATCATTTACACTTTGTATCAAATTTACTCTTGACCACATTCGGCCTCTAATATAATCCACTACCACTTCGGGTAGGTCCACCACATAAAGATAATCCACTACCAATTCGGGTAGGTCCACAACACACGATAATCCACTACCACTCCGGGTAGGTCCACAACATACGATAATCCACTACCACTACGGGTAGGTCCACAACACACAATAATCCACTACTACTTTGGGTAGGCACAACAATCAATAATCCACTACCACTTCGGATAGGAACACATCATAAGATAATCCACTACCACTTCGGGTAGGCCCACACCATAAAGGTGGTCCACATCACAACTATTATAAACACAATGACTCATACTCATACCATGTTCACATCATCTCATAAATATTGGAGACACTTATCCCTTACCTTGGTGAGTGTTGGGTTTGGTTCTTGGTGACTTTGCAAGTTCCACCGACACCGCCTCCAACCTTAGGATCTTTCCTCATTCCCACCACATAACAACCATGTTAGTCATTTATTCCAAATAACACATAAACAACTCATATTTAATCTTTAATCATACAAGAGATTCATACATTTTCAATGTTTCCAAACATCTAAAACATACATATTCATCTCATATTCAACATTAGAACTTATACTCATCTTCTACATCTAACATTTCACCCATTTCCCCTTTTTACTCATATTCTCATTTTGGGGGATTTAGGTTTTTCATGAATCAACCCGCAACTCTTTCCATTCCTAAAATACCAACACTAAACTAAGAGCTTTCAAGATAAAAACAACATAAAACGAACCATAACTCTAAAGGATGAGTTTCCATGGTTTCTCACATTTTGAGAAGAGATCCAACATACCCAAAACAAGTTTCAAAGGGAAGAAGAGAGTTGGAATCAAGAGTTTTACCTCTTCTCAAGCTTCTAGATGAGTATCAAGGCTCCTTGCTCTTGAAAATGCTCTCTTCTCTCACTTCTCTTCAATTTCTAACCCTAAAATGTGTTTGGGGTTCCCTATTTAATGTAACAACGTCGGGTCCTCGCTCAAGCGAGCCCATTCTCGCTCAAGCGAAAAAATCCCGCCCATTTTAAAAACTAAGATCTGACCCTCTTGCTCAAACAAGAATCTCACAGCCTCGACAGGCCCAGAGTGCCATTTCTCGCCCAGGCGAGAAAGCTCTCGCTCAGGCGAGAACACTCTCGCTCAAGCGAGGATCCTCTCTCTCAAGCGAGAATCCTTCAGTATAGCCCAATATTTCACTCACCCAAGTGAGCCACTCTCGCCCAGGAGACACCTTTCTCGCTCAAGCGAGATTTCCAGGACTGATATATATTTTAATGACTTTAAATTTAGGGTGTCACAAATGTCTTTTATATATAAATGCAATATGAATTTTCTTTTGACAATAAATGGCCTACAGATTTGGGAATTGGCTGTAAGTAGGAAGACAAAAATTATTGCAACTTGTGGCAGTGATGCTCTTGTCAATCTCTCGTTTGATTCAACAACAACTGACAAAGAAGAACCCATTTCTAATGATCAGGGCATAGGTTTCGTCATAACAAATTCATTCATCTTGATTATAACCCTTGTCTACAAATCTTGCCTTTTTTCTAATGATCAAGCCAGACTCATCTAATTTTTCCCGAAAAACCCATTTTGTGCCAATAATAGGATGATCACTCGGTTTAGGGACCAAGTCCCAAACATTATTACGTTCAAATTGTTTAGCTCTTCTTGCATATCTATACCCAACTGTTCACCCTCTATTGCTTCATCTATGGTCTTTGGCTCGATTTGTGAAACAAAAGCAAATAAGTTACAAATATTGCGTAAAGAGTTACAGGTTACCACTCCCTAGATATCACCTATAGCTTTATCGATGGGGTGATCCTTCTTTGTTTTCCACTCCTCTGCCATATCTTGATGATCTTGACTCATTTCTTCATCATCTTATACCTCTTTTTCAGATTTTGCATCTTTAGTGTGTGCATCTTCCAAAGCACCTAAAAGATCATCATAAACAACCTTTCTCTTCTCTTTCTTCTCTTTTAGAGAAGTTTCGTTAAAATGTACATGAATAGACTCTTCAACATTCATTGTATGTTTGTGATAAATTCTAAATGATTTACAACATGTAGAGTATCCTAAGGATATTCCCTCATCCTATAACATGCCTATTTCTAGGTCTAGGAACAAGTTCCCATACCTCGTTTCTCTCAAACTGGTTGAGTTCTTCTTGCATAGCAAGAATCAAGTGCTCATCCACGATTGCATCATCAATCTTGGATCGTTCCACTTGAGAAACAGAGGTCATGTTTAGACATACATCATTTATCTTTAGGCGAGTAGTAACTCCCTTACTTATATGACAAATGATATTGTCAATAGGATGATAGCGACGAGTTCTCCATTCTTTGGGTAAATCAGAACGAATATGCTTTTCTTGTGAAGATAGAGTATCACACTACTACATTTTTAATCTACAGAAACACCTCAATTTTCTACGGTTTTAAAATTGTGGTCTTAAATTACATTAGCCCACGGTTTTTAATGATGTTGCCTTATTAGTTCATTTTTCACATTTATGTACTACTATTTTATAACCGTGGTCTAAAAGTATATTAGACAACGATTTCGTAACCATTGCTTTATAAGTTATACAAAAATCGTTCTCTATTATATTTGATCATGGTTTTTTAAGGGTAGCCTTAGTAGTTATACAAAACCGTTCTCTATTGTATCAGATTATGGTTTTTTAAGCGTTCCCTTATCTGCTTTAAAAAAAACCATCCTATATTAGGATCAGTAATTTAATTATTTTGTTGTAAATTAAATTGTCTTACACTCAAGGAGTGCCGCACTAAACCCTCACCCTCTACTATTCATCTTTTCCTTCCCTCACACTTTATGCAAACCAAAAAACCTACATCAACTTCCTTGACGAACCCGATGACATCACCATCCATATCTCTATCACGTCGACGAGGACGAGGAAGAAGAAGATGACGTCGACAAATATTTTCACGATTTCTAAGCCTTCGACCATTCTGCAAGCCATAAGGAAGAAGAATCGCTTCACCACTATCGTTGAAAATAACAGCTTCGTCGTCGTATTGAAGGAGCACAATTTCACCACTATCGTTGAAAATATGATGTTAGAGGTTTCCCCACTAGGTTCTTCTTCATCGATGGAGTTCACAAGCCTTAGACTCATTCATTCCATTTCTACAATACAGAGTTCACAAGCCTCAACTCAGTTATTTGTTACAATTTCACAATTAATAACTTGTGCTGAACGTGTGCTGACCTCTGAAAACAAACTTGTTTTGGCCTTCCTCGATTCTCTAGTGGTGAGTTTGTGACCACTGATTTTTATGAAATTAAGGAAGCCTTCTCGGTAGGATTTCATGCAAAACTTTTAATCTGATTTTTATGAAATAAATTAATGATGGAGTCAAATTTATTTCTTATCATTGCTATATATAGGTTGTGGCTCTTGCAAATCAGAAATGTAACACCTCAAATTTCGTTTTCGGAATGATAGGAAAAATTAGAGTGTTGAGGTGTAAACTTGACAATTCTCGCTTGGACAAGAGGGTCTCGCCTAAGTGAGAGACTCAACGTTTTAAGTTTGAGGAGTATGGGAACCTCACCCAAGCGAAGGAGTGGTCGCTTGAGTGAGAGTGAAATCTGGAAAAGCTGTCAAAATCTAGCTCGAGCTAGAATTCTAGCCCAGGCCAGAGAATTCTGAGCTTGCTTCCCAATTCTCGCTCGAGCGAGAAATTCGCGCCTGGGAGAGAGCATCAAAATGGAAAGGTTTGTGAGTTGATTCATAAAAACCCCAAAATGAAAGTGTGGTTAAAGAGGAAAATGGGTGAAATAGTAGATGTAGAAGATGAGTATGTGTTCCAATGTAAAATAGAAGATGAATATGTATGTTTTTTATATTTGGAAATTCCTAATGAAAGTGGTTTTGGAAACATTAAAAATATATGAATCTTTTGTATGGTTAAAGATGAACTATGAGTTGTTTATATGTTGTTGAGAATAAATTACTGATTTTTCTTATTGTTTGGTGGGGATGAGGAAAGATCCTAAGGTTGGAGGTGGTGTCGGAGGAACTTGCAAAGTTACCAAGGACCAATCACCACACTCACCAAGGTAAAGATAAGCATTTTATTCCGAGATATGAAATAAGAGATGTACGATTATATGTGAATGACTCGAAAGGAATAAGATGTGAGAAGTATCAAAAAATTGAATGTCTTGCCCAAGTGGTATTGAATTGAATGTCTTTCCCAAGTTGTATTGAATTGAATGTCTTGCCCAAATGGTATTGAATTGTGTAACGACCCAAAATTCTACCCTGTAAATGTTTTCTTATTTTAACTCATGCAAACATTCAATTCGTTTATGTTTCATGATTATTAACTGAATATGCGTTACGTTGTTTACCTTGATTATTTCCGGACTATTTATCATGCGATATCCATACATACATTCCTAATACAGAAAAACATAATTCATATTACTGTAACCTAGTAACTACTGCATACAATTAGCTATGGGTTTCCAAAACACCCATAGCTACATATATCCCGAGTTACTAGTCTCCATGATCAATATCATGTACAAAAATAGTATTCTTAGTTACAATTAGTTACTTCAAGTACAACCAAAGGAGGTTACAAAAGAATGGATAAAGAGACATCAAAATAAAGGTCTCTAATCTCCTAGTCAAAAATCATCTTTTCTCTGTCCACCTACCTGCAATGGGATTAACATTGACAATACACAAACAACACAAAGGAGTAAGTCGTTAACTCAATAAAACATCAATATAAGTTAATCCACATTTAATAAGGTTAAATAGCGATCTAAATTAAATCCACTTAAAACCATTTTCATCATCGGTACTTTTGAAAAACCATGCTACATAACTCGAGCTAAAGTCGCTAACCCATTCTGGACGGCTAAAACGAGTTTTATTTCCATTGGCACTCCACCAATACATGAACAGTAAATCCACTCCTCATCACTACAACACACCCATATATGCTTGTAGCGACTACGTGATTTACCATTCATTGCTTTGTTCTGAGTTTTATTTCCATTGGCACTCCACCAATACATAGACAATAAATGCACCCGACATCATTACAACATATCGTATATGCTTGTAACTACAAAGTGACTTACAATTTATTGTTTTATTCCGAGTTTTATTTCCATTGGCACTCCATCAATACATAGACAATAAATGCACCCGACATCATTACAACATATCGTATATGCTCGTAACTACAAAGTGACTTACAATTTATTGTTCTATTCCAAGTTTTATTTCCATTGGCAATCCACCAATACATAGACAATAAATGCACCCGACATCTTTACAACATATCGTATATGCTTGTAACTACAAAGTGACTTACAATTTATTGTTCTATTCTGAGTTTATTTCCATTGGCACTCCACCAATATATTAAACGGTAAATACACCCGACATCATTACAAACATATCCACGTATGCTTATAACTACAAAGTGATTTACAATTTATTATTTTATTTCGAGTTTTATTTCCATTGGCACTCCACCAATACATAAACCGTAAATCCACTCCTTATCATTATCAACATACCCATATATGCTCATAATGACTAAGTGATTCACATTTCATTTCACTATCCACATCAGAAAATCCACGCATTTTCTAACACCGTACATAAGTTAAAGACTTATCCTTACCTCGGTGAGTGTTGGGTTTGGTTTTTGGCGACTTTGTAGGTTCCACCGACACCGCCTCCAACTTTAGGATATTTCCTCATCCCACCATTTAACACAATGTTAGTCATTTATCCCAGATATTATATAAACAACTTATATTGCATTATTTAACCATATAAAATATTTAACACGTTTTCAATGATTTTAAACTACTTTCATCATAAGTTTACAACATCTAAAACATACATATTCATCTCACATTTCAACATTACAAAACTTATTCATCTTCTACCTCTAGCACTTTACTCATTTTCTTCTCTAACCACATTCTCACTTTAGGGTTTTGGGGTTTTCATGAATCAATCCACAAACCCTCTCCTTTCTTGAAATACTAACTCTATACCAAGAGTTTACATGATAAAAATAACATAAAACAAACCATAACTCAAAAGGGTGAGTTTCCATGGTTTCTCTCATTTTGAGAAGTATTCCATAATACCAAAAATGGGTTTTCAAGAGAAGAAGAGAGTTAGAATAGAGAGTTTTACCTCTTCTCAAGCTCTTGAACAAGAATCAAAGCTCCTAGACCTTGGGAATGCTCTCTTCTCTCACCTCTCTTCAATTCTTAACCTAAAAATGTATTTGGGGTTTCTCTCATTTAATGCTCTCGTCGGGTTCTCGCTTAAGCGAGCTTATTCTCGCTCAAGCGAGAAAATCCCGCCCATTTTAAAAACTCAGATCTGACCCTCTCGCTCAAGCGAGGGATTCTCGCTCAAGCGAGGGATTCTCGCTCAAGCGAGGGATTCTTGCTCAAGCGAGAATCTCACAGTCCCAACAGTCCCAAAATGTCATTTCTCGCCCAGGCGAGAAAACTCTCGCTCAGGCGAGAATCCTCCAGTATAACCCAAGATTTCACCCTCCCAGGTGAGCCTTCCTCGCCCAGGCGAGAATCTCTCGCTCAAGCGAGAATCCTAGGACTGATACTATAATTTTAAAGACTTAAATTTAGGTTGTTACAAATTGAATGTCTTGCCCAAGTGGTATTGAATTGAATGTCTTGCCCAAGTGGTATTGAATTGAAGGTCTTGCCCAAGTGGTATTGAATTGAACGTCTTGCCCAAGTGGTATTGAATTGATGGTCTTGCCCAAGTGGTATTGAATTGAACGTCTTGCCCAAGTGGTATTGAATTGAATGTCTTGCCCAAGTGGTAGTGAATTGAATGTCTTGCCCTATGTGGTATTGTGAAAGTATGTGAAGTGAGAAATGGCTATGCAAAACAGGAATGAAGAGGAGGGTAACAAGGTTTGACATTGAAGAATGTGAAAGTAAGAATGGTCGGATGAGGTAGTAAGAATTAAAAATGACATGTACTGATTATATGTTGGAAAGCTTAAATTGTTTATCTAACCCTGTTTATAATGTGGATTATATCAAAATGATGTTTATTGAATTAAATGACTTACTCCTTTGTATGTTTATGTGTGTTGAAATTTGATAACCCATTGTAGGTAAGCGGATGTCTAAGAAACGACTTGATTAGGAGCCTTAGGAGCGTAGCGATCAAGATTTTATATTCGCAATCTTTTGTGTACTCTTTGATTATATGTTGACTGTTATTTGTATTTATGGGAGTATTTGATATTGTAACCCTTAACCCAGTACATGTTGATACTGCTTAAATTATGAATGCACATTAGGTTTTTCTACATAAGAAGGTAGTTAAAGTATGAAACTTAAAATGTATGTTCAGGATCATAAATGATAGAAGGAACATGGAAATTTAATTATAAAGGAATTTGATGTATGACATAATTGAGAAACTATGTGTAAATAAAGTAAAATAAGGAAAAAATTTCAATGGAAGAATTTGGGTCCTTACAATATGGTATCAGAGCATAGTTAATTTTGCGGCCTAGGGTATGGCCTTACGTGCTTCTTTGTGACTTTTATGTGATTAAATTAATAGGTTTGTACAAACTGTTGTGTGATTTTGTGATTCTTGTCTGGTTAAATTTTTGATGTACTGAAAAGTGAATGAGTATAGGTATACATGGCTAGAAGAGGAAGAGGAGCGAGTCAGAATGTTCCGAATGATCTGTTGGTTCAGATGGTGGCTGCACTACAACATGTGAACGTGAACTTGCAGACTTTGAATCAGAACGCAACACCAAGTCCGAGTTCACAACCCCTGGTCCCACCAGGACTGGCCGAATGCCGAGGTCTGGATGAATTCTGCATGAGGAACCCTAGTCATTTCCAAGGCAGGTTCGCTCTTGATGCTCCCATTAAGTGGATCCAAGGATTGGAGAGAATCTTCAGGGCCATGAGCTGTTCTGATGCTCAGAAAGTGGCGTATGCCGCCTATATGCTAGTCAAGCAGGTTGAGAACTGGTGGGAGATGGTCCGAAAACAAATGGAGACCGAGGGACAGATCATTACCTGGGAGTCCTTCAAGAGTAAATTCCTCCAGAAATACTTTCCTACAGACTTAAAAAGGAAGAAAGAGATAGAATTCTTGCGGTTAGAGCAAGGGGGTTTGACCATGGGAGAATTCGCGGCTAAATTCGAGGAATTGGCCCGGTATTGTCCATATGTCGAACTTGAAGTGGACGGGAGGTCCAAATGTGTCAAGTTCGAGATGGGTCCGAAACCTGAGCTGAAAGTGATGTTTGGCCACCAAGAGATTTCTGACTTCCCTACACTGGTGAACAAGTGTAGAATGTATGAGGATGATGTGAGAGTGAGGGACATTGTAGCTGGTGTAAGGACCCAAATTCTACCCTTGAAATTTTTCCTTATTTTAACTCATACAAACATGTATTTTCCCTATACCTTATAATTAGTAACCCAAGGTACGATACTTTAGTAACCTTGATTATTTTCCGATCATTTTATCATGTAGTATTCATACACACATCCATAAGGCAGAAAAACATAATTCATATTAATGTCCCCCATTTACTTAGGACATGCGAATAGTTATGGGTTTCCAAAATCATAATACCCACGGTTACAAACATCCAAAAATATAATGGTTATGATTACAAGTATTCAAATTTGCATATAGTCAGTTATGATACAAAAAGTGTAAATAGAGGAATCCAAGTTTAAAAGCTCCGAAAGCTCCAAAATCAAGCATCCCTAATTCATCCATTTACATGCAATGGGATTATCAAATGGCAACACACAGAAAAGCAAAAAAGGTGTAAGTCATTTAATTCAATAAATACCATTTAGATATAATCCACATTATAAACAAAGTTAAATAAACAATTTAAACTTTCCAACATATAATCAGTACATGTCATTATATTTCTTACTACCTCATCCGACCATTCTTACTTTCACTTTATTCAATGTCAAACCTTGTTACCCTCCTTCTCATTCCTATTTTACATAGCTATTTCCCACTTGTACATACTTTCACAATACCACATAGGGCAAGACATTCAATTCACTACCACTTGGGCAAGACATTCAATTCAATACCACTTGGGCAAGACATTCAATTTCAATACCACTTGGGCAAGACATTCAATTTCAATACCACTTGGGAAAGACATTCAATTTCAATACCACTTGGGCAAGACATTCAATTCAATACCACTTGGGAAAGACATTCAATTTCAATACCACTTGGGCAAGACATTCAATTCAATACCACTTGGGCAAGACATTCAGTTCAATACCACATCGGCAAGACATTCAATTCCTTTGATACTTCCCACATCTTAATTCCTTTCGAGTCATCCACATATAACCGTACATCTCATATTTCATATCTGGGAATAAAATGCTTATCTTTACCGTCGTGAGTGTTAGGTTTGGTCCATGGTAACTTTGCAAGTTCCTCCAACACCGCCTCCAACCTTAGGATCTTTCCTCATCCCCACCAAACAACAACAAAAGTCAGTAATTTATTCTCAACAACATATAAACAACTCATAGTTCATTCTTAACCATACAAAAGATTCATACATTTTCAATGTTTCCAAAACCACTTTCATTAGAAGTTTTCAACATTAAAACATACAAATTCATCTTCTATTTTACATTAGAACACATACTCATCTTCTATTTTCCTCTTTAACCACATTTTAATTTTGGGGGTTTTGGAGTTTTCATTAATCAACTCACAAACCCTTTCCGAATGGGAAGAGTTTCCCATACACCGAACCACAAGTGAGAAACTAAATACAACGAACCACAACTCAAAAGGAAGAATTTCCCTGGTTTCTCACATTTTGAGAAGAGATCCCATACACCCAAAACGAGTTTGGAAGGGAGAAAGAGAGTTAGAATCAAGAGATTTACCTATTCTCAAGCTTCTAGTTGATTCCCACGAATCCTTGCTCTCAAAATCACCTCCTTCTCTCTTCTCTCTCAAGTTCTAACCCTAAATGTGTTTGAGGGTTTCTATTTTAAAGTTCCAACTTCGGGTTCTCTCTCAAGCGAGCCTTTTCTCGCTCAAGCGAGAAAACCCCGCCCATTTTAAAAACTCATATTTGGCGCATATACAACTAGAAAATCCACGCATTTTATAACATCATATATCATTTAAATACTTACCTTACATCACATTTCACCATAATACCCACCACTACAACCATGTCATAATATTCATATTCATCCCATTCTTTACTACATTTAAACAACTCATAACCCAATCATTATCACACAACATAATCATGTCAATTTATTGCCATTATACAGCTCATCAAACAATCATTATTACAAACATACCTGTATATGTTCATAACAAATAAGCGACTCACAACGTAATCATTATCATAAATATACTCATATCTTCTTATCACAATAAACAACTCATAACATATTTATCATCATACAACATATTAACGATAGAACCATTTCTCATGACGATGTATTAGCATAAATGAGCATATTGCATTTTAATCTAATAAAATGGTTTTTACCACTCATATATCTCTACATTTATGGCTAATACCTCTTCATGGAAAATAAAGACTCTAACATGGACCACAAACTTCCAAGAGAGTTTCTATCCGTTAATATTCTTTGATTCTTGAGGGAAATCGGAGAATATTGAAATTGCAAGTACTAGTCAAATTGCAACATCTGTTTCTTGCCTATGTATCGATGAAGACAAAGCCGACCTGAAAAGCTTGAAGACTGGACGCATCAACATCCAACATGACCAAGACTCTGACTCTAGGAAGGTTTTTAGTTTTCTAGAAGTCCTAAGATGATTGCGTAGTTTTGAGTCTAGGTTAGGTAACCCAAAATGATGATCGACTCACGCGCTCGTAATATTGCTTAAAAATCTGTTTTTGAGAGTCATCATTCTTCATTTTAGTAGATTGCATCAAAATTATATTTTCTATGAAAATCATGCATCATACTAAGTACCTATCTATTTTGGAGGGTTACCTCTTAACCAAGAAAACTTATAGTTTTTCGTATAATTGATGCTAAGAGTAATATAATCGATTATCTGACTGCACAAACCCGTTAATTGATTAAGAGTTATTTTAATCGATTAATTAGAGTTCTAGTAGCTCTGGTTTTAGAATCTTGGCTGTTATAATCGATTATGTATTCTGTTAATCGATTATGTTCAACATAAAAATGTTAATTTTCAAACCATTAATCGATTAAGAGGTCATTTAATCGATTAAATCTATTGAAACCAGAAAACTATAAATGACCAAGTTTCTCTCACAATTAGAACAACTTACAACTTACAAACTTTAAATATTTTAATAACTTGATTTTGTGCTTTAATTTTCGAAATCCCAAGTTCCCTGTGAGATATTCATCTTGTTCTTCATTGTCAAATCTTGAGAGAAAAACATTGCTTTGTGAAAAGCATTCTTGGTTTCTTGTTTAGAAAAAACAAAGCATTTTCATATTTGTGCAAGTTTGAGTGCACCAATCCTTATTTCAATCCTTTGATTTCTCATAATCTTATGAGTGAGTGTGAGTCAATCATCTTCTGGGTTGTTAGTGGCTTGTGTAAGCCAAAGAACTCTTCTTTAAGAGTTTCTTTCAAAAAACTTGTTTTCTTGTAAACTGTGGTTGTAAGTCTCTAAGGTTTAGAGAAAGTTCTAATATCGGCTAGCTGCGGTTGGTTGAATATAGTCTTCACTGGGTATCTTGTTTGGCTTATCAAGTAGCAAGACTGGCAATCGTTTGCGAACGGAGGGAAGTCAAGGCTTGGCGAAATAGGGTTCGCATAGCAAGTAGGAAAGGCTCAATTTGAAAGTGTGTAAATAACATTTTCAAATATAGTGAAGAAAATCTCCCAGATCAGAAGGGGAGGCCTGGATGTAGTTTGCCAGTGGACAGGCGAACAAACCAGGATAAAATTTCTTGATCTTCTTTCTCTTTCCCTTATCTTTTTCTCTTTTAAGCATATTAAGTATCTTGCATTATTTAACTTGAAAGATTGAATCTTTATCCATAAAGATTGAGTCATTGATATCTGTAAAATTGTTGTGTGTTGTTTGTGATATCATAGTGTGAAGTTGCATGATTCTTGGATAGCTTGTTTACCTAGAAATCATATTTTTACAAGCTGATGTTTCTGGTTTTGCTGCTCTAGATAATCGATTATTACAATCCTTTAATCGATTAAATTTGTCTCAGACAATCAATTGTATTTTAAGTTAATCGATTATTACTGAATATTTATTAGATTCTTGATTCTCTACGCATAAATTCGAAAAGCGGACATATTGACCGCTTGCACATATTCACCCCCCCTAGGTGTTATACTCTGATTGATCGATACCCTAACAAAGATGACTCTAATGAAATACTCTAAGACCACTATGGTCTTCTCCCTCACCTTAGGTTGCGTAAGCTCCGTTGCTCCGCAAAAGAGCCACATCTCCCTCCATCTTCTCCAATCTCCATTGTTCCATTTTCACCTCCAAGATTTCCAAAATGTGCCACCAAGAAGTAATAGAAAGAGGTTTTGATGAGTTTTGATGTTTAGTGGAGGGGAGAATGGTTCATTTGGGTGGATCCGCCGTTGGGAGAGAAAGGAGGAGAAAGAAAATGAAGATTAGGGTTTTTGAAACCCCTCTTTTACTTTTATAGCTGCGCAGCCTCGCCCGGACGAAAATGGCTCGCTTGGGCGAGAATTTAGCAGCTTTTCGACTTTGCAACTCCGACGCTCTCGCCCGAGCACGGAATGCTCGCTCGGGCAAGAATCGGGAAGTATGCTAAGGCTCCTCTCTAGCCTGGGCGAAAATTCTAGCTCAAGCTAGAATTTGACAACTTTTCCAGATTTCTCTCTAACTCAAGTGACCACTTCCTTGCTTAAACGAGGTCTCCGGAAAACTCATATTAGAACACCGAGTCTCTCTCTTGGGTGAGGTCCTCTCGACCAAACGAGGATTGCCCAATATATACTCCAACACTCTATTTTTTTCCAATCACTCCGAACACGAAATTTGAGGTGTTACAGGCGAGCCAAATCTCGCTCAGGCGAGAATCCTTCAGTATATCCCAGTTTTCCACTAACCCAGGTGAGCCCTCTCTCGCTCAAGCGAGATCCTCTCGCCCAAGCGATAATCTGGCAGTGTGTGCCCTTCTCCAAGACTGTTACCACATCTTAGGAAATATAAATTCAGGGTGTTACAATCTTCCCCCTCTTATAGGAATTTTCGTCCCCGAAAATTAAACATACCTTGATTGAAACAAATGAGGGTAATCCTCCTTCATGTCAAGTTCCACTTCCCAAGTAGCGTCTCCCTCATCTACTTGGCTCCATAATACATTTACCCAGGCAATTTCTTTGCCTCCTAGTCTTTTGATACTGGTATCCATGATCCTCATGGGCAAGGTCGTAAACGTTAAATTATCCTTTAGTTCTATTTGATCGGACTCAACCACATGAGATGGATCCCCCACATATTTCCGCAATTGAGACACATGAAACACATTGTGGAGATTCGACAACAAGGGAGGTAAAGCAATCCGATATGCTACCGGCCCAACCCTCTTCAATATTTGATTTGGTCCAATGAATCTCGGAGTAATCTTACGGGACTTCAACACTCTACCAATCCCAATAGTCGGAACTACTCTCATAAATACATTATCTCCCTCCTTAAACTCCAGAGGTTTTCGTCTCTTATCGTAATAGTTGTTTTGCCGACTATGTGCTATTCTCATATTCTTCCGGATCTTTTTGATCTTTTCCGTCGTTTCTCGGACCAACTCGGGTCCCAATACTAAGTTCTCCCAAGTTTCAAACCAACTTACTAGAGTTCTACATTTTCTCCCATACAAGGCTTCATAAGGGGCCATCCCAATGCTAGTATGGAAACTATTGTTGTAGGTGAACTCAATTAAAGGCAACATGCCATCCCAACTCCCAGGTTGTTCCAAAACACAAGCCCTCAAAAGATCCTCCAATGACTGTATGGTCCTTTCCCATTGACCATCCGTTTGTGGATGATAAGATGAACTCAGTTTCAACTTAGTCCCCAAAGCGGACGGCAAACTGGTCCAAAAGTTTGAAGTGAAACGGGGATCCCTATCCGACACAATGCTCGACTGTATCCCATGGAATCGAACTATCTCCTTGATATACAACTCAGCTAATCGCTCTAAGGAATATTTCATGTTCATCGGTAAGAAATGAGCAGACTTTGTCAAACGGTCCATTATTACCCATATCGAGTCGTACCATCTTTGAGTCTTCGGGAAACCCGATACAAAGTCCATGGAGATACTATCCCACTTCCAAATGGGAATCTCTAGTGACTGTAATTCTCCCGTTGGCCTATGATGTTCAACCTTGGCTTTCTGACAGATAAGACAACTCGAGACATACAAAGCCACATCCTTTTTCAGTCCACACCACCAAAACAGCTTTTTCAGATCTTGGTACATTTTGTGGTCCCGGGTGGAAACTGATTTTACTCTTGTTTGACTCCTCCATAATACTCTTTCGCAATTCCACATTATGAGAAACACACACCCTTCCCTTGTATCGCAACATTCCACTGGAATCCGACTCAAAGCCAGTTTCCTTTCCCTTAGTCATCAAATCTCGTTTGACCTTCAACTCACGATCCTCAACTTGCATTATTCTGATCTGGTCAAACAACTCATTGGTGACCTTGAGCATTCCCAAAATCATGCTATGGGGTCTTACTTGAACTGCCAAGTTCATGTCCCTGAACTCTTCAATTAGTTTCTCTTCACGAACCATCAAAGCCGACATATGTAAGGACTTCCGACTTAAAGCATCGACTACCACATTGGATTTACCTAGATGATATTGCAATCCAAAATCATAGTCCTTAAGAAACTCCATCCACCTTCTTTGTCTCATGTTCAGTTCCTTTTGATCAAACAGATACTTAATACTCTTGTGGTCGCTGTACACCTCCAATCTTACGCCATAAAGATGGTGTCTCCATATTTTAAAGGCAAAGACCACTACGGCTAGTTCTAGATCATGTGTAGGGTAGTTTTGCTCATGCGTTCTCAATTGGCGTGAAGCATAGGCAACAACTTTCCCGTCCTGCATCAAAACACAACCCAAATCTTACTTAGAAGCATCACAATATACACTGAAATCTCGATCAGTACAAGGAAGAACAAACACAGGTGCCGTTGTCAACCTCCGCTTCAACTCTTGAAAAATTTCTTCACAACGAACTGTCCACACATACGGTTTCCCTTTCCTGGTAAGCTTAGTCAAAGGTAGTGCCAACTTTGAAAATCCGTCTATAAACTTCCGATAATAACCAGTCAAACCTAGAAAACTCCTAATCTCGGTAACTAACTTGGGTACTGCCTATTCCATCATTGCCTCATATTTAGAAGGGTCTACTGCCACCCATTCCCGGGATATCACATGTCCAAGGAAGTTCACTGATTCCAACCAAAAATCACATTTAGACAATTTCGTGTACAACTGATTTCTCTTCGGAAGCATTCGTCACACCAAAAGGCATCACCAAATACTCAAAATGCCCATACCTCGTCCTGAAAGAAGTTTTAGGAATATCCTCCAACTTAACTCGAAGTTGGTGATAACCCAACCGAAGGTCAATCTTTGAAAACACAACCGCTCCTTTCAACTGATCCATCAAGTCATCAATTCTAGGCAACAGATACTTGTTCTTGATAGTGACCTTGTTCAATTTCCTGAAATCGGTGCCCAACCACATACTCCCATCTTTCTTTTTAACCAACAATATCGGTGCACCCCACGGTGAACCACTAGGATGAATGAATTTCTTTGCCAACAAAGCCTCAACCTGCCTTTTCAACTCAGCCAGCTCCAACGGTGACTTCCTATAAGGAGCTATAGAGATGGGTCCCGTTCCAGGTACCAAGTCAATGGAGAATTCAACATCCCTGACTGTGGGCAATTCCAGATTATCATCAGGAAATACCTCAGGGAATTCACGGACTATTAGAATATTATCAATGCTGGGTTTCTTAATACCCTCCAGTGATGCCAACAGTACAAACATTGATCCCCCTTCCTAAAGGGAAGTCTTGACTCCCTTAGCCGACACTGACTTCATACAACTAACCTGGTTAGAAATCTCACATAGATCTCTAAACACCACAGTCTTATCAGCACAATTAAGCATAACATGATTTGCCGACAACCAGTCCATTCCCAGAATTAAATCTAACTTGGAAAGCGGTAAGAAGATTAAATCCACGGTAAATGTCCTACCCTTTACCACTACCGGATACTGAGACACAAATGTCGATACCACCACCGGCAAACTAGTAGGGGTGGATACGACCAAGTCAAAAGGCAACGACTCTGTTTGCAACTTCAGTCGGCCTACACATTCAACAGATACAAAGGAGTGTGTCGCTCCCGAATCAAACAACACTAAAAGAGAAATACCTGCCACCATGCAATTACCTTGGATCAGGCCATCCACATCCGATGCCTCTGCACCACTCATGATAAACACTCTGCTTGTAGATCGAGGTCATTCATCCCTCACAACATTCATACTCTGCCATAACTTAGGACAATACCTCTTCACATGCCTTGTCCTCCACAATGGAAGCAAACATTTCCCGGTCTAGGGCAAATATTGTCATTGTGTCCGCGGCCACATTTGCTGCACAAAGGATAGGAGTTTGGAGATGACCCTCCAATATTAGTAGGGGTGGTTGGCCTTTGAGAACCATGGTTGCGATGATTGTTGGGTGGACCGTCAGGTCGTCGGTTTTCAGCCAACATCTCCTTACCCCTTCCTTACAAAGTTGCACTAAGGTCCATAATTTCGGGGAGGGTTCATTTGGCAGCTGCAGTGTCCCTCACTCGCACATCATCCTCATACATTCTACACTTGTTCACAAGTGTAGGGAAATCAGAAATCTCTTGGTGGCCAAACATAACTTTCAGCTCACGTTTCAGACCCATCTCGAACTTGACACATTTGGACCTCCCGTCCACTTCAAGATCGGCATATAGACAATACCGGTCCAATTCCTCGAATTTAGTCGCGTATTCTCCCACGTTCAAAGCCCCTTGTCTAACTGCAAGAATTCCATCTCCTTCTTCCTTTTTAAGTCTGCAGCAAAGTATTTTTGGAGGAATTTGCTCTTAAAGGACTCCCAGATAATGATTTGTCCCTTGGTCTCCATCTGTCTTGGGACCATCTCCCACCAGTTCTTAGCCTCCTTGACTAGCATATAGGCGGCATACGCCACTTTTTGAGCATCAGAATAGCTCATGGTCCTGAAGATTCTCTCCAACCCTTGGACCCACTCAATGGCAACATCAGGAGCGAAACCGCCTTGGAACTGAGTAGGGTTCCTCCTGTAGAATTCATCTAGACCTCGGTATTCGGCCGGTCCTATTGGAACCAAGGGTTGCGAACTCGGGCTTGGTGTTGCGTTCTGATTCAGAGTTTGCAAATTCTCGTTCACATGTTGTAGTGCAGCTACCATCTGAGCCAAAAGGTCATTCAGAACATTCTGACCAGCTGCTCTATAAGACCCTGAATTTATATTTCCTAAGATGTGTTAACAGTCCTGGAGAAGGGGACACACTGCCAGATTCTCGCTTGGGCGAGAGGGTCTCGCTTGGGCGAGAGAGGACTCACATGGGTGAATGGAATGATGGGATATACTGAAGGATTCTCTCCTGAGCGAGATTTGGCTTGCCTGGGTGAGGGAGAGGGGTGTGGACACTGGAGGATCCTCGCTTGTGCGAGAGCGCCAGATCTGAGTTTTTGAAATGGGTGGATTTTCTCGCTTGAGTGAGAAAAGGCTCGCTTGAGCGAGAACCCGACGCAAGAAATTTAAAATAGGAACCATCAAACAAATTTAGGGTTAGAACTTGAGAGAGAAGAGAGAAGGAGGTGATTTTGAGAGCAAGGATTCGTGGGAATCAACTAGAAGCTTGAGAAGAGGTAAATCTCTTGATTCTAACTCTCTTTCTCCCTTTCAAACTCGTTTTGGGTGTATATCTATTCTCAAAATGTGATAAACCATGGAAACTCTTCCTTTTGAGTTGTGGTTCGTTTTATTTAGTTTCTCTCTTGTAAAATATTGGTTTAGAGTTGGTATTCAAAGAATGGAAAGGGTTTGTGGGTTGATTCATGAAAACCCCAGAACCCCCAAAAGAGGGAAATGGGTGAAATGGTAGATGAAGAAGATAAGTATGTATTCTAATGTAAAATAGAAGATGAATATGTATGTTTTAATGTTTGGAAACTTCTAATGAAAGTAGTTTTTGAAACATTGGAAATATGTGAATATTATATATGTTGGCAAATGTAATATGAGTTGTGTGTACACTATTGTGAATGAATTACTGACTTTTATTGTTGTTTAGTGGGGATGAGGAAAGATCCTAAGGTTGGAGGAAGTAACGAAGGAAACTTTTAAAGTTACTCAACACCGACCTCAACACTCACCAAGGTAAGGAGAAGTGTTTAATTGTATATGATGATAGAGAATGCGTGGATTTTCTGATTATATATGGATTGTGTAGTAATGGGAAGAAAACCTATTTTTAGCTCCATTAAGAGGTTGAGCAATGTGTGACCTGCCCTATGTGGTATTGGCTCGTTGAGCAATGTATGAGTTGTCTTCGTGGTAATGGCTATTCGTAGCAATGTATGAGTTGCCTTTGTGGTAATGACTATCCGTACCAGTGTATGAGTTGCCTTCGTGGTAATGGCTATTCGTAGAAATGTATGAGTTGCCTTCGTGGTAATGGCTATTCGTAGCAATGTATGAGTTGCCTTCGTGGTAATGGCTATTCGTAGCAATGTATGAGTTGCCTTCCTGGTAATGGTTATTCGTAGCAATGTATGAGTTGCCTTCGTGGTAATGGCTATTCGTAGCAATGTATGACTTGCCCTCGTGATATTGGCTATTCGTAGCAATGTTTGACTTGCCCTCATGGTATTGGCTACTCGTAGCAATGTATAACTTGCCCTCGTTGTATTGGCTATTTATAGCAAATGTCTGACTTGCCCTATGTGGTAAGATAAATGAACCAAGATAAACATAAATGAGAAAGATGATTATGAAAAGAAAGGATGGAATTATGTATGGATATTAGGTATGGATAACGATGAGTTTGATTAAAATGTGGAATGATGAAGATAATAAAGTGGATATATATGTGAAGTATTATTTATATGTTACGATATAACTCTTTATCTAACCTTGTTGAATATTGATTATCATATGATTATGTTGAGTTTATTCACTTAATCCTTTGTGTTTTCTATGTATTGTTTATAATAATCCCATTGGAGGTAATTAGATAAATTAAGGACGCTTGACTTGGAGCTTTAGGAGCTTTTAAATCTGGATTCCTTTATTTATGCTTTTTTTTTGCATCATAATTGACTATCTGCGGATTTGAATGTTTGTAACCATGGTCATTATGGTTTTGAATACTTGTAACCATGGGTAATGTTTTTTTGGGTACCCATAACTATTGGTATGTTGGAAGTGTTGGGAGACATTAATATGAATTATGTTTTTCTGCCTTATGGATGTGTGTATGAATACTGCATGATAAAATGATCGTAAAATAATCAAGGTAACTAATGTAACGTACCCTGGGTTACTAATTACAAGTTATATGGAAAATACATGTTTGCATGAGTTAAAATAGGAAAAAAATTCAAGGGTAGAATTTGGGTCCTTACAATATAGTATCAGAGCATAGTTAATCCTGCCACCTAGGGTATGGCCTTACATGCTCCTTTGTGACCTTTATGTGATTGAATTATTTGGTTTGTACAAACTGTTGTGTGATTATGTGATCCTTGTCTGTTTAAAATTTTGAATTATTGTCAAGTGAATGAGTACAGGTACGAAGGGCTGGAAGAGGAAGAGCAGCTGGTCAAAATGTTCGAATGACCTTTTCGCTCAGATGGTGGCTACACAACAACATGTGAACGAGAATTTGCATACTCTGAATCAGAACGCAGCACCAAGCCTGAGTTTGCAACCCCTGGTTCCCCTAGGACCAGCCAAGTACCGAGGTCTGGATGAATTCTGTAGGAGGAACCCTAGTCAGTTCCAAGGCGGATTCGCTCTTGATGCTGCCATTGAGTGGGTCTATGGATTGGAAAGGATCTTTAGGGTCATGAGCTGTTCGGATGCTCAGAAAGTGGCGTGCTACCTATATGCTAGTAAAGGAGGTCGAGAACTGGTGGGATATGGTCCGAAGACAGATGGAGACCAAGGGCCAAATTGTCACTTGGGAAGCCTTCAAGAGTAAACTCCTCCTGAAGTATTTTCCTACAGACTTGAAGAGGAAGAAGGATATTGAATTCTTGAGGTTAGAGCAAAGGAGTTTGATTGTGAGGGAATACGCGGCCAAGTTTGAAGATTTGGCTCGATATTGTCCATATTTCGAACTTGAAGTGGACGGGAGGTGCAAATGTGTCAAGTTCGAGATGGGTTTGAGACCGGAACTGAAGGTGATGTTTGGCCACCAAGAGATTTCTGATTTCCCTACGCTAGTAAACAAGTGTAGGATGTTTGAGGATGATGTGCGAGTGAGGGATGTAACACCCCAAATTTATCCTCCTTGAGATTAGGTAATAGTCATGAGGAATGGGGCATACTGCCAGATTCTCGCTTGAGTGAGAGGACCTCGCCCATGCGAGAGGATCAGTGTTTTGAAATTGGAAATTCTGGGAGTCTCGCCCAAGCGAGGAATGGGTCGCTTAAGCGAGAGGAAGCTTGTTGAGACTGTGATATTCTCGCATGAGCGAGAATCCCTCACTTGAGCGAGAGCATCAGATCTGAAATTTTAAAAAGGTGGGATTTTCTCGCCTGAGCGAGAATGGGCTCGCATGAGCGAGAACCCGACGACTCCTCTTTAAAATAGAAACCCCAAACACATTTTAGGGTTAGAACTTTGAAGAGAAGAGCCTTAAGACTCATCTTAGAGCTTGAGAAGAGGTAAACCTCTTGTTTCAAACTCTTCTTCTTCCTCTCTAACTTGTTTTGGGTATGTTGGATCTCTTTTCAAAATATGAGAAACCATGGAAACTCATCCTTTATAGTTATGGTTCGTTTTATGTTATTTTTCTCTTGTAAACTCTTGGTTTAGAGTTGATATTTGATGAATGGAAAGGTTTTGTGGGTTATTCATGAAAACCCCAAAAACCCCCAAAATGAGAATATGAGTAAAAAGAGAAATGGATGAAATGTTAAATGTGGATGATGAGTTTGTGCTTTGATGTTGATATATGAGATAAACATGTACGTTTAGATGTTTGGAAACTTGTGTTGAAGTAGTTTGGAAATCTTGAAATATGTGAATCCCTTGTATGTTTGATGATGAAATACGAGTTGTTTATGTGTTATTTTGAATAAATGACTGACATTGTTGTTATTGGTGGAAATGAGGAAAGATCCTAAGGTTGGAGGAAATCGCAGAGGAGACTTTTAAAGTTACTAGGAACCGATCCCCAACACTCACCAATGTAAGGGATAAGTGTCTGTAATTCATACTCGATGATGTGAATGAGGTATGTGAATGAGGTAATGTGTTTGTAAGAATACTGTTGATACCATACCCGAAGAGGTAGTGGTTTATTGTTGATACCCTACCCGAAGAGGTAGTGGTTTATTATTGATACCCTACCCGAAGAGGTAGTGGTTTATGGTTGATACCCTACCCAAAGTGGTAGCGGATTATTGTTGTTACCCTACCCGGAGTGGTAGTGGAGTATTGTGGTTATCCTATCTGGAGTGGTAGTGGATTGTTGTGGCTGTCCTACCCGGAGTGGTAGTGGATTATTGTGTACTCGACCTGCCCGATGTGCTATAGATAATAACTCGACCTGCCCGATGTGGTATGGAGGATAACTTGACCTTCCCGATGTGGTATGGAGGATAACTCAACCTGCCCGATGTGGTATAGATAATAACTCGACCTGCCCGATGTGGTATGGATAATAACTCGACCTACACGATGTGGTATGGATAATAACTCGACTTGCCCGATGTGGTTTGGATAATAACTCGACCTGCCCGATGTGGTATGGATAATAACTCGACCTACCCGATGTGGTATGGAGGATAACTCGACCTGCCTGATGTGGTATGGGTAATAACTCGACCTGCCCGATGTGGTTTGGAGGATAACTCGACCTGCCGGATGTGGTATGGATAATAACTCGACCTGCCCGATGTGGTATGGGGAATAACTCGACCTGCCCGATGTAGTATGGGAAATGAAATCGATGATTACGATTAAGGGAAATATGAAGGATGAAAATGAGGATGTGAATGATAAAAGTAATATTTATGCTATAGAATATATATTATGGGATATATAAACTATAGGGTAAATATGAAGGATGACAATGAGGATGTGAATGATAAAAGTAATATTCATGCCATAGGATATATATTATGAGATATATATACTATAGGGTGAATATGAAGGATGAAAATGGAAGATGTTCAGAAAGAAGGTAATAAACATGCTATAGGATATATATTATGGGATTTATATACTATAGGGTGG
Source organism: Lupinus albus (assembly GCA_009771035.1). Lineage (NCBI taxonomy): Eukaryota > Viridiplantae > Streptophyta > Magnoliopsida > Fabales > Fabaceae > Lupinus > Lupinus albus. The sequence goes on from CM020015.1 coordinate 4,026,947, forward strand.
ATATGAATAATGAGATGGACGATGTTTCGAAGGAACGTAATATGCATACTATAGAATATATATTATGGGATATATATACTATAGGATGAATATGAGTAACGTGGAAATTAAAGGAAGGTGATATGAATGTTTACAATTACGCATGTGTGTTTATGAATTATATTAAAGCTTAATCGTATTGGAAATGTGGATTATCATGTAATGTTAGTTTTTGAACTAATGACTTACTCTCTTGTTTTGTGTGTTGTTTATGATAATCCCATTGTAGGTAAATGAAGGATTTGAGGAGGAAGCTCACTTAGGAAGCTTATGTGTTTATTATCTTGATTATCTTTATCGCTGCTTTGACATTGTAGTTGATTTGATAACATTTTGGGATGAATGTAAATCTGATTAGGACAATACTGAGATATGTAGTTGTGGAGGTTATAAATCTTAGAAACCCATACTGGTCGTATGTGGTAATTACTAAATGCATGAATTATGTTTTTCCCCAACATGAATTGCATGATAACGTAATAGGTTAAAAGATTAGTGTCAATGAATTATTCATGAAGGTTTTTCAGTAAAATAATGAATGTATGTAAGGAAAGATTTTAAATAAACAAAAAAATTTCAAGGGTAGAATTTGTGTCCTTACAATATGGGATCAGAGCATAGTTAATTCTGCGGCCTAGGGCATGGCCTTACTTGCTTCTTTGTAACATGTTTATGATTTGACTGGTTGAGATCGTGTGAATTGAATGTTTAAAGCATGTAGCTTTGGTATAGTGACATGTAATGTGCTATGAGACTATGTGATAACCTGACTTGTGTGAGTTAAATTTGTGTACTAACTACCAATGAGCGCATGTTAAAACATGGCTGGGAGAGAAACGAGTCAGAACGTTCCAGATGATTTGTTGGTTCAGATGGTGGCTACACTACAACAGATGAACGAGAACTTGCGTAGTCTGAATCAGAACCCCGCACCGAGTCCGAGTTTGCAAAACCTAGTCCCACCCGGACCGACGGAGTACCGAGGTCTATATGAGTTTTGAAAAAGGAACCCCAGTCAGTTCCATGGGGGATTTGCTCCTGATGTTGCCCTTGAGTGGATTCAGGGAATGGAGCGGATCTTCCGGGCCATGAACTGTTCGGAGGCTCAAAAATTGGCCTATGCCACTTACATGCTAGTGACGGAGGCCGAGAACTGGTGGGAGTTCACTAGACATCAAATCGAGACGGAGGGACAATTGATTTCCTGGAGTGCTTTCAAGGCGAAATTCCTTCACAAATACTTCCCTGCTGATATGGAAAGGAAGAAGGAAATGGAGTTCTTGAAGTTGAAACAGGGAAACATGTCGGTTGGGGAATATGCGGCTAAATTCGATGAATTGGTCCGGTTTTGTCCCTACTATGAGTTGGAATTGGCCCGGGTTTAAGACCCAAGCTGAAAAGGATGTTCAGACATCAGGAGATTGTTGACTTTGCTACTTTGGTCAACAAGTGTAGGATGTACAAGGATGATCTGAAGGCGGATGAGTTGGCGACCCCCGAAACAAATTTCCCCCGGGACTATGGACCCTAACGCATCCATAGGCAAGGTAAGGAGAGAGTGGGAGGTGACCGGAAGCCTTATGCGGCGATCACTGTTCATCGTGACCGAAATTTCCAAAGGTCTGGCCCACTTACAGTTCCTACCGAAGGGGTTTCTACTCCCATGTGCAAAAAGTGTGGTAAACTTCATTATGGAAGTACATGCCCGGGAAAAGGCAATGGATGTTTCCACTGCAATGAGTTTGGGCACATTAAAAGGTTTTGTCCCAAGCTAGATCGGAGGCTTAATGTCATTCATGCTGAGGAGGCAAGGTACCACAATCAAAAGGTGACCCCGAGTGGCGCAGGGCCATCAGGTGTTGATGGTCCGGCGATAGGTAAATTGCATGGTGACAGGTATTCCTTTTAGTGTTGTTTAATCGGGAGCGACACACTCCCTATATTTGCTTAATGTGTGAACCGACTGAGAATGTAAACCAAGTTGTTGTTTTCGACTTAGTTGAACCCACCCCGCCCAGTGTACCGGTGGTGGATGTCGATATGGGTGTCTCAGTGTACGGTTGGGGTAAATGGTAGAACCTTTACCATAGTGTTGATATGCGCAATGATGTCCGAGCTGGATTTAATCCTGGGAATGGACTAGCGGTCAACAAATCGTGTTATGCTTAACTGTGTGATAATTGTTGAGGTGTAGATTTAAGATCTAGTTTGCATTGATATGTATGTGTATACTAAGGGGTAAGACTTATACTGCTAGTTGAGGAAAGAGGCGAGTTGAGTTACTTACTCCGTCAATGTGATGAATGCATTTGAATAAATGAGAAACTTTTGGTCTCGAATGACCGGTTCTTTTGCAGTAGGACATTGGCAATGCACGATACAGTGGTGGTGTACCTCAATTATCTGCTTTGAATGTTGTACCAGTAAAAGTGTTTCTGTTTCGTGAACATCAGTAATTGCTGTGTATGATTGTAGTGTAACCATATGAGAGAAAAAGTTTTGGGTATGTTGAAATGATTATGCAAACTGTGTTTCACGACGTGGTTGCCATGAGTTGTGGGTTCAAACCGTTTTCGAAAATCATTTTTGGGTGAAACATAGCTTGTGACTTAACATTGATTTAGTATCATGTTGGAGAATCCCAAAATTTTAGCAACGATATCTGAATAAAAATGAGGTTGTTAAAAGATGTGGTGATACGATGATGACCATGTATTTCTGGACGTAATGCAAGTGGGTTAATAAATTTATATTTGCTAGCGAAATTGGAGTAACTAAACCTAACGCATGTTGAGGGATTGAGTGTTTGTCGACTTGCATTCGTCGATTGGTAACAGAGTATCTAGTTTTGAGGTGAGTTGATGGTTTTATGGGTTCAATTGAGGCTAAGGATCGGTAATTCCTTTCTATGGTAAGATTTGACGACAGAAATACTTGACGTAATTGGATAATTACAGGATAGTGTGATTGTATACAATGGAGGAGACACTAAGAGTCTTATGGTATAGGTGTTTTGTTGAATGAGTAAAGTGAAATTATGCTAGTTTCTTGAGTGGGAGTGGAACTAGCTAGTGTATGATGGATGTTAAACGAGGTATTGGAGTGGATGAGGGATAAGGAGTTCCCCATTCGCTTAATTTCGGGAGGGTTATCGGGATTCTTAACGTATGTGAGGACTGTTAGCTGGATAGGTCAGAGAGACCTATGACTCTTGATGAATACTGGGGAATCTTTATTTCGGTTAAGGTTTCGTTCTATTAGTTGCTCGAGGCTGGGATCATAATATTTGGACATTGATGAGTTGGTTCATGAATTGGTTTTGTGATATCACGGTTTAGTGGTGTATACCCTTAGTGGCCGTTTATGTAATCTTAATGGATTAGAGGATCGAGTATGATTTTGGTGGAGTATTTCTTATGCCTAGAGTCTATGCGATGACATTATTTCCGAGAATGATCTAATAAAATTTTCGGGGACGAAAATTCCTATAAGAGGGGGAGGATTGTAACACCCCAAATTTATCCTCCTTGAGATTAGGTAATAGTCATGAGGAATGGGGCATACTGCCAGATTCTCGCTTGAGCGAGAGGACCTCGCCCAAGCGAGAGGATCAGTGTTTTGAAATTGGAAATTCTGGGAGTCTCGCCCAAGCGAGTATTGGGTCGCTTGAGCGAGAGGAAGCCTGTTGAGACTATGATATTCTCGCTTGAGCGAGAGCGTCAGATCTGAAATTTTAAAAAGGCGGGATTTTCTCGCCAAAGCGAGAATGGGCTCGCTTGAGCGAGAACCCGACGACTCCTCTTTCAAATAGAAACCCGAAACACATCGTCTCTTTTCAAAATATGAGAAACCATGGAAACTCATCCTTTAGAGTTATGGTTCGTTTTATGTTATTTTCCTCTTGTAAACTCTTGGTTTAGAGTTGATATTTGATGAATGGAAAGGTTTTGTGGGTTATTCATGAAAACCCCAAAAACCCCCAAAATGAGAATATGAGTAAAAAGAGAAATGGATGAAATGTTAAATGTGGATGATGAGTTTGTGCTTTGATGTTGATATATGAGATAAACATGTATGTTTAGATGTTTGGAAACTTGTGTTGAAGTAGTTTGGAAATCTTGAAAATATGTGAATCGCTTGTATGTTTGATAATGAAATACGAGTTGTTTATGTGTTATTTTGAATAAATGACTGACATTGTTGTTATTGGTGGAAATGAGGAAAGATGCTAAGGTTGGATGAAATCGCGGAGGAGATTTTAAAGTTACTCGGAACCGATCCCCAACACAAACCAAGGTAAGGGATAAGTGTCTCTAATTCATACTCGCTGATGTGAATGAGGTATGTGAAAGAGGTAATGTGTTTGTAAGAATATCGTTGATACCCTACCCGAAGAGGTAGTGGTTTATTGTTGATACCCTACCAGAAGAGGTAGTGGTTTATTATTGATACCCTACCCGAAGAGGTAGTGGTTTATGGTTGATACCCTACCCGAAGTGGTAGCGGATTATTGTTGTTACCCTACCCGGAGTGGTAGTGGAGTATTATGGTTATCCTACCCGGAGTGGTAGTGGATTGTTGTTGTTATCCTACCCGGAGTGGTAGTGGAGTATTGTGGTTATCCTACCCGGAGTGGTAGTGGATTGTTGTGGCTGTCCTACCCGGAGTGGTAGTGGATTATTGTGAACTCGACCTGCCCGATGTGGTATGGATAATAACTCGACATGCCCGATGTGGTATGGAGGATAACTCGACATTCCCGATATGGTATGGAGGATAACTCGACCTCCCCGATGTGGTATGGATAATAACTCGACCTTCCCGATGTGGTATGGATGATAACTCGACCTGCCCGATGTGGTATTGGTAATAACTCGACATGTCCGATGTGGTATGGATAATAACTCGACCTGCCCGATGTGGTATGGAGGATAACTCAACCTACCCGTTGTGGTATGGGTAATAACTCGACCTGCCCGATGTGGTATGGAGGATAACTCGACCTGCCCGATGTGGTATGGATAATAACTCGACCTGCCCGATGTGGTATAGGGAATAACTCGACCTGCCCGATGTGGTATGGGGAATAACTCGACCTGCCCGATGTGGTATGGGAAATGAAATCGATGAATACGATTAAGGGAAATATGAAGGATGAAAATGAGGATGTGAATGATTAAAGTAATATTTATGCTATAGAATATATATTATGTGATATATATACTATAGGGTAAATATGAAGGATGGCAATGAGGATGTGATCGATAAAAGTAATATTCATGCCATAGGATATATATTATGGGATATATATACTATAGGATGGATATGAATAATGAGAAGGACGATGTTTCGAAAGAACGTAATATGCATACTATAGAATATATATTATGGGATATATATACTATAGAATGAATATGAGTAACGTGGAAATTAAAGGAAGATGATATGAATGTTTACAATTACGCATGTGTGTTTACGAATTATATTAAAGCTTAATCGTATTGGAAATGTGGATTATCATGCAATGTTAGTTTTTGAACTAATGACTTACTCCATTGTTTTGTGTGTTGTTTATAATAATCCCATTGTAGTTAAATGAAGGATTTGAGGAGGAAGCTCACTTAGGAAGCTTATGTGTTTATTATCTTGATTGTCTTTTTCGCTGCTTTGACATTGTAGTTGATTTGATAACATTTTGGGATGAATGTAAATCTGATTAGGACAATACAGAGATATGTAGTTATGGAGGTTATAACTCTTAGAAACCCATACTGGTCGTATGTGGTAATTACTAAATGCATGAATTATGTTTTTCCGCAACATGAATTGCATGATAACGTAATAGGTTAAAAGATTAGTGTCAATGAATTATTCACGAAGGTTTTTCAGTAAAATAATGAATGTATGTAAGGAAAGATTTTAAATAAACAAAAAAATTTCAAGGGTAGAATTTGGGTCCTTACAAGGGACACTGCTGCTGGTAAAGTGAACTCATCACGGAACTATGGGCCTCAATGCAACCCTATGCAAAGGAGAGGTAAAGAGAAGGTGGGTGATGATCGACGCCCTTATGCCCCACCCATCGCAACCGTAGCTACCAAGGATCGAAACCTACTGTTGGAGGATTCCAACCCGACACTTTTCTTTTGTGCAGTAAGTGTGGGCGGAGACATATGGGAACCATTTGTCCTGGCGCTGGATATGGTTGCTTCCACTGTAAGGAAGCTGGGCATATGAAGAAGTTTGGTCCGAAGTTGAATCGGGGTGTGAATGTTGTGAAGGTTGAGAGGCCTAGGACAACAGGTAGAGTCTTCACTATGAGTGGCGCGGAGACGTCTGATGTCGACGGTTTGATCCAATGTAATTGAATGGTGGCAGGTATTCTTCTTTTAGTATTGTTTGATTCGGGAGCGACACACTCCTTTGTATCTATTGAATGTGTAGACCGATAAGAGTTGCAACAGAGTCGTTGCCTTTCGACATGGTCATATCCACCCCAACCAGTGTGCATGTGGTGGTGTCGACATTTGTACCTCAATGTCTGGTGGTAGTAAACAGTAGGACATTTACCGTGGATTTAATCTGCTTACCACTGTCCCAGTTAGATTTAATTTTGGGAATGGACTGGTTGTCAACAAATCATGTTATGCTTAATTGTGTTGATAAGACTGTGGTGTTTGGAGATCTGTGTGAGGTTTCTGACTAGGTTAGTTGTATGCAGCCAATGTCGGCTAAGGAAGTCAGGACTTCCCTTAAGGAAGGGGGTTCAGTGTTTGTTTGGCATTACTGGAGGGTATTGAGAAACCCCGAATTGATTGTAAGGACCCAAATTCTACCCTTGAAATTTTTTCTTATTTTAATTCATTTCTTACAATCATTATCTTCATTACTTATTATAGTAAACCCAATAAATTTACCTTGGTCATCCTCCTCAATTCATATTCATTTTATCGGACAATGTTCATACCTACTTTCACTATGCATAAAAACATAATTCATATATTAGTATCTTCTAGTACTTACGACTTACAATGGTTAAGGGTTTCCAAAATCATAATACCCTGAGTTACAAATGTCTAAACAGCATTTAGTCAGTTATGGTACATTAAGAACTAATAAAGAAAGTTAGGTTTCAAAAGCTCCTAAGGCACCAAATCAAGCACCCTCAATTTACCTGTTTACCTGCAATGGGATTATCAGTGACAAATACACAAAACATAAAAAGGAGTAAGTCATCAATTTGATAAATATCATTATAAGATAATCTACATTATAAAGAGAGTTAAGTAAACAATTTAATATTCGAACGTAAAATCAACACATCACATTTCCAACTCATAGCACTTCGTTCACCACTCTTATTTATGCATTCCTCCTCATTAAACCTTGTCACTTTACTCATCATTGCTACACCACAAAGTTATATTCCACATATATATTTACTGTTACATTACCACGTAGGGCAAGACATACAATTCAATACCACATAGGGCAAGTCATTCACATTACCACGTAGGGAAAGTCATTCACAATACCACGTAGGGAAAATCATTCTCATTACCATGTAGGGCAAGTCATTCACAATACCACGTAGGGAAAGTCATTCTCATTACCACGTAGGGTAAGTCATTCACAATACCACGTAGGGCAAGTCATTCTCATTTCCATGTAGGGCAAGTCATTCTCATTACCATGTAGGACAAGTCATTCACATTACCATGTAGGGCAAGTCATTCTCATTACCACGTAGGGTAAGTCATTCACAAATCATATATATTCAGGAAACCCATGCATTTTCTATCATCATATACAATTTACTACTTCTCCTTACCTTGGTGAGTGTTGGGGTCGGTTTTGGGTAATTTTGAAAGTTCCTTCGTTACCTCCTCCGACCTTAGGATCTTTCCTCATCCCCACCAAACAAAAACAAATTCAGTAATTTATTCACAACAACATATAAACAACTCATAGTTCATCTTTAACCATAGAAAAGATTCATACATTTTCAATGTTTCCAAAACCACTTTCATTAGAAGTTTTCAACATTAAAACATACCTATTCATCTTCTATTTTACATTAGAACACATACTCATCTTCTACATCTACCATTTCACCCATTTTCCTCTTTAGCCACATTTTCATTTTGAGAGTTTTGGTGTTTTCATGAATCAACTCACAAAACCTTTCCATTCTTCGAATACCAACTCTAAACCAAGAGTTTACAAGAGAGAAACTAAATAAAACGAACCACAATTCAAAAGGAAGATTTTCCATGGTTTCTCACATTTTTGAGAAGAGATCCCATACACTCAAAACAAGTTTGAAAGGCAGAAGGAGAGTTAGAATGAAGAGATTTACCTATTCTCAAGCTTCTAGATGATTCTCACGAGTCCTTTCTCTCAAAATCACATCCTTCTCTCTTCTCTCTCAAGTTCTAGCCCTAAAAGTGTTTAAGGGTTTCTATTTTTAAGTTTCAGTGTCGGGTTCTCGCTCAAGCGAGCATTTTCTCGCTCAAGCGAGGGATTCTCTCTCAAGCGAGAATACTCTAGTGCCAACACCTCCTCCCTCGCCCAGGCGAGCCAAATCTCACTTAGGCGAGAATCCTTCAGTATATCCCAGTATTCCACTAACCCATGTGAGTCTCTCTCGCCTAAGCGAGCCCTTTCTCGCTCAATCGAGATTTCCAAATAAAATCCTGGGAGAAACTCTGACCCTCTCGCTTGGGCGAGGCCCTCTCGCTTGGGCGAGGCCCTCTCGCTTGGGCGAGGCCCTCTCGCTCAAGCTAGAATCTGGTAGTGTGTCCCACTCTTAAGGACTGTTACTACAATTGAAGAAATATAAATCCAGGGTGTTACATTGATAATATTCCGATAGTCCGTGAGTTCCTTGAGATATTTCCTGGTGATATTCCAGAATTGCCCCTAGTCAGAGAAGTTGAATTCTCCATTGACTTGGTACCTGGAACGGGACCCATCTCTATAGCTCCTTATAGGATGGCACCATTAGAGTTGGCTGAGTTGAAAAATCATGTTGAGGATTTGATGGCAAAGAAATTCATTCGTCCTAGTGTCTCACCGTGGGGTGCACCGGTTTTGTTGGTTAAGAAAAAGGACGGGAGTATGAGGTTATGCACCGACTACAGACATTTGAATAAGGTTACTATCAAGAACAACTATATGTTGCCTAGAATTGATGACTTGAAGGATCAGTTGAGGGGAGCGGTTGTATTTTCAAAGATCGACCTTCGGTCGGGTTATCACCAACTTCTAGTTAAGACGAAGTATATTCCTAAGACTGCTTTTAGAACGAGGTATGGGCACTATGATTATTTGGTAATGCCTTTTGGTGTGACGAATGCTCCAACAATATTTACCGACTACATGAATCAGATTTTTCATCTGTATTTGGAATCATTTGTAGTAGTATTTATTGATGACATTCTGGTTTACTCCAAGAGCCGAGAAGAACATGCGAAGCATCTGAGGGTGGTTCTGGATCTTCTAAGGAGCAATTAGTTGTATGTGAAGTTATCTAAATGTGATTTTTGGTTGGAATCAGTGAACTTCCTTCGACATGTGATATCCCGGGAAGGAGTGGCAGTAGACCCTTCTAAGGTCGAGGCAGTGATGGAATGGGCGGTGACCAAATCAGTGACTGAGATCAGGAGTTTTCTGGGTTTGGCTGGTTATTACAGGAAGTTCATAGAGGGGTTTTCAAAGTTGGCATTACCTCTGACCAATCTTACCAGAAAAGGGGAACCGTATGTGTGGACAATCCATTGTGAAGAAAGTTTCCGAGAGTTGAAGCGGAGGTTGACTACGGCACCTGTTTTGGTTCTTCCTTGTACTGATCGAGATTTCAATGTATATTGTGATGCTTCTAAACAAGGCATGGGTTGTGTTTTGATGCAAAACGGGAAATTTGTTGCCTATGCTTCGCGACAATTGAGAACGCATGAGCGAAACTACCCTACACATGATCTGAAACTAGCCGCAGTGGTCCTTGCCCTGAAAATATGGAGACACCATCTTTATGGCGTAAGATTTGTGGTGTACAGCGACCACAAGAGTTTGAAGTATCTATTTGATCAAAAGGAACTAAACATGAGACAGAGAAGGTGGGTGGAGTTCCTTGAGGACTATGATTTTGGATTGCAGTATCATCTGGGAAAAGCCAATGTGGTAGCCGATGCTTTAAGTCAGAAGTCCTTACATATGTCGGCTTTGATGGTTTTTGAAGAAAAACTAATTGGAGAGTTCAAAGATATGAACTTGGCAGTTCAAGTAAGACCCCATAGCATAATTTTGGGAATGCTCAAGGTCAACAATGAGTTGTTTGACCAGATCATAATAATACAAGTTGAGGATCGTGAGTTGAAGGTCAAACGAGATTCGATGGCTAAGGGAAAGGAAACCGATTTTTAGTCGGATTCTAGTGGAATGTTGCGATACAAGGGAAGGGTGTGTGTGCCTCATAATGTGGAATTGCGAAAGAGTATTCTGGAGGAGACACACAAGAGTAAAATGAGCTTTCACCCGAGGACTACAAATATGTACCAAGATCTGAAAGCTTAATTGGTGGTCTGGTTTAAAGAAGGATGTGGCTTTGTATGTCTCGAGATGTCTCATCTGTCAGAAAGCCAAGATTGAACATCAGAGGCCAACGGGAGAATTACAGTCACTAGAGATTCCCGTTTGGAAGTGAGATAGTATCTCCATGGACTTTGTATCGGGTTTCCCAAAGACTCAGAGAGGGTACCAATCGATATGGGTTATAGTGGATTGTTGGACTAAAACTGCTCATTTCTTGCCGATGAACATGAAATATTCCTTAGAGCGATTAGCTGAGTTGTATATCAAGGAGATAGTTTGATTGCATGGGATACCGTCGAGCATTGTGTCGGATAGGGATCCTTGTTTCACTTCAAACTTTTGGACTAGTTTGCAATCCACATTGGGGACTAAGTTAAAACTGAGTTCAGCTTATCATCCACAAATGGATGGTCAATCGGAAAGGACCATACAGTTATTGGAGGATCTTTAGAGGGCTTGTGTTTTGGAACAACCTGGGAGTTGGGATGGCATGTTGCCTTTAATTGAGTTCACCTACAACAATAGTTTCCATGCTAGCATCGGGATGGCCCCTTACGAAGCCTTGTATGGGAGAAAATGTAGGACTCCATTGAGTTGGTTTGAAACTAGGCAGAACTTAGTATTAGGACCCGAGTTGGTCCGAGAATCGACGGAAAAGATCAAGAAAATCCGGGAGAATATGAGAATTACACAGAGTCGGCAGAAAAGCTATTACGATAAGAGACGGAAACCTCTTGAGTTTAAGGAGGGAGATCTTGTATTCAAGAGAGTAGCTCTGACTACTGGGATTGGTAGAGTGTTGAAGTCCCGTAAGCTTACAACGAGGTTTATTGGACCATATTAGATATTGAAGAGGATTGGACCGGTAGCATATCGGATTGCTTTACCTCCATTGTTGTCGAATATCCACAATGTGTTTCATGTGTTTTAGTTGCGGAAATATGTGGGGGATCCATCTCATGTGGTTGAGTCCGATCAAATAGAACTAAAGGATAATTTGACGTTTGTGACGTTGCCAGCGAGAATCATGGATACCAGTATCAAAAGATTGAGAGGCAAAGAGATTGCCTTGGTGAAGGTATTGTGGAGCCAAGTAGATGAAGGAGACGCTACATGGGAAGTGGAGCGTGACATGAGGGAGGATTACCCTCATTTGTTTGAATCGAGGTATGTTTAATTTTCGGGGATGAAAATTCCTATAAGAGGGGGAGGATTGTAACACCCTGAATTTATATTTCCTAAGATGTGTTAACAGTCCTAGAGAAGGGGACACTATGCCAGATTCTTGCTTGGGCGAGAGGGTCTCGCTTGAGTGAGAGAGGGCTCACCTGGGTGAGTGGAATGCTGGGATATACTGAATGATTCTCGCCTGGGCTAGGGAGAGGGGTGTGGACACTGGAGGATCCTCGCTTGAGCGAGAATCCCTCGCTTGAGCTAGAGCACCAGATCTGAATTTTTAAAATAGGCGGAATTTTCTTACTTGAGCGAAAAAAGGCCAGAAAGATGTGATTTAGGGTTAAAACCTTTAGGGTTAAAACTTGAGAGAGAAGAGAGAAGGATGTGATTTTAAGAACAAGGATTCGAGGGAATCATCTAGAAGCTTGAGAAGAGGTAAATCTCTTGATTCTAACTCTCTTTCTCCCTTTCAAACTCGTTTTGGGTGTATGGGATCTCTTCTCAATATGTGAGAAACCATGGAAACTCTTCCTTTTGAGTTGTGGTTCGTTTAATTTAGTTTCTCTCTTGTAAACTCTTGGTATAGAGTTGGTCTTCAAAGAATGGAAAGGGATTGTGGGTTGATTCATGAAAACCCCAAAATCCCCAAAAGGAAAATGTGGTAAAAGAGGGAAATGGTACATGAAGAAGTTGAGTATTTGTTCTAATTTTAAATAAAAGATGAATATGTATGTTTTAATTTTTGGAAACTTCTAATGAAAGTAGTTTTGGAAACATTGGAAATATGTGAATATCATATATGTTTGCAAATGTAATATGAGTTGTGTGTATATTATTGTGAATGAATTACTGACTTTTGTTGTTGTTTGGTGGGGATGAGGAAAGATCCTAAGGTTGGAGGAAGTAGCGAAGGAAACTTGTAAAGTTACTCAAAACCGACCCCATCAATTCATAAACAGCAATTCCACTCATATTCTCAATATTGTATGCTAATTAAAGACTTATCCTTACCTTGGTGAGTGTTGGGTTTGGTGCTTGGTAACTTTGCAAGTTCCTCCGATACCGCCTCCAACTTTAGGATCTTTCCTCATTCCCACAACATAACAACAATGTTAGTCATTTAATCAAAATAACACATAAACAACTCATATTTCATCTTTAACCATACAAGAGGCTCATGCATTTTCAATGTTTCCAAAACTACCTTCATTAAGAGTTTCCAAACATCTAAAATGTACATATTCATCTCTTATTCAACATTAGAACATATACTCATCTTGTACATCTAACATTTCACCCATTTCCCCTTTTACTCATATCCTCATTTCGGGGTTTTGGGGTTTTCGTGAATCAACCCACAAACCCTTTCCATTCTTTAAATACCAACTCTAACCCCAAGAGTTTACATGAGATAAACTAAATAAAACGAACCACAACTCAAAGGAAGAGTTTCCCTGGTTTCTCACATTTTGAGAAGAGATCCCATACACCCAAAACAAGTTTCAAAGGGATAAGGAGAGTTAGAATCAAGAGATTTACCTCTTCTCAAGCTTCTAGATTATTCCCACGAGTGCTTGCTCTCAAAATCATCTTCTTCTCTCTCCTCTCTCAAGTTCTAACCCTAAAAGTGTTTGTGGGTTTCTAATTTAAAGTGAAATCGTCGGGGTAAGCTTACGGGACTAAAACACTCTACCAATCCCAGTAGTCGGAACTACTCTCATTTATACATGGTCTCCCTCCTTAAACTCAAGAGGTTTCATTATCTTATCGTAATAGCTTTTCTACCGAATATGTGCTATTCTCATATTCTCTCGGATCTTCTTGATATTTTCCGTCATTTCTCGAACAAACTCGGGTCCCAATACCAAGTTCTCCCCAGTTTCAAACCAACTCACTAGAGTCTTAAATTTTCTCCCATACAAGGCTTCGTAAGGGGCCATCCCGATACTAGTATGAAAACTGTTGTTATAAGTGAAATCGGTCAAAGGCAACATGTTATCCCAACTCCCAGGATGTTCCAAAACACAAGCTCTCAAAAGATCCTCCAATGACTGTATGGTCCTTTTTGATTGACCATCCATTTGTTGATGATAAGCCGTACTCAACTTCAACTTAGTTCCCAAAGCGGGCTACAAACTAGTCCAAAAGTTTGGAGTGAAACGGGGATCCCTATCCGACACAATACTCGACGGTATCCCATGCAACCGAACTATTTCCCTGACATACAGTTCCGCCAATCGCTCCAAAGAATATCTCATGTTCATATTGAAAGGACCCAAATTCTACCCTAGAAATTTTTTTCCTTATTTTAAACTATGTTTACATACATTCCTCATTACACTTTGATCACTAATTAATCATTACTTAAAACTCTTTTAACATGCCATACCACACACTCTTCATATGACAGAAAAACATAATTCATTTTAATGTATCCCGGTAACTACCGCATACAACTAGCTATGGGTTTCCAAAATACACATAGCTACAAATATCCAGAGTTACAATTATCCATGGCTACCAACATGTTCAAATATCATACCCATGGTTACAAATATTCAGTTTAAACATAATCAGTTAGATTACAAAATAATGAAGATAAGGACTTCGAAAATTAAAAACTTTTAAGCTCCTAATCAAGACATCCTTAAATTCTACCACCTACCTGCAATGGGATTAACATTGACCATACACAGAAAACACAAAGGAGAAAGTCGTTAAATCAATAAATGCCAATGTACGTTAATCCACATTTTAATAAGGTTAAGTAAATAATATAAAGTTATATATACTTAAAACCATTTTCCATCGTTTATTCTTTTGAAAATTATGCTACATAACTTGAGCCAAAGTTTGCTACATCGCTTGAGCCAAAGCTTGCAACATCGCTTGAGCCAAAGCTTGCTACATCGCTTGAGCCAAAGCTTGCTACATCGCTTGAGCCAAAGCTTGCTACATCGCTTGAGCCAAAGCTTGCTACATCGCTTGAGCCAAACCTTGTTACATCGCTTGAGCCAAAGCTTGCTACATCGCTTGAGCCAAAGCTTGCTACATCGCTTGAGCCAAAGCTTGCTACATCGCTTGAGCCAAAGCTTGCTACATCGCTTGAGTGAAAGTTGGCTACATAACTTAAGCCAAAGTCGCTAACCAATTATGGTCGGCTAAAACGTGTTTTATTTTCATTGATACACCATCAATTCATACACAGTAAATCCACGAACCATTGTTACAAAGATAGCCATATATGTTTATAATAAATAAGTGGTTCACAACTTACTCAATTATCCACAACCAGAAAATCCACATATTTTCTATTACAATGCACAAGTTAAAGACTTATCCTTACCTTGGTGAGTGTTGGGTTTGGTTCTTGGTAACTTCGCAAGTTCCACCGACACCGCCTCCAACTTTAGGATCTTTCCTCATTCCCACCATATAACACAATGTTAGTCATTTATTCCAAATAACACATTAACAACTCATTTTGCATCTTTAACCAAATAAGAGATTTAACACATTTTCAATGTTTCTAAATGATCGAGGCCGTACCCGATACAAATAATATAACAATTAAGTATAGTACTAGGAAGTGACTCCTAGGTCGTTTCCCAAAGATTATCTTTCACACAATGGTTCAAACACCTTACACGCACACACACAATGGGGGGTTTTAGTGGTTGTTATGCTATGAAATTAAGCTAAAACAAAACACAAACAGAAAGCAGAATAGTAAGGAGGCTAAATCCCTTTTGTTTCCTTGTTCACAACTCAATCCTCGTGTTCAGTATATCAAAATCAGATTCTTAGTGTTCCTTTGTTGAGAGTCGATTAACTAAGCGATGATCAAATCACAGTTAAATTGCTAAACCTCTAACTAAGCGAAATTGGCATAAGCAACAAACGGTTAACAAAGTCACACGAATCAAAGCATCAATTTTAGATTCTAAACATTGAATTCCTAATATGTTCATAACTCTAATGTTTATGCTTCAAACTAAGCGAAATCAACATGAACATAGAGCATTTACAGATTCACATAAACTAAGCGATTATGTGCTAGAGTACTAATTGACTAAGCGAAAATCAGTTCACAAACCTACAACAAAACCTTAGAATTAAGCAAACCACAATCTGAAATAGGATAGAAGATTCAAACATAAAGAAACTGAAATTGCATTAAACGAATAAAGAGAAACTGAAATGCATTAAGCACTAAACCTCAAGAGTGTGATACATTACCAAAGGAATTTAGCACTAAACCTCTAGCCTTCCATGGAGGAAGAAGCAAAACCGAAAATGCAAGAGGAAGAAGAAGTAGAAAACCGTAAAACAACACCAAAAAGGGGAAAAACAAAAATGTCCTCCTCCAAAGCTGAAAAGTAAAGTGTGTAATGTAAAGTTATGAGTGGAAACGAAATCCTAAGCTTATAAAAGGTTAAAACCGAAATGTGCCCTAAACAATGGGCCCAAAACCTAAAACAGAATTAAAAATCCTATAACTAAATACTATCTTCACTTTTGCACACATCTTCCACTTGTAATGCCCAAAAATGTCCCTGGTGCCAAATATGTCATGAAAATAGAATTAGATTTAATTAGGCTAAATAATCCCAAATTAACTCATTCTTGGAATAATAGTCCAAAAAAGCCTAAAACACTAAACAATGCCAAATAAAGTCAATTAGACACCAAGAATCATTAACAATGGTAAAATAAGGTTATTAATAGTGTGTAATATATGACTCATCAAATACCCCCACACTTAACATTTTGCACTCCTGGGAAAAATCAAGAAATAATGTTATGCTAACTAGTGCACCAAAGTGAGTCATGTAAGAAGATTATTAAAAACTAGGAAATCAAAAATCCTAAAGATGGCATACTTCACAATGAATTCTAAGAAATGCATAGAGATGGGAAAAATCAAACACACTAGAATAAAAAGATCATGAATCAAGATATCCATGTAGATCTTCCAATCAATTCAAGCATGCAAAGAAACCAATCAAATCATGAGGTGAGTCACAACAATGATAGATCCTCACAAGATATGCTCTCTAAAGTGTTTACGCTCATGTGTCTTAGGTTGTAAGTATTTACACTCAAGGCACTTCATGAATACAAACAAAACCATAAGCTTGACAAGTTTCTAACATCAACATGACCAACACATGCACATAGTGATCAAAAGGACTTTTCAAGGTTTTAATGGGGCCAAGGACAAGGTAGGATAAAGTATGGAATATGTAGCTTAAAACCAAGGGAATGGAGGAGCAATGAGGAATAAGTGAAAAGTAAGACAAAATCAACCCCATATTCAAACTCAAATTCCAATCCTCTTTGCCACACTCAACTTTTATTCACTTTTTTTTTATCATTTTTGTTTGTTTTTCTTTTGTTTTGTTTCTCTTTTTGTTGCTTTTCTTTTTGGTATTTTTTTGTTTTTCAAAACACCACACTTATGTACAAAAATGTATTAACCAACCCATGAGTCATACCCAAAACTTATAAGAAATGAAGAAAAATGCACCCTTACTTTAATACCCATTCCCAAAAACAATTCCAAAGCTCCAAAATTCCCTAAAGTTAGGATAATCATGGTTTTTCACTTATAGGCTTGCAATGAGCTATATAATAAAGAAAGGGGTAAAAAGGCTCAAAGGGGCTAGCAAAAGGATAATTTCATTCAAGGTAGGCTATATGGCATGTGGCTTATTCAAAAGAAATGCCTAAAATCACTTCAAAATGTGCAATATGAAAATCAAGTATCAACAAGAAACATGTCAAGTTCTAGAGTGCAAGTAATCAAGAGTGCAACAATCACACATGAAAGAATACTAGATGGCATACATCAACCCATCCTCAATTAAGGCTCAAAATCTCACAAGGGACAAGACTATCACAATTGCCTCAACCTCTCAATTCTCAAAAGTAACGTAGCACACAGAAAATGCATGGATTCACAACACAATATCAAGAATCAACTAAAACAAAGCATGAGAGAAAATGCCCAAAATCTAAGCAAAATCTAAGAATCAAAGAAAAGCATGCATCAACAAAACCTACATTAATCTCCCCCCACACTTAAACTACACATTGTCCTAATGTAGCACAGACAGAATATCCACGCAGTCATATCAACAATTGTAATTGACAAGTGCAATAAAAGTAAAGAAGGAAAGAAAGAAAGAAAGACTCCCTGAATCATGGAGGGAGGAAATCAAACTCATAACTAGCAAGGACAGTCCCCAAAGCATAAACAGAAATGTCACACTCAAGGTCAAATGGGGGTGTCCAATCAGGTGCCTTCAAAACAGATGGAAAGAAAGTAGCAAAGCTAGGCTTTGTTGCAGCCTGCACCTGAACAAATAAATCAGATTGTTGTCTGATTCCTGCATCAATTGTGTTAGTGCAATGTGAATGTGTAACAGGAGAATCAACAACAATATTAAGAAACTCATCAATACAAGAGTCACACAACTCAGAATTAGTGCATGCATGGCAAATGTAGAATGAAGTGCAAGGAACATTAAAATCAATATTCAAAAACTTATCAAGGCAAAAACTACATGTTTCATAATTAGTGCATGCATGACAAGTGGATGGATAAGTCAATGAGGGAGCATGAAAATCATGAAGAAAATTAGAAAGGTGTGTATCATTGAACTCATGAATCAAATCAAGGTGGAAAACAGAGTGGCCCTCGGATGGATGCTTTAAAGCATCAAAAATATTAAACCGGACCACTATATCATCGAATTCCATAGAAAGTGTCCCAACATGGAGATCAATCTTGGTTCTGTAACACCCCAAATTTTTAAGTCTTTAAAATTATAGTATCAGTCCTTGGATCCTCGCTTGAGCGAGAGATTCTCGCCTGAGCGAGAAAGGATCACCTGGGAGGGTGAAATCTTGGACTATACTGGAAGATTCTCGCCTGAGCGAGAGTTTCCTCGCCTGGGCGAGAAATGGCAAACTGGGGTTGTTGACACTGTGAGATTCTCGCTTGAGCGAGAGGGAACCTGTTGACACTGTGAGATTCTCGCTTGAGCGAGAATCCCTCGCTTGAGCGAGAGGGTCAGAGTTGAGTTTTAAAATGGGCGGGATTTTCTCGCTCGAGCGAGAGAAAGCTCGCTTAAGCGAGAACCCGACGAGAACATTAAATGGGGGAAACCCCAAACACATTTTAGGTTAAGAATTGAAGAGAGGTGAGAGAAGAGAGCATTCCCAAGGTCTATGAGCTTTGATTCTTGTTCAAGAGCTTGAGAAGATGTAAAACTCTCTATCCTAACTCTCTTCTTCCCTTGATAACCCATTTTTGGTATTATGGATCTCTTCTCAAATTGTGTAAAAACATGAACACTCTCTCTTTCGAGTTATGGTTCATTTTATGTCGTTTGTACCTCGTAAACTCTTGGTTTTGAGTTAGTATTCCAAGAATGGAAAGGGGTTTGTGGGTTGGCTCATGGAAACCCAAAACCCTAGAGAGAGAAAATGAGGTTAGAGAGGAAAGATGGGTGAAATGCTAGAGGTAGAAGATGAGTTGCTTTACAATGTTAAAATATGAGATGATATGTATGTGTTAGATGGTTGAAAACTCTTAATGAAAGTAGTATAGGACCATTGTGAACATGAAAAATATCTTGTACGTTTAAAAGATGCAATATAAGTTATTTATTTGTTATTTGGAATGAATGACTAACATTGTGTTATGTGGTGGGAATGAGGAAAGATCCTAAGTTTGGAGGTGGTGCCGGTGGAACTTGCGAAGTCACCAAAAACCAAACCCAAAACTCACCGAGGTAAGGATAAGTCTTTAATTTATGCATTATGTGGAAAATGCGTGGACTTTCTGTATGAATAATGAATTAAATGTTATTGAGGGAGTACCAATGGAAAGTTGACTCAAATGGATTAAATGTTATTGGGGGAGTACCAATGGAAAGATGACTCAAATGAATTAAATGTTATTGGGGGAGTACCAATGGAAAGATGACTCAAATGAATTAAATGTTATTGGGGGAGCACCAATGGAAAGATGACTCAAATGAATTAAATGTTATTGGGGGAGCACCAATGGAGAGATGACTCAAATGAATTAAGTATTATTGGGGGAGTACCAATGGAAAGATGACTCAATTGAAATAAACATTATTGGGGGAGTACCAATGGAAATATGACTCAAATAAATTAAACATTATTGGGGGAGTACCAATGGAAATATGACTCAAATGAATTAAATATTAATGGGGGAGTACCAATGGAAATATGACTCAAATGAAATAAATATTATTGGGGGAGTACCAATGGAAATAAGACTCGAAACCTATTGGGGGAGTACCAATGGAAATAAGACTCGAATTATAATGACATAAATGATAAATCACTTAGTCACTATGAAGATATATGGGTATGTTTGTAGTGATGATGGGTGTATTTATGGTTTATGTATTGGTGGAGTGCCAATGAAAATAAAACTCGTTTTAGCCGACCTGAATAGGTTAGCGACTCTAGCTCGAGTTATGTAGCATGGTTTTTCAAAAGTATAGATGATGAAAAAGGTTTTTGGAGTTTTTAAATCATATTACTGTTGAAACCTATTTAAATTTGGATTAACTGACATTGAGTTTTATTGAATTAATGACTTATTCCTTTGTGTTGTTGTACATTGTAAATGTTAATCCCATTTCAGGTAGGTGGACGAAGAAGGATGATTTTGAGTAGGGGATTAGGGACTTTTGTTTTGACGTCTCTTTATCCATTCTTTTGTAATTTTAATTTATTGTAATTGAAGTAACTTATGATACTATGATTATTATTCTTGTACATGATATTGATCATGGGTACTAGTAACTCGGGATATATGTAGCTTTGGGTGTTTTGGAAACCCATAGCTAATTGTATGTGGGGGTTACTAGGTTTTCTGCTATCGAATATTGTATGTTACTTATGGTTTAAGGATAGGGTGTGAGTGAGAAGCGAGACTTTTAAAGTAAATTTAATCACTCTGTAATTTATGATTGACTGTTAAATGTGTGTAATTGAAATAAATAAGGAAAAAATTTCAAGGGTAGAATTTCGGATCATTACTGTTCTCAAGAATGGTCTCCCCAAAATAATTGGAACTGTGTTACTGGGGGATCCCTCTTCCATATCAAGAATGTAAAAATCAGCAGGAAAGATCAGTTGATCAACCCGAACCAAGACATCCTCTACCAAACCGGCAGGGTATGAAGTACTCCTATTTGCTAATTGGATTACCACACCTGTAGGTTGCAAGTGTCCAAGTGAAAGGAATTTAAAAACATTCATAGGCATAACATTAATGGATGCTCCTAAATCAAGCATGGCATTTTCAAATTTTCTATTCCTATGATGCAAGGTACAGTAAATGTACCTGGGTCCTTCCACTTTTCAGGGATGTGAGGAACAAGCATACCTATCATGGCAGAAACATTCCTTCCCATGTTGATCCTTTCATTACCTTTCAACATTCTCTTGTGAGTGCACAATTCTTTCAGAAACTTGGCATATCTCGGAATCTGCTTGATGGCATCAAGGAGAGGTATGTTGACCTCAACCTTTCTAAATGTATCCAAGAGGTCCTTGTCCAGCTCTTCCATATTCCCCATCTTCTTGGTTGAAATAATTTTTGGTGGAAATGGAAGAGGAATGGAAAATGGTTGATGTGCAGCACTTGAGGAAGGTTGATTTGCATGAGTTTCTCTTGTTGTATTCTCATTTTCTTCTAAAACAGATTTATTCCTTTTTGATGCATCATGTTCTTTTTGAAGAACAAAATCTGTTCTAGGTGTAGGCACTTCAGTCTGCTTGCCTGATTTGAGGGTGATGGCACTCACATTCCTTGGGTTAAGCACAGTCTGCGAAGGTAACTTGTCAGAATTCTGTGACTACAATGTGTTCAGTGAAGTAGCCATTTGCCCCATCAGGGTAGTTAGATTCTGAATTGAAGACTCTTGTCTTTGAATTGAAGCTCTGGTTTCTTGCTGGAACTGCATGTTCTGCATTGTCAACTGCCTCACCAATTCTTCCAAAGAGGGTTCAGTAGGTGCAGGAGTGTTAATCATTTGATGCCTCTGTTGTTGGATTGGTGGGGGCACATATGATGATCTATTCTGCCCAACATTATTGTTATGAAATGGTGCCTGATTTCTCCAACCAGGATTGTATGTGCTTGATGAGGGTGGATCATAATGTTGCTGCTGATGTGGAGGTCTATTGTTGTATATGTTTGCAGCATACGCCTCAGGATGATCACTAGTTCTTGGCTCAAGCAGAGAAGGACACATATCACTATAATGATCACTTGAGGTGCAAATGCCACATACTCTTGCCATTGAAGATTTTTGCTGATTTATGGCTAACTGGGTGATCAAGGTGGTGAGGGAATCAATTTTAGTCTCAAGCTTGTCTTGCCTTGCTGCATTTGTCCCAACATCATGGACTCCTCTTACAACTATGGCATCACCACTCCTTGCATTGAATTGTTGAGAATTGGAAGCCATCTTCTCAATCAAACTTCTTGCTTCAAAAGGAGTCATGTCCCCAAGTGCACCACCACTAGCAGCATCAATTATACTCCTATCCATATTATTCAGACCCTCATAAAAATACTGCAGGAGGAGTTGCTCAGAGATCTGATGATGAGGGAAACTAGCACACAATCTCTTAAACCTCTCCTAGTACTCATACAAGCTCTCACCATGTTGTTGCCTAATTCCAGATATGTCCTTTCTGATTGCAGTGGTCGTGGATGCAGGGAAGAATTTACCCAAGAATGACCTCTTCAAGTCACCCCAACTTGTGATGGAACCAGGAGCCAGATAGTACAACCAGTCCTTTGCAGGGCCTTCAAGTGAATGAGGAAAGGCCTTTAGACAAATGTGATCCTCCATAACATCATGTGGTTTCATGGTTGAGCAGACAATGTGGAACTCCTTAAGATGTTTATGAAGATCCTGACCTGCAAGTCCATTAAACTTAGGCAACAAATGGATTAGTCCAGTTTTAAGCACATATGGTACATCCTCATATTGGATACACAAACTGTCATAAGTAAAATCAGGGGCAGCCAGCTCCCTTAATGTCCTCTACGGGGACCAGGATGAGTAGGTGGCTGAGCCATATTTTCAGAATGAACAGAATGGTCAAAATTAGGAAATGCAACAGAATGCACAGAATCACTATATTTAGAATGCACAGAAACAGAATGCTCAGAAGCAGTATTTTCATCAACAGGATGTTCAGAAACAGAAACAAAATTAGTATCTAAAGTCCTATTTTGTCTAACTAACCTATGATATGTTCTATCAATTTCGGGATTTATTGAATGCAAAATGCCTGTATTCCTCCTAGTCATACATTACAGTCAACAATAGGAAGAAAGGAATGCAGCAGTAATGGAAATTCATGTTATAATTGTAGAATCAACCAAGTATTTGCATCAATAACATCCTAAAATCATATAGAACATGTACAAAAAGTTTCAAGAAAAAATTCAAAGCCTAACTATGTTAAAAATGCAAAACAATTTCTCTATAAACCTGGAAAAATAAAAAATAAACCTTAAAAAATAAAAAAGAAATAGTAAAAAGGTTTTTTCGGATTTTTGGTTCGGAGCTGACAGACTATGTCCATGGAAGTGGGTATAACTTATTTTTCTACCCCAAATGCATATGTCATACGTCCAATTTTGATAAACGGAGACAAAGTTATGTTAAAAACAAATTTTCAACAATTCACTATTCACCGTAAAGTTGTATCTCATAAACTACAGCTCGGAAAGTGGTTCTGCTTTCTCTGGTGTTCAATGTGGGATGAAAGAAGTGTGGAAACAAAATTTCATGCAAAAATTCCACCCACAGCTATATAAACCAGCAAAACAGAATCACATAAATCATGAAAAATGGCAAAATAGTGAACAATGAACAGTGCACATTAACAGCTTTTTGCACCAATATCAGAATTTTCACCAAAAGTGCACTATAGAAATGACTAACTAAAATACACTACACTAAACTAAGCTTTATGAAGCTACAGAGAACCTTTGTATGAATCGATAATCCCCGGCAGTGGCGCCAAATTTGATCGAGGCCGTACCCGATACAAATAATATAACAATTAAGTATAGTACTAGGAAGTGACTCCTAGGTCGTTTCCCAAAGATTATCTTTCACACAATGGTTCAAACACCTTACACGCACACACACAATGGGGGATTTTAGTGGTTGTTATGCTATGAAATTAAGCTAAAACAAAACACAAACAGAAAACAGAATAGTAAGGAGGCTAAATCCCTTTGGTATCCTTGTTCACAACTCAATCCTCGGGTTCAGTATATCAAAATCAGATTCTCAGTATTCCTTTGTTGAGAGTCGGTTAACTGAGCGATGATCAACTCACAGTTAAATTGCTGAACCTATAACTAAGCGAAATTGGCATAAGCAACAAACGGTTCACAAAGTCACACGATTCAAAGCATCAATTTCAGATTCTAAACATTGAATTCCTAATCTGTTCATAACTCTAATGTTTAAGCTTCAAACTAAGTGAAATCAACATGAACATAGAGCATTTACAGATTCACATAAACTAAGCGATTATGTGCTAGAGAACTAATTGGCTAAGCGAAAATCAGTTCACAAACCTACAACAAAACCTTAGAATTAAGCAAACCACAATCTAAAATAGGATAGAAGATTCAAACATAAAGAAATTGAAATTGCATTAAACGAATAAAGAGAAACTGAAATGCATTAAGCACTAAACATCAAGAGTGTGATACATCACCAAAGGAATTTAGCACTAAACCTCTAGCCTTCCATGGAGGAAGATGCAAAACCGAAAATGCAAGAAGAAGAAGAAGAAGAAAACCCTAAAACAGCCCCAAAAAGGGGAAAAACGAAAATGTCCTCCTCCAAAGATGAAAAGTAAAGTGTGTAATGTAAAGTTATGAGTGGAAACGAAATCCTAAGCTTATAAAAGGTTAAAACCGAAATAGGCCCTAAACAATGGGCCCAAAACCTAAAACGGAATAAAAAATCCTATAACTAAATACAATCTTCACTTTTGCACACATCTTCCACTTGTAATGCCCAAAAATGTCCTTGGTGCCAAATATGTCATGAAAATGGAATTAGATTTAATTAGGCTAAATAATCCCAAATTAACTCATTTTAGGAATAATAGTCTAATAAAGCCTAAAACACTAAACAATGTCAAATAAAGTCAATTAGACACCAAGAATCATTAACAATGGTTAATAAGGTTATTAATAGTGTGTAATATATGACTCATCACTAAACTACTTTCATTATAAGTTTAAAAACAATTAAATCATACATACTCATCTCCTATTTCAACATTAGAATGCATACCCATCTTCTACTTCTATCATTTTACTCATTTTCCTCTTTAACCACATTTTCATTTTAGACTTTTGGGGTTTTCATGAATCAACCAACAAACCCTTTCCATTCTTGAAATACCAACTCTAAACCAAGAGTTTACAAGAGAAAAAAAACATAAAACGAACCATAACTCAAAAGGGTGAGTTTCCATGGTTTCTCACATTTTGGGAAGAGATCCAACATACCCAAAACAAGTTTCAAAAGGACGAAGAGAGTTAGAGTCAAGAGTTTTACCTCTTCCTAAGCTTCTAGATGAGTATCAAGGCTCCTTGCTCTTGAAAATGCTCTCTTCTCTCACTTCTTTTCAATTTCTAACCCTAAAATGTGTTTGGGGTTCCTCATTTAATGTGACAACGTCGGGTTCTCACTCAAGCGAGCCCATTCTCGCTCAAGCGAGAAAATCCCGCCTATTTTAAAAACTCAAATCTGACCCTTTCGCTCAAGCGAGGGATTCTCGCTCAAGCGATGGATCCTCGCTCAAGCGAAAATCTCACAGCCTCGACAGGTTCCAAAATGCCATTTCTCGCCCAGGCGAGACCACTCTCACTCAAGCGAGAATCCTTCATTATATCCCAGGATTTCACCCTCCCAGGTGAGGCTCTCTCGCCCAGGCGACAACTCTCTCGCTCAAGCGAGACTCTCAAGGCTGACACTATAATTTAAAGACTTTAAATTGAGGGTGTCACAATCCTCTCCCTCTTATAAGAATTTTTGTCCCCGAAAATTAAACATACCTCAATTCGAACAAGTAAGGGTAATCCTCCCTCATATCTCGCTCCACTTCCCAAGTAGCATCTCTTTCATCTACTTGACTCCATAGTATCTTCACCAAGGCAATCTCCTTGCCTCTCAACCTCTTGATAATAGTGTCCAAGATCCTTACTAGTAGGGTCGCGAAGGTTAAGTTATCTTTCAACTCTCTTTGGTCCGACTCAACCACATGAGAAGGGTCCCCCACATACTTCCGCAATTGAGACACATGAAACACGTTGTGAGGATTCGACAATAATGGAGGTAAAGCAATCCGATATGCTACCGGCCCAATCCTCTTCAATATTTGATATGGTCCAATAAATCTCGGAGTAAGCTTACGGGACTTCAACACCCTACCAATTTCAATAGTCGGAACTACTCTCATGAATACATGATCCCCCTCCTTAAACTCAAGAGGTTTCCGCCTCTTAACATAATAGTTTTTCTGTCGACTCTGTGCTATTCACATATTATCTTGGATTTTCTTAATCTTCTCCGTCGTTTCTCGGACCAACTCGGGTCCTAATGCTAAATTCTCCCCAGTTTCAAACCAACTCACTGGAGTTCGTCACTTCCTACCATACAATGCCTCATAGGGTCCAATACTCTAATGGAAGCTATTGTTGTAGGTAAATTCAATCAAAGGAAACATGCTACCCCAACTCTCCGGTTGATCCAAAACACAAGCCCTCAAAAGATCTTCCAATGATTGTATAGTCCTTTCCGTTTGACAATCCGTCTATGGATGATAAGATGAACTCAATTTCAACTTAGTCCCCGTAGCAGACTACAAACTAGTCCAAAAGTTTGAAGTAAAGAGGGGATCTCTATCTGAAACAATGCTCGACCGTATCCCATGCAACCGAACAATCTCTTTGATATACAGTTACGCCAATCGCTCCAAAGAGTATCTCATGTTCATAGCTAAAAAGTGTGCAGACTTAGTTAACTGATCCACTATCACCCATATCGAATCATACCCCTTCTGAGTATTTGGAAAACCCGATACAAAATCCATGGAGATATTATCCCACTTCCAAACGGGAATTTCTAGGGATTGTAACTCTGCTGCTGGCCGCTGATGCTCAATCTTGGCTTTCTGTCATACAAGACAACCCGAGATATACAAAGCCACATCCTTTTTCAACCCAGACCACCAAAACAACTTTTTCAAATCTTGGTACATCTTTGTAGTTCCCGGGTGAAAACTCATTTTACTCTTGTGTGACTCCTCTAAAATATGCTTTCGCAATTCCACATCACGAGGCACACACACTCTCCCTTTGTAACGCATCATTCCACTAGGGTCCGATGCGAAATCGGCCTCCTTCCCACTCATCACCAAATCTCATTTAACCATTAGCTCACTATCCTCAACTTGCATTACTCGGATTTGGTCAAACAGTTCATTTGTGACCTTAAGCATTCCTAACATCATACTATGAGGTCTTATTTGAACTTCCAAGTTTATATACCTGAACTCCTCAATCTGTTTTCCTTCTCTAACCATCAAAGCTGACATGTGTAAAGACTTCTGACTTAAAGCATTGGCCACCACATTGGCCTTTCCCGAATGGTACTGCATTCCAAAATCATAGTCCTTAAGGAAATGCATCCACCTTCTCTGTCTCATATTCAGTTCCTTTTGATCAAACAAATATTTCAAGTTCTTGTGGTCGCTGTACACCTCAAACCTTACGCCGTAAAGATGGTGTCTCCTAATTTTTAAGGCAAAGACCACTGCAGCTAATTCTAAATCATGTGTAGGATAGTTTTGCTCATGTGTTCTCAATTGTCGCGAAGCATAAGCAACCAATTTTTCGTCCTGCATCAACACACAACCCAAACCTAACTTAGAAGCATCGCAATACACACTGAAATAACGATCCGTGCAAGGAAGAACCAACACCGGTGTCGTAGTCAACCTTTGCTTCAACTCTTGAAAACTTTCTTCACAACGGATTGTCCACACATATGGTTCTCCTTCCCTAGTAAGCTTAGTTAGAGGTAATGCCAACTTGGAAAACCCCTCTATGAATTTTTTGTAGTAACCAGCTAAACCCAGAAAACTCCTGATCTCAGTAACTGACTTGGGTACTGCCCATTCCATAACTGCCTCGACCTTAGAAGGGTCTACTGCTACCCCTTCCTTGGATATTACATGTCCAAGAAAGTTTACCGATTCCAACCAGAAATCACATATGGACAGTTTCGCATACAATTGATTCTTACTCAGAATATCTAGAACAAATATCAGGTGCTCCGCACGTTCCTCTCGGCTTTTGGAGTAAACCAGAATGTCATCAATAAATACCACTACGAATGAATCCAAATACGGATGGAAAATCCGATTCATGTAGTCGGTAAATATTGTTGGGGCATTCATTACACCAAAAGGCATTACCAAATACTCGAAATGCCCATACCTCATCCTAAACGCTGTTTTAGGAATATCCTCCGACTTCACACGAAGTTGGTGGTAACCTGACTGAAGGTCAATTTTTGAGAACACCACCGCTCCCCTCAACTGATCCATCAAGTCATCAATCTTAGGCAATGAATACTTGTTCTTAATGGTGACCTTGTTCAACTGTCTATAATCAGTGTACAACCTCATACTCCCATCTTTCTTCTTAACCAACAAAACAGTCCCCTCATGTGTGGTTTCTAGAGTATCCCACATCTCCTTTGTAGACTTGTAGTTTGACACTCTAAAAAATTCATCTATTCCTAGGGTTGAAGTGAGGATGTTTTTGGCTTTAAGGTTGTATTGCACTTTCTTCTCGTCCTCGTCATTCCAAGAACATTTTGGTTTAACCTCCCTTACACCATTGATTATATTAAAGGGTTCATAGTGTCCTTCCTCAATCGCATTCCATATATCAAGGTCTTTTATAAAGATTCTCATCCTTATTTTCTAGAAATCATAGCATTCTCCAACAAAACTTGGAGGGTGATTGATGTTGGAACCTTCTCCTAAGAAGGATCTAGAAGCCATCTAAATGTTTCAGATCTTTGGGAGTAAATTACCCAAACTAAGCTTTGGTGCCAATAGTAAGTATTGATGGCAACTAAGAGGGGGGTGAATTAGTTGTTATAGCAATATGGCTGATTTTTCTACTTTACTTTACTAGATATTTTGATTTGTAATTACAATTAGTCTACCCGAGACTCCTTGTAACTTACACAGTCACAAATAACTAATTTCAGATTAACTAAGCACTAATTTCAGATTAACTAAGCAATAGGTAAGTCCCATGTCTCTATAGGTAAATTTCATATTCTAATCGTTGAATTCCTAATATGTTGATAATCAATTAACTAAGCAATAATCAATTCACATTTCAATTGTCTAAGCCTTTAACTAAGTGAAATAAGCATAAAAAAAGTACATTTAACAAACGAACTAAGCGA
Source organism: Lupinus albus (assembly GCA_009771035.1). NCBI lineage: Eukaryota > Viridiplantae > Streptophyta > Magnoliopsida > Fabales > Fabaceae > Lupinus > Lupinus albus. Next base: position 4,056,352 of record CM020015.1, read on the forward strand.
TCATGCACTAGAGAAATGATTAACTAAGCAAAAATCAGTTCACAAAGCTAATTCTAAACCGCGAAATTAAGCAAACCATAATCCGAATTAGTATAGAAGAAATATACAATAAGGAAACCAAAATTGCATTAAGAAGTAAACCTCAAGAGTTGTTGTAACACCCCGTTTTTGTAACCAAAATATTAAAACTTTATTCTGGAAAATATACGTAATGTATATAGAAAGATAAACTTAACATGTTAGAAAAAACATAGTAAATGCAAAATCTTTCGTCTCTCAAGATCAAAATGCGGAAATATTCAATAATGTCTTTACACCAAAACGAGACATTACGATCAACCTATAAAGCATGATCTATATAATTATCCCTTTTGAATTATATAACTTTATAAAAGCATTAATCTAGTCTTAACAACATAATTATAAAAGACATCATATGTGTAAAACGAATCACTCTAAAATATTTTTCATACAATAGGACTTACACAAAAATACTTTACGAATACACCGACCAAATTCTTCTAGTCTATACTTCCATCAACGAATATCCAAAGTGCAACAGCAACAAACTTGAGCATACACATAGTATAGACAAAAGAAAGACAAAGAAGGGAGTAAGAACCAACTACGACGACCACATCGTGGAATTACATAGAGAAATAACATTAAAGTGAGACAACCTATATAACAACTAAAATCAAACAATGACAAACATATGCAAATGATGCATGAAGTTAGTGTCTTATACAATAGGATATTCGCATCCCCCCTTTAATATATTTATCATGCAATGCTTATGCAGTTCAACCAACCAATCTCCATCAAAATTACGATACACGAAGGGAATTACAATACCCGAAGGCAATTACAATGACCGAAGGCAATTACAATACCTGAAGGCAATTACAATACCCGAATGCCAAGATCCTAGTGGGAAAGCAACCGGGGGTACATATATCCTTAATGTAACACCGCAATTTTTGCTCATCTAATTCATAATTTGAAAATGTCGCTTAGCCTATGTTCTCCTCTCGCATGAGCGAGAGGATATCGCTCAAGCGTGGGTTCAGAGATTTTCATCCAAGTTCACTGTGTGTCTCGCCTGAACCAGAGAATGTCACTCAAGCGACACTTGTCTGAGCTCTCTTTGTGTTACTTGCCTGAGCAAGAGAAAGTCGCTCAAGCGACAGTATCAGGATCGCAACACAAGCTCTCGGTGGATTTCTTGCTCAAGCGAGACAGCGCAGTTATAAAAAGTTTAAATGGGGAATTGGAATCCCTAATCTCTATCTTCTTTATCCTTTCCTTATTCCCAGCGACGGCGATGAAGGAAACCATCCTTGGCCAAAATTCTCCTCTCCTTCAGTCCGTAGAAATCCATTCACCCTATTCTCCTTTACTTTTATTAGCGGCAGCGTCACTTGGAGTATGAAGGAGTAGTAGGGATTTCATGTCGCTGTAGTTGGGGAATCGATGGGATACCCCCATTTTCCTTGGTTCAAGTTTCATGCCTGCAGAAACCGTGATTCACAGTGGCTTTTGACGGTGGTGGGAGAGAATCTAAGGTTGAAGGAGATGGTGGGATAACTAGTTTATATGCTAAACAAAGAAGCTTACGTAAACCCAGGTGAGAGAGAAGACCATTGTGGTCTTAGAGTATTTCATTAAAGTTATCTTCTCCGATTTGCCCCATGAGTCAGAGTGTCTTGTAGCTTAGGAACTCCCTTGGATACTTGTTTCCCATGTGAGAGTCCTTAATATTTTCATGATGACTTATATAGTCTTAGATGTTTGATTTGCTAGATTACATTGTCATGAAAGGTATCCCTCAGGGAAAATTCGTGTTCATCACAGGCTCCGCTGGGACTGGTCAAACCCTATTGCTTGAGGAAATTATCAAATTACTGAAAAAATAATATAGGCAATATGTGGTTTTGTCATACAATAAGACCAAATTTCTTTGGACTCGTTAGGTTTGGCCCATTAACTTGAGTGAGGTCGAACGTGTACACCATTTATTATGAAGATGTGATCTTATCCACCGATGGGACTTGTTATAAGCCCACTATTCTACCTAATAGGGTCCCTGTGTCGGGTTAAGGCTCCACCTCATGTTGGCTTAATGGCTTAGTGGAACCCAATTTCTTTGTAGTCTAGGGCTTTTTGTTGCTTGGCGGCATTGGGCTTAGTGCTCCGATTGCGCCTTAAGACTAGGTCTGATAGGTAAATGCCCCTTACTCTTTTCAAATAGGGTTAGACATGTTAGAGTAAGGGTAACCCGACCTCTCTGCTCTTTCTCTTATATAAAGGACTGAAGCTCACCATTAACCAACTAAAAAGCCGCTTTAATGCAGAGATACAGTTGGCATTTGCCTCGTGCGAGTGTAGCTCTTAAAGGTCTAAGATTCCAGTTATCACTAGTCTGAGTACCCCGAGGTCTAGTTCCCTTATCGTAATATGTCTAGTCTCCTAGTGCCCTTTGGGAGTAGTATCTCCAACTTTTTCTTTTAAGTCATATCTCACACCAAATCTCATGTAGAGTAAAGGAAAAAAAAGATCATTATATATATTTATCTTTAAGGATTCACTGAGAAAGAGGAGTACTGCTTCACTTCACTCACAGGGACATCATCGAGAAGAAGAAGCCAAGATTACTCTCGAATAAAGAAGGAAAGAGGGTTGTGACTCAAATGGATCATTGAATGACTGAGTCTAGGACTTGGTTGGTTGAAGACTTGCGGGGGAAATAAGTATGCGGGAAGAAGTAGCTCCAGATAATGAGCAGTAGGAGGAAAGTAAAGTATTGGAGCAAGAGGAATCACATGTATGTGCCCGTAGCAAGATGCCTTTAACACTTAAACATTCCCAAAATGTAATTCATGCACTAAGACACTTAAAATTCTTTGATCGCACGTTTATTAGAGAACTTCACACTTCGATTCGGAAGAAGAAGGACCCACAAACATTCCTTATTGTTCATCTCCCCTTAAGTTAAAAGTGGAGTGAAATAGCAGGATTTTTTCATTGGATAGTGGTGCTACATTGAGTTAGGAAAAATAGGATCTCATGTGGAAGAAGGGCTGTAAGGACCCAAATTCTACCCTTGAAATTTTTTCCTTATTTTATTCCTTTCACATACATTTTTCCTATAACTCAGATTCACATAATCATCTCCTCTTATTTTATTCCCACTTTCCCATTCATTTCATTCTTTAACGCAATATCCACATACACGATCATTTAATAGAAAATCATAATTCATATTAATGTATCCCGGTAACTACCGCATACAACTAGCTATGGGTTTCCAAAATACCCATAGCTACAAATATTCAGAATTACAATTATCCAAAAATTATAATGATCATAGCTACATGTACTTAAATACGCAAATATTTAATCACGATACAAAAATGTGCAAATAAAGGAATCCAGATTTAAAAGCTCCTACAGCTCCAAATCAAGCGTATGTAATTCATCCCATTACCTGCAATGGGATTATCAAATGGCAACAAACAAAACGTACAAAGGAGTAAGTCATTTAATTCAAATAATATCATTTGATATAATCCACATTTAAACAGAGTTAGATAAACAATTTAAGCATTCCAATATAAAGTCATTACATTTCGTTTTACATCTTACTATATCATACTACCATTCTTACTAACACATTCTTCCATGCAAACCTTGTTTACCTCGTCTTCATTCTGGTGTTACCTAGCCATTTCCCACTGACTCATACTTCCACAATACCACCTACGGCAAGACATTCGATTCACTATCACTTGGGAAAGACATTCAATTCAATACCACTTGGGCAAGACATTCGATTCAATACCACTTGGGCAAGACATTTAATTCAATACCACTAAGGCAAGACAATCAATTCAATACCACTAAGGCAAGATATTCAATTCAATACCGCTTGGGCAAGACATTCAATTCAATACCACTAAGGCAAGACATTCAATTCAATACCATTAAGGCAAGTCATTCAATTCAATACCACTTGGGCAAGACATACAACCCAATACCACTTGGGGCAAGCCATTCACTTTCTTGGATACATCCCACGTCTTATTCTTTTCGAGTCAACCACATAGAACCGCATATCTCATAATGCATATCTCGAAATAAAATGCCTATCCTTACCTTGGTGAGTGTTGGGTTTTGTCCTTGGTAACTTTGCAAGTTCCTCCGACACCACCTCCAACCTTAGGATCTTTCCTTATTCCCACCACATAACAACAATGTTAGTCTTTTATTCAAAATAACATATAACAACTCATATTTCGTCTTTAACCATACAAGAGATTCATACATTTTCAATGTTTCCAAAACTACCTTTACAAAGAGCTTCCAAACATCTAAAACATACATATTCATCTCATATTCAACATTAGAACATATACTCATCTTCTACATCTAACATTTAACCCATTTCCCTCTTTTACCACATTTTCATTTTGGGGGTTTTGGGGTTTTCATGTGTAAACGCCTCAAGTTACTGACACGGAAAAATTCAATTCTTTTTTCTAACATAATAAAATTTCATACCATTTAAAATTTCCTTTCAATTAGGAATACTCCAATAGTAAGGTAAACCATAAAAAGGAAAACAGCACAGTGATTCCACAATACTAGGTTCTACACTTTTTAGTCTAATAAACTGAACATCAAATACATCAATGAAAATTCCCATGAAAGGGTCCAATATCAACCATTACAAACTCCTAGAGTAATTCAAAAGCATACTAAATCCAAAGCAACGCAATCACCCTAAGGCTCGGCAATATCTTATTCCTTAGCTCCACCTACAATCCGATTACCAAGGATTGAGTAAACAAAACAACATAGAGAGAGTCAATCATTAAATACATGCAATATATAACATGGTGGATTTAAATAGAATAATAACATTAGAACATTTGCAATACAAAAACCACGCATCATTACAGCTCAACACAATCCATAATTTACTTAAACCTATGATAACCATGTCATACATCTATAGTACAACCAACTCGCAACCAATCCGAACCACAATCAAAATCCGCACTTTAAGTGCATATTCCAAAATCCATGCCACGAAGGCAAGTCAATTTCCATACCACGAAGGGCAGGTCAAACTCCGTACCACGAAGGGCAGGTCAATCTCCATACCACGAGGGGCAGGTCAAACTCCATACCACGAGGGGCAGGTCAAACTCCATACCACGAGGGGCAGGTCAAACTCCGTACCACGAGGGGCAGGTCAAACTCCGTACCACGAGGGGCAGGTCAAACTCCGTACCACGAAGGGCAGGTCAAACTCCATACCACGAAGGGCAGGTCAAACTCCATAACACGAAGGGCAGGTCAAACTCCATACCACGAGGGGCAGGTCAAACTCCATACCACGAGGGGCAGGTCAAACTCCATACCACGAGGGGCAGGTCAAACTCCATACCACGAGGGGCAGGTCAAACTCCATAGCACAAAGGGCAGGTCAAACTCCATAGCACGAAGGGCAGGTCAAACTCCATACCACGAAGGGCAGGTCAAACTCCATACCACGAAGGGCAGGTCAAACTCCATACCACGAAGGGCAGGTCAAACTCCATACCACGAAGGGCAGGTCAAACTCCATACCACGAGGGGCAGGTCAAACTCCATACCACGAGGGGCAGGTCAAACTCCATACCACGAGGGGCAAGTCAAACTCCATACCCAAACATGCCAATCACATCAGTAGGACTAACGCGGTTAAATAGGAAATTCATGAGATTTCCCGTTTAATCGCGTTATCCCATTGAAATCCTCCAACTAGTGAGTGTCGTTGGAGTTTCCAATATCATGATTCTAATACCACAAAGTTTTAATGCTGCTCCCTCACCTGAGTAGCCGCTAATGCTTGCACTAAAGTTCAGTTGCGTTCTCCGCCGTCTATTCCAACCTTAGGGTCTTTCAACCCAAAACAACAACAATCACAACACATCAATTTACATGTCAAGACAAGAATAATACCAACCAAAACTTATACAACACAAGACAACATCATCTATTCACTTCATCCTCAAAAGGAAAGGTTTCCATAATATTGAAATGACTCTATTCACTTCATCCTCCAGTATAGTCCAGGATTTCACCCTTCCAGGTGATCCTTTCTCGCTCAGGCGAGAATCTCTCGCTCAAGCGAGACTTCCAAGACTGATACTATAATTTTAAAGACTCAAAAATTAGGATGTTACAATCCTTCCGCCCTCAAAGAAGTTTCGTCCCCGAAATTTTATCAGATTATTCTCAGGAAGATACTATCATCGCCCCGACACTAGGCATGGATATACTTGACCAACTCAAGTCCAACCATCTAAACAATTAAGATCGCTTAGTCGACAGACAAGGACACATACCACGTAACAGTGATACCACAATGACAATTTATGAACTAACTTTTCAGAGTCCACATACTAAAGGCAATTATATGGACAACTAGGACAATTAAGAGGAAATTATTACCACCGAAATAAAAATTCTCAAGTATTCATCAAGAACAATAGATCTTCCCGATCTATCAAGATAAAAATCGTTCAAAATGATCAACACATACAGTGGAATTCACAATAACACATTTGAATTCAAAAGAAAGTGGGACTCAATACCCATCATCTACCAAAATGCACCACATTACATCCAAAATGCAATAGCTAGATCGGCCTCCACTCGATGGAAACAGCGTCATTTCATTTCACACATGAAAATAGTCACAATTAACTCAAAAATTCTCACTAGCACTTTCAAACTTGTACTTGTTATAACACATAAACAAGTCATTCATTCAACGAGTAGCATTTAGAGAAACAAGATTTCCAGAGTTTTTCAGAGCATCAACAAAATCACCGAGTAACTATCCAATCAAATCAAACATTCCGACAAAACACGGATGTGGTAGAAGAATATTCGCCGATTTTAGTCTCAACTCGACGTACAAGACCGTAGGTCAACTCAAATTACATGTTTCGTTACCAATGATTATTGCAATTTTTTTAAACATTCAATCCAATAACATGTGCATTACATGGATACTCAAACTATCCTGGTATGCATATATTTCGAACTTGATTCTACATCGTGTCTAGAAACACCTAATCAGAATTACATCACAAAGTTTTTAACAACATCACATCTCGTACAAGATGTAGTTGCTAACCGTTTGGATATTCAACAAGGAACTAAGTCAATGCTTAGCCAAATTATACACTTCACTCAAAATGATTTTCAGAAAATAGATTAGATATACGGTGCATGACAATCATTTCGTGAAAGCAAGGTTTTCATAATCATCTCCTCATAATTTAAAAACTATTTCTCTCATGCGACACTGAAAGTCCAAATCACAAATTCTTAAAGACTAGTTAGCTTTGAAATTACATTCCATTCAGGAAAGTAGAGTCCTCATATTTCATTTACAAAAACACATTTATGCAATAACACCACAATTATGCATAGCAATTACTGACGTACATGAAACAGAAACAAGTTCTGTAAGTACAATATCAAAGCAGAAAAGTGGGTGTACATCATCACTATATCATGCATTTAATTATTCAAATACGACAAGTCAACCATTATAGACCAAAAGTTTTATGTACAAGAATGAAAAATAACTTTTCCATTTACATTACCATTGCCTACGAATAGGGTGAAAGCAAGTTTTGTTTAGCGATGACTCGCTAAAACTGAAACAAAACAACATCAACATTCATCATCAAAGTTCATATTTATGTACTTATAAGAAATCACTGGCATAATGAAAGTTTGTTACCTTAACTTTATTATGCTCATTTTGTTTTTCATACCACCCAAAATTGTAATCGATTACACTGTGTTAACAGCCCAAAATTGTCATTTCTCGCCCAGGCGAGACAACTCTCGCTCGGACGAGAATCCTCCAGTATAGTCCAGGATTTCACCCTCCCAGGTGATCCTTTCTCGCTCAGGCGAGAATCTCTCGCTCAAGCGAGACTTCCAAGACTGATACAATAATTTTAAAGACTCAAAAATTAGGATGTTACAATCCTTCCCCCCTCAAAGAAGTTTCGTCCCCGAAATTTTATCAGATTATTCTCAGGAAGATACTATCATCGCCCCGACACTAGGCATGGATATACTTGACCAACTCAAGTCCAACCATCTAAACAATTAAGATCGCTTAGTCGACAGACAAGGACACATACCATGTAACAGTGATACCACAATGACAATTTATGAGCTAACTTTTCAGAGTCCACATACTAAAGGCAATTATATGGACAACTAGGACAATTAAGAGGAAATTATTACCACTGAAATAAAAATTCTCAAGTATTCATCAAGAACAATAGATCTTCCCGATCTATCAAGATAAAAATCGTTCAAAATGATCAACACATACAGTGGAATTCACAATAACACATTCGAATTCAAAAGAAAGTGGGACTCAATACCCATCATCTACCAAAATGCACCACATTACATCCAAAATGCAATAGCTAGATCGGCCTCCACTCGATGGAAACAGCGTCATTTCATTTCACACATGAAAATAGTCACAATCCTGCCCCTCTTACAAGAATTTTCGTCCCCGAAAATTAAACGTACCTCGATTCAAATAGAATAGGGTAATCCTTCCTCATATCATGCTCCAATTCCCACGTAGCGTCTCCTTCATCGACTTGACTCCATAGTACCTTCACCAAGGCAATCTCTTTGCCCCTCAACCTCTTGATACTAGTGTCCAAGATTCTCATGGGTATGATCGCGAAGGTTAAGTATTCCTTCAACTCTATTTGGTCTTACTCAACCACATGAGAAGGGTCCCCCACATATTTCTGCAATTGAGACACATGAAACATATTGTGGAGATTTGACAATAATGGAGGTAAAGCAATCCGATATGCTACCGGCCCAATCCTTTTCAATATCTGATATGGTCCAATAAATCTCGGAGTAATCATACGAGACTTCTACACTCTACCAATTCTAGTAGTCGGGACCACTCTCATGAATACATGATCCCACTCCTTAAACTCAAGAGGTTTTCGCCTCTTATCATAATAGCTTTTCTGCCGACTCTATGCTATTCTCATATTCTCCCGGATCCTCTTGATCTTTCCCATCGTTTCTCGGCAAGCACGGCGGCGACTCGATATGAGCTTTCATGGTCGTTGACCCCGCTTCTTCTTCGATTCTTCGAAAGGAGTTTCGAATCCCTAACCCCCGATCCTTTGTTTCCTCGGTCTCCGCAATGGCTGTGATTCATAGGGACGCCATCAATGTAGTTAGAGAAACCGAAAGAGATACTCTCCACTACTCCTTGGCTCGAGTCAAATTGGAACGAAACAACCCCGGTTTGCGAAGCAAAAAGGCAAAGGACATAGAGTTCTCACCGATATAGCGGCGGTGATGGTAAGATTACCGGAGCGGGTTTATTTCCAGAATACTATGAATATAGGAAAGTGATGGTTTTGTTTTAGATATGATTATTATTATACCTTGCCTTTGTTTAGTCATTAAAGAGATGCTTATGATTATAATAGATAGATTCTAAGTATAAGTAAATAATAGCGACACAACTTTGTTTGAGACTGTTTGTGGTTATTATGTGAAAGACGTAGTACTCAAATAGTGAGAAAACATGTTTACAGTTGTAGTTTCAGATTGAATACCTTTAACATTGCTGAACATAATGTTACATGGGGATTATTATGAGTATAATAGAATGCTAACCTGGACTACCTGTTTACTGTAATAGTCCTGCGTCACTAACCAAATGTAACAGATTGCTAATGCTCGACTTGTTGCTGGTTCTTTTCCTCTGTTGTATGCGTTGTGCTTTGTGATGATCTCTTGCTAAGGGTGCTGTATGTGAATGTATGGCTTCTTGTTATTGGATGAGGGATGGCTTGTATGTATCAGTGTGTGTATTGCTTGTATGATATGTGGGATATATGTTATACTACTTTCTGTTTGATGTTTATAGTGTGCGAGGAAGTTTACGTTTTGTGTGTATGTGTTTGGGTATTTTTCTAGATGAGTTGCTCTCTGATTGATGTGTAGTGTAGGAGTGTATGAGTATATGAGTATATGGCTTGCTCTCTGCTGTGTGTGGTATATGGGATGCTATCTGTGGTATACGTTCTAAGTGTTGTGTGTGATATTTGGGTTGTCTACTCCTCTGATTTTGACTACATTCTGTTTTAGTATGTATGTAAGATACCAAGGTAGATTGTTGAGGTTTGTGTGTGTATGACCATCAGATTTGTAGCCTCTGCTCCCGGACTTTAAATACCAGCTTTGGTTTATGCCTGCTTTTGCTTCTGCTTCTAAAATCCCCTCTTGATTGCTCTGATTGCTGTGTGATTTCCTCTATTTTGATATGTGATGGATAGTGAGGACTATGTACACCGTTTGTATGATAAGTAGTCCGTGTGATATATTGCACAAAATGTTGTGTATAAGTAGGTCTATGTCTCTGGACATTTTATGTGTATGTTTCAGAGTGTGAAACCATTAATAAGTTGAGGGCTAAAAGATAGATAATGGAAGTGCATATACAGGATGATTGAATGAGTAAGCTGGGGTGCTATTTTTTGTAGTGGTTATGCTATGGAGAAGGTGATGGTTGAGTTATAGGTGGTGATTGATGTAAGGACCCAAATTCTACCCTTGAATTTTTTCCTTATTTTATTCATTTTTCATGCATTTTCCTATAACTTATGATTGCAAATTCAACAACCTCATTTTAAATCTCACTTTCCTCTTCACACTCAATTCATAAATCAATATCAGCATACACATTTGTTTAACAAAAAAACATAATTCATATTAATGCATACCAGTAACTACCGCATACAACTAGCTATGGGATTCCAAAATACCCGTATCTACAAATATCCAGAGTTACAAATTGTTCATGACTACCAACATGTACAAATATCGTGCACATGATTACAAGTATTCAATTCAAAACATAATTAGTTGGATTACAAAATAAAGAAGATAAGGACTTTGAAAACTAAAAGCCTCTAAACTCCTAATCAAGACATCCTTAAATCTTCCACCTACCTGCAATGGGAGTAACATTGACAATTCACATAAAACACAAAGGACTAAGTCGTTAACTCAATAAATGCCAATATACATTAATCCACATTTTAATAAGGTTAAGTAAACAATTTAGAGTTAATTATACTTAAAACAATTTCATCGTTTATACTTTTTGAAAATCATACTACATAACTTGAGCCAAAGTTCACAACATCGCTTGAGCCGAAGCTTGCTACATCTCTTGAGCCGAAGCTTGCTACATCGCTTAAGCCGAAGCTTGCTACATCTCTTGAGCCGAAGCTTGCTACATCGCTTGAGCCGAAGCTTGCTACATCGCTTGAGCCGAAGCTTGCTACATCGCTTGAGCCGAAGCTTGCTACATCGCTTGAGCCGAAGCTTGCTACATCGCTTGAGCCGAAGCTTGCTACATCGCTTGAGCCGAAGCTTGCTACATCGCTTGAGCCGAAGCTTGCTACATCGCTTGAGCCGAAGCTTGCTACATCGCTTGAGCCGAAGCTTGCTAAATCGCTTGAGCCAAAGCTTGCTAAATCGCTTGAGCCAAAGCTTGCTACATCGCTTGATCCAAAGCTTGTTACATCGCTTGAGCCAAAGCTTGCTACATCACTTGAGCCAAAGTTTGCTACATCACTTGAGCCAAACTTTGCTACATAACTTGAGCCAAAGTCGCTAACCAATCGTGGTCGGCTAGAAACGAGTTTTATTTTCATTGATACAACATCAATTCATAAACAATAAATCCATGCAATTATTATTACAAACATACTCATATATGTTTATAATAAATAAGCGATTCACAACTTGATCATTATCCACAACCAGAACATCCACACATTTCTCATTACAATGCGCAAGTTAAAGACTTATCCTTACCTTGGTGAGTGTTGGGTTTGGTTTTTGGTAACTTCGCAAGTTCCACCGACACCGCCTCCAACTTTATGATCTCTTCTCAAGCTCCTTGATAATTCACAAAACTCATTGCTCTTAAAAATTCTCTCTTCTCTCACTTCTCTCTAGGTTATCCCCCAAAAATGTGTTTGGGGTTCCCTATTTAATGTAACAGCGTCGGGTTCTTGCTCAAGCGAGCCCTTTCTCGCTCAAGCGAGAAAATCCCGCCCATTCTAAAAAATCAGATCTGACCCTCTCGCTCAAGCGAGGGTCCTCTCGCTCAAGCGAGAATCTCACAGCCTCAACTGCTTCAGAATGCCATTTCTCCTTCGGGCGAGATAACTCTCGCTCAAGCGAGACAATTCTCGCTCCGGCGAGAATCCTTCAGTATAGCCCAGGATTTCACTCCCCCGGGTGAGCCTCTCTCGCTCAAGCGACACCTTTCTCGCTCAAGCGAGACTCCCAGGACTGATACTATAATTTAATGACTTTAAAATTTAGGGTGTCACAATCCTCCCTCTCTTATAAGAATTTTCATCCCCGAAAATTAAACAGACCTCGATTCGAACAAATGAGGGTAATCTTCCCTCATATCACTCTCCACTTCCCTAGTAGGGTCTCCTTCGTCCACTTGGCTCCACAGTACCTTCACCAAGGCAATCTCTTTGCCTTTAAATCTTTTGATACTAGTATCCATGATTCTCACGGGAAACATCGTAAAAGTTAAGTTATCCTTCAACTCTATCTTATCAGACTCAACAACATGAGATGGATCCCCAACATATTTCCTCAATTGAGACACATGAAACACATTGTGGAGATTCGACAATAATGGAGGTAAAGCAATCCGATATGCTACCGGCCCAATCCTCTTCAATATATGATATGGTCCAATAAATCTCGGAGTAAGCTTACGAGACTTCAACACTTTACCAATCCCGGTAGTCGGGACTACTCTCATGAATACATGATATCCCTCCTTAAACTCAAGAGGTTTCTGCCTCTTATCGTAATAGCTTTTCTACCGACTTTGTGCTATCTCATATTCTCCCAGATCTTCTTGATCTTTTCTGTCGTTTCTCAGACCAACTCGGGTCCAAATAATAAGTTCTCCCCAGTTTCAAACCAACTCACCGGAGTTCGTCACTTCCTACAGTACAATGCCTCATAGGGTGCCATCCCAATACTCGAATGGAAGCTATTGTTGTAGGTAAATTCAATCAAAGACAACATGCTATCCCAACTCCCCGGTTGTTCCAAAACACAAGCCCTCAAAAGATCCTCCAACGACTGTATGGTCCTTTCCGATTGACCATCTGTTTGTGGATGATAAGCTGAACTCAATTTCAACTTAGTTCCCAACACGGACTGCAAGCTATTTCAAAAATTTGAAGTGAAACAAGGATCCCTGTCCGATATAATGCTCGACGGTATCTCAGGCAAACGAACTACTTCCCGAATATACAGTTCTGTCAATCTCTCCAAAGAATATCTCATGTTCAAAGGTAGAAAGTGTACAGACTTAGTCAACCGATCTACTATCACCCATATCGAATCATACCTTTTAGAGTGTTTGGAAAAACCGATACGAAATCCAAGGAGATACTATACCATTTTCAAACGGGAATCTCTAGTGACTGTAACTCTCCCGCTGTCCGCTGATGCTCAATCTTGTCTTTCTGAGAGACAAGGCAACTCGAGACATACACAACCATATCCTCTTTCAACCCAGACCACCAAAACAGCTTTTACAAATCTTGGTACATCTTTGTAGCTCCCGGGTGAAAACTCATTTTACTCTTGTGTGACTCCTCTAGAATACTCTTTCGCAATTCCACATCACGAGGTACACACATTCTCCCTTTGTAACGCAACATTCCACTAGGGTCCGATGTGAAATCGGTCTCCTTCCCACTCATCATCAAATCTCGTTTAACCATTAGCTCACTATCCTCAACTTGCATTACACGGATTTGGTCAAACAATTCATTGGTGACCTTAAGCATTCCCAAGATCATGCTATGGGGTCCCACTTGAACTGCCAAGTTCATATCCCTGAACTCCTCAATTAATTTCTCTTCCCGAACCATTAAAGCCGACATATGTAAGGACTTCCGATTTATAGCATCGGCTACCACATTGTCCTTTCTCGAATGATATTGCAATCTAAAATCATATATTTCATCCACCTCCTCTGTCTCATGTTCAGTTCCTTTTGATCAAACATATATTTCAAACTCTTGTGATCGCTGTACACCTCAAATCTTACACCATAAAGATGATGTCTACAAATTTTCAATGCAAAGACCACCACGACTAGTTCCAAGTTATGTGTAGAGTAGTTCTTCACGTGCGTTCTCAACTGTCGGGAAGCATAGGCAACAACTTTCCCTTCCTGCATCAAAACACAACCCAAACCTTGCTTGGAAGCATCACAATAAACACTGAAATCCTGATCGGTACAAGGAAGAATCAATACTGGTGCGGTAGTCAACCTCCGCTTCAACTCTTGAAAACTTTCTTCACAACAGATCTTCCATACATATGGTTCCCCTTTCCTGGTAAGTTTGGTTAGGGGTAATGGCAACTTGGAAAACCCGTCTATGAACTTTCTGTAGTAACCAACTAAACCCAGAAAACTCCTGATCTCAATAACTAATGTGGGTACTGCCCATTCCATAACAGCTTCGACCTTAGAAGGTTCTACTACTACCCCTTCCTTGGATATTACATGCCCGAGAAAGTTTACCGATTCCAACCAGAAATCACATTTGGACAATTTAGCATACAACTGATTCTTACTCAGGAGATCTAGAACAATTCTCAGGTGCTCCGCATGTTCCTCTCGACACTTGGAGTAAACCAGAATGTCATCAATAAATACCACTACGAATGAATCCAAATACGGATGAAAAATCCGATTAATGTAGTCGGTAAATATTGTCGGGGCATTCGTTACACCAAGGGGCATCACCAAATACTCAAAATGCCCACACCTCGTCCTAAAAGTAGTTTTAGGAATATCCTCCGACTTCACTCGAAGCTGGTGGTAACCCGACTGAAGGTCAATCTTTGAAAACACCACCCCTCCTCTCAACTGATCCATTAAGTCATCAATCCTAGGCAATGGATACTTGTTCTTGATGGTGACTTTGTTCAACTGTCGATAATCGGTGCACAACATCATACTCCCGTCTTTCTTCTTAACCAACAACACAGGTGCACCCCATGGTGAGACACTAGGACGAATAAATTTCTTTGCCAACAAGTCCTCAACCTACTTTTTCAACTCAGACAACTCTAATGGTGCCATCCTATAAGGAGCTATAGGGATGGGTCCCGTTCCAGGTACCAAGTCAATGGAGAATTCAACTTCTCTGACCGGAGGCAATTCCGGAATATCACTAGGAAACACCTCAGGAAACTCACGAACTATAGGAATATCCTCAACTCTGGGTTTCTCAATACCCTCCAGGGATGCCATCAAAACAAACACGCCCCCTCCCTCTTTAAAGGAAGTTCTGACTCGTTTAGTCGACAACGGCTTCATATAACAAGCCTCATCAGAAATCTCACCCAGATCTACAAACACAATGGTCTTATCAGCACAATTAAGCATCACATGAATTAATGATAACTAGTCCATTCCTAGAATTAGATCTAACTGGGACAATGGTAAGCATATTAAATCCTCGGTAAATGTCCTACCGTTTACCACAACCGGACATTGAGACACAACCGTTGACACCACCACAAGCACAATAGTTGGGGTGTATACGACCAAGTCGAAAGGCAACGACTCAGTTTTCAATTTCAGTCTATCCACGCATTCAACAGATACAAAGGAGTGTGTCGCTCCCGAATCAAATAACACTAAAAGAGAACTACCTGCCACCATGCAATTACCTTTGATCAGGCCATCCACATCTGATGCCTCTGCACCACTCATGGTGAACACTCTTCCTGTGAATCGAGGTCATTCAGCCCTCACAGCATTCACACTCTGCCGTAACTTAGGACAATATCTCCGGATATGCCCAACCTCCTTGCAGTGAAAGCAATTGAGTGTTGCTCTAGAGCATAAGTCACCAACATGAGTTCGGCCACATTTGCCGCACAAGGATGGAGAGTTTAACTGTATCCCTCCGGCATTGACATGAGTCCTCGGCCCCTGCGAAGTATATCCCCGACTACTAGTGGGTGAGGAATAAGGCTTCCATTCCTCTTGAAACACCTTGAGTTTAATTGTGACCCTTTCCGTGCGAAAAATTTCGTTGAAACCCAAAGTTTTTGGGAGGAATCACTTTAGGTGACGCCGCCTCATCGGCTGCCAAGTCATCCTCATACATCCTACACATGATCACTAAGTTAGGAAAATCAGCAATATCTTGGTGCCCAAACATGCTTTTCAACTTGAGCTTCAAACCCGATTAAAACTTAGAACACTTGGACCTCCCGTCCACCTCTAACTCGGAGTACGGACAAAATTGGGCCAATTCTTCAAACTTGGCCGCAAAATCTCCCACTGACATTTTTCCCTTCTCCATCTTCAAAAACTCCATTTATTTCTTCCTCTTTGGATCAGCGGGAAAATACTTATGAAGGAATTTCACCTTGAATGTACCCCAGGAAATCAATTGTCCCTTTGCTTCCAATTGGCGCCAAGTAAATTCCCACCAGTTATCGGCCTCCTTCACTAACATATAAGTGGCATATGCCAACTTCTGAGCCTCCGAACAGTTCATGGCCCTGAAGATCCTCTCTACGCCTTGGATCCACTCAATGGAAGCATCAAGAGCAAATCCCCCGTGGAACTGACTAGGGTTCCTCTTGCAGAATTCATCCAAACCTCGATACTCTACCGGTCCGGGTGGAACTAGGGGTTGCGTAATCGGACTTGGTGCGGGGTTCTGGTTCAGGTTATGCAAGTTCTCATTAACTGTTGTTGTGCAACCACCATCTGAGTCAACAGATCATTCAGAACATTTTGACTCGCTCCTCTTCCTCTTCCTGCCATGTGTACCTGTACTCATTCACTTGTCAATAACCGAATTTTTATTTAGACAAGGATCACATAATCACTTAGCAATTTGTACAAACCAAACAATTCAAGCACATAAAGGTCACAAAGAAGCATGTAAGGCCATACCCTAGGCCGCAGGATTAACTATGCTCTGATACCATATTGTAAGGACCCAAATTCTACCCTTGAAATTTTTTACTTATTTTATTCCTTTTACATACATTTTCCTATAACTTACAATCACAAATTCAACATCCTTATTTTTAATCCCACTTTCTTGTTCATACTTATTCCATATCGCAATATTCACATACACACTTATTTAGCAGAAAATCATAATTCATATTAAAGTATCTCAGTAACTACCGCATACAACTAGCTTTGGGTTTCCAAAATACCCATAGCTACGAATATCCAGAGTTACAATTTACCATGTCTACAAACATGTCCTAATATCATGCCCATGGTTACAAATACTCAGTTCAAAGCATAATTAGTTAAATTACAAAACAATGAAGATAAGGACTTCGAAAACTAAACACCTCTAAGCTCCTAATCAAGACATCCTTAAATCTTCCGCCTAACTGCAATGGGATTAACATTGACAATACACAGAAAACACAAAGGAGTAAGTCGTTAACTCAATAAATGCCAATGTACATTAATCCACATTTTAATAAGGTTGAGTACAAAATTTAGAGTTAAATATACTTAAAACCATTTCCATCGTTTATACTTTTGAAAATCATGCTACATAACTTGAGCCAAAGTTTGCTACATCGCTTGAGCCAAAGCTTGCTACATCGCTTGAGCCAAAGCTTGCTATGTCGCTTGAGCCAAAGCTTGCTACGTCGCTTGAGCCAAAGCTTGCTACGTCGCTTGAGCCAAAGCTTGCTACGTCGCTTGAGCCAAAGCTTGCTACATCGCTTGAGCCAAAGCTTGCTACGTCGCTTGAGCCAAAGCTTGCTACGTCGCTTGAGCCAAAGCTTGCTACATCGCTTGAGCCAAAGCTTGGTACATCGCTTGAGCCAAAGCTTGCTACATCGCTTGAGCCAAAGCTTGCAACATCACTTGAGCTAAAGTTTGCAACATTACTTGAGCCAAAGTTTGCTACATAACTTGAGCCAAAGTTTGCTACATAACTTGAGCCCAAGTCGCTAACCAATCATGGTCGGCTAAAAACGTGTTTTCTTTTCAGTGACACACCATCAATTCATAAACAACAATTTCACGCATTTTCTCGATACGACATGCTAGTTAAAGACTTATCCTTACCATGGCAGGTGTTGGGTTTGGTTTTTGGTAACTTCACAAGTTCCACCGACACCGCCTCCAACTTTAGGATCTTTCCTCATTCCCACCATATAACACAATGTTAGTCAATTATTCCAAATAACACATAAACAACTCATTTTTCATCTTTAACCATACAAGAGATTTAACACATTTTCAATGTTTCTAAACTACTTTCATTATAAGTTTACAAACATCTAAAACATACATATTCATCTCATATTTCAAAATTAAAATGCATACTCATCTTCTACAACTAACATTTTACCCATTTTCCTCTTTAACCACATTTTCATTTTAGGGTTTTGGGGTTTTCATGAATCAACCCACAAACCCTTTCCATTCTTGAAATACCAACTCTAAACCAAGAGTTTACAAGAGAAAAACAACATAAAACGAACCATAACTCAAAAGGATTAGTTTCCATGGTTTCTCACATTTTGAGAAGAGATCCAACATACCCAAAACAAGTTTCAAAGGGAAGAAGAGATTTAGAATCAAGGTTTTTACCTCTTCTCAAGCTTCTAGATGACTAACAAGACTCCTTGCTCTTGAAAATGATCTCTTCTCTCACTTCTCTCTAGGTTATCTCCCAAAAATGTGTTTGGGGTTCCCTATTTAATGTAACAGCTTCGGTTTCTCGCTCAAGCGAGAAAATTCCCCCTATTTTAAAAACTCAGATCTGACCCTCTTGCTCAAGCGAGGATCTTACAGCCTCTACAGCCCCAAAGTGCCCCTTCTCGCCCAGGCGAGGCAACTCTCGCTCAGGCGAGACAAATCTCGCTCAAGCGAGACGATTATCGCTCAGGTGAGAATCCTTTAGTATAGCCCAGGATTCCACTCACCCAGGTTAGCCTCTCTCGCCCAGGCGACACTTTTCTCGCTCAAGCGAGACTCCCAAGACTGACACTATAATTTAAAACCTTAAATTCAAGGTGCACATCTCTGTCTGATATTATACTCGTAGGAAACCCATGCAATCGAACTATCTCTCTGATATACAGTTACGCCGAACGTTCTAAGGAATATCTCATGTTGATGGGCAGGAAGTGAGAAGTCTTGGTCAATAGGTCCATTATTACCCATATTGAGTCAAAACCCTTCTGAGTCTTGGGAAAATGTAACACCCTAAATTTACGTCTTTAAAAATTATAGTATCAGTCCTGAGATTTTCGCTTGAGCGAGGTATTCTCGCCTGGGCGAGGAAGGCTCACCTGGGAGGGTGAAATCCTGGGCTATACTGGAGGATTCTCGCCAGAGCGAGGGTTGGCACTCCTAGGCGAGAAAAGTGATGTTTTGGACTTGTCGAGACTGTAAGATTCTCGCTTGAGCGAGAGGGTCAGATCTGAGTTTTTTAAAATGGGCGGGATTTTCTCACTTGAGCTAGAATGAGCTCGCTTAAGCGAGAAACCGACACTGTTACATTAAATAGGGGACCCCAAACACATTTATGAGGGTTAACCTAGATATAAGTGAGAGAAGAGAGCCTTTTCAAGAGCAAGGAGGCTTGTGAGTCATTTAGAAGTTTGAGAAGAGGTAAAGCTCTTGATTCTAACTCTCTTCTTCCCTTTGAAACTTGTTTTGGGTATGTTGGATCTCTTCTCAAAATGAGAGAAACCATGGAAACTCATCCTTTTGAGTTATGGTTCGTTTTATGTTGTTTTTATCTTGTAACCTCTTGGTTTAGGTTAGTATTTCAAGAATGGAAAGAGTTTGTGGGTTGATTCATGAAAACCCCAAAACCTTAAGGTGAAAATGTGGTTTATCGAAGAAAATGGGTAAAGTGCTAGAGGTAGAAGATGAATAAGCTTTCTAATGTTGAAATATGAAATGAATATGTATGTTTTAGATGTTGTAAAATTTTGATGAAAGTAGTTTAGCAACATGGAAAATGTGTTAAATATCTTGTGTGGTTAAATAATGCAATATGAGTTGTTTATGTGATATTTTGAATAAATGACTAACATTGTGTTGTATGATGGGAATGGGAAAGATCCCAGAGTTGGCGGCGGTGTCAGTGGAACTAGTGCAGTTACCAAGAACCCAACCCAACACTCACCAAGGTAAGGATAAGTCTTTAATTTGTGCATTTGAAATGGAAAATGTGTGTATTTTTTGGTTGTGCAAGGATTAATTGGTGAATCACGTATTTATTATAAACATATATGGGTATGTTTTTAATAAGGATTGCGTGGATTCACTGGATATGATTGATGATGAAATAAATGAAAAGGAAATATATTTTGTAACACCTCAATTTTTGTTTTCGGATTGATTGGAAAACTTAGGGTGTTTAGGTGCATGCTTGACCATTCTCTCTTGGACGAGAGGGTCTCGCCTAAGCGAGGGACTCAACGTTTTAAGTTTAAGAAGTATAGGAACCTCGCCCAAGCGAAGAAGTGGTCGTTTGAGCGAAAGTGAAATCTGGAAAAGCTGTCAAATTCTAGCTCGAGCTAGGATTTTCGCCCAGGCTAGAGGGGGGCCTTAGCATACTGCCCGATTCTCGCCCGAGTGAGTTTTTGTTTGTCTTTTAGATGGTTATGCAAATTATTCAACATTTATAACTGTTTAATTTATTTTTAGCAATAAACATTGTATTTTAATTTGACAACATATATAACTGTTTAATTTATTGTATCTTTTGGATGGTTGTGCAAATTCTATTGTGCAATGAACATTGTATTCTATGTTGATTATTGATATGCAGGTAATCGTTCAATACTCTCCATCTCTAGTCAAGTTTGATGTAATGTTAAAGAGTGGTTTAAGGAATTAAATGTATAGATTGTAGCATATGTATACATTTTAATTAGCTATTTTGTTCAATTTAATGTTAATGATGAATGTAATATAATGTTTTGTTGTATGTAATATTCAATTAATTTTCAATATATACACATACAACGATATAATTTTCAATTAACATTTAGCTATTTTGTTCAATGTGTTTTTGGTGTTTGTACTGTTAACATTTAGCTCTAATTGTTTAATTAATGTATTTTGTAAAGACCCAAATTCTACCATTGAAATTTTTTCCTTATTCTATCTTATTTACATGCATTTCCTTAATATCTCAAATTAATAAATCTAATGACATTCTCCTAATTCTCTTTTGTGGTCATACTCTTGACAGGAAAGCATAATTCGTATAAATAATCCTTGGTAACCCACACGTACAACTAGCTATGGAATTTCAAAATATCCATAGCTACTAATATCCAGAGTTATACAAATCAGGATTTACAATTTTCCAAATAACGATTAATCAACTTCTCATAAAACATAAAGAAGCTACAGATTTATTCTTCTCACCTTTTAACACCGGGTAAGCATTTTTTAATTGTCTTTTATACATTTGTCTTTAGTATGTTTTTGCATAACATTTCCTAATTGTATGCATATGCTTTCTTAGGCAACATTGGATTTTGGTTGTAATTAATCAAATCAGTCAACAATTGTACTATCTTGATTCATTGAAACACGATAATCCGAACAAATACCTCTTTATGAAAGATACTTTCTCTAGTTAAGTGGACTACTCATTTAAACTTTCTGATTTTTGATACACTTTAACTTTCCTGGCTGTTTAGTAATTACGGACATTTTCTATTGTTTAGGGCACTACAAATATATAAAGCCGATAATATTCGTTTTAAATCTATATCAAACAACACATGGACTCAAGTAAAGGTACTAGCATAAATAATCTCATCAAACAATTATATATATATATATATATTCATATATCATTTTTAAGGTTATACTTATATGTTTACCTGATTTTATTTGTAGACCCCTGTCAATCCAATGAGAAAGATTGTGGCTATTATGTGATGAACTTCATGAAGGAGTTCATTAAGAAATTTCCAGTTGAAGTAGTCCAGTTTGATGTAGATTCATATACATATGACCAAATCAAACAGATTAGGGAAGATTGGTGTAATTATGTACTTTCTATTAAAGAGTAGAATAGGGAATTCTGTGTATAGATTGTAGCGTAGTTTAGGGAATTCAATGTATAGTTTAGGGAATTACGTACTTTATGTTATTGGTTATTTTAGGGAATTCAGTATATAGTTTAGGTATACCATTTACCTATTTTGTTCATTGTGTAATTTTTTATGTACTTTCTGTTACTGTTAAATATATATAGCTATTTTGGAATACCATTTAACTATTTTTTCGATGTGTTCCGGTGTTGTGGATGTCTTTTTGTTGTTATTGTTCAATGCATTATTTGTATTTTGGTGTTTTGTTGTATTGTTGTATGCTTGTGTTATGTGTTCTTAATTGTTTAGATTCATGAATCGTGATTTTCAAAAGTGCTCATTTACAGAAGCGTTGTTGCGTTGAACATATACAACAATGCTTCATTCCAAATGCATTGTTGAATGGAACATATACGATAACACTCCTTTCCACATGCATTGTGGAACGGAAGAGCTTTTACACTGTATCTTTAAAGGGAAAAATTCAACAGTGCTCTTTTCCACATGCGTTATTGAATTGAACATATACAACAATGCTCCGTTCCACATGTGTTGTGGAATGGAAGAGCTTTTACACTATATCCTTAATTATACATAACCAACAACGCTCTTTGACGTAACCGATGTTGAATTGGATTTCTTGGATATATTCAAAGGTGCCCTCTTTAGAGTACATTTTTGAATTGGATATCTTCAAAAACGCCCTTTTTAATATGTGTTGTTGAATGGGATATATTCAACTGTGCTCAGCAACGAAACTCGTTTACTCTGAAACCTCAAAATATTTCACCTATTCAACCTCAAAGTCATTCACGCATTCAACCTCAAAATCAGTCACGCATTCAACCTCGAAAATCATTCAACCTCAACATCATTCACACATTCAACCTCAAAATCATTCTCTCATTCAACACCGAAAGTTCACTCATTCTACAATGAATTCAAAATGAGTTTCCTTATAAATATTTGCTTGTATTGAGTTAGATTTCATCTTATTACATGAGTTTTCCTTAATGCCCGAATTGAAAGTTCAATGATACACTCATTTAGCTTGTATTGAGTTAGGGTTCCTCATTTAGCTTGTATTACATCAATTAGAATTTTCCCTAATATTGTATTTGCTTGCTTTGTGAACTTAACTCAATCTTTTAGGTATTTATGTTCCCGAATTGAAAGTTTGATCATTCACACATTTAGCTTGTATTGAGTTAGAGTTCCTCATTTAGCTTGTATTACATGAGTTTGGATTTTCCCTAATAATGTATTTGCTTTCTTGCTGAGGTTAACTCAATCTTTTAGGGATGTATGTTCCCGAATAGAGAGTTCAATCATTAACTCAATCTTTTTTTGTCAATTCCTTTCTAGGAAATGATTGAAATTATTGATCGAAAATGGACGAGTACCGATCGATTCATGAAGGATTATGTGGATGGGGTTAAATCATTTGTTAGGTTTGCATATGAGAATGCTGAAAAACCTACTCGAATTGTATGTTCTTATTTAAAAAGTTGTTACTCCAACCAAGTTACTCCAATTGAGTTAAAAGTTCATTTATTCTGTCATGGTATCGATCAGAGTTACACATGTTGGACATGGCATGGTGAGAAAAGAGATGTTATGGATTGTCCTAAGATGCATATGAAAGAAAACAACACAAATGCATATGAAGACGATCGTTTCGATGAAATGGCAAACGTTGTCGAAGAGGATCTTCAGGATTGTCCTGAGATGTTTCAGGGGTTGATAAGTGATGTTGAGAAACCATTATATGATGGTTGTACTAAATTCACAAGATTGGTAGCAGTGTCAAGGTTGTATAAGTTAAAATATGTTAATGGATGGGATGATAAGAGTTTCACAGACCTATGATGCTAAACAAATGTTATGCTTTATTGGCATGGACTACAATAGGATACATGCTTGTGAAAATGACTACATCTTATTTCTTAATGAGTATGCTTCGTTGAAGTATTGTCCTGAATGTAATGCACCGCGTTATAAGAAGGAAGACTCAATTCAAGAACCGGTCTTTTGAGAAGGAAGACTCAATTCATCTTATTGCCTTCATCTTTTGAGCGTTGTATGAAGACATTAAAAAGGTACGTGACGAATCGATCAAGACCAGAGGGTTATTGTAACACCCCAAATTTTTCCTCCTTGAAATTAGGTAACAGTCCTGAAGAATGGGGCATACTACCAGATTCTCGCTTGAGCGAGAGGATCTCGCCCAAGCGAGAGGATCAGTGTTTTGAATTTGGAAATTTTGGGAGTCTCACCCAAGAGAGGAATGGGTCGCTTGAGCGAGAGAAAGCATGGGCAGGCTGTGAGATTCTCGCTTGAGCGAGAGAATCTCGCCCAGGCGAGAGAGCCCGTGTCTGGAAAATTAAAATATCGTGGGTTTCTCGCCCAAGTGAGATATTCTCGCCCGGGAAAGAGTACCCAGCTATAAAAGAAAAGAAAGGGTTTCACAAACCCTAATCTTCATTTTCTTTTCTCCCCTTTCACTCCCAACGGCGGCTCCCCATAGATTCCGACTCATTCCTCCTCTAAACCTCAAAAACACATCAAAACCCCTTCCTCTTGCTTCTTAATGGAACATTGGAGAGCTTTGGAGAGGAAAAAGCAACAATGGAGGTTGAAGGAGATGGAGGGAGATAGATCTCTCGACGGATCCATGGAACTTACGCAACCAAAGGTGAGGGAGAAGACCATTGTGGTCTTAGAGTATTTCATTTGAGTCATCATCTCCGGTTTCCCTCAAGAATCGGAGCATATTAACGGATAGAAACTATCTTGGGAGTTTGTGGTGTAACACCCTGAATTTGAGTCTTTAAAATTATAGTATCAGTGCTGGAAGTCTCGCTTGAGCGAGAGACTCTCGCCTGAGCGAGAAAGGATCCCCTGGAAGGGTGAAATCCTGGGCTATACTGATGGATTCTCGCCTGAGCAAGAGTTGTCTCGCCTGGGCGAGAAATGGCAAACTAGGGCTGTTGACACTGTGAGATTCTCACTTGAGCGAGAATCCCTCGCTTGAGCGAGAATCCCTCGCTTGAGCGAGAGCATCAGATCTGAAATTTTGAAAAGGCGGGATTTTCTCGCCTGAGCGAGAATGGGCTCGCTTGAGCGAGAACCCGACGACTGCTCTTTAAAATAGAAACCCCAAACACATTTTAGGATTAGAACTTTGAAGAGAAGAGAGAGAGGAGAGCTTTTCAAGAGCAAAGAGCCTTAGGACTCATCTTAGAGCTGGAGAAGGGGTAAACCTCTTGTTCCTAACTCTTCTTCGTCCTCTCTAACTTGTTTTGGGTATGTTGGATCTATATTCAAAACATGAGAAACCATGGAAACTCATCCTTTAGAGTTTGGGATCGTTTTATGTTGTTTTTCTCTTGTAAACTCTTGGTTTAGAGTCGATATTTGATGAATGGAAAGGTTTTGTGGGTTATTCATGAAAACCCTAAAAAACCCCAAAATGAGAATATGAGTATAAAGAGAAAGAGATGAAATGTTAGGTGTGGATGATAAGTTTGTGCTTTGATGTTGATATATGAGATGAACATGTATGTTTAGATGTTTGGAAACTTGTATTGAAGTAGTTTTGGAAATATTGAAAATATATGAATACCTTGTATGTTTGATGATGAAATATGAGTTATTTATGTGTTATTTTGAATAAATGACTGACATTGTTGTTATTGGTGGAAATGAGGAAAGATCCTAAGGTTGGAGGAAATCGCAGAGGAAACTTTTAAAGTTACTCGGAACCGATCCCCAACGCTCACCAAGGTAAGGGATAAGTGTCTCTAATTCATACCCACTGAGGTGAAAGAAGTATGTGAAAGAGGTAATGTGTTGGTAAGCTTTATTGTTGTTACCCTACCCGAAGAGGTAGTGGTTTATTGTTGTTACCCTACCCGAGGAGGTAGTGGTTTATTGTTGGTACCCTACCCAGAGTGGTAGTGGACTGTTATTGTGTCCTACCCGGAGTGGTAGCGGACTGTTATTGTGTCCTACCCGGAGTGGTAGCGGACTGTTATTGTGCCCTACCTGGAGTGGTAGCGGACTGTTATTGTGTCCTACCGGGAATGATAGTGATTATTGTGAACTCGACCTGCCCGATGTGGTATGGGGTAATAATAACTCGAGCTGCCCGATGTGGTATGGGGTAATAATAACTAGACCTGCCCGATGTGGTATGGGGTAATAATAACTCGACCTGCCCGATGTGGTATGGGGTAATAATAACTAGACCTGCCCGATGTGGTATGGGGTAATAATAACTCGACCTGCCCGATGTGGTATGGGGTAATAATAACTCGACCTGCCCGATGTGGTATGGGGTAATAATAACTCGACCTGCCCGATGTGGTATGGGGTAATAATAACTCGACCTACCCGATGTGGTATAGGGTAATAATAACTCGACCTGCCCGATGTGGTATGGGGTAATAACTCGGCCTGCCCGATGTGGTATGAGAAATGAAATTGGTGAATATGAATGATGAGAAATGTGAATGTCACAATGAATGTCGTATGCATGCTATAGGATATATAGTATGGAATATATATTCTATGGGTGAATATGAATGATGAGAAATGTGAATGTTACAATGAATGTTGTATGCATGCTATAGGATATATAGTATGGGATATATATTCTATAGGGTGAATATGAATGATGGGAAAAGGAAATGTCACAATGAATGTCGTATGCATGCTATAGGATATATAGTATGGGATATATATTCTATAGGGTGATTATGAATGATGAGAAATGTGAATGTTACAATGAATGTCGTAGGCATGCTATAGGATATATAGTATGGGATATATATTCTATAGGGTGAATATGAATGAGGAGAAAAGGAAATGTCACAAAGAGAGTCATATGCATGCTATAGGATATATAGTATGAGATATATATTCTATAGGGTGAATATGAGTGATAAAAGGGACGATGTTGAGAATGAAAGTAATATACATGCTATAGGATATATATTATGGGATATATATACTATAGGGTGAATATGAATAATGAGAAGGATGATGTTTCGAACGAACGTAATATGCATACTATAGAATATATATTATGGGATATATATACTATAGGATGAATATGAGTAAAGTGGAAATTAAAGAAAGTTGATATGAATGTTTGCAATTACGCATGTGTGTTTACAAATTATATTAAAGATTAATAGTATTTGAAATGTGGATTATCATGTGATTTTAGTTTTTGAACTAATGACTTACTCCCTTTTGTTTTGTGTGTTCTTTATGATAATCCCATTGTAGGTAAATGAAGGATTTTGAGAAGGAAGCTCACTTAGGAAGCTTTTGTGTTTATTAACCAATTTGTCTTTATTTGCTACTTGACGTTGTAGTTAATTTAATAACATTATGGGATGACTGTAAATCCGTTTAGATTAATACGGATATGTGTAGTTATGGACTTTATAACTCTGGGAGACCCATAACTGGTTGTATGTGGTAAATGTTATTTGAATGAATTATGTTTTTCCGCAACATAAATTTGTATGATAATATAATAGGGTAAAGAGTATTTTCAAAGAGTGATACTTGAGAGTTTTTAATGAAGGTGACGACAGTATGTAAGAAAGGATTAAAATAAATGAAAAATTTTCAAGGGTAGAATTTTGGGTCGTTACAATATGGTATCAGAGCCAGGTTAATCCTGCGGCGTAGGATATGGCCTTGCATGCTTCTTTGTAAGTGAATAGTTGAAAATCTATTTTTAGCATAACTTTGTTTCCGTATATCAGAATTGGACGTGTGACATATGCATTTGGGGTAGAAAAATATGTTCTATCCAATTTGACAATCATAGATAGAAAAATTACTTTCCGAGCTATAGTTGATTAATTGCTACATGTCGGTTAAAAGTGAACAGTTAAAATCTATTTTTAGCATAACTTTTTTTTCCGTATATCAGAATTGGACGTGTGACGTATGCATTTTGGGTAGAAAAATAAGTGTTATCCATTGTGAGATGTAACTTGGCGGTGAAAAGTGAATAGTTGAAAATTTATTTTTTGCCAAACTTTGTTTCTGTATATCTGAATTGTACGTGTGACATATGAATTTGTGGTAGAAAAATAAGTTCCATCCATTATGACAACCAAAGAAAGTAAAATTACTTTCCGAGCTATAGTTGGTGAATTGCAACTTGGCGGTTAAAAGTGAACAGTTGAAAATCAATTTTTAGCATAACTTTGTTTCCGTATATCAGAATTGGACATGTGACATATGCATTTGGGGTAGAAAAATAATTTCTATCCATTTTGACAACCAGAGAAAACTGAATCACTTTCGAGCTATAGTTTGTGAGATGCAACTTGGCGGTGAAAAGTGAACAGTTGAAAATCTATTTTTTGCATAACTATGTTTCCGTATATCAGAATTGGGCGTATGACATATGTGTAACACCCTAAATTTGAGTCTTCAAAATTATAGTAACAGTCCTGGAAGCCTTGCTTGAGCGAGAGATTCTCGCCTGAGCGAGAAAGGATCACCTGGGAGGGTGAAATCCTGGGCTATACTGGAGGATTCTCGCCTGAGCGAGAGTTGTCTCGCCTAGGCGAGAAATGACAATTTTGGGCTGTTGACACTGTGAGATTCTGTTTTTAAAAAAAACAGTGTAATCGATTACACAATCCTGGTAATCGATTACATGCTGATAAACTAATCTATTACACTTACGACGACTGCTCTTTAAAATAGAAACCCCAAACACATTTTAGGGTTAGAACTTTGAAGAGATGAGAGAGAAGAGAGCTTTTCAAGAGCAAGGAGCCTTAGGACTCATCTTAGAGCTTGAGAAGAGGTAAACCTCTTGATTCTAACTCTTCTTCTTCCTCTCTAACTTTTTTTGGGTATGTTAGATCTATTTTCAAAACATGAGAAACCATGGACACTCATTCTTTAGAGTTATGGTTCGTTTTATGTTGTTTTTCTCTTGTAAACTCTTGGGTTAGAGTTGATATTTGATGAATGGAAAGGTTTTGTGGGTTATTAATAAAAAACCCCAAAAACCCCCAAAAACCCCCAAAATGAGGATATGGGTATAAAGAGAAAGAAATGAAATGTTAGATGAGGATGATGAGTTTGTGTTTTGATGTTGATATATTAGATAAACATGTATGTCTTGATATTTGGAAACTTGTATTGAAGTAGTTTTGGAAATATTGAAAATACATGAATCCCTTGTGTATTTGATGATGAAATACGAGTTATTTATGTGTTATTTTGAGTAAATGACTGACATCGTTGTTATTGGTGATAATGAGGAAAGATCCTAAGAACTTTGTGAGTATGTGAGCATGAAAGTTGTATTCAGAATTGTGTGTTTAAAAACAAGTCATATAACACCTATTTATAGTGTTTAATTCATGCACATGAACCATTATGAGTTTGTGAAAAGGTAAGAGCTACATTAGTTCTATCAAAACAAAACCAGCATACTGTTCTAGTATGTGTAATCGATTGCATTATGGTGTAATCGATTACCATATGGTGTAATCGATTGCATTAGTTAAAAAATTTAAAATACAAACTCAACGACTTGATGTAATCGATTACCAAGTATAATGTAATCGATTACATTGTAGAAAATGCATATATCTGATGCATTTAATATGTTGTAATTGATTACTAGTAAAGTGTAATCGATTACATCATGGAAAATGCACAGGTCTGATGAGTTTATCACCCTGTAATCGATTACCAGGATAGTGAACATTTGAAAATCTATTTTTGCATAACTTTGTTTCCGTATATTACATTGGACGTGTGGCATATGCATTGGGGCTAGGAAAATAAGTTCTCCCCATTTTGACAACCAGAGAAAGCATAATCACTTTTCTAGCAGTAGTTTGTGAGATGCAACTTGGCGATGATAAGTGAACATTTGAAAATCTATTTTTGCATAACTTTGTTTCTGTATATTAGAATTGGACGTGTGACATATGCATTTGGGGTAGGAAAATAAGTTCTATCCATTGTGACAACCGGAGAAAGCATAATCACTTTTCGAGTTATAGTTTTTGATATGCAACTTGGCGGTGAGAAGTGAACATTTGAAAATCTATTTTCGCTTAACTTTGCTTCTGTATATTAGAATTGGACGTGTGACATATGCATTTGGAGTAGGGAAATAAGTTCTATCCATTGTGACAACTAGGGAGTGCAGAATTATTTTCCGAGATATAGTTTGTGAGATGCAAATTAGCACTGAAAAGTGAATAGTAGAAAATCTATTTTTAGCATAACTTTGTCTCCGTATATAAGAATTGAACCCATGACATATGCATTTGGGATAGAAAAATAAGTTCTATCCATTGTGACAACAAGAGAAAGCAGAATCCCTTTCCAAGCTATAGTTTGTGAGATGCAACTTGGCGGTGACAAGTGAACAGTTAAAAATCTATTTTTAGTATAACTTTTTCTCCGTATATCAGAATTGGACCTATGACAAATGCATTTTGGTAAAAATTAAGTGCTATCCATTGTGCCAACAAGAGAAACCAGAATTACTTTTTGAGATATAGTTTGTGAGATGAAACTTGGCGGTGACAAATGAACATTTCAAAATCTAATTTTGCATAACTTTGTTTCTGTATATTAGAATTGAACGTGTGACATATGCATTTGGGGTAGGAAAATAAATTCTATCCATTGTGACATCTAGAGAAAGAAAAATCACTTTTCACGCTATAGTTTGTGAGATGCAACTTGGCGGTGAATAGTGGATAGTTGAAAATAGATTTTTAGCATTACTTTGTTTCTGTATATCAGAATTGGACGTATGACATATGCATTAGGGGTAGAAAAACAAGTTCTATCCATTTTGACAACCTGAGAAAGCAAAATCCCTTTTTGGGCTGTTGTTTGTGAGATTCAACTTGACAGTGAAAAGTGAATAGTTGAAAATCTATTTTTAGCATTATTTTGTTTCCGTTTATCAGAATTGGACATATGACATATGCATTTGGGGTAGAAAAATTTGTTCTATCCATTGTAACAACCAGAGAAAGTATAATCACTTTCCGAGCGATAGTTTGTGAGATGCAACTTGACGGTGAAAAATAAATAGTTGAAAATCTACTTTTATCATAACTTTGTTTCCGTATATCTGAATTGGACCTATGACATATGCATTTGTGGTAGAAAAATAAGTTGTATCCATTATGACATGCAGATAAAGTAGAATCACTTTCCAAGAAAAAGTTTGTGTGGTGCAGTTTGGCGTTGAAAAGTGAATAATTAAAAATCTATTATTAGCATAACTTTGTTTCCGTATATCAGAATTGGACATGTGACATATGAATTTGGGGTACAAAAATAGGTTCTATCCTTTGTAACAACCAGATAAACCAGAATCTTAAGAAATATGAATACAAGTTTTTTAATGAATATTAATTACTTTGAAACATGAGTATTTGTTACTCCAAATTCGGTAAACCAAAATACATACTTATGTTCTTGAAAGTGACAAACAACATTGCACTGACCACTCTACTACTGTTTAAAAAAATATAATTTGAATCAAAAATAGGAAATCTTGATTCACTCCCATCTATACTGTATGCGGCAAGTTGTCTTCCAAATGATTTTGCTGCAAAAAGAGAAGTTATAATAATGTTAGCTTATCTGAATTTCCTAAAATAAAAATGGTAAAGTAGTTATTTTATTTTGAAAAAAATCATCAAAGCTGGAAGAATTGAGGCCAATATATACCTTTCCCATATCCGGCAGTTTGTAGTGTTGGATGGATATTAGGATTTGAACAAAATTAAAATAACCACTACTTAAGTTCACATTCTTGAATACACAAATCTAAGCATCCGGTTCTTCTAATGAATGAACTTGAATTTTTTTTAATTGTGTGTACCTTCACTATAGTCCAATGGTAGAAGAAGGAGGTTCCCAGGGAAATGGGCAAAACAGTCTTCTAGGAACATCATGTGGAACTTGGCCTGGTTTACAGTCTTCTAGGAACAGTCTTCACTATAGTCCAATGATAGTGCAGTCCAAAACACTACCATCACTGGACACCCATAATCTGCGATAAAACCTTGTAGCCACTCTGCATTGATCAAAACGTAGAAGTTATAAGAAAAATTAACAGTGCATTATAACTTAAAAGAAGTTATAAGAAAAAATAACTAACATTAAAACATTGATCAAACATAGAATGTATTATTATACATGTTCTGTTTTTATTGAAAGACAACAATACAAGCACCCAAGGAATCGTAATTGAGTTTTTTTTACTTCAGCATTTTGTTTAAGAACTAATATTCTAGGTTTTTGGAATCATTTTACCTGTTCCATATCGCCATGTTCTTGCTCGTCTGCTTTTAAGAGAAAATGATTGCAAGTAATCCATCTGCACATCAATTTCATTACATCATTCTTGCATTACTTCTTTTTAGAATAATAACACATGAAACACATGCATCCAACACACTAATCAACCTTTTTTATTGAATTTCAAAACAAGAAAAATGTAAAGGTCATGTAGGTATTTAATGTGCAAATAACATCAATGACTAAAAGAGGTTTACCTGTATCCCTACTAAGTTGCTCTCGGAAAGCAATAACTGGATGAGCAGAAGCAAAGAATATGAAGAATGTAGGTGTTAATCTGCTGCAATTAATCAAAGAAACATGAATCAGAATTTTTGTCTCCAAACAACATCCTAACAACTTAACCACATTTCTATGGTTAATTTGTGAAAGAACAACAAATTCATTGATGAATTCTTCAACCTTTCCTTGGACTTTAAACTTTTTCACTAAAACAATTTTATCATCTACTAGCATGCCTTTGTAAACTGTACCTTGGCCCCCCTTTCCAAGAACTCTATTCATATTAAAGTTGTTTGTGGCCTTTTCTATGTCCTTTAACGTAAATAGTATTTTGTGAACACTAATTTCTGCAGAAGACAATCTTTATTGTAATCGTTCGAAGAACTTTTCTTAGTGTTTCTTTATCACTCTTTTCCTTACAGCTTTATATGTCCACCATAGACCAAAGAGTAAAATAACAGAACTCAGGCTTGACGAAACTCCTATTCATTTGGCCCAATAAGATATTAACTGTCTTATACATATGGTTGCTCTTTCCTATATTAATATTGAAAAAGTTGTTTTACACTCAAGTACAACACACGTGTTAAACATTGAAGATAATTTCAATTATTGTCCAACCAGTATGAATAAGAATAGAAAATAGAAAGTGTTATGAGGTTCAAACATTTCGTCGAACACCTTGTATGCATCTCATAAATATAAACAAATACAATTGGATAAAATACATTAGACAATGGTTATTATTATTATCATTTCTCAAATACAAGATGCATCAAGTTTCCAGCCACAAAAGATGCTAATTTAACAACCATATATTTGTAACATGAAATTATGAGTGAAGTGAACAAAACGTGATAAGTATAACATTCATTCAATTGCATGTCATTCTGTCAGCATTTTAGGTGATCCTAACTAAGTATTTGAAACTACTTAGAAATAGGAATTCAATTTTAAATCTTAGTAAAAAATCAACACTAGATTTATTCAAATGCGACAGAATGCTTTCCAAGAATTGGGTTTACTACTCAAAAGAAGAAGAAAAAGAGGGGGCAGACCTTGAAGGAGAGGGGAAGCGAGAAGGAGAAGAGCAGAAGAGAGAAACCAAA
The DNA here is from genome assembly GCA_009771035.1 of Lupinus albus. Classification (NCBI taxonomy): domain Eukaryota; kingdom Viridiplantae; phylum Streptophyta; class Magnoliopsida; order Fabales; family Fabaceae; genus Lupinus; species Lupinus albus. Next base: position 4,090,353 of record CM020015.1, read on the forward strand.
AGTGATTGAAGGAAGCCATGGATTGGAAATGAATCATGTACAAATTTCAAAGCTGAAATGTTTTGATTGGAACCACTCTGGGTTTATAAAGAAATGAGGTACAAATTGGAACCAACTCTGAAGTTATAAAGAAAACCGTTGTCTAATGTATTTTATGGCAACGGTTTTAGAACCGTTGTATATAAATATAAAAAATCAACAATTGTGGCAACACTATAAAAAACTATGGCCTAATGTTGTTTTTTGCCACAGTTTTAAAACCATAGGCAATGTAGGCGTTGTCATAGATCAAAAATGTTGTAGTGTGCGTCTTACAAACAATAACTTCAAAATTGATTATGCTTTCTCTAGTTGCCACAATTGATTGAAATTATTTTTCTACACCAAATGCATATGTCATATGCCAAATTCTGATATACGGAAACAAAGTTATGCTAAAAATAGATTCTCTACTATTCACTTTTCACAGCCAAGTTGCATCTCACAAACTATAGCTCGGAAAGTGATTCTGCATTCCCTGGTTGTCAAAATGGATAGAACTTATTTTTTACCCCAAATGCATATGTCATACATCCAATTCTGATATACGGAAACAAAGTTATGCCAAAAATAGATTGTCAACTATTCACTTGTACAGCCACGTTGCATCACACAAACTGTAGCTCGGAAAGTGATTCTGCTTTCGCTGGTTGTCTCAATGGAGAGAACTTATTTTTATACCTCAAATGCATATGTCTCACGTCCAATTCTGATATACGGAAACAAAGTTATGCGAAAAATAGATTTTCAAATATTCACAATCCAACGCCAAGTTGTATCTCATAAACTATAGCTCGGAAAGTACATCTGCTTTATCAGGTGGTGACAATGGATATAACACATTTTTCTACCACAAATGCATATGTCATACATCCAATTCTGATATACGGAAACAAAGTTAAGCTAAAAATAGATTTTCAACTATTCACTTTTCACAGCCAAGTTGCATCTCACAAACTATAGGTCTGAAATTGTTTATGCTTTCTCTGGTTGCACAATGGATAGAATTTTTTTTCCTATACCAAATGCATATGTCATAGGTCCAATTCTGATATATGAAAACAAAGTTAGGCTAAAAATAGATTTTCAACTATTTATTTTAAACCGCCAAGTTGCATCTCACAAACAATAGCTCGGATAGTGATTCTACTTTCTCTGGTTTTCTCAATTGATAGAACTTAATTTTCTACCCCAAATGCATATGTTACACGTCTAATTATGATATACAGAAACAAAGTTATGCTAAAAATAGATTTTCTACTATTCACTTTTCACCGCCAAGTTGCATCTCAAAAATTATAGCTCGTAAAGTTATTCTGCTTTCTCTAGTTGTCAAAATGGATAGATCTTACTTTTCTACCCCAACTACGTATGTCACACGTCCAATTCTGATATACGGAAACAAAGTTATGCTAAAAAAGATTTTCAACTATTCACTTGTCACCGCCAAGTTGCATCTCACAAACTATAGCTCGAAAAGTGATTCTACTTTCTCTAGTTGTCACAGAACTTATTTTTCTACCCCAAATGCATATGTCATACATCCAACTCTGATATACGGAAACAAAGTTATGCCAAAAATAGATTTTTAACTATTCACTTTTCACCGCCAAGTTACATCTTGTAACGACCCGATTTCCTACCCTTGAAAATTTTTCATTTATTTTGATTCTTTCTTACATACAGTCGTCACCTTTATTATAGCCCTCAAGTAACACTTTTTGAAAATACTCTTTACCTTATTATATTATCATACAAATTTATGTTGCGGAAAAACATAATTCACTCAAATAACATTTACCACATACAACCAGTTATGGGTCTCCCAGAGTTATAAGTCCATAACTACACATATCCGTATTAATCTAAACGGATTTACAGTCATCCCATAATATTATCATATTAACTACTACATCAAGAAGCAATTAAAAACAAATAGGTTAATAGCCACAAAAGGCTTCTTAAGTGAGCTTCCTCCTCAAAATCCTTCATTTACCTACAATGGGATTATCATAAACAACACACAAACAAAAGGGAGTAAGTCATTAGTTCAAAACTAGCGTCGCATGATAATCCACATTTCAGAATACAATTAAGCATGGATATAAATTATAACCACAAGCATATAATTGAAACACTCATATCTTCTTTCTTCCATTTCCATGTTATTCATATTCGTCCTATAGTATATATTTCCCATGAAATATATATCCTATAGCACGCATATTACATTCATCCTTACATCTTCCTTTCTATCACTCATATTCACCCTATAGAATATATATCCCATACTATATATCCTATAGCATGCATATGACTTGCATTGCGACATTCTCATTTCTCATCATTCATATTCACCCTATAGAATATATATCCTATAGCATGCATATGACTTTCATTGCGACCTTCTCATTTCTCATTGTCCATATTCATCCTATAGAATATATATCCCATACTATATATCATATAGCATGCATATGACTTTCATTTCTCCGAGTCTTATTTCCATTGGTACTCCCCCAATAAGATTGAATTCATTTTGAGTCTTATTTCCATTGGTACTCCCCCAATAAGATTGAATTCATTTTGAGTCTTATTTCCATTGGCACTCCCCCAATAAGATTGAATTCATTTTGAGTCTTATTTCCATTGGCACTCCCCCAATAAGATTGAATTCATTTTGAGTCTTATTTCCATTGGCACTCCCCCAATAAGATTGAATGCATTATGAGAAAACAGAAAAGTCACGCATTTTCCAACATAATGCATAAAGTACAGACGTATCATTTTAATCATTACCTCTTTCACATACCTCATTCATATCAGCAAGTATCATTTAGAGACACTTATCCCTTACCTTGGTGAGTGTTGGGGGTTGGTTCCGAGTAACTTTAAAAGTCTCTTCCGCGATTTCCTCCAACCTTAGGATCTTTCCTCATTTCCACCAATAACAACAATGTCAGTCATTTATTCAAGATAACACATAAATAATTCGTATTTCATCATCAAGCATACAAGGGATTTACATATATTCAAGATTTCCAAAACTACTTCAATACAAGTTTCCGAACATCTAAACATACATGTTCATCTCATATAACAACATCAAAGCACAAACTCATCATCCACATCTAACATTTCATCTCTTTCTCTTTACACCCATATTCTCATTTTGGGGTTTTCATGTATAACCCACAAAACCTTTCCATTCATACAATATCAACTCTAAATCAAGAGTTTACAAGAGAAAAACAACATAAAACGAACCATAACTCTAAAGGGTGAGTTTCCATGGTTTCTCATGTTTTGAAAATAGATTTAACATACCCAAAACAAGTTAGAGAGGAAGAAGAAGAGTTAGAAGCAAGAGGTTTACCTCTTCTCAAGCTCTAAGATGAGTCCTAAGGCTCCTTGCTCTTGAAAAGCTCTCTTCTCTCTCTTCTCTTCAAATTTCTAACCCTAAAATGTGTTTGGGGTTTCTATTTTAAAGAGCAGTCGTCGGGTTTTCGCTCAAGCAAGCCCTTTCTCGCTCAGGCGAGAAAATCCCGCCTATTTTAAAAACTCAGATCTGACCCTCTCGCTCAAGCGAGGGATTCTCGCTCAAGCGAGAATCTCACAGTCCCAATAGGCTTCCTCTCGCTCAAGCGAGGGATTCTCGCTCAGGCGAGAATCTCACAATGTCAACAGCCCCAGTTTGCCATATCTCGCCCAGGCGAGGCAACTCTCGCTCAGGCGAGAATCTTCAAGTATAGCCCGGGATCTCACCCTCCCAGGTGATACTTTCTCGCTCAGGCGAGAATCTCTCGTTCAAGCGACACTTCAAGGACTGATACTATAATTTCAAAGACTAAAATTCAGGGTGTTACACATCTCACAAACTATAGCTCGTAAATTTATTATGATTTCTCTAGTTGTTACAATGGATTTATTTTTCTACCCCAACTACGTATGTCACACGTCCAATTCTGATATACGGAAACAAAGTTATGCTAAAAATAGATTTTCAACTATTCACTTGTCACCGTCAAGTTGCATCTCACAAACTATAGCTCGGAAAGTGATTCTGTTTTCTCTGGTTGTCACAATGGATAGAACTTACTTTTCTACCCAAACTACGCATGTCACACGTCCAATTATGATATACGGAAACAAAGTTATGCTAAAAAAGATTTTCAACTATTTACTTGTCACTGCCAAGTTGCATCTCACAAACTATACCTCAGAAAGTTATTTTGCTTTCTATGGTTGTCAAAATGGATAGAACATACTTTTCTACCCCAAATGAATATGTCATACGTCCAATTCTGATATACGAAAACAAAGTTATGCTAAAAATAGATTTTCAACTATTAACTTTTCACAGCCAAGTTGCGTCTCACAAACTATAGGTCTGAAATTGTTTATGCTTTCTCTGGTTTCTACAATGGATAGAACTTTTTTTTCTATCCCAAATGCATATGTCATAGGTCCAATTCTGATATACGAAAACAAAGTTATGCTAAAAATAGATTTTCAACTATTTACTTTTAACCGCCAAGTTGCATCTCACAAACTATAGCTCGAATAGTGATTCTACTTTCTCTGGTTTTCTCAATTGATAAAACTTAATTTTCTACCCCAAATACGTATGTCACATGTCCAATTCTGATATACGGAAACAAAGTTATGATAAATATAGATTTTCAACTATTCACTTGTCACCGTCAAGTTGCACCTCACTAACTATTGCTCGGAAATTGATTCTGCTTTCTCTGGTGGTCACATTGGATATAAATTATTTTTCTACCCCAAATGCATATGTCGTACGTCCAATTTTGATATACGGAAACAAAGTTATGCTAAAAATAGATTTTCAACTATTCACTTTTCACCGCCAAGTTGCATCTCACAAACTATAGCTCATAAAATTATTCTGCTTTCTCAGGTTGTCACAATGGATAGAACTTATTTTTATACCCCAAATGAATATGTCACACGTCCAATTTTGATTCTGAACTTATAATAATAAAGGAATTATAAAATTATGGTAAATAAAGAATACCTGTTTATTTGTCAATTTTATTGTGATGTTTTTCTGCATTGGAAAACAATGATACAAACTCAACAGTGAAACAAACTTACTATAGGAATTATAAAATTATGGTAAATAAAGAATACCTCCTTATTTGACAATTTCATTGTGTTATTTTTCTGCATTGGAAAACAATGATACAAACTCAACAACGAAACAAACTTACTATAAGAATTATAAAATTATGGTAAATAAAGAATACCTGTTTATTTTGTCAATTTCATTGTGATGTTTTCTGCATTGGAAAACAATGATACAAACTCAACAATGAAACAAACTTACTATATCTGAACTTATAATAAAGGAATTATAAAATTTCGGTAAATAAAGAATACCTATTTTTTTGTCAATTTCATTATGATGTTTTTCTGCATTGGAAAACAATGATACAAACTCAAGAATGAAACAAACTTACTATATCTGAACTTATAATAAAGGAATTATAAAATTACAATAAATAAATAATACATGTTTATTTGTCAATTTCATTGTGATATTTTATGCGTTGGAAAACAATGATACAAACTCAACAATGAAACAAACTTACTATTTCTGAACTTATAATAAAGGACTTTTAAAATTACGGTAAATAAATAATACCTGTTTATTTGTTAATATCATTGTGATGTTTTTATGCTTTGGAAAGCACTACTCCACCACATCAAGACCATTTATTCCTATAGAAATGGGGCAACAAAAAATAGAGAAAGTAATTCACATGCAAACAATCTTCTCTAGTAACTTACAAACAAATAAGTTACAAACAAAATTATAAGTAAATTACAAACAAAATAAATCTTCTTTGATGGTTTCTGGATTGTAATATTATTGTCTTCTCTAGTAAGAATTTCATTCACCCAAAGGCCCTCATCATGATCACCTCTTATTTGATGGGTCACTAACATAGAATACTTGTTGAGTAAAACAAACTAAGTGAGGAACCCTAACTGAATACAATCTAAATTGTATGATTGAAATTTGATTTTGGGGAAACATAAATCTCTAAAATGTTAATTTAATTGCACATAGCAAGAAAATACATTACTAGGAAAAATCCTAACTCATGTAATACAAGCTAAACGAGGAACCCTAACTAAATACAATCTAAATAAATTCGGCAATATAATAACTCATGTAATAAAGATGAAATCTAACTCAATATAAGCATGTATTTACTTGATGTTGAATTGAAAACTCACTTTCAATTCGGCGCAGAACTAGTGAACTTTCGGGGTTGAATGAGAGAAATAAATTTTGATGTTGAACGCGTGAAAGATTTTGGGATGAATGATATTGAGGTTCAATGTGTGAATGATTTTCGATGTTGAATGTGTGAATGATTGAATGATTTTGAGGTTTTCAGTTTCGCTAGCTGCTGCTGAGAAAAAGAGTTAGTGTAAAAGATGTTTTCGAATGAGTGATAGATTTAAGTTTTGTTTTTTATAAGCCTTCAACAGCAAAATCATTAGTTGACGCTGTGGAATATATAAATGCCACAACGAAAGTAACACACTTCGTAGTTAAAGATATCAGGACCTTACTTGTTAGTTGTTAGATCTTCTCTTCCACAACGGAAGTGTAACACCCCAAATTTTAATCTTTAAAATTATAGTATCAGTCCTGGAAGCCTCGCTTGATCGAGAGATTCTCGCCTGAGCGAAAAAAGGATCACCTGGGAGGGTGAAATCCTGGACTATACTGGAGGATTCTCGCCTGGGCGATAAATGGCAATTTTGGGCTGTTGACACAATGTAATCGATTACACACTGATGGTAATCAATTACATGCTGATAAACTAATCAGACCTGTGCATCTGACACAGTGTAATCGATTACACACTGCTGGTAATCGATTACACACTTCTGGTAATCGATTACATGCTGATAAACTAATCAGACCTGTGCATCTGACACAGTGTAATCGATTACACACTCCTGGTAATCGATTACAGACTCCTGGTAATCGATTACACACTCCTGGTAATCGATTACACACTCCTGGTAATTGATTACATGATGATTAAAAGCATCAGATATGTACATCTGGCACAATGTAATCGATTACACCATGTTGGTAATCGATTACATAGTATTAATGTAATCGATTACACACTTCTGGTAATCGATTACATCGTATTAATGTAATCGATTACACCATGTTGGTAATCGATTACATCGATTACATAGCGACGATGCCTCTATAATTTACACAGTGTAATCGATTACACTATACTTGTAATCGATTACACTTATCGTAGTGTCTATAAAATAGAAACCCAAAACACATTTTAGGGTTAGAACTTCGAAGAGAAGAGAGAGAGGAGAGCTTTTCAAGAGCAATGAGACTTAGGACTCATCTTGGAGCTTGAGAAGAGGTAAAGCTTTTGTTACTAACTCTTCTTCTTCCTCTCTAACTTGTTTTGGGTATGTTGGATTTATTTTCATAACATGAGAAACCATGGAAACTCATCCTTTAGAGTTATGGTTCGTTTTATGTTGTTTTTATCTTGTAAACTCTTAGTTTAGAGATAGTATCTCAAGAATGGAAAGGGTTGTGGGTTGATTCATGAAAAACCCAAAAACCCTAAAAGTGAAAATGTGGTAAAAGGAGAGAATGAGTAAAATGTTAGAAGTAGAAGATGAGTTTACCCCCAAATATTGAAATATGAGATGTTATGCATGTTTTAGATGGTTGAATATTGATGATGAATATTTTGTATGATTAAATGATGCAATATAAGTTGTTTATGTGATATTTGGAATAAATAACTAACATTGTGTTATGTGGTGGGATGAAGAGAGATCCTAAGATTGGAGGCGGTGTCGGTGGAACTCGAGAAGTTGCCAAGAACCAAACCCAACACTCATCGAGGTAAGGATAAGTCTTTAATTGAGCATTTGGAATCGAAAATGTGAGTTTTCTGATTATGCAATGATTGATACTTAAAGTACGCATTTGATATAAACATACATGGGTGTGTTTACATTAAAGTAGGCGTAGATTTACGGAAAGGAAAGTATGTGGTACTTTCTGGTTATGCGATGATTGAGTGTAAATCACGTATTTAGTATAAACATATATGGGTGTGTTTATACTAATGTGGGCGTGGATTTACCGGAAATGATTTATGGTGAAACGAATGAAAAAGAAGTACATTTTTAGCCGACCATGAATGGTTAGCGACTCTGGCTTGAGTATAGAAACATACACTCTGGCTTGAGTATAGAAGCATACACTCTGGCTTGAGTATAGAAGCATACACTCTGGCTTGAGTATATAAGCATGAAAATGATTTATGAGGAGATCGATGAAAGGAAAATATGTTTTAGCCGACCATGAATGGTTAGCGACTCTGGCTTGAGTATAGAAGCATACACTCTGGCTTGAGTATAGAAGCATACACTCTGGCTTGAGTATAGAAGCATACACTCTGGCTTGTGTATAGAAGCATGAAAATGATTTATGAGGAGATCGATGAAAGGAAAATATGTTTTAGCCGACCATGAATGGTTAGCGACTCTGGCTTGAGTATAGAAGCATACACTCTGGCTTGAGTATAGAAGCATACACTCTGGCTTGAGTATAGAAGCATGAAAATGATTTATGAGGAGATCGATGAAAGGAAAATTTGTTTTAGCCGACCATGAATGGTTAGCGACTCTGGCTTGAGTATAGAAGCATACACTCTGGCTTGAGTATAGAAGCATACACTCTGGCTTGAGTATAGAAGCATGAAAATGATTTATGAGGAGATCGATGAAAGGAAAATATGTTTTAGCCGACCATGAATGTTTAGCGACTCTGGCTTGAGTATAGAAGCGTAAACTCTGGCTTGAGTATATAAGCGTGATTTGTTTTAAGAGAAACGAGATTCTGCTTTTAGCTAACCCTAAGGGGTGTAGCGACTTTGGCTCAAGTTATGCAGCAAGACAAAATGAATTTCGAAAATGGTTTACTAACCCTTTTTCTAATGTGGATTATCTTATAATGACGTTTATTGAATTAACGACTTACTCCTTTGTGTGTTTTGTACTTTTGTTATTGATAATCCCATTGCAGGTAAATAGACGAATGGAGTATGCTAGTTCGGGAGCTTTAGGAGCTTTAGACGTTGGATTCACTATTTGCGTTTTTGTAATTTAAATGACTACTTGTGGATTTGAATGATTGTAACCATGGCTGACATTTATTTGGGTATTCGTAACAATAGGTATTGTTATATTTGGAGTATTATAACTTTTGGGCTCTTAGTACCCAATGGGAATAATAATGAATGAATTATGTTTTTCCGCAATTTAAATTATATGATAATATAGTAGGTGTAAAGAGTATTTTTAAGGAATGATTCCTGGAGGTTTTAAGTAAGATGATGAATGTATGTAAGAGGGAATTAAAATGAATGAAAAAAATTTCAAGGGTAGAAATCGGGTCGTTACAATATGGTATCAGAGCATAGTTAATCCTGCGGCCTAGGATATGGCTGATCGAGGCCGTACTCGATACAAATAATATAACAATAAAGTATAGTACTAGGAAGTGACTCCTAGGTCGTTTCCCAAAGATTATCTTTCACACAATGGTTCAAACACCTTACACGCACACACACAATGGGGGTTTTAGTGGTTGTTATGCTATGAAATTAAGCTAAAACAGAACACAAACAGAAAACAGAATAGTAAAGAGGCTAAATCCCTTTGGTTTCCTTGTTCACAACTCAATCCTCGGTTTCAATATATCAAAATCAGATTCTCAGTGTTCCTTTGTTGAGAGTCGATTAACTAAGCGACGACCAACTCACAGTTAAATTGCTAAACCTCTAACTAAGCGAAATTGGCATAAGCAACAAACAGTTAACAATGTCACACAAATCAAAGCATCAATTTCAGATTCTACACATTGAATTCCTAATCTATTCATAACTCTAATGTTAAGCTTCAACTAAGCGAATTCAACATAAACATAGAGCATTTACAGATTCACATAAACTAAGCGATTATGTGCTAGAGAACTAATTAACTAAGCGAAAATCAGTTCACAAACCTAAAACAACACCATGGAATTAAGCAAACCATAACATGAAATAGGATAGAAGCTTCAACAACATAAAACCGAAATTGCATTAACAACAACATAGAAACCGAAAATGCATTAAGCACTAAACCTCAAGAGTGTGATACATTACCAAAGGAATTTAGCACTAAACTTCTAGCCTTCCATGGAGGAAGAAGCAAAACCGAATTTGGAGGAGGAAGAAGATGGAAAACGAAAACCCTAAAGGAACCCCAAAAGGGAGAAACGAAAATGTAATGTAAAGTTGTTTTGTTTTTGTTCTAATGTCAAGTTATGAGTGAAAAACGAAATTCTAAGGTATTAAAGTGTAAAACCGAAATGGGCCCTAAACATGGGCCCAAAACCTAAAACGGAATTAAAAATCCTATAACTAAATACAATCTTCACTTTAGCACACATCTTCCACTTGTAATGCCCAAAATGTCCTTGGTGCCAAATATGTCCTGAAAATGGAATTAGATTTAATTAGGCTAAATAATCCCAAATTAACTCATTTAAGGAATAATAGTCCAATAAAGCCTAAAACACTAAACAATGCCAAATAAAGTCAATTAGACACCAAGAATCATTAACAATGGTAAAATAAGGTTATTAATAGTGTGTAATATTTGACTCATCAAATACCCCCACACTTAACCTTTTGCACTCCTGGGCAAAATCAAGAAATAATGCTATGCTAACTAGTGCACCAAAGTGAGTCATCTAAGAAGATTATTAAAAATTAGGAAATCAAAAATCCTAAAGATGGCATACTTCACAATGAATTCTAAGAGATGCAAAGAGATGGGCAAAATCAAACACACTAGAATAAAAAGATCAAGAATCAAGATATCCATGTAGATCATCCAATCAATTCAAACATGCAAAGAAACCAATCAAATCAAGAGGTGAGTCACAACAATGATAGATCCTCGCAAGATATTCTCTCTAAAGTGTTTACACTCATGTGTCTTAGGTTGTAAGTATTTACACTCAAGGCACTTCATGAAAACAAACAAAACCATAAGCTTGACAAGTTTCTAACATCAACATGACCAACACATGCACATAGTGATCAAAAGGACTTTTCAAGGTTGTAATGGGGCCAAGGACAAGGTAGGATAAAGTATGGAATATGTAGCTTAAAACCAAGGGAATAGAGGAGCAATGAGGAATAAGTAAAAAGTAAGACAAAATCAACCCCATATTCAAACTCAAATTCCAATCCTCTTTGCCACACTCAACTTTTATTCACTTTTTTTTTCATTTTTGTTTGTTTTTCTTTTGTTTTGTTTCTCTTTTTGTTGCTTTTCTTTTTGGTATTTTTTTTTGTTTTTGTTTTTCAATACACCACACTTATGTACAAAAATGTATTAACCAACCCATGAGTCATACCCAAAACATATAAGAAATGAAGAACAATGCACCCTTACTTTAATACCCATTCCCAAAACAATTCCAAAGCTCCAAAATTCCCTAAAGTTAGGATAATCATGGTTTTTCACTTATAGGCTTGTAATGAGCTATATAACAAAGAAAGGGGTAAAAAGGCTCAAAGGGGCTAGCAAAAGGATAATTTCATTCAAGGTAGGCTATATGGCATGTGGCTTATTCAAAAGAAATGCCTAAATCACTTCAAAATGTGCAATATGAAAATCAAGTATCAACAAGAAACATGTCAAGTTCTAGAGTGCAAGTAATCAAGAGTGCAACAATCACACATGAAAGAATACTAGATGACATACATCAATCCATCCTCAATTAGGCTCAAAATCTCACAAGGGACAAGACTATCACAATTGGCTCAACCTCTCAATTCTCAAAAGTAACTTAGCACATAGAAAATATATGGATTCACAACACAATATCAAGAATCAACTAAAACAAAGCATGAGAGAAAATGCCCAAAATCTAAGCAAAATCTAAGAATCAAAGAAAAACATGCATCAACATAAACCTACATTAGTCTCCCCCCACACTTAAACTACACATTGTCCCAATGGAACACAGCCAGAATATCCACGCAGTTATATTAGAAATTGTAATTGGACAAGTGCAATAAAAAGTAAGGAAGGAGAGAAAGAAAGAAAAACTCCCTTAATCATGGAGGGAGGAAATCAAACTCATAACTAGCAAGGATAGTCCCCAAAGCATAAACAACAATGTCGCACTCAAGGTCAAATGGGGGTGTCCAATCAGGTGCCTGCAAAACAGATAGAAAGAAAGTAGCAAAGCTAGGCTTTGTTGCAGCCTGCACCTGAACAAATAAATCAGATTGTTGTTTGATTCCTGCAACAATTGTGTTAGTGCAATGTGAATGTGTAACAGGAGAATCAACAACAATATTTAGAAAGTCATCAATACAAGAGTCACACCGCTCAGAATCAGTGCATGCATGGCAAGTGTACAATGAAGTGCAAGGAACATCAATGTCAATATCAATGTTCAAAAACTCATCAATGCAAAAACTACATGTTTCAGAATTAGTGCATGCATGACAAGTGTATGAATCAGTTAATGACGGAGCATGAAAAACATGAAGAAAATTAGAAAGGTGTGTATCATTGAACTCATGAAGCAAATCAAGGTGGAAAATAGAGTGGCCCTCGGATGGATGCTTTAAAGCATCAAAAATGTTAAACCGAGCCACTTTATCATCGAATTCCATAGAAAGTGTCCCAGCATGGACATCGATCTTGGTTCGGGCTGTTCTCAAGAATGGTCTCCCCAAAATAATTGGAACTGTGTTACTGGGGGATCCCTCTTCCATATCAAGAATGTAAAAATCAGCAGGAAAGATCAGTTGATCAACCTGAACCAAGACATCCTCTACCAAACCGGCAGGGTATGTAGTACTCCTATTTGCTAATTGGATTACCACACCCGTAGGTTGCAAGGGTCCAAGTGACAGGAATTTAAAAACATTTATAGGCATAACATTAATGGATGCTCCTAAATCAAGCATGGCATTTTCAAATTTTCTATTACCTATGATGCAAGGTACAGTAAATGTACCTGGGTCCTTACACTTTTCAGGGATGTGAGGAACGGGCATACCTATCATGGCAGAAACATTCCTTCCCATGTTGATCCTTTCATTACCTTTCAACTTTCTCTTGTGAGTGCACAATTCTTTCAGAAACTTGGCATATCTCGGAATCTGCTTGATGGCATCAAGGAGAGGTATGTTCACCTCAACCTTTCTAAATGTATCCAAGAGGTCCTTGTCCAGCTCTTCCATATTCCCCATCTTCTTGGTTGGAATGATTTTTGGTGGAAATGGAAGAGGAATGGAAAATGGTTGTTGCGCAACACTTGAGGAAGGTTGATTTGCATGAGTTTCTCTAGTTGTGTTCTTATTTTCTACTAAAACAGATTTATTCCTTTTTGATGCATCATGTTCTTTTTGAAGAACAAAATCTGTTCTAGGTGTAGGCACTTCAGTCTGTTTGCCTGATCTAAGGGTGATGGCACTCACATTCCTTGGGTTAAGCACAGTTTGAGAAGGTAACTTGTCAGAATTCTGTGACTGCAATGTGTTCAGTGAAGTAGCCATCTGCCCCATCTGGGTGGTTAGATTATGAATTGAAGACTCTTGTCTTTGAATTGAAGCTCTGGTTTCTTGCTGGAACTGCATGTTCTGCATTGTCATCTGCCTCACCAATTCTTCCAAAGAGGGTTCAGTAGGTGCAGGAGTGTTAATCATTTGATGCCTCTGTTGTTGGATTGGTGGGGGCACATATGATGATCTATTCTATCCAACATTATTGTTCTGAAATGGTGCCTGATTTCTCCAACCAGGATTGTATGTGCTTGATGAGGGTGGATCATAATGTTGCTGCTGATGTAGAGGTCTGTTGTTGTAACACCCCGAATTTTTGTCATTAAAATTATAGTAACAGTCCTGGAAGCCTCGCTTGAGCGAGAGTTGTCTCGCCTGGGCGAGAAATGGCAAATTTTGGGCTGTTGACACAGTGTAATCGATTACACACTCCTAGTAATCGATTACATGCTGATAAACTAATCCGACCTGTGCATCTGACACAATGTAATCGATTACACAATCCTTGTAATCGATTACATCGTATTAAAAGCATCAGATAGGTGCATCTGAGACAGTGTAATCGATTACACACTGCTGGTAATCGATTACACACTTCTGGTAATCGATTACTCACTGCTGGTAATCGATTACTCACTGCTGGTAATTGATTACTCACTGATGGTAATCGATTACCGAGTATTAAAAGCATCAGATATGTGCATCTGATAGAGTGTAATCGATTACACACTCCTGGTAATCAATTACATGCTCCTGGTAATCGATTACATCGTATTAAAAGCATCAGATATGCGCATTTTTCACGTTGTAATCGATTACACCATGTTGGTAATCGATTACAACCCGACGACACCTCTTTAAAACAGAAACCCAAACACATTTTGGGTTAAAAAACTTTGAAGGGGGTGAGAGAAGAGAGCTTTTCCAAGGGCAAGGAGTTTTGATACTCACCCGAGAGCTTGAGAAGAGGTAAAACTCTTGATTATAACTCTCTTCTTCTTGCTTAAACTCATTTTAGATATGTTGTATCTCTTCTCAAAATATGGGAAACCATGGAAACTCACCCTTTTGAGTTATGGTTCGTTTTATGTGTTTTTCTCTTGTAAACTCTTAGTTTAGAGTTAGTATTTCGAGAATGGAAAATGTTTGTGGGTTGATTCATGAAAACCCAAAACCCTAAAGGGATAACGTGGTTAAAGTGGAAAATGGGTAAAATGCTATAGGTAGAAGATGAGTTTACGTTCTAATGTTGAAATATGAGATGAATATGTATGTTTTAGATAGTTGTAAACTTATGATGAAAATAGTTTAGCAACATTGAAAATATGATGAATATCTTGTATGGTTAAATAATGCAATATAAGTTGTTTATGTGATATTTGGAATAAATGACTAACATTGTGATTGTATGGTGGGAATGGGAAAGATCCTAGAGTTGGCGGCGGTGACGGTGGAACTAGCGCAGTTACCAAGAACCCAACCCAACACGCACCAAGGTAAGGAGGAGTCTTTAAATGGTATATGGTAATGGATAATGTGTGTATTTTCTGAGTATGAGTACGATAAAGTGATGAATCGCTTAGTTATGGTAAACATATATGGGTGTGTCTATGATAATGGTATGCGTGGATTTACTGTTTACGGATTTATGTTGTATCAATGAAAAGAAAATATGATTTTAGCCGACCATTATTGGTTAGCAACTTTGGCTCAAGTTATGTAGCAAAACATTGGCTCAAGTTATGAAGCAATACTTTGGCTCAAGCTATGAAGCAAAACTTTGGCTCAAGTTATGTAGCAATGCTTTGGCTCAAGCTATGTAGCAAAACTTTGGCTCAAGTTATGTAGCAAAACTTTGGCTCAAGCTATGAAGCAAAACTTTGGCTCAAGTTATGAAGCAAAACTTTGGCTCAAGCTATGTAGCAATGCTTTGGCTCAAGCTATGTAGCAAAACTTTGGCTCAAGTTATGAAGCAATACTTTGGCTCAAGTTATGAAGCAAAACTTTGGCTCAAGTTATGTAGCAATGCTTTGGCTCAAGCTATGTAGCAAAACTTTGGCTCAAGTTATGTAGCAAAACTTTGGCTCAAGTTATGAAGCAATACTTTGGCTCAAGTTATGAAGCAATACTTTGGCTCAAGTTATGTAGCAAAACTTTGGCTCAAGTTATGTAGCAATACTTTGGCTCAAGTTATGTAGCAACGCTTTGGCTCAAGCTATGTAGCAAAACTTTGTCTCAAGTAATGTAGCACAAAAAAAAAAAAATTTACAAGACAATTGGTTTACTAACCCCTTTAAAATGTGGATTATCTTATAATGGTATTTATTGTTTCGATGACTTACTCCTTTGTGTGTTGTGTGTATTTGCCATTGATAATCCCATTGCAGATAAACAGGGTAGTTGATGATGCTTGGTTCGGGCTTTAGGAGCTTAAGACTTGGATATTCTATTGTTTTTGCTTTTTGGTGTTGAGAAATTGTTATATGGATGATTTGTAATTGTAACCATTTAACTTATCAACCTTTTTTGAGTAATGCTGGATATTAGTAACTATGGGTAATTTTGGAAATCCATAGTTAAACATATGCGGTAATTACCGATGAAAGTTATACATGAATTATGTTTTTCCGCAGATATGAGATGTATGTTAACTTTAGGTACTGTACGGGTGGTTTCACGAACTGAGTATGAGAAAGTTAGAGTAAGATGTGGAATGTATGTACAACAGAATTAAAATAAATGAAAATTTTTCGAGTTATGAAAATCGGGTCCTTACAGTTGTTGTATATGTTTGCAGCATACGCCTCAGGGTGATCACCAGTTCTTGGCTCAAGCAGAGAAGGACACATATCACTATAATGATCACTTGAGGTGCAAATGCCACATACTCTTGCCATTGAAGATTTTTGCTGATTTATGGCTAACTGAGTGATCAAGGTGGTGAGGGAATCAATTTTAGTCTCAAGCTTGTCTTGCCTTGCTGCATTTGTCCCAACGTCATGGACTCCTCTTACAACTATGGCATCACCACTCCTTGCATTGAATTGTTGAGAATTGGAAGCCATCTTCTCTATCAAACATCTCGCCTCAAAAGGAGTCATGTCCCCAAGTGCACCACCACTAGCAGCATCAATTATACTCCTATCCATATTGTTCAGACCCTCATAAAAATACTGCAGGAGGAGTTGCTCAGAGATCTGATGATGAGGACAACTAGCACACAATCTCTTAAACCTCTCCCAGTACTCATACAAGCTCTCACCATGTTGTTGCCTAATTCCAGATATGTCCTTTCTGATTGCAGTGGTCCTGGATGCAGGGAAGAATTTACCCAAGAATGACCTCTTCAAGTCACCCCAACTTGTGATGGAACCAGGAGCCAGATATTACAACCAGTCCTTTGCAGGGCCTTCAAGTGAATGAGGAAAGGCCTTTAGACAAATGTGATCCTCCATGACATCATGTGGTTTCATGGTTGAGCAGACAATGTGAAACTCCTTAAGATGTTTATGAGGATCCTGACCTGCAAGTCCATTAAACTTGGGCAACAAATGGATTAGTCCAGTTTTAAGCACATATGGTACATCCTCATATTGGATACACAAACTGTCATAAGTAAAATCAGGGGCAGCCAACTCCCTTAATGTCCTCTCACGGGGACCAGGAGGAGTAGGTGGCTGAGCCATATTTTCAGAATGGACAGAATGGTCAAAATTAGGAAATGCAACAGAATGCACAGAATCACTATATTCAGCAACTGGATGTTCAGAAACAGAAACAAAATTAGTATCTAAAGTCCTATTTTGTCTAACTAACCTATGATATGTTCTATCAATTTCGGGATTTATTGAATGCAAAATGCCGGTAGCAGTAATGGAAATTCATGTTATAATTGTAGAATCAACCAAGTATTTGCATAAATAACATCCTAAAATCATATAGAACATGTACAAAAAGTTTCAAGAAAAAATTCAAAGCCTAACTATGTTAAAAATGCAAAACAGTTTCACTATAAACCTTGGAAAATAAAAAATAAACCTTAGAAATTAAAAAAAGAAATAGTAAAAAGGGTTTTTTTTTGGATTTTTTGGATTTGGACTGACAGACTATGTATGTGGCAGTGGGTATAACTTATTTTTCTACCCCAAATGCATACGTCATATGTCCAATTCTGATATACAGAGACAAAGTTATCCTAAAAACAAATTTCCAACAATTCACTATTCACCATAAAGTTGTATCTCACAAACTACAGCTCGGAAAGTGGTTCTGCTTTCTCTGGTGTTCAATGTGGGATGAAAGAAGTGTGGAAACAAAATTTCATGCAAAAGTTCCACCCACAGCTATATAAACCAGCAAAACAGAATCACATGAATCATGAAAAGTGGCAAAATAGTGAACAATGAACAATGAACAGTGCACATTAACATCTTTTTGCACCAATATCAGAAATGACTAACTAAACTACACTACACTAAACTAAAATTTATGAAACTACAGAGAACCTTTGTATGAATCGATAATCCCCGGCATCGGCGCCAAATTTGATCGAGGCCGTACTCGATATAAATAATATAACAATAAAGTATAGTACTAGGAAGTGACTCCTAGGTCGTTTCCCAAAGATTATCTTTCACACAATGGTTCAAACACCTTACACGCACACACACAATGGGGGTTTTAGTGGTTGTTATGCTATGAAATTAAGCTAAAACAGAACACAAACAGAAAACAGAATAGTAAAGAGGCTGAATCCCTTTGGTTTCCTTGTTCAAAACTCAATCCTCGGTTTCAATATATCAAAATCAGATTCTCAGTGTTCCTTTGTTGAGAGTCGATTAACTAAGCGACGACCAACTCACAGTTAAATTGCTAAACCTCTAACTAAGCGAAATTGGCATAAGCAACAAATAGTTAACAATGTCACACGAATCAAAGCATCAATTTCAGATTCTACACATTGAATTCCTAATCTGTTCATAACTCTAATGTTAAGCTTCAACTAAGCGAATTCAACATAAACATAGAGCATTTACAGATTCACATAAACTAAGCGATTATGTGCTAGAGAACTAATTAACTAAGCGAAAATCAGTTCACAAACCTAAAACAACACCATGGAATTAAGCAAACCATAACATGAAATGCATTAACAACAACATAGAAACCGAAAATGCATTAAGCATTAAACCTCAAGAGTGTGATACATTACCAAAGGAATTTAGCACTAAACTTCTAGCCTTCCATGGTGGAAGAAGCAAAACCGAATTTGGAGGAGGAAGAAGATGGAAAACGAAAACCCTAAAGGAACCCCAAAAGGGAGAAACGAAAATGTAATGTAAAGTTGTTTTGTTTTTGTTCTAATGTCAAGTTATGAGTGAAAAACGAAATTCTAAGGTATTAAAGTGTAAAACCGAAATGGGCCCTAAACATGGGCCCAAAACCTAAAACGGAATTAAAAATCCTATAACTAAATACAATCTTCACTTTAGCACACATCTTCCACTTGTAATGCCCAAAATGTCCTTGGTGCCAAATATGTCCTGAAAATGGAATTAGATTTAATTAGGCTAAATAATCCCAAATTAACTCATTTCAGGAATAATAGTCCAATAAAGCCTAAAACACTAAACAATGCCAAATAAAGTCAATTAGACACCAAGAATCATTAACAATGGTAAAATAAGGTTATTAATAGTGTGTAATATTTGACTAATCAATGGCCTTACATGCTTCTTTGTGATCTTTATGTGTTTGAATTGCTTGGTTAGCATTGACGATTGTGTGTTATGTGATGCTTGTCTGGTTATAAAATTAGTCTACTGACAAGTACGTGAGTGCAGGTACACATGGCTGGAAGAGAAAGAGGAGCGAGTCAGAATGTTCTGAATGACATCTTGGTCCAGATGGTGGCGGCTCTACAACAAATGAGTGAGAATTTACAACATCTGAATCAGAGCGTGGCACCAGGTCCAAGCTCGCACACCCTAGTTCAACAAGGACCGGCTGAGTACCGGGGGTTAGATAAATCCTGCAGAAGGGACCCTAGTCCGTTCCAAGGCAGATTCACCCCGAATGCTGCTATTGAGTGGGTCCAAGGAATGGAGTGTACTAACATGAAGGCGGATGGAGTGGCGACCTCCGAATCCATTCCTCACAAGGACTTTGGGCCTCAACGAAATTTTGTGCACGGAAGAGGCAAGGATAAGATGTATCGCGAAGAGCGGAAGCATTATTTTCCACGTGTTGGTACTCGGAGTTGCATTTCGTATGGACCGAGGACCCATGCGAATGCCTGAGGGTCACGGTTAAACTCTCCACCTTGGTGCAGCAAGTGTAACCAGAAACATGACGGATGATTGTGTTCTGGAACTACAAATCACCGTTTTCGTTGTAAAGAGACTGGACCTATAAAAAGGCATTGTCCTACGTCACGGCAGAGTATGGATGCTATGGGGACTGGACGACCTCAATCTATCGGCAGAGTGGTTACCATGTATGGTGCAGAGGCATCAGAATCGGATAGTCTGATCCGATGTGGGATGTATGAGGAAAGGGGAATGGATGTTTCCACTACAAGGAGTTTGAGCATAATAAAAGGTATTGTTCCAAGCTGGATCGGAGGCCTAATGCCACTCCTGCCGAGGAGGAAAGAGACCACGGTCAGATGGTTACCCCAAGTGGCGCAGGGACATCAGGTGTTGATGATCCGACGAGAGGTAAACGCATGGTGACAGGTATTCCTTGTTTAGTGTTATTGATTCGGGAGCGACACACTCCCTCATATATGTTAAATGTGAAAAACGGCTGAGATTGTAAACTGAGTCATTACTTCCGACTTGGTCGCGTCGACCCCAATCTTTGTGCTGGTGGTGGTGTCGACGTTTATGTTCTAGAGTCTGGTTGTGGCAAATGGTGTGATATTTACCGTAGATTCAGTCTACTTGTCGTTATCCCAGTTAGATAAAGTTTTGGGGATGGACTAATTGTTGGCAAATCATGTTATGATTGAATAGTGCTGACAAGGTTGTGGCGGTTAGGGATCTGTGCGAGATCTCTGACCATGCTAGTAGTATGGGGCCAGTGTCGGCTAAGAAAGTCATAACTCTCCTTCGAAAAAGGGATCGGTTTTTATTCAGTAAATGTAACGGGAGGATATTTAAGAACTCGTTAGTATTTCAATATATATTAAGATTTGAAAGAACTATGTATTTTTCTGGGAAAGTGAATTTTCTTCTGTGAATGAAATGAGGAATTTGTGCGTAACATGTTCTGTATGACAATGGGGAAAATATCTTTCGAGATTATGTACTAATGCTTGGTTAATTATACCTTGATGCATGAATTATGAAAAAGTTATTTTGATTCTTGTGCATGAAGCTCTTGGTCTATAAAATTTGATTTTTGTTAAAGAGGAGTATTCGCCGTAACAAATGTATATTGGTATTGAACGCCAAGCTATGTGCGGGGATGTTGAACCTCAAAAATTTATTTTGGATCGGGAGTGTCTCAGTGTACGGTTGGGGTAAATGGTAGAACCTTTACTATAGTGTTGCTATGCGCGATGATGTCCCAGTTGGATTTAATCCTGGAAATGGACTAGCGGTCAGCAAAATTGTGTTTTGCTTAACTATGTGATGATTGTTGAGGTGAAGAATTAAGATCTAGTTGCATTGATATGTATATGGGTGCAAAAGGGTAAGACTTATAATGATAGTCGAGAAAAGAGGCTAGTTAAGTTACTTACCCCGTTAATGTGATGAATACAATGGAATGGACGTGAAACTTTTGGTCATGAATGATCGATTCTTTTGCGGTAGGATATTGGCAATGCATGAAATAGTGGTGGTGTACCTCAATTGTCTGCGTTGAATGTTGTACCGGCAAAAGTTGTTGCTGTTTCGTGAATGTCAGTAATTGCGGTGTATGGGTGTGGTGTCACCATATGAGAGGAGTTTTAGGGTATGTTGAAATGAGTATGCGTTACTTTTGACATGATAATTTGATTTCTTCGATTAAATTGCCGTGAGTCGTGGGTTCAAACCGTTTTCGAAAATCAGTTTTGGGTGAAACATAGCCTGTGGCTAAATAATGATTTAGTGTCATATTGGAGAAAATAAGTTTTTGGGTGAAACATAGCATGTGGCTAAATAATGTTTTGGGTGAAACATAGCATGAGTATGAGGTTATTAAAAGTTTAGTGATATAAGACGCCCATGTATTTCTGGACATAATGTGAGTGGGATAATAAGTTTATATTTACTAACGGAATTGGGGTGACCAAACCGAACGCAAGTTGTAGGTTTGAGTGTTGGTCGACTTGTGCTTGCCGATTGGTAACAGAATACCTAGTTTTGGTGTGAATCAATGGTTTTATGGTTTCAGTGGAGGCTAGAAATCGGTAATTTCTTTAGACGATAAGATTTGATGGTAGAAATATTTTATGTAATTAGACAATTACTGGATAGTTTGATTGTGTACGATGGATGAGACACTAAGAATTCTATTGTGTAAGTATTTTGTGGATCTAGTAAAATGAAATTGTGCTAGAGTCTCGAGTGGAGATGAAACTAGCTAGTGTATGATGAATGTTAAAAGATGCATTTAGATAGATATGGGATCAGGAGTTCCCCATTCGCTGATGTTTGAGAGTGTTATCGGGATTCTTAACGTATGTTAGGATTGATAGATGGATAGGTGCTAGAGATCTATGGTTCTTGATGGATTTAGGAAAAATCTTTAGTCCGAATTATGGATTAGTTCCCATGGCACTCGAGTTATTAAAGGCTGAGATCTTAACATTTGTACATTGAGGAGTTAGTTCATGAATTGGTTTGGTGATATCATGGTTTAGTGGTGTATGCCCTTAGTGACTGATTAAGTAATCTTAATGGATTAGATAATCGAATTGTGATTTTGGTTGAGTGTTCTTGTGCCTAAGGTCTAGGTGGTGATATTATTTTCCTAGGTATGTTTAATTTTCGGGGACGAAAATTCTTATAAGAGGGGGAGGATTGTAACACCCCAAATTTTAATCTTTAAAATTATAGTATCAGTCCTGGAAGCCTCGCTTGATCGAGAGATTCTCGCCTGAGCGAAAAAAGGATCACCTGGGAGGGTGAAATCCTGGACTATACTGGAGGATTCTCGCCTGGGCGAGAAATGGCAATTTTGGGCTGTTGACACAGTGTAATCGATTACACACTGATGGTAATCGATTACATGCTGATAAACTAATCAGACCTATGCATCTGACATAGTGTAATCGATTACACACTGCTGGTAATCGATTACACACTGCTGGTAATCGATTACACACTGCTGGTAATCGATTTCACACTTCTGGTAATCGATTACATGCTGATAAACTAATCAGACCTGTGCATCTGACACAGTGTAATCGATTACACACTCCTGGTAATCGATTACATACTCCTGGTAATCGATTACACACTCCTGGTAATCGATTACACACTCCTGGTAATCGATTACATGATGATTAAAAGCATCATATATGTACATCTGGCACAATGTAATCGATTACACCATGTTGGTAATCGATTACATAGTATTAATGTAATCGATTACACACTTCTGGTAATCGATTACATCGTATTAATGTAATCGATTACACCATGTTGGTAATCGATTACATTGCGACGATGCCTCTATAATTTACACAGTGTAATCGATTACACTATACTTGTAATCGATTACACTTATCGCAGTGTCTATAAAATAGAAACCCAAAACACATTTTAGGGTTAGAACTTCGAAGAGAAGAGAGAGAGGAGAGCTTTTCAAGAGCAAGGAGCCTTAGGACTCATCTTGGAGCTTGAGATGAGGTAAACCTCTTGTTACTAACTCTTCTTCTTCCTCTCTAACTTGTTTTGGGTATGTTGGATTTATTTTCATAACATGAGAAACCATGGAAACTCATCCTTTAGAGTTATGGTTCGTTTTATGTTGTTTTTATCTTGTAAACTCTTGGTTTAGAGATAGTATCTCAAGAATGGAAAGGGTTGTGGGTTGATTCATGAAAAACCCAAAAACCCTAAAAGTGAAAATGTGGTAAAAGGAGAGAATGAGTAAAATGTTAGAAGTAGAAGATGAGTTTACCCCCAAATATTGAAATATGAGATGTTATGCATGTTTTAGATGGTTGAATATTGATGATGAATATTTTGTATGATTAAATGATGCAATATAAGTTGTTTATGTGATATTTGGAATAAATGACTAACATTGTGTTATGTGGTGGGATGAAGAGAGATCCTAATGTTGGAGGCGGTGTCGGTGGAACTCGAGAAGTTGCCAAGAACCAAACCCATCACTCATCGAGGTAAGGATAAGTCTTTAATTGAGCATTTGGAATCGAAAATGTGAGTTTTCTGATTGTGCAATGATTGATACGTAAAGTACGCATTTGATATAAACATACATGGGTGTGTTTACATTAAAGTAGGCGTAGATTTACGGAAAGGAAAGTATGTGGTACTTTCTGGTTATGCGATGATTGAGTGTAAATCACGTATTTAGTATAAACATATATGGGTGTGTTTATACTAATGTGGGCGTGGATTTACCGGAAATGATTTATGGTGAAACGAATGAAAAAGAAGTACATTTTTAGCCGACCATGAATGGTTAGCGACTCTGGCTTGAGTATAGAAGCATACACTCTGGCTTGAGTATAGAAGCAAACACTCTGGCTTGAGTATAGAAGCATACACTCTGGCTTGAGTATAGAAGCATACACTCTGGCTTGAGTATAGAAGCATACACTCTGGCTTGAGTATAGAAGCATGAAAATGATTTATGAGGAGATCGATGAAAGGAAAATATGTTTTAGCCGACCATGAATGGTTAGCGACTCTGGCTTGAGTATAGAAGCATATACTCTGGCTTGAGTATAGAAGCATGAAAATGATTTATGAGGAGATCGATGAAAGGAAAATATGTTTTAGCCGACCATGAATGGTTAGCGACTCTGGCTTGAGTATAGAAGCATACACTCTGGCTTGAGTATAGAAGCATGAAAATGATTTATGAGGAGATCGATGAAAGGAAAATATGTTTTAGCCGACCATGAATGGTTAGCGACTCTGGCTTGAGTATAGAAGCGTAAACTCTGGCTTGAGTATATAAGCGTGATTTGTTTTAAGAGAAACGAGATTCTGCTTTTAGCTAACCCTGAGGGGTGTAGCGACTTTGGCTCAAGTTATGCAGCAAGACAAAATGAATTTCGAAAATGGTTTACTAACCCATTTTCTAATGTGGATTATCTTATAATGACGTTTATTGAATTAACGACTTACTCCTTTGTGTGTTTTGTACTTTTGTTATTGATAATCCCATTGCAGGTAAATAGACGAATGGAGTATGCTAGTTTGGGAGCTTTATGAGCTTTAGACGTTGGATTCACTATTTGCGTTTTTGTACTTTAAATGACTACTTGTGGATTTGAATGATTGTAACCATGGATGACATTTATTTGGGTATTCGTAACCATGGGTATTGTTATATTTGGAGTATTATAACTTTTGGGCTCTTAGTACCCAATGGGAATAATAATGAATGAGTTATGTTTTTCTGCAATTTAAATTATATGATAATATAATAGGTGTAAAGAGTATTTTTAAGGAATGATTCTTGGAGGTTTTAAGTAAGATGATGAATGTATGTAAGAGGGAATTAAAATGAATGAAAAAAATTTCAAGGGTAGAAATCGGGTCGTTACAGGAAGTATATCACTTCGATATGGTAAGTATCAATTCCACAGCGTAAGTGTACTATTGAAGACTTCTCTTCCACAACAAAAGTATATCACTTCGTTGTGGTAATTATCAATTCCACAACGAAAGTGTAATACTATGTTGTGGAAGTTAATAATTGTACAGCGAAATTAGAACATCAAATTATCAAAACACAAAATGCATTCAACAAATTCAACCAAAATAACTATTTATTTTTAACAGAACCTATATTACAAATTGTCTGTTGACTCTGTTCTAAAAGAATAAACAAATTTTGAACAAATTTCCCTATTCACATCTATTTGGTCAATTGTATATGTATCTACATCAATGTAATATAGGAAAGTGTTATTGTTTTGGCAAGGGGTCTACAAATAAAATCAGGTAAATATAAGTAATAATGAAATAATTGTTTGACAATATATATAATTGTTTGATGGGTAGTGCCAATACCTTAACATGAGTCCACTTGAGTGGTCTTTGACGTTTAGTGTTTAGGCCTCTATATATATTCAATGCTCTAAAAAATATAGAAAATAATGTTTAAATGAAAGTGATAATGAAAGTGTAACAAAATTCAGAAAATTTAAATGAGTTGTCCACTTACGTATTAAAAATATCTAGCATAGTGGGGTACTTGTTCATATCGCCATTTTTTAGTGAATCAAAATAGAACAATTGATGACTGACCCGATTAATGACAACCAAAATCCAATATTGCCTAAAAGCATATATGCATACGGTTAATAAAATGTTACCCAAAAACATTGTTAAAACTAATTAAAAAATGATGCTTACCCGGTGTTAAGAGGTGCAAAGAATAAGTCAACATTATTTCCCTTAAGAATCTTAGCAACATCTTGTGATTGTTGATTCTTCCATGTGTCATTGGTTACGATACCCACACCCAAAATGTTAGTATGAGGGGATATGAACATCACCTTCTTTTT
This sequence comes from Lupinus albus, assembly GCA_009771035.1. Classification (NCBI taxonomy): domain Eukaryota; kingdom Viridiplantae; phylum Streptophyta; class Magnoliopsida; order Fabales; family Fabaceae; genus Lupinus; species Lupinus albus. The sequence continues at coordinate 4,116,780 of CM020015.1, forward strand.
ACCATTGGGTACAAAGTTGTCATACAAGTACCTAACATATAACACAAACGTTAGTTAGTTATAATACACTAATTAATGATTAAATGCGAAAATGAGAAGTTTACCTTATGTACATAGATATAACGGATGCACCGATCCAATCACGACCGTGTACATCCTTCACTTCATTTATAGTGATGAATTCTTGGCCAGAAAACCCATAGATGGGTTCAGGAATTGATATATTAATCATAGAATGGGGGGGGGGGGGGGACTTCCCCGGACGATTCTAGATTATATTAAGATGATTGTGGCTTAGACTTCACCACTTGGGCCTTTTTAGATGCATGTTCATCTATTCTAGAAGGGGATGTTGCACTATGGTCATCATCAGACACCTTTCCCTGGAATATTCAATAGGAACTACATCAAAATATGTAATTAAATGAATGAACAAATATAAGGTGAAAACCATACCATAATAGGAACTACATCTATAAGATGTTCTGGCCAAGTCATAAAAGTGCCTACAACCTCTCTAACTGTTGTGATATCATCAGCAGGAATTGGCAGCAATGCATCATCTTCAATTGAAATATCAACTGAGACCTTCAAATGATTGGGGGGATTTGTGCATTATGTATCGTTGCACTTGCACCCTGTATGTTGTACACCGAGCCAATTCCCACTGTTCGGGTACATGGTGTATCCAGAAACAGTTTGCAATTATTGATTATTCCCTATATGATAGTAAAAACATATAATGAATTAGTTTAGCAATAGTGAAAACAAATGATAGTTAAAACAAATTAGATTATTAAATTACCTCTGGAATGGGAATATGGTTTCTTGGATGCGTGAAACTTTCTTGCACGGTAGTAGAAGCTTCAGGCCCCTCAACAAATTTACCTGATTCCATCCGCTTTTCCATTTCTTGGAATCGTTCAGAGAGTAAATAGTATTGGTCCTGCATGACAGCCGCATCCGCTTTTGTTAGACACTTGTAGAACGGGTCATGAACTGTTTACTAGCCCCAAATCCAACACCACGGATACGACCAGGGTATTGAGGCAGCCCTAATGCATTTTAAAGTATAACCTGACTATCCGTGGTCAGGAAATTTTCCTTTTCTTTTAGGGTAACCTGAGACATCAAAAACACACATAAATAACGACTATTGATAAAGAAAGTATGTGGAAATCAACAGGGTCTAATAACATGATAAGCACTTAAAACATGATCCACCACTTCTTTAACTTTTTCATTATCAACAGAGCATTCACCCACAGAGCACCGAGGTCTACGGCAACACTCAAAGGCAAAGGTGTCTCGCTTTGTTCAAGCTGCAAATACACAACCAATAATAATGTAATTAAATATGAATACAAAACTTAATCAACTAATAATTGATGTACTAAAATACATACGAATTAACAATACTTACAATTTTTTCTTCAACTCCTCTATAGCCCATTCGAGAAGCTCTATATGGATAAATCGGGTTAGATGCTCTCTTACGATTTTGTTCACTCATTTTCTGCAAAAACAAACAACATTAACATTATATATTACACAAAAGCGTATAAGAATTCAAAGTCAACATTAACATTATATATATTACAGAAGCACATAAGAATCAACGTCAACATCAACATTATATATTACCAAGAATTTTTCATCTTCTGTGCGATAAGTGGCAAATTCTATCCAATCCGCCTCATCAATTATATTTGCATATTTGGCTGGAGGCTTGAGGTTGACATTGCCTTCAGCATCTTTGAGACATTTCCCGTAATTAGTTCTAAATTCTCGGAGAGTCTTTCCAGTAGTTTTCATGATGTAGTCTTTGTGTTCCTTACCAACATCAATAGATGCCTAAATATACAGAATAGTTTCATAAATTGTTTGCATGGAATACAAATACACTATTACATAAACAAAAAATAATATCCTTCCAAATAAAACACAAAGAATACAAATTGCATGGAATACAAATACACTATTACATAAACACAAAATAATATCCTTCCAAATAAAACACAAAGAATACAGATTGCATGGAAACTTACGGTTATATCCTTCCAAATAATATCCTTCAATGCATTCAGCCTATCATCAGACCTATGTTTGAACTTTATGGATATAGTTCGTCTTACCAAAACTGCAATGTAGCTTACCAATTTGTTTCCACCTTTATTGTTCAACGATTGGCTCTTTGCGTTTCATTCAACCGTAGACTTGATATTATTGCTTCTTGAATGAACAACACTCTTCATGGCAGTGACACCACATGATTTACGTTTCTGTGTTTTTGGTGTTACTGGAGTTTGTTGTGCTATAGGAGTTTGAGTGTTAACCATTGTTCCTTTTTCGTTTACTTCATTTTGAGAAGACATTGTTTGAGAGTATGAGTGTTGAAGAGTTTCTTGGTTTGAGAGTGTTGAAGGGTTTCTTGGTTTGAGAGTGTTGAGGGGTTTCCTTTTCGGTGTATTAGAAGTTTGAGAAGTACGTAACCAGCGTTTGGGTATCAACTTTTTTTAATATTTTCATTTCCATATACAACAGCGCAATGTCATATTTTTGATGTCTAACGTTACACATCCATAGCACATTGATAAAATTCGTTGTCTTAATTAAACAATAACAGCAAAATTTACGTAGACACTGTTGAAAATGATACATGAACAGTGTCATCTACAAATTCCATCATGACTACAGGAAAGAGCCTCATAGACTTACGGCAAATATCCAATCAATTAATTAAACTTAATATTCAAATTCATTTTTTTCAATTATTTAAAAAAATCGGAACATTTCCACACGCAATGATATAATTTCGTTGTTGATTAATTATTTTGAGTTAAATTTTCAATAAAAGATTAAACTAATTACTATTTTTATGAAAAAAGAGAATTATAGACTTAATGACACATACCCTTAATTGAACTTAATATTCAAATTCATTTCTTTCAAAATTTAAATAAATCCGACCATTTCCACAGCGAAGTGATATACTTTCGCTGTTGATTATTCCTTTTCGGTGTATTAGAAGTTTGGGAAGTGATATACTCGACAATTATAAGTTGAAGTGTTGAACAAAATTAAATTGAGTGTTGTATATATAGAAATTGAAATTGTAAAAAAAACACAATAAACATAAATTGAAATTGAATGTTATATATATTGAAAACTGAAATGAATGTTACATGGAAAAATAATAAATATTACATTTTTGTTCAATATTGAAGATCTGTTAATCCTTAAGCTAAATTAATCCTTAAGCTATTTTGCGGTTCTCTTGTGAAAGAGGAAACAAACCAAAGAAATATTTAACACCAGTTACTGAAGGATCCAATTCTCTTGTTGATATAACAGTGTTGAATCAGAGAAAATTGAAGATCTGTTAATCCAAACTCTTGTAAGAAATGAAAACCAATCCAAAAGAACATTGGATAGATGAAGCTGTACAATAGCATGAACCTCACAATTTTCTTTTTCTTGTGAGGATTGTGAACCAAAGCAAGAGAAGATGAGTCTTTCATAAAATAATAAAAAAAAAGACTCATCTTGACAGCATGCTATGATTAACAATGATGGGAGAAAGTGATCAGCACAAAGGATCAGTTCCCATTTTTGTTATATATTAAAGATCTGGGCCACACCGACACTTTTTTCTCATGCATGCATATTGATCGATAAGAATAACATCGTGAATCACAAAGGACCAGTTCCCATTTTTGTTGAATATTTGATCTTCCTTCTCCCCTGTTACGAACATAAACATGTAAAATGAAAATAAATAAACATAAATGAAAAAAATTTAAATACATAAACAAAATTCAAAATACCTCATGATCAAAGAATATACACAAAAAAAAAAGATCTTCATGAAAAATAGTTTGAAGAATCATATATCTGTTGAACTTCAATTTGATTCAATGAAATCCTTCTTCGTTTTGTTTCAATATATATAGATTAAAAGATTTAAGGGAAACTGATATCTTTAATGCTTCAACCACTCTCTGGGTTAACCCATATAACGAAGCAAAATCATTTAAGAAAGAGCCGTTACACATCTCCAGATAGATATTTTTCTATATTCAACAACATTGTGTTCTACTTCGCTGTCATTAAGTTCATTATTTTCTATATTCAACAGCCATGTGTTTTTCTTTGCAGTCATTAAGTTCATTATATTATATATTTAACATCATTGCGTTTTACTTCGTTGTCATTCAATTCATTACTTTCTATATTCAATAGCCAAGAGTTTTACGTCACAATGATTAATTTATATATTAGTCTATATTCAACAGCGATGCGTCTTACATCGCTGTTGATAATTCATTTTAACTAAACGAATAAATTATTATTTCCATGTTCATCAATCACATTTTCATTATTTTACTTCGTTGTTGATTATTAATTTAAGTGATATACTTTCGTTGTAGATGATTCATTTAAACTAAACGATTAACTTATTATTTCGATGTTCATCTATCACATTTTCATTATTTTAATTCGTTGTTGATTATTAATTTAAGTGATATACTTTCGCTGTAAATGATTCATTTAAACTAAATGATTAACTTATTATTTCGATGTTCATTTATCACATTTTCATTATTTTACTTCGCCGTTGATTATTAATTTAAGTGATATACTTTCACTATAGATGATTCATTTAAACTAAACGATTAACTTATTATTTCGATGTTCATCATCCTCATTCTTTTACTTTGATGTTGATTATTAATTTAAGTGATATAATTTCGATGTTGTTGATTCAACAATTAACTTATTATTACGATGTTCATCATTCACATTTTCATTCTTTTAATTCACTGTTGATTATTAATTTAAGTGATATAATTTCGATGTTGATGATTCATTACTAATTATTATTTCTCAATTCATCATTAACATTTACATTCTTTTAAAACACACCAGTTATAAATTGAAGAAAAAGAAAATGTAAGCTAATTGTTATATATATTGAAATTGAAATTGAAAATCAATATATTAAAAATTATAATCGAAATTGTTTGTTACATAGAAACGTTAAATCCTAAAATCTAAATGGTACATTCTTGTTCAATATTGAAGATCTGTTAATCCTCACACAGCTGGAGTGTTGAATGTTGTTAATCCTTGCAAAGTGAAGAATATCATTTTCATGATATCTCTCTTAACCTTATGTTTAATGCCTTTTCAAGTATATACTTGATAGGACTTGGAATCATGCCTTGTTCAAATTTTTATTTTCATCAACATTTGAACAAAGCAAAGTGTGCATGCTCTTGTGAGGATTGTGAAAAGATTTTGTAAAAACCAGCGGCTGAACCTCAAGAGATTGTTGATATTATGATCGATGCAAATAATAGCATGCATCACAAAGGACACGTTCCCATTTTTGATAAATATTGGAGCATTGTTCTCCAAACATAAAATAATAAAAAATATCTCACGACCAACGAAAATAAACACAAAGATATCGAAGAAAAATAGAGAGTCTTTTGTTTCAATGAAATCCTTCTTCACTTTCTTTCAATATATAGACTAAAAGATTTATGGGAAATTGATATCTTTAATGTTGGAAACTGGATATCTTTAATACTTCAACCACTCTCTGAGAAACCCATATAACAAAGAAAAATATTTTAAAAAAAGTCGTTACACATACTCTAGTTAGATATTGTCTATATTCAACAGCGATGTGTTTTACTTCGCTGTCAATTAAGTTCATTATTTCTATATTCAACAGCGAAGAGTTTAATGTCGCTGTGTTTAAGTTCATTATTTTCTATATTCAGCAGCGATACGTTTTACTTCGCTATGATTAAGTTCTTTATTTCTATATTCAACATCAAAGAGTTTTACGTCGTTGTGTTTAATTTATATATTCATCAGCGATGCGTTCTACTTCGCTCTGTATCATTCATTATTTCGCTGTTGAAACATATGTATTAATTTTATTAATACGCCAATTCGCATGGTTGCATTAAGTATTAAACATTCAATCCAAATTGTAAGCTAAATAATGAAAATTACAAAAAACATTAAAAACAACTGAAATTGTAAATATTAATTGAAATTGTATATATTGAAAATTAAATGAAATTTCATTTTATTTATGTTTTGTCACATGGGAACATTAAATCCTAACTTATGTTACAATATATATATATATATATATATATATATATATATTAAAAACCTTAATATCTATTCATGTAATATGTTACAATATATTAATCTATTCTGAAACAATACAAACTTCCTACTTGACTGGAGAGCTGGACAATCTTGATTGCTGAAATTCCCAATACCTGCATATAATACCTGCACACACACACACACACACACACACAGATATATATATACATAGAATTTCCAAACCTAGAAAACAAAATAAAATTGCTAGTAAATAAATGTTCATCATTGGTAATTAAAATATCCAAAAAAACAATAAAACAAAGAAAAAAAGAAATGTCCAGAATTGCATAATGCATCAACATTGTTCATCAGAGTCAGAGTCAGAGTAATTAAGTAAATCTAGATCTTTTTAATTTTACGAAAGAGAATTAACAAATTCAATAAAGTGTGGGTCAGCCCCTTCAGTATTGAATAATTCCCTGAAAATAAAAATCATAAGATTCATAAAATAATAAAACATATTATATTAGCTTGTAAACAAATTCAATAATTACAAATAGAAAAGGAATCACCTCTTCAATACTGATCCATCTTGAAATATTAGCTTGTAAGGAATATTTTTAGAAAATGCATATAACCCATCATTCAGCACCACATCAAAGTTTTCCATAATATAGTTACAACCTACATTAAGTTTTTTTGGCAGTTGTGGAATATAACTCTTCTTTACTACAACCTCAATTTTATCCCCCTAATACATAAACATATAATATGATGGATCAAATCAAAATCTTAAATCATAAACGAAAAAATTAAATAAATAACTAAATTAAAACAACTCCCGATCATTGAAAATCCACAAAACGCAAGGATATTCAAATATGTCCTCCGATTAAAAATAGTTTGAAGTTCCAATTTCAGCATCCATGAAGTATTCTTACAAGATAAATCAATATCTCTGATGAACTTCATTTTCTTTCAATGAAATCCTTCTTAATTTTCTTTCATTATATAGACTAAAAGCTTTATGGGAAACTGATATCTTTATTGTTTCGTGTGAGAATTCAGGGGGTTCAAAAATAATTTAATACACATATCTAATACACAACGCAAATTAAAGATAACGCTGTATAAGATATAAAATCCATAGCGAAAGCAAAAAACGGCGCTACTAAACATATTCATATTAACAACGATGTGCAATGGTGGCGCTGTTAAACATATTTATATTAACCTGAACCTTTTCATAAATCTTTGAGTCTTATATTACATGAACCTTTTCCACTTATAATGTTTTTACTCATCCTCATATAATAATATAATATGAGACTTCGCACTTAAATGACCTTTTTCCACTTTTATTGTTTCGTGTGAGAATTCTGGGGGTTTGAAAAATAATTTAATACACATATCTAATACACAGCGCAAGTTAAAGATACACTGTATAAGATATAAAATCCACGGCGAAAGCAAAAAAGGCGCTGCAAAACATATTAATATTAACAGCGATGTGCAAAGGTGGCACTGTTAAACATATTTATATTAACAGCGCTGTGTAGTATTAGCGCTGTTAAAAATTACGAATGAAAAAAAGTACATATTCCGCCGCGAATATTATATGTTGCGCTGTTAACATTATATCCGCTAATCCATTTGAACATCGAATTCTTAAAGTTGACTGTATAAGTTTATTGCGCCTTTTGTTTTACAGCATTTTTCTGGGTTGCGCAGTCGAAGACGCGCCATTAAAGAAGTAGTCTAGCATAATGTTATTTTTCTACCCCAACTACATATGTCATATGTCCAATTTCGATATACGAAAACAAAGTTATGCTAAAAATATATTTTCAACTATTCACTTGTCACCGCCAAATTGCATCTCACAAACTATAGCTCGGAAAGTGATTCTGCTTTATCTGGTTGTCACAATGGATATAACTTATTTTTCTACCCGAAATGCATTTGTCATATATCCAATTATGAAATACGGAAACAAAGTTATGCTAACAATAGATTTTCAACTATTAACTTTTCACCGCCAAGTTGCATCTCACAGACTATAGCTCGGAAAGTGATTATGCTTTATTTGGTTATCACAATGGATAGAACTTATTTTTATACCACAAATGCATATGTCATACGTCCATTTATTATATATGGAAACAAAGTTATAATAAAAATAGTTTTTCAACTATTCATTTTTCACCGCCAAGTTGCATCTCACAAACTATAGCTCGGAAAGTGATTCTGCATTCTCAGGTTATCACAATGGATAGAACTTATTTTTCTACCCCAAAGACATATGTCATACGTCCAATTCTGATATACGGAAACAAAGTTATGCTAAAAATAGATTTTCAACTATTCACTTTTCACCGCCAGGTTGCATCACACAAACTATAGCTCGGAAAGTGATTCTGCTTTCTCTGGTTGTCACAATGGATAGGAATTATTTTGATACCCCAAATGCATATGTCACACGTCCAATTCTGATATACGGAAACAAAGTTATGCTAAAAATAGATTTTCAACTATTCACTTGTCAGCGCCATGTTGCATCTCACAAACTATAGCTGAAAAAGTGATTTTAATTTCTAAGGTTGTCATAATGGATAGAACTTATTTTTCTACCCCAAATGCATATGTCATACGTCCAATTCTGACATACGGAAACAAAGTTATGCTATTAGTGTTGTCAAGTCGATTCAAAAAATTCAGAGAAACTTCCTTTGGGGTCAAGTGGGATCTGGTGTGTAAACCAAGGGATGAGGGTGGTCTTGGGGTCAAGTATCTTTCCTCTTTTAATCTCGCTCTCTTGGGTAAATGGAATTGGCGCCTTTTATCCGAGAATGACAATCTTTGGGGAATAGTTTTAAAGTCTAAGTATGGTCACAACCGCAGTTCTTCTGCTAGGTTAGGTTGTCGTTCCTCTTCTCTAAAACAGTCTGCTTGGGTTAGGTATTTAGATCTCTTCGGTACTAATAATTCTGCTGGGTTGAATTGGTTTAAGGATGGTCTAGTGCGTCGTGTTGGAGATGGGTCTACTACTAGGTTTTGGCATGACAATTGGTTAGGTAACAACTCATTGTTTTCTAGATATAGGCGTCTTTTTAACCTTTGTACCAATCAGGATGGTCATATTTGTGAGTTCGGTAATTAGGTTGGGGGGAAATGGGAGTGGAATGTTACTTGGAGGCGTCAATTATTTATATGGGAAACAGATCTAACAAATTATTATTTGCAAGATCTTAATCATGCATCTTTAAACATCAACAAATCGGACTCTTGGGAGTGGAAATTTGATAAGTCAAATGTTTACTCAGTCCAATCCGCTTACAAGGCTATCACTCATCATATTCCGCAACAAAATCTCACATTCCCATATCCTAACCTCTTATGGAAGTCTAATGCTCCACTAAAGGTTCTCACTTTTGCTTGGCATTTATTTCAAGATAGAATTTCAACTAAGGATGCTCTTCTTAAACGGGGAATTCCTCTAAACAATGGTGGAGACCTACATTGTGTCTTCTGCAATGACACTCCAGAAACCGCTAATCATCTCTTCTCTACTTGCAAACTTTCTTATTTCGTCTGACAACTTCTTTAAAATTGGTTGAATATTTCTATGGCATTGCCACTTACCCCCATCAATCATTTCACTCATAACTTAGGTATGGTGCACAACAGGAAGCGATGGAAAGTTTGGAGTCTTGTTTGGCTAGCTACTATTTGGGCTTTATGGCTAATTAGGAATGATATTATTTTCAATAATGTAACGACTTCCTCTCACAAAATTTTGAATTCTGCCAAGGTTAAAGCTTGGCTATGGACTAGAAGTATGCATGGGAAGGAGTCTATTTCTTATGCCGTCTGGGTCGCTAATCCGTTTGATTGTTTAAACATCATTATGTAATTCATCAATACTTTTGTAAATTCTTTTATTATTAATAAATTCATATTTTTGCAGCAAAAAAAAATATAATCCATTTTCACCGCCAATTTGCATCTCACAAACTATATCTAGCAAAGTGATTCTGCTTTCTCTGTTTGTCACAATGTATAGAAATTAATTTTCTACCCCAATGCATATATCACACGTCCTATTCTGATATACGAAAACAAAGTTATGCTAGAAATAAATTTTCAACTATTCATGTAAGGACCCAAATTCTACCCTTGAAAATTTTATTTTTATATTATCATTTTTATACATACAGTCCACATCTTGCTCAAATTTTTCTCATACTCAATTCGTAAAACCACCCTTGCAGTACATGAAGTTAACATATATCTCATATTGCGGAAAAACATAATTCATGTATAACTTTCATCGGTAATTACCGCATATGTTTAACTATGGGTTTCCAAAATTACCCATAGTTACTAATATCCAGCATTACTAAAAAATGTTGATAAGTTAAATGGTTACAAATACAAATCATCCATATAGCAATTTCTCAACACAAAAAGCAAAAATAGAAGATCCAAGTCTTAAGCTCCTAAAGCCCGAACCAAGCATCCTCAACTACCCTGTTTACCTGCAATGGGATTATCAATGACAAATACACACAACACATAAGGGAGTAAGTCATCGAAACAATAAATACTATTATAAGATAATCCACATATTAAAGGGGTTAGTAAACCATTTGTTTTATAAATTCATTTTGTGCTACATTACTTGAGCCAAAGTTTTGCTACATAGCTTGAGCCAACGCGTTGCTACATAACTTGAGCCAAAGTATTGCTACATAACTTCAGCCAAAGTATTGCTACATAACTTGAGCCAAAGTTTTTCTACATAGCTTGAGCCAAAGCATTGCTACATAACTTGAGCCAAAGTATTGCTACATAGCTTGAGCCAAAGCATTGCTACATAACTTGAGCCAAAGTTTTGCTTCATAACTTGAGCCAAAGTGTTGCTACATAACTTGAGCCAAAGTTTTGCTACATAGCTTGAGCCAAAACATTGCTACATAACTTGAGCCAAAGTGTTGCTACATAACTTGAGCCAAAGTTTTGCTTCATAACTTGAGCCAAAGTCGCTAACCAATCATGGTCGGCTAAAATCATATTTTCTTTTCATTGATACCTCATAAATCCGTAAATAGTAAATCCACGCATACCATTTTCATAAACACACCCATATATGTTTACCATAACTAAGCGATTCATCACTTTATCGTATTCACACCCAGAAAATACACATATTATCCATTCCCATATGCCATTTAAAGACTCCTCCTTACCTTGGTGAGTGTTGGGTTGGGTTCTTGGTAACTGCACTTGTTCCACTGACACCGCCGCCAACTCTAGGATCTTTCCCATTCCCACCATACAACACAATGTTAGTCATTTATTCCAAATATCACATAAACAACTTATATTGCAATATTTAACCGTACAAGATATTCATTATGTTTTCAATGTTGCTAAACTATTTTCATCATAAGTTCACAACCATCCAAAACATACCTAATCATCTCATATTTTAACATTAGAAAGTAAACTCATCTTCTACCTCTAGCATTTTACCCATTTTCCATTTTAACCACATTTTCTCTTTAGGGTTTGGGGTTTTCATGAATCAACCCACACCCTTTCCATTCTTGAAATACTAACTCTAAACCAAGAGTTTACAAGGTAAAAACGACACAAAATGAACCACAACTCAAAAGGATGAGTTTCCATGGTTTCTCACATTTTGAGAAGAGATCCAACATACCCAAAATGAGTTTTAAAGAGGAGAAGAGAGTTAGAATCAAGAGTTTTACCTCTTCTCAAGCTCTTGGATGAGTATCTAAGCTCCTTGCCCTTGGAAAAGCTCTCTTCTCTCACCTCTCTTCAATTCTTAATCCTAAAATGTGTTTTGGGGTTCCTCATTAAATGTTGTCTCGTCGGGTTCTCGCTCAAGCGAGAAAATCCCGCCCATTTTAAAAACTCAAATCTGACCCTCTCGCTCAAGCGAGAATCTCACAGTGGCAACAGCCCCAAAATAACATTTCTCGCCCAGACGAGACAACTCTCGCTCAAGCGAGAATCCTCCTGTATAGCCCAGGATTTCACCCTCCCTAGATGAACCTCTCTCGCTCAAGCGAAAATCCGAGGGCTGATACTATGATTTTCAAGATATAAAATTTTGGGTGTTACAATCCTCCCCCTCTTATAAGAATTTTCGTCCTCGAAAATTAAACATACCTCGATGCAAACAAATGAGGGTAATCCTCCCGCATCTCTTGCTCAACTTCCCAAGTAGCGTCTTCTTCATCCACTTGACTCCACAACACCTTTACCAAATGAATCTCTTTGCCTATCAACCTTTTGATACTGGTATCCATGATTCTCACAGGCAATGTCGCAAAAGTCAGGTTATCCTTCAACTCTATCTGGTCCGACTGAGATACATGAAACACATTGTGAAGATTCGACAACAACGGTGGTAAGGCAACTCGATACGCTACTGGCCCAATCATCTTCAGTATTTGATAAGGCCAAATAAATCGTGGAGTCAGCTTGCGAGATTTTAACACTCTACCAATTCCGGTAGTCGGGACTACTCTCATGAAAACATGATCCCCTTCCTTGAATTCAAGAGGTTTCCGCCTCTTATCGTAGTAGATTTTCTGCCGACTCTGGGCGACCCTCATATTCTCCCGGATTTTCTTGATCTTATCCGTCGTCTCCTGAACCAATTCGGGCCCCAATATCAAGTGCTCCCCAGTTTTGAACCAATTCACTGGAGTTCGACACTTCCAAACATACAACGCCTCATAAGGTGCCATCCCAATACTCGAATGGAAGCTATTGTTGTAGGTAAATTCGATCAATGGCAACATGTCATCCCAACTCCCTGGTTGTTCTAAGACACAGGCTCTCAAAAGGTCCTCCAACGACTGTATTTTCCTTTCTGATTGACCGTCCGTTTGTGGATGATAAGTTGAACTCAGCTTCAACTTAGTTCCCAAAGTGCTTTGCAAGCTAGTCCAAAAGTTTGAAGTGAAACGGGGATCCCTATCCGACACAATGCTTGACGGTATTCCATGCAAGCGAACAATTTCTCGGATATACAATTCTGCCAATCTCTCCAACGAGTATCTCATGTTCAAAGGCAGAAAGTGAGAAGATTTAGTTAACAGATCTACGATTACCCATATCGAATCATAACCTCTCTGAGTCTTTGGAAAACCAGATACAAAATCCATGGAGATACTATCCCACTTCCAAACGGTAATTTCTAGGGATTGTAATTCTCCAGCTAGTCGCTGATGTTCAATCTTGGCCTTCTGACATACCAAACAACTCGAGACATACAAGGCCACATCCCTTTTCAACCCAGACCACCAAAACAATGTTTTCAAATGTTTTCAAGTTCATTCGTGGTTCCCGGGTGAAAACTGATTTTACTCTTATGGGACTCCAATAAAATCTCCCTCCGTATTTTATCATTACGAGGTACACATACTCTCCCTTTGTAATGCAACATTCCACTAAGGTCCGATGTGAAATTGGTATCCTTACCACACACCATCAGATCCCGTTTATCCATCAACTCACTATCCTCACTTTGCATGGTTCGGATTTGTTCAAACAACTCATTCGTGACTTTAAGCATTCCCAAAATCATACTATGAGGCCTTACCTGAACCTCCAAGTTCATATCTCTGAACTCTTCAATCAGTTTCTCCTCCCTAACCATCAAAGCCGACATGTGCAACAATTTTCGACTCAGTGCATCCGCCACTACATTGGCCTTTCCCGGGTGGCACTGCAACCCAAAATCGTAATCCTTAAGGAATTTCGTCCATCTCCTCTGCCTCATGTTCAATTCCTTTTGATCAAATAGGTACTTAAAACTCTTGTGGTCGCTGTACACTTCAAATCTCATGCCATAAAGATGGTGTCTCCAAATTTTTAAGGCAAAAACCACTACGGCCAACTCAAGATCGTGGGTAGGATAGTTCTGTTCGTGCGTCCTCAACTGTCTAGAAGCATATGCCACAACCTTCCCTTCTTGCATCAACACACAACCCAAACCTTGCTTGGATGCATCGCAATAAACGCTGAAATCCCGGTCAGTACAAGGAAGGACCAAAACTGGCGCCGTAATCAACCTGCGTTTTAACTCTTGGAAACTTTCTTCACATCGAACTGTCCACACATATGGTTCCCCTTTCCTAGTGTGTTTTTTCAATGGTAGAGCCAACTTCTAAAACCCTTCTATGAATTCCCGATAATACCCAGCCAAACCCAGAAAGCTCCTGATCTCAGTGACTGACTTGGGCACTGCCCATTCCATAACCGCTTCGACCTTTGAAGGGTCTACCGCCACTCCTTCTTTGGATATCACATGTCCAAGAAAGTTTAGTGACTCCAACCAGAAGTCGCATTTTGACAGCTTTGCATACAACCGATTCATGCTAAGAAGTTCTAGCACAATCCGCAGGTGCTCAGCATGTTCCTCTCGGCTTTTGGAGTAAATCAAAATGTCATCAATGAATACCACTACGAAAGTATCTAAATACGGATGAAAAATCCGATTCATGTAGTCGGTAAATATTGCTGGAGCATTCGTTACCCCAAAATGCATGACCAAATATTCACAATGTCCGTACCTGGTCCTAAACGCCGTCTTAGGAATATCTTTCGACTTCACACGAAGTTGGTGATAGCCCGACCGAAGATCAATTTTTGAGAACACTACTGCTCCTCTCAACTGATCCATCAAATCATCGATCCGAGGCAATGGATACTTGTTCTTAACAGTGACCTTATTCAACTGCCGGTAGTCGGTACACAACCGCATACTACCTTCCTTTTTCTTAACCAACAAAACAGGCGCACCCCAAGGTGAGATGCTAGGACGAATGAACTTCTTTGCCAACAAGTCCTCAACCTGCTTTTTCAACTCCACCAATTCTAACGGTGCCATCCTATAAGGAGCGATAGAGATGGGTCCCGTTCCCGGTACCAAATCAATAGAAAATTCGACTTCTCTTACTGGAGGTAATTCCGGAATTTCGCCAGGAAATACTTCAGGAAATTCACGAACTATCGGAATGTCCTCGACTTTGGGTTTTTCACTACCCTCCAGGGATGCCAACAACATAAACACGACCCCTCCCTCTTACAAAAAGTCTTGACTTCCTTTGCCGACAATGGCTTCATGTCATTGCCTTCATCCGAAACCTCATCAAGATTCCCGAATACCACGGTCTTATCCGCACAATTTAACATCACATGATTAGTCGACAACCAGTCCATCCCCAAAATTAGATCCAACTGGGTTAGTGGTAAGCAGATCAAATCAACGGTAAAAGTTCTACCGTTTACCACTACTAGACATCGCGACACCACTGTCGATACTACCACAGGAACATCAGTTGGGGTGGACACGACCAAGTCGAAAGGCAACGACTCAATTTGTAATTTCAGTCTATTCACGCAGTCATTAGATACAAAGGAGTGTGTCGCTCCCGAATCAAACAACATTAAAAGAGGAATACCTGCCACCATACAATTACCTTTGATCAGGCCATCCACATTCGATGTCTCTGCTCCACTCATGGTGAACACTCTACCAGTGGTTCTAGGTCGTTCAGCCCTCACCTCATTCGCGCCCTGCAGTAGCTTAGGACAATATCGTTTGTTGTGCCTAGCTTCCTTGCAGTAGAAGCAGCTAAGTGTCGTTCCCGGGCACAACTCACCAACATGATTCTTGCCACACTTGTTGCAAAAGGACGGAGATTGAACTTGTGATCCTCCTGCCTTAGCATGTGGCCTCGGTCCATGCGAACTATTTCCCCAATTCCCAGCAATAAAGGAGTATGGTTTGTGTTCCTCTCGGAAAGCCTTACCCTTTCCCTTTCCAAAACTTCTTTGAGGCCCAAAGTGTTTTGGAGGATTGGTTCGAGGAGTCACCACTTCATCTTTAGTCAAGTCGTCCTCAAACATTCTGCACTTGTTTACCAGGGTGGCAAAATCTGCGATCTCTTGGTGCCTGAACATCCGTTTTAGCTTGGGCTTCATGCCCGATTCAAATTTAGAACACTTGGACCTTCCGTCCATTTCCAACTCAGCGTATGGACAAAACCGGGCCAATTCCTCAAACTTGGCTGCGTACTCTCCCACAAACATGTTAACCTGCTCCAACCTCAGAAACTCCATTTCCTTCTTTCTCTTCAGATCAGTAGGAAAATATTTCTGAAGGAATTTATCCTTGAAGGTAGTCCATGTAATCACTCGCCCCTCTGTTTCCATCTGCCACCTGGTAAATTCCCACCAATTTTCAGCCTCCTTCATCAACATATAAGAAGCACACGTCACCTTCTGAACGTCACTACAACCCAGGGCTCGGAATATGCGTTCCAAGTCTTGAATCCACTCAATCGCCGCATCCGGAGCGAACCCACCTTGGAAGTGACTAGGATTCTGCTTGCGGAACTCACTTAACCCACGGTACTCGGCCGGACCGGGTGGGACTAAAGGTTGTGAGCTAGGACTTGACGCGGTGTTCTGATTCAGATTGTGCAAGTTCTCGTTAACCTGTTGTAATGGCGCAACCATCTGTGCCAATAGGTCGTTCGGAACATTCTGACTTGCTCCTCTTCCTCTTCCTCTTCCTGCCATAGGTAACTGTATTCACTCACTTGTCAGTAATTGGATTTGTAAAATAACAGTGCACATAACCACTTAACAATCATGACAATTCAAACAATCTCAACACATAAAGTTTTCAAAGAAGCATGTAAAGTCATATCCTAGGTCGCAGGATTAACTATGCTCTGATACCATATTGTAAGCACCCAAATTCAACCCTTGAAAATTTTATTTTTATATTATCATTTTTATACATACATTCCACATCTTGCTCTAATTTTTCTCATACTCAATTCGTAAAACCACCCTTACAGTACATGAAGTTAACATATATCTCATATTGCGGAAAAACATAATTCATGTATAACCTTCATCGGTAATTATCGCATATGTTTAACTATGGGTTTCCAAAATTACCCATAGTTACTAATATCCAGCATTACTCAAAAATGTTGATAAGTTAAATGGTTACAAATACAAATCATCCATATAGCAATTTCTCAACACAAAAAGCAAAAATAGAAGATCCAAGTCTTAAGCTCCTAAAGCCCGAACCAAGCATCCTCAACTACCTTGTTTACATGCAATGGGATTATCAATGACAAATACACACAACACACAATGGACTAAGTCATCGAAACAATAAATACTATTATAAGATAATCCACATATTAAAGGGGTTAGTAAACCATTTGTTTAATAAATTCATTTTGTGCTACATTACTTGAGCCAAAGTTTTGCTACATAGCTTGAGCCAAAGCGTTGCTACATAACTTGAGCCAAAGTATTGCTACATAACTTGAGCCAAAGAATTGCTACATAACTTGAGCCAAAGTTTTGCTACATAGCTTGAGCCAAAGCATTGCTACATAACTTGAGCCAAAGTTTTGCTTCATAACTTGATTCAAAGTGTTGCTACATAACTTGAGCCAAAGTTTTGCTACATAGCTTGAGCCAAAGCATTGCTACATAACTTGAGCCAAAGTGTTGCTACATAACTTGAACCAAAGTTTTGCTTCATAACTTGAGCCAAAGTCTCTAACCAATCATGGTCGGCTAAAATCATATTTTCTTTTCATTGATACCTCATAAATCCGTAAACAGTAAATCCACGCATACCATTATCATAAACACACCCATATATGTTTACCATAACTAAGCGATTCATCACTTTATCGTATTCACCCCCATAAAATACACATATTATCCATTCCCATATGCCATTTAAAGACTCCTCCTTACCTTGGTGAGTGTTGGGTTGGGTTCTTAGTAACTGCACTTGTTCCACTGACACCGCCGCCAACTCTAGGATCTTTCCCATTCCCACCATACAACACAATGTTAGTCATTTATTACAAATATCACATAAACAACTTATATTGCAATATTTAACCGTACAAGATATTCATCATGTTTTCGATGTTGCTAAACTATTTTCATCATAAGTTCACAACCATCCAAAACATACCTAATCATCACATATTTTAACATTAGAAAGTAAACTCATCTTCTACCTCTAGCATTTTACCCATTTTCCATTTTAACCACATTTTCTCTTTAGGGTTTGGGGTTTTCATGAATCAACCCAAACCCTTTCCATTCTTGAAATACTAACTCTAAAGCAAGAGTTTACAAGGTAAAAACGACACAAAATGAACCACAACTCAAAAGGATGAGTTTCCATGGTTTCTCACATTTTGAGAAGAGATCCAACATACAAAAAATGAGTTTTAAAGAGGAGAAGAGAGTTAGAATCAAGAGTTTTACCTCTTCTCTCACCTCTCTTCAATTCTTAATCCTAAAATGTGTTTTGGGGTTCCTCATTAAATGCTGTCTCATCGGGTTCTCGCTCAAGCGAGGGATTCTCGCTCAAGCAAGAAAATCCCGCCCATTTTAAAAACTCAAATCTGACCCTCTCGCTCAAGCGAGAATCTCTCAGTGGCAACAGCCCCAAAATGACATTTCTCGCCCAAGCGAGACAACTCTCGCTCAGGCGAGAATCCTCCAGTATAGCCCAGGATTTCACCCTCCCAATATGAACCTCTCTCGCTCAAGCGAGAATCTCTCGCTCAAGCGAGAATCCGAGGGTTGATACTATGATTTTCAAGACTTAAAATTTGGGGTGTTACAATTCACTTGTCTACGCCAATTTGCATTTCACAAACTATATCTAGGAATGTGATTCTGCTTTCTCTGTTTTTCACAATGGATAGAAATTATTTTTCTACTCCAATGCATATGTCACACGTCCAATTCTGATATATGGAAATAGAGTTATTCTAAAAATAGATTTTCGATAGATCACTAGTCTCCGCCAAATTGCATCTCACAAACTATAGCTCGGAAAGTGATTTTTATTTCTCTGGTTGTCACAATGGATAGAAATTATTTTTCTAACCCAAATGCATATGTCACACGTCCAATTCTGATATACGTTAACAAAGTTATGCTAAAAATAGATTTTCAAATGTTCCTTGTCTACGCCAAGTTGCATCTCACAAACTATATTTAGGAAAGAGACACTACTTTCTATGCTTGTCACAATGGATAGAAATTATTTTTCTACCCCAAATGCGTATGTCACACGTACAATTCGGATATACGGAAACAAAGTTATGCTAAAAATAGATTTTCAACTGTTCACTTTTCACCGCCATGTTGCATCTCACACACTATAGCTCGGAAAGTGATTCTGAATTTCTCTGGTTGTCACTATGGATAGAAATTATTTTTCTACCCCAAATGCACATGTCATAAGTCCAATTTTGATATACAAAAATAAAGTTATGCTAAAAATAGATTTTCAACTATTTACCTTTCACCGCCAAGTTGCATCTCACAAACTATAGCTCCGAAAGTGATTCTGCTTTCTTTGGTTGTCACAATGGATAGAACTTATTTTTCTACCCCAAATTCATATGTCACACGTGTAACACCTTAAATTTATGTCTTTAAAATTATAGTATCATTCCTGGGATTCTCGCCTCGGCGAGAAAGGTTCACCTGGGAGGGTGAAATCCTGGGCTATACTGAAGGATTATCGCCTGAGCGAGAGTTGGCTCACTTGAGCGAGAGTGGTCTCGCCTGGGCGAGAAAAGTGATGTTTTGGACCTGTCGAGACTGTAAGATCCTCGCTTGAGCGAGAGATGCCTCGCCTGGGCGAGAGTTCCCTCTCCTGGGCGAGAGTTCCCTGGCCTGGGCGAGAGTGTCAGATCTAAGTTTTTAAAATAGGTGGGATTTTCTCGCTTGAGCGAGAATGGGCTCGCTTAAGCGAGAACCTGACGAGACAACATTAAATGAAAAACCCCAAACACATTTTAGGGTTAGAAATTGAAGAGAGGTGATAGAAGAGAGCTTTTCCAAGGGCAAGGAGCTTGGATACTCATCTAAGAGCTTGAGAAGAGGTAAAACTCCTGATTCTAACTCTCTTATTCTCTTTGAAATTCATTTTGTGTATGTTGGATCTCTTCTCAAAATGTGTAAAACCATGGAAACTCACCCTTTTGAGTTATGGTTCATTTTATGTTGTTTTTCTCACATAAACTCTTGGTTTAGAGTTAGTATTTCAAGAATGGAATGGGTTTGTGGGTTGATTCGTGAAAACCCCAAAATCCTAAAAATGAAAATGTGGTAAAAGGGTGAAATTGGTAAAATGCTAGAGGTAGAAAATGAGTTTACATTCTAATGTTGAAATATGAGATGAATATGTATGTTTTAGATGGTTGTAAACTCAGGATGAAAGTAGTTTAGAAACATTGAAAATATGATGAATATCTTGTATGGTTAAATAATGCAATATAAGTTGTTTATGTGATATTTGGAATAAATGACTAACATTGTGTTATATGGTGGGAATGAGGAAAGATCCTAAAGTTGGAGGCGATATCGGTGGAACTTGCGAAGTTGCCAAGAACCAAACCCAACACTCACCGAGGTAAGGATAAGTCTTAACTTATGCATTGTGATAGAAAATGTGTGGATTTTCTAGTTGTGGATAATGGATTGAGTTGTAAATCACTTAATTATTATGAGCATATATGGGTATGTTTGTAATAATGATGGTATGGATTTACTGTTTATGAATTGATGAAGTGTTAATGGAAAGAAAACTCGTTTTTAGCCGACCATGAATGGTTAGCGACTTTGGCTCAAGTAATGTAGCAAGCTTTGGCTCAAACGATGTAGCAAGCTTTGGCTCAAGTAATGTAGCAAGCTTTGGCTCAAGCGATGTAGAAAGCTTTGGCTCAAGCGATATAGCAAGCTTTGGCTCAAGCGATGTAGCAAGTTTTGGCTCAAGCGATGTAGGAAGCTTTGGCTCAAGCGATGTAGGAAGCTTTGGCTCAAGCGATGTAGCAAGCTTTGGCTCAAGCGATGTAGCAAGCTTTGGCTCAAGCGATGTAGAAAGCTTTGGCTCAAGCGATGTAGCAAACTTTGGCTCAAGTTATGTAGCACGTTTTCAAAAGAAAAGAGAAATCAGTTTTAGCTAACTTTAAGGGGTGTAGCGGCTTTGGCTCAAGCAATGTAGCAAACTTTGGCTCAAGTTATGTAGCATGATTTTCAAAAGTATAAACAATGGAAATGGTTTTAAGTGTATTTAACTTTATATTGTTACTTAATCTTATTAAAATGTGGATTAACGTACATTGACATTTATTTCGTTAACGACTTACTCCTTTGTGTTTTCTGTGTATGGTCAATGTTTATCCCATTGCAGGTAGGTGGAAGATGTAAGGACGTTTGATTAGGAGCTTAGAGGATTTTAAATTTTTGAAGTCTTTATATTCATTCTTTTGTAATATGACTAACTGTATTTGATACATGAATATTTGTAACTCTGGATATTCGTAGCTATGACTATTTTGGAATCTCATAGCTAATTGTATGCAGTAGTTACCGGAATGCATGAAAGAATTATGATTTTCTGTTATGCGAATGTGTATGTTATTTTGGGTAGTGGAGATGGGTATCAGCAAGGAAATGAGACTTAACTTAAGTGTTGGTATTTTTATTTAAAAATCATATAAAAATGTATAAAGGATGAATAAAATAAGGAAAAAATTTCAAGGGTAGAATTTGGGTCCTTACAACACGTCCAATTATGATATACGTAAACAAAGTTATGCTAAAAATAAATTTTCAACTATTCACTTGTCTACGCCAATTTGCATCTCACAAACTATATCTAGGAAAGTGATTTTGCTTTCTCTGTTTGTCACAATGGATAGAAATTATATTTCTACCCCAATGCATATATCACACGTCCTATTCTGATATACGGAAACAAAGTTATGCTAAAAATAGATTTTCAACTGTTCACTTGTCACCGCCAAATTGCATCTTACAAACGGTAGCTCGTAAGTGATTATGCTTTCTCTGGTTTTCAAAATGGATAGAATTTATTTTTCGAAACCAAATGCATATGTCACACGCCCAATTCTGATATACGGAAATAGAGTTATACTAAAAATAGATTTTGAAGAGTTCACTTGTCACCGCCAAGTTGCATCTCGCAAACTATAGCTCGGAAAGTGATTCTCCTTTCTGTGGTTTAAAAAATGTATAGAACTTATTATTTTTATACCACAAATGCTTATGTCACACGTCCAATTCTGATATATGGAAACAAAGTTATGCTAAAAATAGATTTTCAACTGTTCATTTTCACTGCCAAGTTGCATCCCACAAATTGAAACTATGAAAATGATTCTGCTTTCTCTGGTTGTCACAATGGATAGAACTTATTTTTTTACCCCAAATGAATATGTCAGACGTCCAATTCGGATATACGGAAACAAAGTTATGCTAAAAATAGATTTTCAACTGTTGACTTGTCACCGCCAAGTTGCATCTCACAAACTATAGCTCGGAAAGTGATTCTGCTTTCCCTGCTTCTCACAATGGATATAAGATATTTTTTTACCACAAATGCATATATCACACATCCAATTCTGATATACAGAAACAATGTTATGCAAAAAATAGATTTTCAACTATTCACTAGTATCCGCCAAGTTGCATCTCACAAACTATAGCTCAGAATGTGATTTTGCTTTCTCTTGTTTTCAATGTGGATAGAACTTATTTATTTACCCCAAATTCATATGTCATACTTCCAATTCAGATATACGGAAACAATGTTATGCTAAAAGTAGATTTTCAACTATTCACTTGTCACCGCCAATTTGCATCTCACAAACAATAGCTTGGATAGTGACTCTACTTTCTATGGGTGTCACAATGGATAGAACATATTTTTATACCCCAAATTCATATGTCACACGTCCAATTCGGATATACGGAAACAAAGTTATGCTAAAAATATATTTTCAACAGTTCACTTGTCACCACCAAGTTGCATCTCACAAACTTTAGCTCGGAAAGTGACTCTACTTTCTCTGATTTTAAAAATGGATAGAAATAATTTTTCTACCCCAAATGCATATGTCACACATCCAATTTTGATATACGGAAACAAAGTTATGCTAAATATAGATTTTCAACTATTCACTTGTCACCGCCAAGTTGCATCTCACAAACTATAGCTCGGAATATGATTCTGTTTTCTGTGGTTGTCACAATGGATAGAACATATTTTCTACCCCAAATTCATATGTCACACGTCCAATTCGGATATATGGAAACAAAGTAATGCTAAAAATAGATTTTCAACTGCTCACTTATCAACGCCAAGTTGCATCTCACAAACTATAGCTCGGAAAGTGATTCTGCGTTCTCTTGTTTTCAATATGGATAGAACTTATTTATTTACCCCAAATGCATATGTCATACGTCCAAATCTATTATACGGAAACAATGTTATGCTAAAAGTAGATTTTAAACTATTCACTTGTCACCACCAATTTGCATCTCACAAACTATAGCTCATAAAGTGATTCTGCATTCTCTGGTTGTCACAATGGATAGAAATTATTTTTCTTCCCAATTGCATATATCAAACTTCCAATTCTGATATACGGAAACAAAGTTAGGCTAAAAATAGATTTTCAACTATTCAATTGTCACCGCCAAGTTGCATCTCACAAACTATAGCTCGGAAAGTGATTCTTCTTTCCCTGCTTCTCACAATGGATATAAGATATTTTTCTACCCCAAATGCATATATCGCACATCCAATAATGATATACAGAAACAATGTTATTCTAAAAATAGATTTTCAACTATTCACTTGTATCCGACAAGTTGCATCTCACAAACTATAGCTCGGAAAGTGATTCTGATTTCTGTAGTTGTCATAATGGATAGAACATATCTTTCTACCCCAAATGCATATGTTACACGTCCAATTCCGATATACGGAAACAAAGTTATGCTAAAAATAGATAATCAACTATTCACATGTCACCGCCAAGTTGCATCTCACAAACTATAGCTCGAAAAGTGATTCTGCTTTCTCTTGTTGTCAATATGGATAGAACTTATTTATTTACCCCAAATTCATATGTCATACGTCCAATTTTGATATACGGAAACAATGTTATGCTAGAAGTAGATTTTCAACTGTTCACTTGTCACCGCCAATTTGCATCTCACAAACTATAGCTCGCATAGTGATTCTGCTTTCTATGGGTGTCACAATGCATAGAACATATTTTTATATCCCAAATGCATATGTCAGACGTCCAATTCGGATATACGGAAACAAAGTTATGCTAAAAATGTATTTTCAACTGTTCACTTGTCACCACCAAGTTGCATCTCACAAACTATAGCTCGGAAAGTGATTCTGCGTTCTCTTGTTTTCAATATGGATAGAACTTATTTATTTACCCCAAATGCATATGTCATACATCGAATTCTGATATACGGAAACCATGTTATGCTAAAAGTAGATTTTAAACTATTCACTTGTCACCACCAATTTGCATCTCACAAACTATAGTTCGGATAGTGATTCCGCTTTTTGTGGGTGTCACAATGGATAGAACATATGTTTTTACCCAATTGCAGATATCAAACATCCAATTCTAATATACGGAAACAATGTTATGCTAAAAATAGATTTTCACATATTCAATTGTCACCACCAAGTTGCATCTCACAAACTATAGTTTGGAGAATGATTCTGCATTCTCTGTTTGTCACAATGGATAGAACTTATTTTTCTACCCCAAATTCACATGTCACACGTCCAATTCTCATATACGGAAACAAATTTATGCTAAAAATAGATTTTCAACTGTTCATTTTCACTGCCAATTTGCATCTCACAAATTGAAATTCTGAAAGTGATTCTGCTTTCTCTGGTTGTCACAATGGATAGAACTTATTTTTCTACCCCAAATGCATATGTCACACGTACAATTCTGATATACGGAAACAAAGTTATGCTTAAAATAGATTTTCAACTATTGACTTGTCTCCGCCAAGTTGCATCTCATAAACTATAGCTCGGAAAGTTCTTCTGCTTTCCCTGCTTCTCACAATGGATATAAGATATTTTTCTATCCCAAATGCATATGTCATACATCCAATTCTGATATACAGAAACATTGTTATGCTAAAAATAGATTTTCTACTATTCACTTGTATCCGCCAAGTTGCATCTCACAAACTATAGCTCGGAAAGTGATTCTGATTTCTGTAGTTGTCATAATGGATAGAACATATCTTTCTACTCCAAATGCATATGTTACACGTCAAATTCCGATATACGGAAACAAAGTTATGCTAAAAATAGATAATCAACTATTTACTTGACACCGCCAAGTTGCATCTCACAAACTATAGCTCGGAAAGTGATTCTGCTTTCTCTTGTTTTCAAAATGGATAGAACTTATTTATTTACCCCAAATTCATATGTCATACGTCCAATTTTGATATACAGAAACAATGTTATGCTAAAATTAGATTTTCAACTATTCATTTGTCACCGCCAATTTGCATCTCACAAACTATAGCTCGGATAGTGATTCTGCTTTCTATGGGTGTCACAATGGATAGAACATATTTTTATACCCCTAATGCATATGTCACACGTCCAATTCGGATATACGGAAACAAAGTTATGCTAAAAATATATTTTCAACTGTTCACTTGTCACCACCAAGTTGCATCTCAAAAACTTTAGCTCGGAAAGTGACTCTGCTTTCTCTGATTTTAAAAATGGATAGAAATAATTTTTCTACCCCAAATGCATAAGTCACACATCCAATTCTGATTTACGGAAACAAAGTTATGCTAAATATAGATTTTCAACTATTCACTTGTCACCGCCAAGTTACATCTCACAAACTATAGCTCGGAATGTGATTCTGTTTTCTGTGGTTGTCACAATGGATAGAACATATTTTCTACCCCAAATTCATATGTAACACGTCCTATTCGGATATATGGATACAAAGTTATGCTAAAAATAGATTTTCAACTGCTCACTTATCACCGCCAAGTTGCATCTCACAAACTATAGCTCGGAAAGTGATTCTGCGTTCTCTTGTATACAATATGGATAGAACTTATTTATTTACCCCAAATGCAAAGGTCATACGTCCAATTCTGATATACGGAAACAATGTTATGCTGAAAGTAGATTTTAAACTATTCACTTGTCACCACCAATTTGCATCTCACAAACTATAGCTCGGATAGTGATTCTGCTTTTTGTGGGTGTCACAATGGATAGAACATATTTTTGTACCCAATTGCATATATCAAACGTCCAATTCTAATATACGGAAATAAAGTTATGCTAAAAATAGAATTTCAAATATTCAATTGTCACCGCCAAGTTGCATCTCACAAACTATAGTTTGGAAAATGATACTGCATTCTCTGTTTGTCACAATGGATAGAACTTATTTTTCTACCCCAAATTCACATGTCATACGTCCAATTCTCATATACGGAAACAAATTTATGCTAAAAATAGATTTTCAACTTATTTTTTTACCACAAATGCATATGTCACACGTACAATTCTGATATACGGAAACAAATTTATGCTTAAATTAGATTTTCAACTGTTGAATAGTCTCCGCCATGTTGCATCTCATAAACTATAGCTCGGGAAGTGCTTCTGCTTTCCCTGCTTCTCACAATGGATATAAGATATTTTTCTATCCCAGATGCATATGTCACACATCCAATTCTGATATACACAAACAATGTTATGCTAAAAATAGATTTTCAACTATTCACTTGTATCCGCCAAGTTGCATATCACAAACTATTGCTCGGAAAGTGATTCTGATTTCTGTAGTTGTCACAATGGATAGAACATATCTTTCTACCCCAAATGCATATGTTACACGTCCAATTCTCATATACGGAAACAAATTTGTGCTAAAAATAGATTTTCAACTGTTCATTTTCACTGCCAATTTGCATCTCACAAATTGAAACTCCGAAAGTGATTCTGCTTTCTCTGGTTGTCACAATGGATAGAACTCATTTTTTTACCCCAAATGCATATGTCACACGTACAATTCTGATATACGGAAACAAATTTATGCTTAAAATAGATTTCAACTGTTGACTTGTCTCTGCCAAGTTGCATCTCACAAAGTATAGTTTGGAAAATGATTCTACATTCTCTGTTTGTCACAATGGAATGAACTTATTTTTCTACCCCAAATTCACATGTCACACGTCCAATTCTCATATACGGAAACAAATTTATGCTAAAAATAGATTTTCAACTGTTCATTTTCACTGCCAAGTTGCATCTCACAAATTGAAACTTTGAAAGTGATTCTGCTTTCTCTGGTTGTCACAATGGATAGAACTTATTTTTTTACCCAAATGCATATGTCAGACGTCCAATTCGGATATACGGAAACAAAGTTAAGCTAAAAATAGATTTTCAACAATTGACTTGTCACCGCCAAGTTGCATCTCACAAACTATAGCTCGGAAAGTGATTCTGCTTTCCCTGCTTCTCACAATGGACATAAGATATTTTTCTACCCCAAATGCATATGTCACACATCCAATTCTGATATACAGAAAAAATGTTATTCTAAAAATAGATTTTCAACTATTCACTTATATCCGCCAAGTTGCATCACACAAACTATAGCTCGGAAAGTGATTCTGATTTCTGTAGTTGTCACAATGGATAGAACATATCTATCTACCCCAAATGCATATGTTACACGTCCAATTCTCATATACGGAAACAAATTTGTGCTAAAAATAGATTTTCAACTATTCATTTTCATTGCCAATTTGCATCTCACAAATTGAAACTCCGAAATTGATTCTGCTTTCTCTGGTTGTCACAATGGATAGAACTCATTTTTTTACTCCAAATGCATATGTCACACGTACAATTCTGATATACGGAAACAAATTTATGCTTAAAATAGATTTTCAACTATTGACTTGTCTACGCCTAGTTGCAGCTCATAAACTATAGCTCGGAAAGTGCTTCTGCTTTCCCTGCTTCTCACAATGGATATAAGATATTTTTCTACCCCAAATGCATATGTCACACATCCAATTCTGATATACAGAAACAATGTTATGCTAAAAATATATTTTCAACTATTCACTTGTATCCGCCAAGTTGCATCTCACAAACTATAGCTCGGAAAGTGATTCTGATTTCTGTAGTTGTCACAATGGATACAACATATCTTTCTACCCCAAATGCATATGCTACACGTCCAATTCCGATATACGGAAACAAAGTTATGCTAAAAATAGATAATCTACTATTCACTTGTCACCGCCATGTTGCATCTCACAAACTATAGCTCGGATTGTGATTCTTCTTTCTCTTGTTTTCAATATGGATGGAACTTATTTATTTACCCCAAATGCATATGTCATACTTCCAATTCTGATATACGGAAACAATGTTATGCTAAAAGTAGATTTTAAACTATTCACTTGTTACCACCAATTTGCATCTCACAAACTGTAGCTCGGATAGTCATTCTGCTTTTTGTGGGTGTCACAATGGATAGAACATATTTTTGTACCCAATTGCATATATCAAACGTCCAATTCTAATATACGTTAACAATGTTATGCGAAAAATAGATTTTCACATATTCAATTGTCACCGCCAAGTTGCATCTCACAAAGTATAGTTTGGAAAATGATTCTACATTCTCTGTTTGTCACAATGGATAGAACATATTTTTCTACCCCAAATTCACATGTCACACGTCCAATTCTCATATACAGAAACAAATTTATGCTAAAAATAGATTTTCAACTATTCATTTTCACTGCCAATTTGCATCTCACAAATTGAAACTCTGAAAGTGATTCTGCTTTCTCTGGTTGTCACAATGGATAGAACTTATTTTTGTACCCCAAATGCATATGTCACACGTACAATTCTGATATACGGAAACAAATTTATGAGTAAAATAGATTTTCAATTATTGACTTGTCTCCGCCAAGTTGCATCTCATAAACTATAGCTCGGAAAGTGCTTCTGCTTTCCCTGCTTCTCACAATGGATATAAGATATTTTTCTAACCCAAATTCATATGTCACACATCCTACTCTGATATACAGAAACAATGTTATGCTAAAAATAGATTTTCAACTATTCACTTGTATCCGCCAAGTTGCATCTCACAAACTATAGCTCGGAAAGTGATTCTGATTTTTGTAGTTGTCACAATGGATAGAAAATATCTTTCTACCCCAAATGCATATGTTACACGTCCAATTCCGATATACGGAAACAAAGTTATGCTAAAAATAGATAATCAACTATTCACTTGTCACCGCCAAGTTGCATCTCACAAACTATAGCTCGGAAAGTGATTCAGCATTCTCTTGATTTCAATATGGATAGAACTTATTTATTTACCCCAAATTCAAATGTCATACGTCCAATTTTGATATACGGAAATAATGTTATGCTAAAAGTAGATTTTAAACTATTCACTTGTCACCGCCAAGTTGCATCTCACAAACTATAGCTCGGAATGTGATTCTGTTTTCCGTGGTTGTCACAATGAATAGAACATATTTTCTACCCCAAATTCATATGTCACACGTCCAATTCGGATATATGGAAACAAAGTTATGCTAAAAATAGATTTTCAACTGCTCACTTATCACCGCCAAGTTGCATCTCACAAACTATAGCTCGGAAAGTGATTCTGCTTTCTCTTGTTTTCAATATGGATAGAACTTATTTATTTACCCCAAATGCATATGTCATACGTCCAATTCTGATAAACGAAAACAATGTTATGCTAAAAGTAGATTTTCGACTATTCACTTGTCACTGCCAATTTGCCTCTCACAAACTAAAGCTCGGATAGTGATTCTGCTTTCTATGGGTGTCACAATGGATAGAACATATTTTTCTACCCCAAATGCATATGTCAGACATCCAATTCGGATATACGGAAACAAAGTTATGCTAAAAATAGATTTTCAACTGTTCACTTGTCACCGCCAAGTTGCATCTCAAAATCTATAGCTGATGAGTCAAATATTACACACTATTAATAACCTTATTTTACCATTGTTAATGATTCTTGGTGTCCAATTGACTTTATTTGGCATTGTTTAGTGTTTTAGGCTTTATTGGACTATTATTCCTAAAATGAGTTAATTTGGGATTATTTAGCCTAATTAAATCTAATTCCATTTTCAGGACATATTTGGCACCAAAGACATTTTGGGCATCACAAGTGGAAGATGTGTGCTAAAGTGAAGATTGTATTTAGTTATAGGATTTTTAATTCCGTTTTAGGTTTTGTGCCCATTGTTTAGGGCCCATTTCGGTTTTACC
Source organism: Lupinus albus (assembly GCA_009771035.1). Taxonomy (NCBI): domain Eukaryota; kingdom Viridiplantae; phylum Streptophyta; class Magnoliopsida; order Fabales; family Fabaceae; genus Lupinus; species Lupinus albus. Next base: position 4,147,237 of record CM020015.1, read on the forward strand.
CTTTAATAAGCTTAGAATTTCGTTTTCAAACATAACTCTACATTACATTTTCGTTTTCCCCCTTTTGGGGTTCTTTTAGGTTTTCGTTTTTCATCTTCTTCCTCCTCCAAATTCGGTTTTGCTTCTTCCTCCATGGAAGGCTAGAAGTTTAGTGCTAAATTCCTTTGGTAATGTATCACACTCTTGAGGTTTAGTGCTTAATGCATTTTCGGTTTCTATGTTGTTGTTAATGCAATTTCGGTTTTATGTTGTTGAAGCTTCTATCCTATTTCATGTTATGGTTTGCTTAATTCCATGGTGTTGTTTTAGGTTTGTGAACTGATTTTTGCGTAGTTAATTAGTTCTCTAGCACATAATCGCTTAGTTTATGTGAATCTGTAAATGCTCTATGTTTATGTTGAATTCGCTTAGTTTGAAGCTTAAACATTAGAGTTATGAACAGATTAGGAATTCAATGTGTAGAATCTGAAATTGATGCTTTGATTCGTGTGACATTGTTAACTGTTTGTTGCTTATGCCAATTTCGCTTAATTAGAGGTTTAGCAATTTAACTGTGAGTTGATCATCGCTTAGTTGATCGACTCTCAATAAAGGAACACTGAGAATCTGATTTTGATATATTGAAACCGAGGATTGAGTTGTGATCAAGGAAACCATAGGGATTTAGCCTCTTTACTATTCTGTTTTCTGTTTGTGTTCTATTTTAGCTTAATTTCATAGCATAACAACCACTAAAACCCCCCATTGTGTGTGTGCGTGTAAGGTGTTTAAACCATTGTGTGAAAGATAATCTTTGGGAAACGACCTAGGAGTCACTTCCTAGTACTATACTTTATTGTTATATTATTTGTATCGAGTACGGCCTCGATCAATAGCTCAGAAAGTGATTCTGCTTTCCCTACTTCTCACAATGGATATAAGATATTTTTCTACCCCAAATGCATATGTCAACATCCAATTCTGATATACAGAAACAATGTTATGCTAAAAATAGATTTTCGACTATTCGTTTGTATCCGCCAAGTTGCATCTCACAAACTATAGCTCGGAAAGTGATTCTGAATTATGTAGTTGTCACAATGGATAGAACATATCTTTCTACCCCAAATGCATATTTTACACGTCCAATTCCAATATACGGAAACAAAGTTATGCAAAAAATAGATAATCAACTATTCACTTGTCACCGCCAAGTTGCATCTCACAAACTATAGCTCGGAAAGTAATTCTGCTTTCTCTTGTTTTCAATATGGATAGAACTTATTTATTTACCCCAAATTCATATGTCATATGTCCAATTCTGATATACGGAAACAATGTTATGCTAAAAGTAGATTTTCGACAATTCACTTGTCACCGCTAATTTGCATCTCACAAACTATTGCTCAGATAGTAATTCTGCTTTCTCTGGGTGTCACAATGGATAGAACATATTGTGAAGATGGTGATCTTTCCCAACCTATGGCTAAGGTTTTGATGATGCTCACTATGTCATCAAATGCAAAAAGAAGACTAGCAAATCAAAAGTCAAAGAAGCTCATATGTGTAGTCTAAGTCTTCTAGGTAAAACGATACTTTAACTTAAAATCTCTTAACTATACGATAAAGGCTAAATTCTGAAAAACTCATCCATAAAACTAAGATCATTTGCACTAAAGCATGGTAATCGATTACAGATTGATAAACTCATAAGTCTTCTAGGTAAAATGATACTTAAACTTAAAATCTCTTAACTATAAGATAAAGGCGGATCTCTGAAAAACTCATGCATAAAACTATGATCATATGCACTAAAGCGTAAGTATTCTGTTTTTAAATAGTGTAATCGATTACACTATCCTAGTAATCGATTACATGTTGATAAACTCATCAGACCTGTGCATTTTCCATGATGTAATTGATTACACTATACTAGATATCGATTACAACTTATTAAAAGCACCAGATATGTGAATTTTTCATAATGTAATCGATTATATAATTCCGTTGAGTTTGTATTTTAAATTTTTAACTGGTGTAGTCGATTACACCATATGGTAATCGATTACACATACCAGAACATTATATTGGTTCTGTTTTGATTGAACTGATATAGCTCTAAACTTTTCACAAACTCATACTGGTTCATGTGCACGAATTAAACACTATAAATAGGAAGAAGACGACAAAGGTGTATCATTGGTTCATGCAATAGTGGAAAAATCTTCTTGGTTACAAGAAGGACTGAACGTAGCCTTCAAATTGAAGGTGAACAAGTATACATCTTGGTGTGATCTTCTCTTCCTTAACTTTTTACATTTTGCAATTATCTTCTACTTCTATTCAAATATTATGTTCACTACTTCCGCTCATAAACACTCTCTTTAACTTGAAAAGTTTTAACACCAGATACTGTAGGATCCAATTCTCTTGTTGATATAACAGTGTTGAATCAGAGAAAATTGAAGATCTGTTAATCCATGCTCTTGTAAGAAATGAAAACCAATCCAAAAGAACATTGGATAGATGAAGCTGTACAATAGCATGAACCTCACAATTTTCTTTTTCTTGTGAGGATTGTGAACCAAAGCAAGAGAAGATGAGTCTTTCATAAAATAATAAAAAAAAGACTCATCTTGACAGCATGCTATGATTAACAATGATGAGAGAAAGTGATCAGCACAAAGGATCAGTTCCCATTTTTGTTATATATTAAAGATCTAGGCCACACCGACACTTTTTTCTCATGCATGCATATTAGTCGATAAGGATAACATCGTGAATCACAAAGGACCAGTTCCCATTTTTGTTGAATATTGGATCTTCCTTCTCCCCTGTTACGAACATAAACATGTAAAATGAAAATAAATAAACATAAATGAAAAAAATTTAAATACATAAACAAAATTCAAAATACCTCATGATCGAAGAATATACACAAAAAACAAAGATCTTCATGAAAAATAGTTTGAAGAATCATATATCTGTTGAACTTCAATTTGATTCAATGAAATCCTTCTTCGTTTTGTTTCAATATATATAGATTAAAAGATTTATGGGAAACTGGTATCTTTAATGCTTCAACCACTCTCTGGGTTAACCCATATAACGAAGCAAAACCATTTAAGAAAGAGCCGTTACACATCTCCAGAGAGATATTTTTCTATATTCAACAACATTGTGTTCTACTTCGCTGTCATTAAATTCATTATTTTCTATATTCAACAGCAATGTGTTTTTCTTCAGTCATTAAGTTCATTATATTATATATTTAACAGCATTGCGTTTTACTTCGTTGTCATTCAATTCATTACTTTCTATATTCAATAGCCAAGAGTTTTACGTCACAATGATTAATTTATATATTAGTCTATATTCAACAGCGATGCGTCTTACATCGCTGTTGATAATTCATTTTAACTAAACGAATAAATTATTATTTCCCTGTTCATCAATCACATTTTCATTATTTTACTTCCCTGTTGATTGTTAATTTAAGTGATATACTTTCGTTGTAGATGATTCATTTAAACTAAACGATTAACTTATTATTTCGATGTTCATCTATCACATTTTCATTATTTTAATTCGTTGTTGATTATTAATTTAAGTGATATACTTTCGCTGTAAATGATTCATTTAAACTAAATGATTAACTTATTATTTCGATGTTCATTTATCACATTTTCATTATTTTACTTCGTCGTTGATTATTAATTTAAGTGATATACTTTCACTATAGATGATTCATTTAAACTAAACGATTAACTTATTATTTCGATGTTCATCATCCTCATTCTTTTACTTTGATGTTGATTATTAATTTAAGTGATATAATTTCGATGTTGTTGATTCAACAATTAACTTATTATTACGATGTTCATCATTCACATTTTCATTCTTTTAATTCACTGTTGATTATTAATTTAAGTGATATACTTTCGATGTTCATGATTCATTATTAATTATTATTTCGCAATTCATCATTAACATTTACATTCTTTTAAAACACACCAGTTATAAATTGAAGAAAAAGAAAATGTAAGCTAATTGTTATATATATTGAAATTGAAATTGAAAATCAATATATTAAAAATTATAATCGAAATTGTTTGTTACATAGAAACATTAAATCCTAAAATCTAAATGTTACATTCTTGTTCAATATTGAAGCTCTATTACTCCTCACACAGCTGGAGTGTTGAATGTTGTTAATCCTTGCAAAGTGAAGAATATCATTTTCATGATATCTCTATTAACCTTATCTTTAATGCCTTTCCAAGTATATACTTGATAGGACTTGGAATCATGCCTTGTTCAAATTTTTATTTTCATCAACATTTGAACAAAGCAAAGTTTGCATGCTCTTGTGAGGATTGTGAAAAGATTTTGTAAAAACCAGCGGCTGAACCTCAAGAGATTGTTGATATTATGATCGATGCAAATAATAGCATGCATCACAAAGGACACGTTCCGATTTTTGATAAATATTGGGGCATTGTTCTCCAAACATAAAATAATAAAAAATATCTCACGACCAACGAAAATAAACACAAAGATATCGATGAAAAATAGAGAGTCTTTTGTTGCAATGAAATCCTTCTTCACTTTCTTTCAATATATAGACTAAAAGATTTATGGGAAATTGATATCTTTAATGTTGGAAACTGGATATCTTTAATGCTTCAACCACTCTCTGAGAAACCCATATAACAAAGCAAAATATTTAAAAAAAAGTCGTTACACATACTCTAGTTAGATATTGTCTATATTCAACAGCGATGTGTTTTACTTCGCTGTCAATTAAGTTCATTATTTCTATATTCAACAGCGAAGAGTTTAATGTCGCTGTGTTTAAGTTCATTATTTTATATATTCAACAGCGATGCGTTTTACTTCGCTGTGATTAAGTTCTTTATTTCTATATTCAACAGCAAAGAGTTTTACGTCGTTGTGTTTAATTTATATATTAATCAGCGATGCGTTCTACTTCGCTTTGTATCATTCATTATTTCGCTGTTGAAACATATGTTTTAATTTTATTAATACGCCAATTCGCATGGTTGCATTAAGTATTAAACATTCAATCCAAATTGTAAGCTAAATAATGAAAATTACAAAAAACATTAAAAACAACTGAAATTGTAAATATTAATTGAAATTGTATATATTGAAAATTAAATGAAATTTCATTTTATTTATGTTTTGTCACATGGAAACATTAAATCCTAACTTATGTTACAATATATATAAATATATATATATATATATATATATATATATATATATATATTAAAAACCTTAATATCTATTCATGTAATATGTTACAATATATTAATCTATTCTGAAACAATACAAACTTCCTACTTGACTGAAGAGCTGGACAATCTTGATTGCTGAAATTCCCAATACCTGCATATAATACCTGCACACACACACACACACACACACACACACACACAGATATATATATACATAGAATTTCCAAACCTAGAAAACAAAATAAAATTGCTAGTAAATAAATGTTCATCATTGGTAATTAAAATATCCAAAAAAACAATAAAACAAAGAAAAAAAGAAATGTCCAGAATTGCATAATGCATCAACATTGTTCATCAGAGTCAGAGTCAGAGTAATTAAGTAAATCTAGATCTTTTTAATTTTACGAAAGAGAATTAACAAATTCAATAAAGTGTGGGTCAGCCCCTTCAGTATTGAATAATTCCCTGAAAATAAAAATCATAAGATTCATAAAATAATAAAACATATTATATTAGCTTGTAAACAAATTCAATAATTACAAATAGAAAATGAATCACCTCTTCAATACTGATCCATCTTGAAATATTAGCTTGTAAGAAATATTTTTAGAAAATGCATATAACCCATCATTTGGCACCACATCAAAGTTTTCCATAATATAGTTACAACCTACATTAAGTTTTTTTGGCAGTTGTGGAATATAACTCTTCTTAACTACAACCTCAATTTTATCCCCCTAATACATAAACATATAATATGATGGATCAAATCAAAATCTTAAATCATAAATGAAAAAAATTAAATAAATAACTAAATTAAAACACCTCACGATCATTGAAAATCAACAAAACGCAAGGATCTTCAAATATGTCCATCCGATTAAAAATAGTTTGAAGTTCCAATTTCAGCATCCATGAAGTATTCTTACAAGATAAATCAATATCTCTGATGAACTTCATTTTCTTTCAATGAAATCCTTCTTAATTTTCTTTCATTATATAGATTCAAAGATTTATGGGAAACTGATATCTTTATTGTTTCGTGTGAGAATTCTGGGGGTTCGAAAATAATTTAATACACATATCTAATAAACAGCGCAAATTAAAGATAACGCTGTATAAGATATAAAATCCATAGCGAAAGCAAAAAACGGCGCTACTAAACATATTCATATTAACAACGATGTGCAATGGTGGCGCTGTTAAACATATTTATATTAACCTGAACCTTTTCATAAATCTTTGAGTCTTATATTACATGAACCTTTTCCACTTATAATGTTTTTACTCATCCTCATATAATAATATAATATGAGACTTCGCACTTGAATGACCTTTTTCCACTTTTATTGTTTCGTGTGAGAATTCTGGGGGTTTGAAAAATAATTTAATACACATATCTAATACACAGCGCAAGTTAAAGATAACACTGTATAAGATATAAAATCCACGGCGAAAGCAAAAAAGGCGCTGCAAAACATATTAATATTAACAGCGATGTGCAAAGGTGGCACTGTTAAACATATTTATATTAACAGCGCTGTGTAGTATTAACGCTGTTAAAAATTACGAATGAAAAAAATTACATATTCCGCCGCGAATATTATATGTTGCGCTGTTAACATTATATCTGCTAATCCATTTGAACATCGAATTCTTAAAGTTGCACTGTATAAGTTTATTGCGCCTTTTGTTTTACAGCATTTTTCTGGGTTGCGCAGTCGAAGACGCGCCATTAAAGAAGTAGTCTAGCATAATGTTATTTTTCTACCCCAACTACATATGTCATATGTCCAATTTCGATATACGAAAACAAAGTTATGCTAAAAATATATTTTCAACTATTCACTTGTCACCGCCAAATTGCATCTCACAAACTATAGCTCGGAAAGTGATTCTGCTTTATCTGGTTGTCACAATGGATATAACTTATTTTTCTACCCGAAATGCATTTGTCATATATCCAATTATGAAATACGGAAACAAAGTTATGCTAACAATAGATTTTCAACTATTAACTTTTCACCGCCAAGTTGCATCTCACAGACTATAGCTCGGAAAGTGATTATGCTTTATTTGGTTATCACAATGGATAGAACTTATTTTTATACCACAAATGCATATGTCATACGTCCATTTATTATATATGGAAACAAAGTTATAATAAAAATAGTTTTTCAACTATTCATTTTTCACCGCCAAGTTGCATCTCACAAACTATAGCTCGGAAAGTGATTCTGCATTCTCAGGTTATCACAATGGATAGAACTTATTTTTCTACCCCAAAGACATATGTCATACGTCCAATTCTGATATACGGAAACAAAGTTATGCTAAAAATAGATTTTCAACTATTCACTTTTCACCGCCAGGTTGCATCACACAAACTATAGCTCGGAAAGTGATTCTGCTTTCTCTGGTTGTCACAATGGATAGGAATTATTTTGATACCCCAAATGCATATGTCACACGTCCAATTCTGATATACGGAAACAAAGTTATGCTAAAAATAGATTTTCAACTATTCACTTGTCAGCGCCATGTTGCATCTCACAAACTATAGCTGAAAAAGTGATTTTAATTTCTAAGGTTGTCATAATGGATAGAACTTATTTTTCTACCCCAAATGCATATGTCATACGTCCAATTCTGACATACGGAAACAAAGTTATGCTATTAGTGTTGTCAAGTCGATTCAAAAAATTCAGAGAAACTTCCTTTGGGGTCAAGTGGGATCTGGTGTGTAAACCAAGGGATGAGGGTGGTCTTGGGGTCAAGTATCTTTCCTCTTTTAATCTCGCTCTCTTGGGTAAATGGAATTGGCGCCTTTTATCCGAGAATGACAATCTTTGGGGAATAGTTTTAAAGTCTAAGTATGGTCACAACCGCAGTTCTTCTGCTAGGTTAGGTTGTCGTTCCTCTTCTCTAAAACAGTCTGCTTGGGTTAGGTATTTAGATCTCTTCGGTACTAATAATTCTGCTGGGTTGAATTGGTTTAAGGATGGTCTAGTGCGTCGTGTTGGAGATGGGTCTACTACTAGGTTTTGGCATGACAATTGGTTAGGTAACAACTCATTGTTTTCTAGATATAGGCGTCTTTTTAACCTTTGTACCAATCAGGATGGTCATATTTGTGAGTTCGGTAATTAGGTTGGGGGGAAATGGGAGTGGAATGTTACTTGGAGGCGTCAATTATTTATATGGGAAACAGATCTAACAAATTATTATTTGCAAGATCTTAATCATGCATCTTTAAACATCAACAAATCGGACTCTTGGGAGTGGAAATTTGATAAGTCAAATGTTTACTCAGTCCAATCCGCTTACAAGGCTATCACTCATCATATTCCGCAACAAAATCTCACATTCCCATATCCTAACCTCTTATGGAAGTCTAATGCTCCACTAAAGGTTCTCACTTTTGCTTGGCATTTATTTCAAGATAGAATTTCAACTAAGGATGCTCTTCTTAAACGGGGAATTCCTCTAAACAATGGTGGAGACCTACATTGTGTCTTCTGCAATGACACTCCAGAAACCGCTAATCATCTCTTCTCTACTTGCAAACTTTCTTATTTCGTCTGACAACTTCTTTAAAATTGGTTGAATATTTCTATGGCATTGCCACTTACCCCCATCAATCATTTCACTCATAACTTAGGTATGGTGCACAACAGGAAGCGATGGAAAGTTTGGAGTCTTGTTTGGCTAGCTACTATTTGGGCTTTATGGCTAATTAGGAATGATATTATTTTCAATAATGTAACGACTTCCTCTCACAAAATTTTGAATTCTGCCAAGGTTAAAGCTTGGCTATGGACTAGAAGTATGCATGGGAAGGAGTCTATTTCTTATGCCGTCTGGGTCGCTAATCCGTTTGATTGTTTAAACATCATTATGTAATTCGTCAATACTTTTGTAAATTCTTTTATTATTAATAAATTCATATTTTTGCAGCAAAAAAAAATATAATCCATTTTCACCGCCAATTTGCATCTCACAAACTATATCTAGCAAAGTGATTCTGCTTTCTCTGTTTGTCACAATGTATAGAAATTAATTTTCTACCCCAATGCATATATCACACGTCCTATTCTGATATACGAAAACAAAGTTATGCTAGAAATAAATTTTCAACTATTCATGTAAGGACCCAAATTCTACCCTTGAAAATTTTATTTTTATATTATCATTTTTATACATACAGTCCACATCTTGCTCAAATTTTTCTCATACTCAATTCGTAAAACCACCCTTGCAGTACATGAAGTTAACATATATCTCATATTGCGGAAAAACATAATTCATGTATAACTTTCATCGGTAATTACCGCATATGTTTAACTATGGGTTTCCAAAATTACCCATAGTTACTAATATCCAGCATTACTAAAAAATGTTGATAAGTTAAATGGTTACAAATACAAATCATCCATATAGCAATTTCTCAACACAAAAAGCAAAAATAGAAGATCCAAGTCTTAAGCTCCTAAAGCCCGAACCAAGCATCCTCAACTACCCTGTTTACCTGCAATGGGATTATCAATGACAAATACACACAACACATAAGGGAGTAAGTCATCGAAACAATAAATACTATTATAAGATAATCCACATATTAAAGGGGTTAGTAAACCATTTGTTTTATAAATTCATTTTGTGCTACATTACTTGAGCCAAAGTTTTGCTACATAGCTTGAGCCAACGCGTTGCTACATAACTTGAGCCAAAGTATTGCTACATAACTTCAGCCAAAGTATTGCTACATAACTTGAGCCAAAGTTTTTCTACATAGCTTGAGCCCAAAGCATTGCTACATAACTTGAGCCAAAGTATTGCTACATAGCTTGAGCCAAAGCATTGCTACATAACTTGAGCCAAAGTTTTGCTTCATAACTTGAGCCAAAGTGTTGCTACATAACTTGAGCCAAAGTTTTGCTACATAGCTTGAGCCAAAACATTGCTACATAACTTGAGCCAAAGTGTTGCTACATAACTTGAGCCAAAGTTTTGCTTCATAACTTGAGCCAAAGTCGCTAACCAATCATGGTCGGCTAAAATCATATTTTCTTTTCATTGATACCTCATAAATCCGTAAATAGTAAATCCACGCATACCATTTTCATAAACACACCCATATATGTTTACCATAACTAAGCGATTCATCACTTTATCGTATTCACACCCAGAAAATACACATATTATCCATTCCCATATGCCATTTAAAGACTCCTCCTTACCTTGGTGAGTGTTGGGTTGGGTTCTTGGTAACTGCACTTGTTCCACTGACACCGCCGCCAACTCTAGGATCTTTCCCATTCCCACCATACAACACAATGTTAGTCATTTATTCCAAATATCACATAAACAACTTATATTGCAATATTTAACCGTACAAGATATTCATTATGTTTTCAATGTTGCTAAACTATTTTCATCATAAGTTCACAACCATCCAAAACATACCTAATCATCTCATATTTTAACATTAGAAAGTAAACTCATCTTCTACCTCTAGCATTTTACCCATTTTCCATTTTAACCACATTTTCTCTTTAGGGTTTGGGGTTTTCATGAAACAACCCACACCCTTTCCATTCTTGAAATACTAACTCTAAACCAAGAGTTTACAAGGTAAAAACGACACAAAATGAACCACAACTCAAAAGGATGAGTTTCCATGGTTTCTCACATTTTGAGAAGAGATCCAACATACCCAAAATGAGTTTTAAAGAGGAGAAGAGAGTTAGAATCAAGAGTTTTACCTCTTCTCAAGCTCTTGGATGAGTATCTAAGCTCCTTGCCCTTGGAAAAGCTCTCTTCTCTCACCTCTCTTCAATTCTTAATCCTAAAATGTGTTTTGGGGTTCCTCATTAAATGTTGTCTCGTCGGGTTCTCGCTCAAGCGAGAAAATCCCGCCCATTTTAAAAACTCAAATCTGACCCTCTCGCTCAAGCGAGGGATTCTCGCTCAAGCGAGAATCTCACAGTGGCAACATCCCCAAAATGACATTTCTCGCCCAGACGAGACAACTCTCGCTCAGGCGAGAATCCTCTTGTATAGCCCAGGATTTCACCCTCCCTAGATGAACCTCTCTCGCTCAAGCGAAAATCCGAGGGCTGATACTATGATTTTCAAGATATAAAATTTGGGGTGTTACAATCCTCCCCCTCTTATAAGAATTTTCGTCCTCGAAAATTAAACATACCTCGATGCAAACAAATGAGGGTAATCCTCCCGCATCTCTTGCTCAACTTCCCAAGTAGCGTCTTCTTCGTCCACTTGACTCCACAACACCTTTACCAAATGAATCTCTTTGCCTCTCAACCTTTTGATATTGGTATCCATGATTCTCACAGGCAATGTCGCAAAAGTCAGGTTATCCTTCAACTGTATCTGGTCCGACTCAACCACATGAGATGGATCTCCAACATATTTTCTAAACTGAGATACATGAAACACATTGTGAAGATTCGACAACAACGGTGGTAAGGCAACTCGATACGCTACTGGCCCAATCCTCTTTAGTATTTGATAAGGCCCAATAAATCGTGGAGTCAGCTTGCGAGATTTTAACACTCTACCAATTCTGGTAGTCGAGACTACTCTCATGAAAACATGATCCCCTTCCTTGAATTCAAGAGGTTTCCGCCTCTTATCGTAGTAGCTTTTCTGCCGACTCTAGGCGACCCTCATATTCTCCCGGATTTTCTTGATCTTATCCGTCGTCTCCTGAACCAATTCGGGCCCCAATATCAAGTGCTCCCCAGTTTCGAACCAATTCACTGGAGTTCGGCACTTCCAAACATACAACGCCTCATAAGGTGCCATCCCAATACTCGAATGGAAGCTATTGTTGTAGGTAAATTCGATCAATGGCAACATGTCATCCCAACTCCCTGGTTGTTCTAAGACACATGCTCTCAAAAGGTCCTCCAACGACTGTATTGTCCTTTCTGATTGACCGTCCGTTTGTGGATGATAAGTTGAACTCAACTTCAACTTAGTTCCCAAAGCGCTTTGCAAGCTAGTCCAAAAGTTTGAAGTGAAACGGGGATCCCTATCCGACACAATGCTTGACGGTATTCCATGCAAGCGAACAATTTCTCGGATATACAATTCTGCCAATCTCTCCAACGAGTATCTCATGTTCAAAGGCAGAAAGTGAGCAGATTTAGTTAACAGATCTACGATTACCCATATCGAATCATAACCTCTCTGAGTCTTTGGAAAACCAGATACAAAATCCATGGAGATACTATCCCACTTCCAAACGGGAATTTCTAGGGATTGTAATTCTCCAGCTAGTCGCTGATGTTCAATCTTGGCCTTCTGACATACCAAAGAACTCGAGACATACAAGGCCACATCCCTTTTCAACCCAGACCACCAAAACAATGTTTTCAAATATTGATACATTTTCGTGGTTCCCGGGTGAAAACTCATTTTACTCTTATGGGACTCCTCTAAAATCTCCCTCCGTATTTTATCATTACGAGGTACACATACTCTCCCTTTGTAATGCAACATTCCACTAAGGTCCGATGTGAAATTGGTATCCTTACCACACACCATCAGATCCCGTTTATCCATCAACTCACTATCCTCACTTTGCATGGTCCGGATTTGTTCAAACAACTGATTCGTGACTTTAAGCATTCCCAAAATCATACTATGAGGCCTTACCTGAACCTCCAAGTTCATATCTCTGAACTCTTCAATCAGTTTCTCCTCCCTAACCATCAAAGCCGACATGTGCAACGATTTTCGACTCAGTGCATCTGCCACTACATTGGCCTTTCCCGGGTGGCACTGCAACCCAAAATCGTAATCCTTAAGGAATTCCGTCCATCTCCTCTGCCTCATGTTCAATTCCTTTTGATCAAATAGGTACTTAAAACTCTTGTGGTCGTTGTACACTTCAAATCTCACGCCATAAAGATGGTGTCTCCAGATTTTTAAGGCAAAAACCACTACGGCCAACTCAAGATCGTGGGTAGGATAGTTCTGTTCGTGCGTCCTCAACTGTCGAGAAGCATATGCCACAACCTTCCCTTCTTGCATCAACACACAACCCAAACCTTGCTTGGATGCATCGCAATAAACGCTGAAATCCCGGTCAGTACAAGGAAGGACCAAAACTGGCGCCGTAATCAACCTGCGTTTTAACTCTTGGAAACTTTCTTCACATCGAACTGTCCACACATATGGTTCCCCTTTCCTAGTGTGTTTTTTCAGTGGTAGAGCCAACTTCTAAAACCCTTCTATGAATTTCCGATAATACCCAGCCAAACCTAGAAAGCTCCTGATCTCAGTGACTGACTTGGGCACTGCCCATTCCATAACCGCTTCGACCTTTGAAGGGTCTACCGCCACTCCTTCTTTGGATATCACATGTCCAAGAAAGTTTAGTGACTCCAACCATAAGTCGCATTTTGACAGCTTTGCATACAACCGATTCATGCTAAGAAGTTCTAGCACAATCCGCAGGTGCTCAGCATGTTCCTCTCGGCTTTTGGAGTAAATCAAAATGTCATCAATGAATACCACTACGAAAGTATCTAAATACGGATGAAAAATCCGATTCATGTAGTCGGTAAATATTGTTGGATCATTCGTTACCCCAAAAGGCATGACCAAATATTCACAATGTCCGTACCTGGTCCTAAATGTCGTCTTAGGAATATCTTTCGACTTCACACGAAGTTGGTGATAGCCCGACCGAAGATCAATTTTTGAGAACACTACTGTTCCTCTCAACTAATCCATCAAGTCATCGATCTGAGGCAATGGATACTTGTTCTTAACAGTGACCTTATTCAACTGCCAGTAGTCGGTACACAACCGCATACTACCATCCTTTTTCTTAACCAACAAAACAGGCGCACCCCAAGGTGAGATGCTAGGACGAATGAACTTCTTTGCCAACAAGTCCTCAACCTGCTTTTTCAACTCCACCAATTCTAACGGTGCCATCCTATAAGGAGCGATAGAGATGGGTCCCATTCCCGGTACCAAATCAATAGAGAATTCGACTTCTCTTAATGGAGGTAATTCCGGAATTTCGCCAGGAAATACTTCAGGAAATTCACGAACTATCGGAATGTCCTCGACTTTGGGTTTTTCACTACCCTCCAGGGATGCCAACAACATAAACACGACCCCTCCCTCTTACAAAAAGTCTTGACTTCCATTCCGACAATGGCTTCATGTCATTGCCTTCATCCGAAACCTCATCAAGATTCCCGAATACCACGGTCTTATCCGCACAATTTAACATCACATGATTAGTCGACAACCAGTCCATCCCCAAAATTAGATCCAACTGGGTTAGTGGTAAGCAGATCAAATCAACGGTAAAAGTTCTACCGTTTACCACTACTAGACATCGAGACACCACTGTCGATACCACCACAGGAACATCAGTTGGGGTGGACACGACCAAGTCGAAAGGCAACGACTCAGTTTGTAATTTCAGTCTATTCACGCAGTCATTAGATACAAAGGAGTGTGTCGCTCCCGAATCAAACAACATTAAAAGAGGAATACCTGCCACCATACAATTACCTTTGATCAGGCCATCCACATTCGATGTCTCTGCTCCACTCATGGTGAACACTCTACTAGTGGTTCTAGGTCGTTCAGCCCTCACCTCATTCGCGCCCTGCAGTAGCTTAGGACAATATCGTTTGTTGTGCCCAACTTCCTTGCAGTAGAAGCAGCTAAGTGTCGTTCCCGGGCACCACTCACCAACATGATTCTTGCCACACTTGTTGCAAAAGGAGGGAGATTGAACTTGTGATCCTCCTGCCTTAGCATGTGGCCTCGGTCCATGCGAACTATTTCCTCGATTCCCAACAGTAAAGGAGTATGGTTTGTGTTCCTCTCGGAAAGCCTTACCCTTTCCCTTTCCAAAACTCCTTTGAGGCCCAAAGTGTTTTGGAGGATTGGTTCGAGGAGTCACCACTTCATCTTTAGTCAAGTCGTCCTCAAACATTCTGCACTTGTTTACAAGGGTGGCAAAATCTGCGATCTCTTGGTGCCTGAACATCCGTTTTAGCTTGGGCTTCATGCCCGATTCAAATTTAGAACACTTGGACCTTCCGTCCATTTCCAACTCAGCGTATGGACAAAACCGGGCCAATTCCTCAAACTTGGTTGCGTACTCTCCCACAGACATGTTACCCTGCTCCAACCTCAGAAACTCCATTTCCTTCTTTCTCTTCAGATCAGTAGGAAAATATTTCTGAAGGAATTTATCCTTGAAGGTAGTCCATGTAATCACTCGCCCCTCTGTTTCCATCTGCCGCCTGGTAAATTCCCACCAATTTTCAGCCTCCTTCATCAACATATAAGAAGCACACGTCACCTTCTGAACGTCACAACAACCCAGGGCTCAGAATATGTGTTCCAAGTCTTGAATCCACTCAATCGCCGCATCCGGAGCGAACCCACCTTGGAAGTGACTAGGATTCTGCTTGCGGAACTCACTCAACCCACGGTACTCGGCCGGACAGGGTGGGACTAAAGGTTGTGAGCTAGGACTTGACGCGGTGTTCTGATTCAGATTGTGCAAGTTCTCGTTAACCTGTTGTAATGGCGCAACCATCTGTGCCAATATGTCGTTCGGAACATTCTGACTTGCTCCTCTTCCTCTTCCTCTTCCTGCCATAGGTACCTGTACTCACTCACTTGTCAGTAATTGGATTTGTATAATAACAGTGCACATAACCACTTAACAATCATCACAATTCAAACAATCTCAACACATAAAGTTTTCAAAGAAGCATGTAAATTCATATCCTAGGTCGCAGGATTAACTATGCTCTGATACCATATTATACGATAAAGGCGGATCTCTGAAAAACTCATGCATAAAACTAAGATCATTTGCACTAAAGCGTAAGTATTCTGTTTTTAAACAGTGTAATCGATTACACTATCCTAGTAATCGATTACAGGTTGATAAACTCATCAGACCTGTGCATTTTCCATGATGTAATTGATTACACTATACTAGATATCGATTACAACCTATTAAAAGCACCAGATATGTGAATTTTTCATAATGTAATCGATTATATAATTCCGTTGAGTTTGTATTTTAAATTTTTAACTGGTGTAATCGATTACACCATATGGTAATCGATTACACATACCAGAACAGTATATTGGTTCTGTTTTGATTGAACTGATATAGCTCTTAACTTTTCACAAACTCATACTGGTTCATGTGCACGAATTAAACACTATAAATAGGTGTTCCATGACTTGGTTTAACACACAATTCTGAATACAACTTTCATACTCACAAAGTCAAAAAGTTCTCATAATTTCTCTCATTCATTCATAAGTGTTAAGACTTTGATATCAATTTTCATATCTTTCCATTTCTGGAAATTATTCAAAGTTACAAACAAAAGCCTTTGTCCAAGTTATTTGATTCTAAATTAAGTGATCATTTAGTGAGTGATTCAATCCTTAAAAGTTTCAATTACTATTAGAGAGTCACTTATTAAAAAGCCTTGTAAAAACCATCTTAAGAATACAAGTTAGTGTCTTGTAAACATTTCACCAAGTGTGGTGAAGTGCAGTATATTGTGAAAGAACGGTGTTAGCCTAGTGCCTAGTGGAATAGGTGAGTAGTCTTGGAAGAAGACGATGAAGGTGTATCATTGGTTCATGCAATAGTGGAAAAATCTTCTTGGTAACAAGAAGGACTGAACGTAGCCTTCAAATTGAAGGTGAACAAGTATACATCTTGGTGTGATCTTGTCTTCCTTAACTTTTTACATTTTGCAATTATCTTCTACTTCTATTCAAATATTATGTTCACTACTTCCGCTCATAAACACTCTCTTTAACTTGAAAAGTTTTATAATAAAAGTAGAAAAATTCAGTTTAAGTCTCTACACCTAATTCATCCCCCTCTTAGGTGGCCATATATTCTAAAAAAATTTATAACCCAAATGCATATGTCAGACGTCCAATTCGGATATACGGAAACAAAGTTATGCTAAAAATAGATTTTGAACTATTCATTTGTCACCACCGAGTTGCATCACACAAAATATAGCAAGGAAAGAGATTCTGCTTTCTCAGGTTGTGACAATGGATATAACTTATTTTTTTACCCCAAATGCATATGTCACACGTACAATTCTGATATACGGAAACAAATTTATGCTTAAAATAGATTTTCAACTATTGACTTGTCTCCGCCAAGTTGCATCTCATAAACTATAGCTCGGAAAGTGCTTATGCTTTCTGTGGTTGTCACAATGGATACATATTTTTCTACCCCAAATGCATATGTCACACATCCAATTCAGATATACGGAAACAAAGTTATGCTAAAAATAGATTTTCAACTGTTCACTTGTCACCTCCATGTTGCATCTCACAATCTTTAGCTCGGAAAGTGACTCTGCTTTCTCTGATTTTAAAAATGGATAGAAATAATTTTTCTACCCCAAATGCATATGTCACATATCCAATTCTGATATACGGAAACAAAGTTATGCTAAATATAGATTTTCAACTATTCACTTGTCACCGCCAAGTTGCATCTCACAAACTATAGCTCGGAATGTGATTCTGTTTTCTGTGGTTGTCACAATGGATAGAGCATATTTTCTACCCCAAATTCATATGTCACACGTCCAATTCGGATATTTGGAAACAAAGTTATGCTAAAAATAGATTTTCAACTGCTCACTTATCACCGCCAAGTTGCATCTCACAAACTATAGCTCGAAATGTGATTATGCATTCTCTTGTTTTCAAATATGGATAGAACTTATTTATTTACCCCAAATGCATATGTCATACGTCCAATTCTGATAAACGGAAACAATTTTATGCTAAAAGTAGATTTTAAACTATTCACTTGTCACCACCAATTTGCATCTCACAAACTATAGCTCGGATAGTGATTCTTCTTTTTGTGGGTGTCACAATGGATAGAACATATTTTTGTACCCAATTGCATATATCAAACGTCCAATTCTAATAAACGGAAAAAAACTTATGCTAAAAATAGATTTTTAACTATTCAATTGTCACCGCCAAGTTGCATCTCACAAACTATAGTTTGGAAAATGATTCTGCATTCTCTGTTTGTCACAATGGATAGAACTTATTTTTCTACTCCAAATTCACATGTCACACGTCTAATTCTCATATACGGAAAATTTATGCTAAAAATAGATTTTCAACTGTTCATTTTCACTGCCAAGTTGCATCTCACAAATTGAAACTCTGAAAGTGATTCTGCTTTCTCTGGTTGTCACAATGGATAGAACTTATTTTTTTTACCCCAAATACATATGTCACACATACAATTCTGATATACAGAAACAAATTTAATCTTAAAATAGATTTTCAACTATTGACTTGTCTCCGCCAAATTGCATCTCATAAACTATAGCTCGGAAAGTGCTTCTACATTCTGTGGTTGTCACAATGGATAGAACATATTTTTCTACCCCAAATGCATATGTCACATGTCTAATTCAGATATACGGTAACAAAGTTATGCAAAAAATAGATTTTCAACTGTTCACTTGTCACCGCCAAGTTGCATCTCACAAACTATAGCTCGGAATGTGATTCAACTTTCCGTGCTTCTCACAGTATATAAGATATTTTTCTACCCCAAATGCATATGTCACACATCCAATTCTGATATACCGAAACAATGTTATGCTAAAAATAGATTTTCAACTATTCACTTGTATCTGCCAAGTTGCATCTCACAAACTATTACTCGGAAAGTGATTCTGATTTCCGTAGTTGTCAGAATGGATATAACATATCTTTCTACCCCAAATGCATATGTTACACGTCCAATTCCGATATACTGAAACAAAGTTATGCTTAAAATAGATAATCAACTATTCACTTGTCATTGTCAAGTTGCATCTCACAAACTATAGCTCGGAAAGTGATTCTTCTTTCTCTTGTTTTCAATATGGATAGAACTTATTTATTTACCCCAAATGCATTTGTCATATGTCCAATTCTGATATACGGAAACAATGTTATGCTAAAAGTAGATTTTCGACTATTCACTTGTCACTGCTAATTTGCATCTCACAAACTATTGCTCAGATAGTAATTCTGCTTTCTCTGGGTGTCACAATGGATAGAACATATTGTGAAGATGGTGATCTTTTCCAACCTATGGCTAAGGTTTTGATGATGCTCACTATGTCATCAAATGCAAAAAGAAGACTAGCAAATCAAAAGTCAAAGAAGCTCATATGTGTAGTCTAAGTCTTCTAGGTAAAACGATACTTTAACTTAAAATCTCTTAACTATACGATAAAGGCTAAATTCTGAAAAACTCATCCATAAAACTAAGATCATTTGCACTAAAGCATGGTAATCGATTACAGATTGATAAACTCATAAGTCTTCTAGGTAAAATGATACTTAAACTTAAAATCTCTTAACTATACGATAAAGGCGGATCTCTGAAAAACTCATGCATAAAACTAAGATCATTTGCACTAAAGCGTAAGTATTCTGTTTTTAAACAGTGTAATCGATTACACTATCCTAGTAATCGATTACAGGTTGATAAACTCATCAGACCTGTGCATTTTCCATGATGTAATTGATTACACTATACTAGATATCAATTACAACCTAATAAAAGCACCAGATATGTGAATTTTTCATAATGTAATCGATTATATAATTCCGTTGAGTTTGTATTTTAAATTTTTAACTGGTGTAATCGATTACACCATATGGTAATCGATTACACATACCAGAACAGTATATTGGTTCTGTTTTGATTGAACTGATATAGCTCTAAACTTTTCACAAACTCATACTGGTTCATGTGCACGAATTAAACACTATAAATAGGAAGAAGACGACGAAGGTGTATCATTGGTTCATGCAATAGTGGAAAAATCTTCTTGGTTACAAGAAGGAATGAACGTAGCCTTCAAATTGAAGGTGAACAAGTATACATCTTGGTGTGATCTTCTCTTCCTTAACTTTTTACATTTTGCAATTATCTTCTACTTCTATTCAAATATTATGTTCACTACTTCCGCTCATAAACACTCTCTTTAACTTGAAAAGTTTTATAATAAAAGTAGAAAAATTCAGTTTAAGTCTCTACACCTAATTCATCCCCCTCTTAGGTGGCCATATATTCTAAAAAAATTTATAACCCAAATGCATATGTCAGACGTCCAATTCTGATATACGGAAACAAAGTTATGCTAAAAATAGATTTTGAACTATTCATTTGTCACCACCGAGTTGCATCTCACAAACTGTAGCTAGGAAAGAGATTCTGCTTTCTCTGGTTGTCACAATGGATATAACTTATTTTTTTACCCCAAATGCATATGTCACACGTACAATTCTGATATACGGAAACAAATTTATGCTTAAAATAGATTTTCAACTATTGACTTGTCTCCGCCAAGTTGCATCTCATAAACTATAGCTCGGAAAGTGCTTATGCTTTCTGTGGTTGTCACAATGGATACATATTTTTCTACCCCAAATGCATATGTCACACATCCAATTCAGATATACGGAAACAAAGTTATGCTAAAAATAGATTTTCAACTGTTCACTTGTCACCTCCATGTTGCATCTCACAATCTTTAGCTCGGAAAGTGACTCTGCTTTCTCTGATTTTAAAAATGGATAGAAATAATTTTTCTACCCCAAATGCATATGTCACATATCCAATTCTGATATACGGAAACAAAGTTATGCTAAATATAGATTTTCAACTATTCACTTGTCACCGCCAAGTTGCATCTCACAAACTATAGCTCGGAATGTGATTCTGTTTTCTGTGGTTGTCACAATGGATAGAGCATATTTTCTACCCCAAATTCATATGTCACACGTCCAATTCGGATATTTGGAAACAAAGTTATGCTAAAAATAGATTTTCAACTGCTCACTTATCACCGCCAAGTTGCATCTCACAAACTATAGCTCGAAATGTGATTATGCATTCTCTTGTTTTCAAATATGGATAGAACTTATTTATTTACCCCAAATGCATATGTCATACGTCCAATTCTGATAAACGGAAACAATTTTATGCTAAAAGTAGATTTTAAACTATTCACTTGTCACCACCAATTTGTATCTCACAAACTATAGCTCGGATAGTGATTCTTCTTTTTGTGGGTGTCACAATGGATAGAACATATTTTTGTACCCAATTGCATATATCAAACGTCCAATTCTAATAAACGGAAAAAAACTTATGCTAAAAATAGATTTTTAACTATTCAATTGTCACCGCCAAGTTGCATCTCACAAACTATAGTTTGGAAAATGATTCTGCATTCTCTGTTTGTCACAATGGATAGAACTTATTTTTCTACTCCAAATTCACATGTCACACGTCTAATTCTCATATACGGAAAATTTATGCTAAAAATAGATTTTCAACTGTTCATTTTCACTGCCAAGTTGCATCTCACAAATTGAAACTCTGAAAGTGATTCTGCTTTCTCTGGTTGTCACAATGGATAGAACTTATTTTTTTTACCCCAAATACATATGTCACACATACAATTCTGATATACAGAAACAAATTTAATCTTAAAATAGATTTTCAACTATTGACTTGTCTCCGCCAAATTGCATCTCATAAACTATAGCTCGGAAAGTGCTTCTACATTCTGTGGTTGTCACAATGGATAGAACATATTTTTCTACCCCAAATGCATATGTCACATGTCTAATTCAGATATACGGTAACAAAGTTATGCAAAAAATAGATTTTCAACTGTTCACTTGTCACCGCCAAGTTGCATCTCACAAACTATAGCTCGGAATGTGATTCAACTTTCCGTGCTTCTCACAGTATATAAGATATTTTTCTACCCCAAATGCATATGTCACACATCCAATTCTGATATACCGAAACAATGTTATGCTAAAAATAGATTTTCAACTATTCACTTGTATCTGCCAAGTTGCATCTCACAAACTATTACTCGGAAAGTGATTCTGATTTCCGTAGTTGTCAGAATGGATATAACATATCTTTCTACCCCAAATGCATATGTTACACGTCCAATTCCGATATACTGAAACAAAGTTATGCTTAAAATAGATAATCAACTATTCACTTGTCATTGTCAAGTTGCATCTCACAAACTATAGCTCGGAAAGTGATTCTTCTTTCTCTTGTTTTCAATATGGATAGAACTTATTTATTTACCCCAAATGCATTTGTCATATGTCCAATTCTGATATACGGAAACAATGTTATGCTAAAAGTAGATTTTCGACTATTCACTTGTCACTGCTAATTTGCATCTCACAAACTATTGCTCAGATAGTAATTCTGCTTTCTCTGGGTGTCACAATGGATAGAACATATTGTGAAGATGGTGATCTTTTCCAACCTATGGCTAAGGTTTTGATGATGCTCACTATGTCATCAAATGCAAAAAGAAGACTAGCAAATCAAAAGTCAAAGAAGCTCATATGTGTAGTCTAAGTCTTCTAGGTAAAACGATACTTTAACTTAAAATCTCTTAACTATACGATAAAGGCTAAATTCTGAAAAACTCATCCATAAAACTAAGATCATTTGCACTAAAGCATGGTAATCGATTACAGATTGATAAACTCATAAGTCTTCTAGGTAAAATGATACTTAAACTTAAAATCTCTTAACTATACGATAAAGGCGGATCTCTGAAAAACTCATGCATAAAACTAAGATCATTTGCACTAAAGCGTAAGTATTCTGTTTTTAAACAGTGTAATCGATTACACTATCCTAGTAATCGATTACAGGTTGATAAACTCATCAGACCTGTGCATTTTCCATGATGTAATTGATTACACTATACTAGATATCAATTACAACCTAATAAAAGCACCAGATATGTGAATTTTTCATAATGTAATCGATTATATAATTCCGTTGAGTTTGTATTTTAAATTTTTAACTGGTGTAATCGATTACACCATATGGTAATCGATTACACATACCAGAACAGTATATTGGTTCTGTTTTGATTGAACTGATATAGCTCTAAACTTTTCACAAACTCATACTGGTTCATGTGCACGAATTAAACACTATAAATAGGAAGAAGACGACGAAGGTGTATCATTGGTTCATGCAATAGTGGAAAAATCTTCTTGGTTACAAGAAGGAATGAACGTAGCCTTCAAATTGAAGGTGAACAAGTATACATCTTGGTGTGATCTTCTCTTCCTTAACTTTTTACATTTTGCAATTATCTTCTACTTCTATTCAAATATTATGTTCACTACTTCCGCTCATAAACACTCTCTTTAACTTGAAAAGTTTTATAATAAAAGTAGAAAAATTCAGTTTAAGTCTCTACACCTAATTCATCCCCCTCTTAGGTGGCCATATATTCTAAAAAAATTTATAACCCAAATGCATATGTCAGACGTCCAATTCGGATATACGGAAACAAAGTTATGCTAAAAATAGATTTTGAACTATTCATTTGTCACCACCGAGTTGCATCACACAAAATATAGCAAGGAAAGAGATTCTGCTTTCTCAGGTTGTGACAATGGATATAACTTATTTTTTTACCCCAAATGCATATGTCACACGTACAATTCTGATATACGGAAACAAATTTATGCTTAAAATAGATTTTCAACTGTTGACTTGTCTCCGCCAAGTTACAAACTCATAAACTATAGCTCGGAAAGTGCTTCTGCTTTCTGTGGTTGTCACAATGGATACATATTTTTCTACCCCAAATGCATATGTCACACGTCAAATTCGGATATACGGAAACAAAGTTATGCTAAAAATAGATTTTCAACTGTTCACTTGTCACAGCCAAGTTGCATCTCACAATCTATAGCTCAGAAAGTGATTCTGCTTTCCCTACTTCTGACAATGGATATAAGATATTTTTCTACCCCAAATGCATATGTCACACATCCAATTCTGATATACCGAAACAATGTTATGCTAAAAATAGATTTTCAACTATTCACTTGTATCTGCCAAGTTGCATCTCACAAACTATTACTCGGAAAGTGATTCTGATTTCCGTAGTTGTCACAATGGATATAACATATCTTTCTACCCCAAATGCATATGTTACACGTCCAATTCCGATATACTGAAACAAAGTTATGCTTAAAATAGATAATCAACTATTCACTTGTCATTGTCAAGTTGCATCTCACAAACTATAGCTCGGAAAGTGATTCTTCTTTCTCTTGTTTTCAATATGGATAGAACTTATTTATTTACCCCAAATGCATTTGTCATATGTCCAATTCTGATATACGGAAACAATGTTATGCTAAAAGTAGATTTTCGACTATTCACTTGTCACTGCTAATTTGCATCTCACAAACTATTGCTCAGATAGTAATTCTGCTTTCTCTGGGTGTCACAATGGATAGAACATATTATGAAGATGGTGATCTTTTCCAACCTATGGCTAAGGTTTTGATGATGCTCACTATGTCATCAAATGCAAAAAGAAGACTAGCAAATCAAAAGTCAAAGAAGCTCATATGTGTAGTCTAAGTCTTCTAGGTAAAACGATACTTTAACTTAAAATCTCTTAACTATACGATAAAGGCTAAATTCTGAAAAACTCATCCATAAAACTAAGATCATTTGCACTAAAGCATGGTAATCGATTACAGATTGATAAACTCATAAGTCTTCTAGGTAAAATGATACTTAAACTTAAAATCTCTTAACTATACGATAAAGGCGGATCTCTGAAAAACTCATGCATAAAACTAAGATCATTTGCACTAAAGCGTAAGTATTCTGTTTTTAAACAGTGTAATCGATTACACTATCCTAGTAATCGATTACAGGTTGATAAACTCATCAGACCTGTGCATTTTCCATGATGTAATTGATTACACTATACTAGATATCAATTACAACCTAATAAAAGCACCAGATATGTGAATTTTTCATAATGTAATCGATTATATAATTCCGTTGAGTTTGTATTTTAAATTTTTAACTGGTGTAATCGATTACACCATATGGTAATCGATTACACATACCAGAACAGTATATTGGTTCTGTTTTGATTGAACTGATATAGCTCTAAACTTTTCACAAACTCATACTGGTTCATGTGCACGAATTAAACACTATAAATAGGAAGAAGACGACGAAGGTGTATCATTGGTTCATGCAATAGTGGAAAAATCTTCTTGGTTACAAGAAGGAATGAACGTAGCCTTCAAATTGAAGGTGAACAAGTATACATCTTGGTGTGATCTTCTCTTCCTTAACTTTTTACATTTTGCAATTATCTTCTACTTCTATTCAAATATTATGTTCACTACTTCCGCTCATAAACACTCTCTTTAACTTGAAAAGTTTTATAATAAAAGTAGAAAAATTCAGTTTAAGTCTCTACACCTAATTCATCCCCCTCTTAGGTGGCCATATATTCTAAAAAAATTTATAACCCAAATGCATATGTCAGACGTCCAATTCGGATATACGGAAACAAAGTTATGCTAAAAATAGATTTTGAACTATTCATTTGTCACCACCGAGTTGAATCACACAAAATATAGCAAGGAAAGAGATTCTGCTTTCTCAGGTTGTGACAATGGATATAACTTATTTTTTTACCCCAAATGCATATGTCACACGTACAATTCTGATATACGGAAACAAATTTATGCTTAAAATAGATTTTCAACTGTTGACTTGTCTCCGCCAAGTTACAAACTCATAAACTATAGCTCGGAAAGTGCTTCTGCTTTCTGTGGTTGTCACAATGGATACATATTTTTCTACCCCAAATGCATATGTCACACGTCAAATTCGGATATACGGAAACAAAGTTATGCTAAAAATAGATTTTCAACTGTTCACTTGTCACAGCCAAGTTGCATCTCACAATCTATAGCTCAGAAAGTGATTCTGCTTTCCCTACTTCTGACAATGGATATAAGATATTTTTCTACCCCAAATGCATATGTCACACATCCAATTCTGATATACCGAAACAATGTTATGCTAAAAATAGATTTTCAACTATTCACTTGTATCTGCCAAGTTGCATCTCACAAACTATTACTCGGAAAGTGATTCTGATTTCCGTAGTTGTCAGAATGGATATAACATATCTTTCTACCCCAAATGCATATGTTACACGTCCAATTCCGATATACTGAAACAAAGTTATGCTTAAAATAGATAATCAACTATTCACTTGTCATTGTCAAGTTGCATCTCACAAACTATAGCTCGGAAAGTGATTCTTCTTTCTCTTGTTTTCAATATGGATAGAACTTATTTATTTACCCCAAATGCATTTGTCATATGTCCAATTCTGATATACGGAAACAATGTTATGCTAAAAGTAGATTTTCGACTATTCACTTGTCACTGCTAATTTGCATCTCACAAACTATTGCTCAGATAGTAATTCTGCTTTCTCTGGGTGTCACAATGGATAGAACATATTGTGAAGATGGTGATCTTTTCCAACCTATGGCTAAGGTTTTGATGATGCTCACTATGTCATCAAATGCAAAAAGAAGACTAGCAAATCAAAAGTCAAAGAAGCTCATATGTGTAGTCTAAGTCTTCTAGGTAAAACGATACTTTAACTTAAAATCTCTTAACTATACGATAAAGGCTAAATTCTGAAAAACTCATCCATAAAACTAAGATCATTTGCACTAAAGCATGGTAATCGATTACAGATTGATAAACTCATAAGTCTTCTAGGTAAAATGATACTTAAACTTAAAATCTCTTAACTATACGATAAAGGCGGATCTCTGAAAAACTCATGCATAAAACTAAGATCATTTGCACTAAAGCGTAAGTATTCTGTTTTTAAACAGTGTAATCGATTACACTATCCTAGTAATCGATTACAGGTTGATAAACTCATCAGACCTGTGCATTTTCCATGATGTAATTGATTACACTATACTAGATATCAATTACAACCTAATAAAAGCACCAGATATGTGAATTTTTCATAATGTAATCGATTATATAATTCCGTTGAGTTTGTATTTTAAATTTTTAACTGGTGTAATCGATTACACCATATGGTAATCGATTACACATACCAGAACAGTATATTGGTTCTGTTTTGATTGAACTGATATAGCTCTAAACTTTTCACAAACTCATACTGGTTCATGTGCACGAATTAAACACTATAAATAGGAAGAAGACGACGAAGGTGTATCATTGGTTCATGCAATAGTGGAAAAATCTTCTTGGTTACAAGAAGGAATGAACGTAGCCTTCAAATTGAAGGTGAACAAGTATACATCTTGGTGTGATCTTCTCTTCCTTAACTTTTTACATTTTGCAATTATCTTCTACTTCTATTCAAATATTATGTTCACTACTTCCGCTCATAAACACTCTCTTTAACTTGAAAAGTTTTATAATAAAAGTAGAAAAATTCAGTTTAAGTCTCTACACCTAATTCATCCCCCTATTAGGTGGCCATATATTCTAAAAAAATTTATAACCCAAATGCATATGTCAGACGTCCAATTCGGATATACGGAAACAAAGTTATGCTAAAATTAGATTTTGAACTATTCATTTGTCACCACCGAGTTGCATCACACAAAATATAGCAAGGAAAGAGATTCTGCTTTCTCAGGTTGTGACAATGGATATAACTTATTTTTTTACCCCAAATGCATATGTCACACGTACAATTCTGATATACGGAAACAAATTTATGCTTAAAATAGATTTTCAACTGTTGACTTGTCTCCGCCAAGTTACAAACTCATAAACTATAGCTCGGAAAGTGCTTCTGCTTTCTATGGTTGTCACAATGGATACATATTTTTCTACCCCAAATGCATATGTCACACGTCAAATTCGGATATACGGAAACAAAGTTATGCTAAAAATAGATTTTCAACTGTTCACTTGTCACAGCCAAGTTGCATCTCACAATCTATAGCTCAGAAAGTGATTCTGCTTTCCCTACTTCTGACAATGGATATAAGATATTTTTCTACCCCAAATGCATATGTCACACATCCAATTCTGATATACCGAAACAATGTTATGCTAAAAATAGATTTTCAACTATTCACTTGTATCTGCCAAGTTGCATCTCACAAACTATTACTCGGAAAGTGATTCTGATTTCCGTAGTTGTCACAATGGATATAACATATCTTTCTACCCCAAATGCATATGTTACACGTCCAATTCCGATATACTGAAACAAAGTTATGCTTAAAATAGATAATCAACTATTCACTTGTCATTGTCAAGTTGCATCTCACAAACTATAGCTCGGAAAGTGATTCTTCTTTCTCTTGTTTTCAATATGGATAGAACTTATTTATTTACCCCAAATGCATTTGTCATATGTCCAATTCTGATATACGGAAACAATGTTATGCTAAAAGTAGATTTTCGACTATTCACTTGTCACTGCTAATTTGCATCTCACAAACTATTGCTCAGATAGTAATTCTGCTTTCTCTGGGTGTCACAATGGATAGAACATATTGTGAAGATGGTGATCTTTTCCAACCTATGGCTAAGGTTTTGATGATGCTCACTATGTCATCAAATGCAAAAAGAAGACTAGCAAATCAAAAGTCAAAGAAGCTCATATGTGTAGTCTAAGTCTTCTAGGTAAAACGATACTTTAACTTAAAATCTCTTAACTATACGATAAAGGCTAAATTCTGAAAAACTCATCCATAAAACTAAGATCAATTGCACTAAAGCATGGTAATCGATTACAGATTGATAAACTCATAAGTCTTCTAGGTAAAATGATACTTAAACTTAAAATCTCTTAACTATACGATAAAGGCGGATCTCTGAAAAACTCATGCATAAAACTAAGATCATTTGCACTAAAGCGTAAGTATTCTGTTTTTAGACAGTGTAATCGATTACACTATCCTAGTAATCGATTACAGGTTGATAAACTCATCAGACCTGTGCATTTTCCATGATGTAATTGATTACACTATACTAGATATCAATTACAACCTAATAAAAGCACCAGATATGTGAATTTTTCATAATGTAATCGATTATATAATTCCGTTGAGTTTGTATTTTAAATTTTTAACTGGTGTAATCGATTACACCATATGGTAATCGATTACACATACCAGAACAGTATATTGGTTCTGTTTTGATTGAACTGATATAGCTCTAAACTTTTCACAAACTCATACTGGTTCATGTGCACGAATTAAACACTATAAATAGGAAGAAGACGACGAAGGTGTATCATTGGTTCATGCAATAGTGGAAAAATCTTCTTGGTTACAAGAAGGAATGAACGTAGCCTTCAAATTGAAGGTGAACAAGTATACATCTTGGTGTGATCTTCTCTTCCTTAACTTTTTACATTTTGCAATTATCTTCTACTTCTATTCAAATATTATGTTCACTACTTCCGCTCATAAACACTCTCTTTAACTTGAAAAGTTTTATAATAAAAGTAGAAAAATTCAGTTTAAGTCTCTACACCTAATTCATCCCCCTCTTAGGTGGCCATATATTCTAAAAAAATTTATAACCCAAATGCATATGTCAGACGTCCAATTCGGATATACGGAAACAAAGTTATGCTAAAAATAGATTTTGAACTATTCATTTGTCACCACCGAGTTGCATCACACAAAATATAGCAAGGAAAGAGATTCTGCTTTCTCAGGTTGTGACAATGGATATAACTTATTTTTTTACCCCAAATGCATATGTCACACGTACAATTCTGATATACGGAAACAAATTTATGCTTAAAATAGATTTTCAACTGTTGACTTGTCTCCGCCAAGTTACA
The DNA here is from genome assembly GCA_009771035.1 of Lupinus albus. Lineage (NCBI taxonomy): Eukaryota > Viridiplantae > Streptophyta > Magnoliopsida > Fabales > Fabaceae > Lupinus > Lupinus albus. The sequence goes on from CM020015.1 coordinate 4,177,289, forward strand.
AACTCATAAACTATAGCTCGGAAAGTGCTTCTGCTTTCTGTGGTTGTCACAATGGATACATATTTTTCTACCCCAAATGCATATGTCACACGTCAAATTCGGATATACGGAAACAAAGTTATGCTAAAAATAGATTTTCAACTGTTCACTTGTCACAGCCAAGTTGCATCTCACAATCTATAGCTCAGAAAGTGATTCTGCTTTCCCTACTTCTGACAATGGATATAATATATTTTTCTACCCCAAATGCATATGTCACACATCCAATTCTGATATACCGAAACAATGTTATGCTAAAAATAGATTTTCAACTATTCACTTGTATCTGCCAAGTTGCATCTCACAAACTATTACTCGGAAAGTGATTCTGATTTCCGTAGTTGTCACAATGGATATAACATATCTTTCTACCCCAAATGCATATGTTACACGTCCAATTCCGATATACTGAAACAAAGTTATGCTTAAAATAGATAATCAACTATTCACTTGTCATTGTCAAGTTGCATCTCACAAACTATAGCTCGGAAAGTGATTCTTCTTTCTCTTGTTTTCAATATGGATAGAACTTATTTATTTACCCCAAATGCATTTGTCATATGTCCAATTCTGATATACGGAAACAATGTTATGCTAAAAGTAGATTTTCGACTATTCACTTGTCACTGCTAATTTGCATCTCACAAACTATTGCTCAGATAGTAATTCTGCTTTCTCTGGGTGTCACAATGGATAGAACATATTGTGAAGATGGTGATCTTTTCCAACCTATGGCTAAGGTTTTGATGATGCTCACTATGTCATCAAATGCAAAAAGAAGACTAGCAAATCAAAAGTCAAAGAAGCTCATATGTGTAGTCTAAGTCTTCTAGGTAAAACGATACTTTAACATAAAATCTCTTAACTATACGATAAAGGCTAAATTCTGAAAAACTCATCCATAAAACTAAGATCAATTGCACTAAAGCATGGTAATCGATTACAGATTGATAAACTCATAAGTCTTCTAGGTAAAATGATACTTAAACTTATAATCTCTTAACTATACGATAAAGGCGGATCTCTGAAAAACTCATGCATAAAACTAAGATCATTTGCACTAAAGCGTAAGTATTCTGTTTTTAGACAGTGTAATCGATTACACTATCCTAGTAATCGATTACAGGTTGATAAACTCATCAGACCTGTGCATTTTCCATGATGTAATTGATTACACTATACTAGATATCAATTACAACCTAATAAAAGCACCAGATATGTGAATTTTTCATAATGTAATCGATTATATAATTCCGTTGAGTTTGTATTTTAAATTTTTAACTGGTGTAATCGATTACACCATATGGTAATCGATTACACATACCAGAACAGTATATTGGTTCTGTTTTGATTGAACTGATATAGCTCTAAACTTTTCACAAACTCATACTGGTTCATGTGCACGAATTAAACACTATAAATAGGAAGAAGACGACGAAGGTGTATCATTGGTTCATGCAATAGTGGAAAAATCTTCTTGGTTACAAGAAGGAATGAACGTAGCCTTCAAATTGAAGATGAACAAGTATACATCTTGGTGTGATCTTCTCTTCCTTAACTTTTTACATTTTGCAATTATCTTCTACTTCTATTCAAATATTATGTTCACTACTTCCGCTCATAAACACTCTCTTTAACTTGAAAAGTTTTATAATAAAAGTAGAAAAATTCAGTTTAAGTCTCTACACCTAATTCATCCCCCTCTTAGGTGGCCATATATTCTAAAAAAATTTATAACCCAAATGCATATGTCAGACGTCCAATTCGGATATACGGAAACAAAGTTATGCTAAAAATAGATTTTGAACTATTCATTTGTCACCACCGAGTTGCATCACACAAAATATAGCAAGGAAAGAGATTCTGCTTTCTCAGGTTGTGACAATGGATATAACTTATTTTTTTACCCCAAATGCATATGTCACACGTACAATTCTGATATACGGAAACAAATTTATGCTTAAAATAGATTTTCAACTGTTGACTTGTCTCCGCCAAGTTACAAACTCATAAACTATAGCTCGGAAAGTGCTTCTGCTTTCTGTGGTTGTCACAATGGATACATATTTTTCTACCCCAAATGCATATGTCACACGTCAAATTCGGATATACGGAAACAAAGTTATGCTAAAAATAGATTTTCAACTGTTCACTTGTCACAGCCAAGTTGCATCTCACAATCTATAGCTCAGAAAGTGATTCTGCTTTCCCTACTTCTGACAATGGATATAAGATATTTTTCTACCCCAAATGCATATGTCACACATCCAATTCTGATATACCGAAACAATGTTATGCTAAAAATAGATTTTCAACTATTCACTTGTATCTGCCAAGTTGCATCTCACAAACTATTACTCGGAAAGTGATTCTGATTTCCGTAGTTGTCACAATGGATATAACATATCTTTCTACCCCAAATGCATATGTTACACGTCCAATTCCGATATACTGAAACAAAGTTATGCTTAAAATAGATAATCAACTATTCACTTGTCATTGTCAAGTTGCATCTCACAAACTATAGCTCGGAAAGTGATTCTTCTTTCTCTTGTTTTCAATATGGATAGAACTTATTTATTTACCCCAAATGCATTTGTCATATGTCCAATTCTGATATACGGAAACAATGTTATGCTAAAAGTAGATTTTCGACTATTCACTTGTCACTGCTAATTTGCATCTCACAAACTATTGCTCAGATAGTAATTCTGCTTTCTCTGGGTGTCACAATGGATAGAACATATTGTGAAGATGGTGATCTTTTCCAACCTATGGCTAAGGTTTTGATGATGCTCACTATGTCATCAAATGCAAAAAGAAGACTAGCAAATCAAAAGTCAAAGAAGCTCATATGTGTAGTCTAAGTCTTCTAGGTAAAACGATACTTTAACTTAAAATCTCTTAACTATACGATAAAGGCTAAATTCTGAAAAACTCATCCATAAAACTAAGATCATTTGCACTAAAGCATGGTAATCGATTACAGATTGATAAACTCATAAGTCTTCTAGGTAAAATGATACTTAAACTTAAAATCTCTTAACTATACGATAAAGGCGGATCTCTGAAAAACTCATGCATAAAACTAAGATCATTTGCACTAAAGCGTAAGTATTCTGTTTTTAAACAGTGTAATCGATTACACTATCCTAGTAATCGATTACAGGTTGATAAACTCATCAGACCTGTGCATTTTCCATGATGTAATTGATTACACTATACTAGATATCAATTACAACCTAATAAAAGCACCAGATATGTGAATTTTTCATAATGTAATCGATTATATAATTCCGTTGAGTTTGTATTTTAAATTTTTAACTGGTGTAATCGATTACACCATATGGTAATCGATTACACATACCAGAACAGTATATTGGTTCTGTTTTGATTGAACTGATATAGCTCTAAACTTTTCACAAACTCATACTGGTTCATGTGCACGAATTAAACACTATAAATAGGAAGAAGACGACGAAGGTGTATCATTGGTTCATGCAATAGTGGAAAAATCTTCTTGGTTACAAGAAGGAATGAACGTAGCCTTCAAATTGAAGGTGAACAAGTATACATCTTGGTGTGATCTTCTCTTCCTTAACTTTTTACATTTTGCAATTATCTTCTACTTCTATTCAAATATTATGTTCACTACTTCCGCTCATAAACACTCTCTTTAACTTGAAAAGTTTTATAATAAAAGTAGAAAAATTCAGTTTAAGTCTCTACACCTAATTCATCCCCCTCTTAGGTGGCCATATATTCTAAAAAAATTTATAACCCAAATGCATATGTCAGACGTCCAATTCGGATATACGGAAACAAAGTTATGCTAAAAATAGATTTTGAACTATTCATTTGTCACCACCGAGTTGCATCACACAAAATATAGCAAGGAAAGAGATTCTGCTTTCTCAGGTTGTGACAATGGATATAACTTATTTTTTTACCCCAAATGCATATGTCACACGTACAATTCTGATATACGGAAACAAATTTATGCTTAAAATAGATTTTCAACTGTTGACTTGTCTCCGCCAAGTTACAAACTCATAAACTATAGCTCGGAAAGTGCTTCTGCTTTCTGTGGTTGTCACAATGGATACATATTTTTCTACCCCAAATGCATATGTCAGACGTCCAATTCGGATATACGGAAACAAAGTTATGCTAAAAATAGATTTTGAACTATTCATTTGTCACCACCGAGTTGCATCACACAAAATATAGCAAGGAAAGAGATTCTGCTTTCTCAGGTTGTGACAATGGATATAACTTATTTTTTTACCCCAAATGCATATGTCACACGTACAATTCTGATATACGGAAACAAATTTATGCTTAAAATAGATTTTCAACTGTTGACTTGTCTCCGCCAAGTTACAAACTCATAAACTATAGCTCGGAAAGTGCTTCTGCTTTCTGTGGTTGTCACAATGGATACATATTTTTCTACCCCAAATGCATATGTCACACGTCAAATTCGGATATACGGAAACAAAGTTATGCTAAAAATAGATTTTCAACTGTTCACTTGTCACAGCCAAGTTGCATCTCACAATCTATAGCTCAGAAAGTGATTCTGCTTTCCCTACTTCTGACAATGGATATAAGATATTTTTCTACCCCAAATGCATATGTCACACATCCAATTCTGATATACCGAAACAATGTTATGCTAAAAATAGATTTTCAACTATTCACTTGTATCTGCCAAGTTGCATCTCACAAACTATTACTCGGAAAGTGATTCTGATTTCCGTAGTTGTCACAATGGATATAACATATCTTTCTACCCCAAATGCATATGTTACACGTCCAATTCCGATATACTGAAACAAAGTTATGCTTAAAATAGATAATCAACTATTCACTTGTCATTGTCAAGTTGCATCTCACAAACTATAGCTCGGAAAGTGATTCTTCTTTCTCTTGTTTTCAATATGGATAGAACTTATTTATTTACCCCAAATGCATTTGTCATATGTCCAATTCTGATATACGGAAACAATGTTATGCTAAAAGTAGATTTTCGACTATTCACTTGTCACTGCTAATTTGCATCTCACAAACTATTGCTCAGATAGTAATTCTGCTTTCTCTGGGTGTCACAATGGATAGAACATATTGTGAAGATGGTGATCTTTTCCAACCTATGGCTAAGGTTTTGATGATGCTCACTATGTCATCAAATGCAAAAAGAAGACTAGCAAATCAAAAGTCAAAGAAGCTCATATATGTAGTCTAAGTCTTCTAGGTAAAACGATACTTTAACTTAAAATCTCTTAACTATACGATAAAGGCTAAATTCTGAAAAACTCATCCATAAAACTAAGATCATTTGCACTAAAGCATGGTAATCGATTACAGATTGATAAACTCATAAGTCTTCTAGGTAAAATGATACTTAAACTTAAAATCTCTTAACTATACGATAAAGGCGGATCTCTGAAAAACTCATGCATAAAACTAAGATCATTTGCACTAAAGCGTAAGTATTCTGTTTTTAAACAGTGTAATCGATTACACTATCCTAGTAATCGATTACAGGTTGATAAACTCATCAGACCTGTGCATTTTCCATGATGTAATTGATTACACTATACTAGATATCAATTACAACCTAATAAAAGCACCAGATATGTGAATTTTTCATAATGTAATCGATTATATAATTCCGTTGAGTTTGTATTTTAAATTTTTAACTGGTGTAATCGATTACACCATATGGTAATCGATTACACATACCAGAACAGTATATTGGTTCTGTTTTGATTGAACTGATATAGCTCTAAACTTTTCACAAACTCATACTGGTTCATGTGCACGAATTAAACACTATAAATAGGAAGAAGACGACGAAGGTGTATCATTGGTTCATGCAATAGTGGAAAAATCTTCTTGGTTACAAGAAGGAATGAACGTAGCCTTCAAATTGAAGGTGAACAAGTATACATCTTGGTGTGATCTTCTCTTCCTTAACTTTTTACATTTTGCAATTATCTTCTACTTCTATTCAAATATTATGTTCACTACTTCCGCTCATAAACACTCTCTTTAACTTGAAAAGTTTTATAATAAAAGTAGAAAAATTCAGTTTAAGTCTCTACACCTAATTCATCCCCCTCTTAGGTGGCCATATATTCTAAAAAAATTTATAACCCAAATGCATATGTCAGACGTCCAATTCGGATATACGGAAACAAAGTTATGCTAAAAATAGATTTTGAACTATTCATTTGTCACCACCGAGTTGCATCACACAAAATATAGCAAGGAAAGAGATTCTGCTTTCTCAGGTTGTGACAATGGATATAACTTATTTTTTTACCCCAAATGCATATGTCACACGTACAATTCTGATATACGGAAACAAATTTATGCTTAAAATAGATTTTCAACTGTTGACTTGTCTCCGCCAAGTTACAAACTCATAAACTATAGCTCGGAAAGTGCTTCTGCTTTCTGTGGTTGTCACAATGGATACATATTTTTCTACCCCAAATGCATATGTCACACGTCAAATTCGGATATACGGAAACAAAGTTATGCTAAAAATAGATTTTCAACTGTTCACTTGTCACAGCCAAGTTGCATCTCACAATCTATAGCTCAGAAAGTGATTCTGCTTTCCCTACTTCTGACAATGGATATAAGATATTTTTCTACCCCAAATGCATATGTCACACATCCAATTCTGATATACCGAAACAATGTTATGCTAAAAATAGATTTTCAACTATTCACTTGTATCTGCCAAGTTGCATCTCACAAACTATTACTCGGAAAGTGATTCTGATTTCCGTAGTTGTCACAATGGATATAACATATCTTTCTACCCCAAATGCATATGTTACACGTCCAATTCCGATATACTGAAACAAAGTTATGCTTAAAATAGATAATCAACTATTCACTTGTCATTGTCAAGTTGCATCTCACAAACTATAGCTCGGAAAGTGATTCTTCTTTCTCTTGTTTTCAATATGGATAGAACTTATTTATTTACCCCAAATGCATTTGTCATATGTCCAATTCTGATATACGGAAACAATGTTATGCTAAAAGTAGATTTTCGACTATTCACTTGTCACTGCTAATTTGCATCTCACAAACTATTGCTCAGATAGTAATTCTGCTTTCTCTGGGTGTCACAATGGATAGAACATATTGTGAAGATGGTGATCTTTTCCAACCTATGGCTAAGGTTTTGATGATGCTCACTATGTCATCAAATGCAAAAAGAAGACTAGCAAATCAAAAGTCAAAGAAGCTCATATGTGTAGTCTAAGTCTTCTAGGTAAAACGATACTTTAACTTAAAATCTCTTAACTATACGATAAAGGCTAAATTCTGAAAAACTCATCCATAAAACTAAGATCATTTGCACTAAAGCATGGTAATCGATTACAGATTGATAAACTCATAAGTCTTCTAGGTAAAATGATACTTAAACTTAAAATCTCTTAACTATACGATAAAGGCGGATCTCTGAAAAACTCATGCATAAAACTAAGATCATTTGCACTAAAGCGTAAGTATTCTGTTTTTAAACAGTGTAATCGATTACACTATCCTAGTAATCGATTACAGGTTGATAAACTCATCAGACCTGTGCATTTTCCATGATGTAATTGATTACACTATACTAGATATCAATTACAACCTAATAAAAGCACCAGATATGTGAATTTTTCATAATGTAATCGATTATATAATTCCGTTGAGTTTGTATTTTAAATTTTTAACTGGTGTAATCGATTACACCATATGGTAATCGATTACACATACCAGAACAGTATATTGGTTCTGTTTTGATTGAACTGATATAGCTCTAAACTTTTCACAAACTCATACTGGTTCATGTGCACGAATTAAACACTATAAATAGGAAGAAGACGACGAAGGTGTATCATTGGTTCATGCAATAGTGGAAAAATCTTCTTGGTTACAAGAAGGAATGAACGTAGCCTTCAAATTGAAGGTGAACAAGTATACATCTTGGTGTGATCTTCTCTTCCTTAACTTTTTACATTTTGCAATTATCTTCTACTTCTATTCAAATATTATGTTCACTACTTCCGCTCATAAACACTCTCTTTAACTTGAAAAGTTTTATAATAAAAGTAGAAAAATTCAGTTTAAGTCTCTACACCTAATTCATCCCCCTCTTAGGTGGCCATATATTCTAAAAAAATTTATAACCCAAATGCATATGTCAGACGTCCAATTCGGATATACGGAAACAAAGTTATGCTAAAAATAGATTTTGAACTATTCATTTGTCACCACCGAGTTGCATCACACAAAATATAGCAAGGAAAGAGATTCTGCTTTCTCAGGTTGTGACAATGGATATAACTTATTTTTTTACCCCAAATGCATATGTCACACGTACAATTCTGATATACGGAAACAAATTTATGCTTAAAATAGATTTTCAACTGTTGACTTGTCTCCGCCAAGTTACAAACTCATAAACTATAGCTCGGAAAGTGCTTCTGCTTTCTGTGGTTGTCACAATGGATACATATTTTTCTACCCCAAATGCATATGTCACACGTCAAATTCGGATATACGGAAACAAAGTTATGCTAAAAATAGATTTTCAACTGTTCACTTGTCACAGCCAAGTTGCATCTCACAATCTATAGCTCAGAAAGTGATTCTGCTTTCCCTACTTCTGACAATGGATATAAGATATTTTTCTACCCCAAATGCATATGTCACACATCCAATTCTGATATACCGAAACAATGTTATGCTAAAAATAGATTTTCAACTATTCACTTGTATCTGCCAAGTTGCATCTCATAAACTATTACTCGGAAAGTGATTCTGATTTCCGTAGTTGTCACAATGGATATAACATATCTTTCTACCCCAAATGCATATGTTACACGTCCAATTCCGATATACTGAAACAAAGTTATGCTTAAAATAGATAATCAACTATTCACTTGTCATTGTCAAGTTGCATCTCACAAACTATAGCTCGGAAAGTGATTCTTCTTTCTCTTGTTTTCAATATGGATAGAACTTATTTATTTACCCCAAATGCATTTGTCATATGTCCAATTCTGATATACGGAAACAATGTTATGCTAAAAGTAGATTTTCGACTATTCACTTGTCACTGCTAATTTGCATCTCACAAACTATTGCTCAGATAGTAATTCTGCTTTCTCTGGGTGTCACAATGGATAGAACATATTGTGAAGATGGTGATCTTTTCCAACCTATGGCTAAGGTTTTGATGATGCTCACTATGTCATCAAATGCAAAAAGAAGACTAGCAAATCAAAAGTCAAAGAAGCTCATATGTGTAGTCTAAGTCTTCTAGGTAAAACGATACTTTAACTTAAAATCTCTTAACTATACGATAAAGGCTAAATTCTGAAAAACTCATCCATAAAACTAAGATCAATTGCACTAAAGCATGGTAATCGATTACAGATTGATAAACTCATAAGTCTTCTAGGTAAAATGATACTTAAACTTAAAATCTCTTAACTATACGATAAAGGCGGATCTCTGAAAAACTCATGCATAAAACTAAGATCATTTGCACTAAAGCGTAAGTATTCTGTTTTTAAACAGTGTAATCGATTACACTATCCTAGTAATCGATTACAGGTTGATAAACTCATCAGACCTGTGCATTTTCCATGATGTAATTGATTACACTATACTAGATATCAATTACAACCTAATAAAAGCACCAGATATGTGAATTTTTCATAATGTAATCGATTATATAATTCCGTTGAGTTTGTATTTTAAATTTTTAACTGGTGTAATCGATTACACCATATGGTAATCGATTACACATACCAGAACAGTATATTGGTTCTGTTTTGATTGAACTGATATAGCTCTAAACTTTTCACAAACTCATACTGGTTCATGTGCACGAATTAAACACTATAAATAGGAAGAAAACGACGAAGGTGTATCATTGGTTCATGCAATAGTGGAAAAATCTTCTTGGTTACAAGAAGGAATGAACGTAGCCTTCAAATTGAAGGTGAACAAGTATACATCTTGGTGTGATCTTCTCTTCCTTAACTTTTTACATTTTGCAATTATCTTCTACTTCTATTCAAATATTATGTTCACTACTTCCGCTCATAAACACTCTCTTTAACTTGAAAAGTTTTATAATAAAAGTAGAAAAATTCAGTTTAAGTCTCTACACCTAATTCATCCCCCTCTTAGGTGGCCATATATTCTAAAAAAATTTATAACCCAAATGCATATGTCAGACGTCCAATTCGGATATACGGAAACAAAGTTATGCTAAAAATAGATTTTGAACTATTCATTTGTCACCACCGAGTTGCATCACACAAAATATAGCAAGGAAAGAGATTCTACTTTCTCAGGTTGTGACAATGGATATAACTTATTTTTTTACCCCAAATGCATATGTCACACGTACAATTCTGATATACGGAAACAAATTTATGCTTAAAATAGATTTTCAACTGTTGACTTGTCTCCGCCAAGTTACAAACTCATAAACTATAGCTCGGAAAGTGCTTCTGCTTTCTGTGGTTGTCACAATGGATACATATTTTTCTACCCCAAATGCATATGTCACACGTCAAATTCGGATATACGGAAACAAAGTTATGCTAAAAATAGATTTTCAACTGTTCACTTGTCACAGCCAAGTTGCATCTCACAATCTATAGCTCAGAAAGTGATTCTGCTTTCCCTACTTCTGACAATGGATATAAGATATTTTTCTACCCCAAATGCATATGTCACACATCCAATTCTGATATACCGAAACAATGTTGTGCTAAAAATAGATTTTCAACTATTCACTTGTATCTGCCAAGTTGCATCTCACAAACTATTACTCGGAAAGTGATTCTGATTTCCGTAGTTGTCACAATGGATATAACATATCTTTCTACCCCAAATGCATATGTTACACGTCCAATTCCGATATACTGAAACAAAGTTATGCTTAAAATAGATAATCAACTATTCACTTGTCATTGTCAAGTTGCATCTCACAAACTATAGCTCGGAAAGTGATTCTTCTTTCTCTTGTTTTCAATATGGATAGAACTTATTTATTTACCCCAAATGCATTTGTCATATGTCCAATTCTGATATACGGAAACAATGTTATGCTAAAAGTAGATTTTCGACTATTCACTTGTCACTGCTAATTTGCATCTCACAAACTATTGCTCAGATAGTAATTCTGCTTTCTCTGGGTGTCACAATGGATAGAACATATTGTGAAGATGGTGATCTTTTCCAACCTATGGCTAAGGTTTTGATGATGCTCACTATGTCATCAAATGCAAAAAGAAGACTAGCAAATCAAAAGTCAAAGAAGCTCATATGTGTAGTCTAAGTCTTCTAGGTAAAACGATACTTTAACTTAAAATCTCTTAACTATACGATAAAGGCTAAATTCTGAAAAACTCATCCATAAAACTAAGATCATTTGCACTAAAGCATGGTAATCGATTACAGATTGATAAACTCATAAGTCTTCTAGGTAAAATGATACTTAAACTTAAAATCTCTTAACTATACGATAAAGGCGGATCTCTGAAAAACTCATGCATAAAACTAAGATCATTTGCACTAAAGCGTAAGTATTCTGTTTTTAAACAGTGTAATCGATTACACTATCCTAGTAATCGATTACAGGTTGATAAACTCATCAGACCTGTGCATTTTCCATGATGTAATTGATTACACTATACTAGATATCAATTACAACCTAATAAAAGCACCAGATATGTGAATTTTTCATAATGTAATCGATTATATAATTCCGTTGAGTTTGTATTTTAAATTTTTAACTGGTGTAATCGATTACACCATATGGTAATCGATTACACATACCAGAACAATATATTGGTTCTGTTTTGATTGAACTGATATAGCTCTAAACTTTTCACAAACTCATACTGGTTCATGTGCACGAATTAAACACTATAAATAGGAAGAAGACGACGAAGGTGTATCATTGGTTCATGCAATAGTGGAAAAATCTTCTTGGTTACAAGAAGGAATGAACGTAGCCTTCAAATTGAAGGTGAACAAGTATACATCTTGGTGTGATCTTCTCTTCCTTAACTTTTTACATTTTGCAATTATCTTCTACTTTTATTCAAATATTATGTTCACTACTTCCGCTCATAAACACTCTCTTTAACTTGAAAAGTTTTATAATAAAAGTAGAAAAATTCAGTTTAAGTCTCTACACCTAATTCATCCCCCTCTTAGGTGGCCATATATTCTAAAAAAATTTATAACCCAAATGCATATGTCAGACGTCCAATTCGGATATACGGAAACAAAGTTATGCTAAAAATAGATTTTGAACTATTCATTTGTCACCACCGAGTTGCATCACACAAAATATAGCAAGGAAAGAGATTCTGCTTTCTCAGGTTGTGACAATGGATATAACTTATTTTTTTACCCCAAATGCATATGTCACACGTACAATTCTGATATACGGAAACAAATTTATGCTTAAAATAGATTTTCAACTGTTGACTTGTCTCCGCCAAGTTACAAACTCATAAACTATAGCTCGGAAAGTGCTTCTGCTTTCTGTGGTTGTCACAATGGATACATATTTTTCTACCCCAAATGCATATGTCACACGTCAAATTCGGATATACGGAAACAAAGTTATGCTAAAAATAGATTTTCAACTGTTCACTTGTCACAGCCAAGTTGCATCTCACAATCTATAGCTCAGAAAGTGATTCTGCTTTCCCTACTTCTGACAATGGATATAAGATATTTTTCTACCCCAAATGCATATGTCACACATCCAATTCTGATATACCGAAACAATGTTATGCTAAAAATAGATTTTCAACTATTCACTTGTATCTGCCAAGTTGCATCTCACAAACTATTACTCGGAAAGTGATTCTGATTTCCGTAGTTGTCACAATGGATATAACATATCTTTCTACCCCAAATGCATATGTTACACGTCCAATTCCGATATACTGAAACAAAGTTATGCTTAAAATAGATAATCAACTATTCACTTGTCATTGTCAAGTTGCATCTCACAAACTATAGCTCGGAAAGTGATTCTTCTTTCTCTTGTTTTCAATATGGATAGAACTTATTTATTTACCCCAAATGCATTTGTCATATGTCCAATTCTGATATACGGAAACAATGTTATGCTAAAAGTAGATTTTCGACTATTCACTTGTCACTGCTAATTTGCATCTCACAAACTATTGCTCAGATAGTAATTCTGCTTTCTCTGGGTGTCACAATGGATAGAACATATTGTGAAGATGGTGATCTTTTCCAACCTATGGCTAAGGTTTTGATGATGCTCACTATGTCATCAAATGCAAAAAGAAGACTAGCAAATCAAAAGTCAAAGAAGCTCATATGTGTAGTCTAAGTCTTCTAGGTAAAACGATACTTTAACTTAAAATCTCTTAACTATACGATAAAGGCTAAATTCTGAAAAACTCATCCATAAAACTAAGATCATTTGCACTAAAGCATGGTAATCGATTACAGATTGATAAACTCATAAGTCTTCTAGGTAAAATGATACTTAAACTTAAAATCTCTTAACTATACGATAAAGGCGGATCTCTGAAAAACTCATGCATAAAACTAAGATCATTTGCACTAAAGCGTAAGTATTCTGTTTTTAAACAGTGTAATCGATTACACTATCCTAGTAATCGATTACAGGTTGATAAACTCATCAGACCTGTGCATTTTCCATGATGTAATTGATTACACTATACTAGATATCAATTACAACCTAATAAAAGCACCAGATATGTGAATTTTTCATAATGTAATCGATTATATAATTCCGTTGAGTTTGTATTTTAAATTTTTAACTGGTGTAATCGATTACACCATATGGTAATCGATTACACATACCAGAACAGTATATTGGTTCTGTTTTGATTGAACTGATATAGCTCTAAACTTTTCACAAACTCATACTGGTTCATGTGCACGAATTAAACACTATAAATAGGAAGAAGACGACGAAGGTGTATCATTGGTTCATGCAATAGTGGAAAAATCTTCTTGGTTACAAGAAGGAATGAACGTAGCCTTCAAATTGAAGGTGAACAAGTATACATCTTGGTGTGATCTTCTCTTCCTTAACTTTTTACATTTTGCAATTATCTTCTACTTCTATTCAAATATTATGTTCACTACTTCCGCTCATAAACACTCTCTTTAACTTGAAAAGTTTTATAATAAAAGTAGAAAAATTCAGTTTAAGTCTCTACACCTAATTCATCCCCCTCTTAGGTGGCCATATATTCTAAAAAAATTTATAACCCAAATGCATATGTCAGACGTCCAATTCGGATATACGGAAACAAAGTTATGCTAAAAATAGATTTTGAACTATTCATTTGTCACCACCGAGTTGCATCACACAAAATATAGCAAGGAAAGAGATTCTGCTTTCTCAGGTTGTGACAATGGATATAACTTATTTTTTTACCCCAAATGCATATGTCACACGTACAATTCTGATATACGGAAACAAATTTATGCTTAAAATAGATTTTCAACTGTTGACTTGTCTCCGCCAAGTTACAAACTCATAAACTATAGCTCGGAAAGTGCTTCTGCTTTCTGTGGTTGTCACAATGGATACATATTTTTCTACCCCAAATGCATATGTCACACGTCAAATTCGGATATACGGAAACAAAGTTATGCTAAAAATAGATTTTCAACTGTTCACTTGTCACAGCCAAGTTGCATCTCACAATCTATAGCTCAGAAAGTGATTCTGCTTTCCCTACTTCTGACAATGGATATAAGATATTTTTCTACCCCAAATGCATATGTCACACATCAAATTCTGATATACCGAAACAATGTTATGCTAAAAATAGATTTTCAACTATTCACTTGTATCTGCCAAGTTGCATCTCACAAACTATTCCTCGGAAAGTGATTCTGATTTCCGTAGTTGTCACAATGGATATAACATATCTTTCTACCCCAAATGCATATGTTACACGTCCAATTCCGATATACTGAAACAAAGTTATGCTTAAAATAGATAATCAACTATTCACTTGTCATTGTCAAGTTGCATCTCACAAACTATAGCTCGGAAAGTGATTCTTCTTTCTCTTGTTTTCAATATGGATAGAACTTATTTATTTACCCCAAATGCATTTGTCATATGTCCAATTCTGATATACGGAAACAATGTTATGCTAAAAGTAGATTTTCGACTATTCACTTGTCACTGCCAATTTGCATCTCACAAACTATAGCCCGGATAGTGATTCTGCTTTCTCTGGGTGTCACAATGGATAGAACATATTGTGAAGATGGTGATCTTTTCCAACCTATGGCTAAGGTTTTGATGATGCTCACTATGTCATCAAATGCAAAAAGAAGACTAGCAAATCAAAAGTCAAAGAAGCTCATATGTGTAGTCTAAGTCTTCTAGGTAAAACGATACTTTAACTTAAAATCTCTTAACTATACGATAAAGGCTAAATTCTGAAAAACTCATCCATAAAACTAAGATCATTTGCACTAAAGCATGGTAATCGATTACAGATTGATAAACTCATAAGTCTTCTAGGTAAAATGATACTTAAACTTAAAATCTCTTAACTATACGATAAAGGCGGATCTCTGAAAAACTCATGCATAAAACTAAGATCATTTGCACTAAAGCGTAAGTATTCTGTTTTTAAACAGTGTAATCGATTACACTATCCTAGTAATCGATTACAGGTTGATAAACTCATCAGACCTGTGCATTTTCCATGATGTAATTGATTACACTATACTAGATATCAATTACAACCTAATAAAAGCACCAGATATGTGAATTTTTCATAATGTAATCGATTATATAATTCCGTTGAGTTTGTATTTTAAATTTTTAACTGGTGTAATCGATTACACCATATGGTAATCGATTACACATACCAGAACAGTATATTGGTTCTGTTTTGATTGAACTGATATAGCTCTAAACTTTTCACAAACTCATACTGGTTCATGTGCACGAATTAAACACTATAAATAGGAAGAAGACGACGAAGGTGTATCATTGGTTCATGCAATAGTGGAAAAATCTTCTTGGTTACAAGAAGGAATGAACGTAGCCTTCAAATTGAAGGTGAACAAGTATACATCTTGGTGTGATCTTCTCTTCCTTAACTTTTTACATTTTGCAATTATCTTCTACTTCTATTCAAATATTATGTTCACTACTTCCGCTCATAAACACTCTCTTTAACTTGAAAAGTTTTATAATAAAAGTAGAAAAATTCAGTTTAAGTCTCTACACCTAATTCATCCCCCTCTTAGGTGGCCATATATTCTAAAAAAATTTATAACCCAAATGCATATGTCAGACGTCCAATTCGGATATACGGAAACAAAGTTATGCTAAAAATAGATTTTGAACTATTCATTTGTCACCACCGAGTTGCATCACACAAAATATAGCAAGGAAAGAGATTCTGCTTTCTCTGTTTGTCACAATGGATAGAACTTATTTTTTTTACCCCAAATGCATATGTCACACGTACAATTCTGATATACGGAAACAAATTTATGCTTAAAATAGATTTTCAACTGTTGACTTGTCTCCGCCAAGTTACAAACTCATAAACTATAGCTCGGAAAGTGCTTCTGCTTTCTGTGGTTGTCACAATGGATACATATTTTTCTACCCCAAATGCATATGTCACACGTCAAATTCGGATATACGGAAACAAAGTTATGCTAAAAATAGATTTTCAACTGTTCACTTGTCACAGCCAAGTTGCATCTCACAATCTATAGCTCAGAAAGTGATTCTGCTTTCCCTACTTCTGACAATGGATATAAGATATTTTTCTACCCCAAATGCATATGTCACACATCCAATTCTGATATACCGAAACAATGTTATGCTAAAAATAGATTTTCAACTATTCACTTGTATCCGCCAAGTTGCATCTCACAAACTATAGCTCGGAAAGTGATTCTGATTTCCGTAGTTGTCACAATGGATATAACATATCTTTCTACCCCAAATGCATATGTTACACGTCCAATTCCGATATACTGAAACAAAGTTATGCTTAAAATAGATAATCAACTATTCACTTGTCATTGTCAAGTTGCATCTCACAAACTATAGCTCGGAAAGTGATTCTTCTTTCTCTTGTTTTCAATATGGATAGAACTTATTTATTTACCCCAAATGCATTTGTCATATGTCCAATTCTGATATACGGAAACAATGTTATGCTAAAAGTAGATTTTCGACTATTCACTTGTCACTGCCAATTTGCATCTCACAAACTATAGCCCGGATAGTGATTCTGCTTTATGTGGGTGTCACAATGGATAGAACATATTTTTCTACCCAATTGCATATATCAAACGTCCAATTCTAATATACGGAAACAAACTTATGCTAAAAATAGATATTCAACTATTCAATTGTCACCACCAAGTTGCATCTCACAAACTATAGTTTGAAAAATGATGCTGCATTCTATGTTTGTCACAATGGTTAAAACTTAATTTCCTACCCCAAATTCATATGTCACACGTCCAATTCGGATATATGGAAACAAAGTTATGCTAAAAATAGATTTTCAACTGCTCACTTATCACCGCCAAGTTGCATCTCACAAACTATAGCTCGAAAAGTGATTATGATTTCTCTTGTTTTCAATATGGATAGAACTTATTTATTTACCCCAAATGCATATGTCATACGTCCTATTCTGATATACGGAAACATTGTTATGCTAAAAGTAGATTTTCAACTATTCACTTGTCACCGCCAATTTGCATCTCACAAACTATAGCTCGGAATATGATTCTGCTAACTCTGGTTGTCACAACGGATAGAACTTATTTTTCAACCCCAAATGCATATGTCACACGTCCTATTCGGATATACGGAAACAAGGTTATGCTAACAATAGATTTTCAACTGCTCACTTATCAGCGCCAAGTTGCATCTCACAAACTATAGCTTGGAAAGTGATTCTGATTTCTCTTGTTTTCAATATGGATAGAACTTATTTATTTACCACAAATGCATATGTCATACGTCCTATTCTGATATACGGAAACATTGTTATGCTAAAAGTAGATTTTCAACTATTCACTTGTCACCGCCAATTTGCATCTCACAAACGATAGCCCGAATAGTGATTCTACTTTCTGTGGGTGTCACACTAGATAGAACATATTTTTCTACCCAATTGCATATATCAAACGTCCAATTCTGATATACGGAAACAAAGTTATGCTAGAAATAGATTTTAAAATATTCACTTGTCACCGCCAAGTTGCATCTCACAAACTATAGTTTGCAAAATGATGCTGCATTCTATGTTTGTCACAATGGTTAAAACTTAATTTTCTACCCCAAATTCATATGTCACACGTCCAATTCGGATATATGGAAACAAAGTTATGCTAAAAATAGATTTTCAACTGCTCACTTATCACCGCCAAGTTGCATCTCACAAACAATAGCTTGGAAAGTGATTCTGATTTCTCTTGTTTTCAATATGGATAGAACTTATTTATTTACCCCAAATGCATATGTCATACGTCCAATTCTGATATACGGAAACATTGTTATGCTAAAAGTAGATTTTCAACTATTCACTTGTCACCGCCAATTTGCATCTCACAAACTATAGCCCGGATAGTGATTCTGCTTTCTGTGGTTGTCACACTGGATAGAACATATTTTTCTACCCAATTTCATATATCAAACGTCCAATTCTGATATACGGAAACAAAGTTATGCTAAAAATAGATTTTAAAATATTCACTTGTCACCGCCAAGTTGCATCTCACAAACTGTATCTCGGAAAGTGATTCTTCTTTCTCTGATTTTAAAAATGGATAGAAATAATTTTTCTACCCCAAATTCATATGTCACACATCCAATTCCGATATACGAAAATAAAGTTATGCTAAAAATAGATATTCAACTATTCACTTGTCACCACCAAGTTGCATCTCACAAACTTTAGCTCGGAAAGTGACTCTGCTTTCTCTGATTTTAAAGATGGATAGAAATAATTTTTCTACCCCAAATGAATATGTCACACGTCCAATTCTGATATACGGAAACAAAGTTATGCTAAATATAGATTTTCAACTATTCACTTGTCACCGCCAAGTTGCATCCAACAAACTACAGCTCGGACTGGGATGTTCCTTTCTGTGGTTGTCACAACGAATAGAACATATTTTTCTTCCCCAAATTCATATGTCACACGTCCAATTCGAATATATGGTAACAAAGTTATGCTAAAAATAGATTTTCAACTGCTCACTTATCACCACCATGTTGCATTTCACAAACTATAGCTCAGAAAGTGATTCTGATTTCACTTGTTTTCAATATGGATAGACCTAATTTATTTACCCCAAATGCATATGTCATACGTCCAATTCTGATATCTGGAAACAATGTTATGCTAAAAGTAGATTTTCAACTATTCACTTGTCACCGCCAATTTGCAATTGACAAGCAATAGCCCGGATAGTGATTCTGCTTTCTGTGGGTGTCACAATGGATATAACATATTTTTCTACCCAATAGCATATATCAAACGTCCAATTCTGATATACCGAAACAAAGTTATGCTAAAAATAGATTTTCAACTATTCAATTGTCACTGCCAAGTTGCATCTCACAAACTATAGTTTGGAAAATGATTCTGCATTCTGGGTTTGTCACAATGGATAGAACTTATTTTTCTACCCCAAATTCACATGTCACACGTCCAATTTACATATACGGAAACAAATTTATGCTAAAAAGAGATTTTCAACTGTTCATTTTCACTGCGAAGTTGCATCTCACAAATTGAAACTCTGAAAGTGATTCTGCTTTCTCTGTTTGTCACAATGGATAGAACTTATTTTTTTTACCCCAAATGCATATGTCGCACGTACAATTCAGATATACAGAAACAAATTTATGCTTAAAATAGATTTTCAACTGTTGACTTGTCTCCGCCAAGTTACAAACTCATAAACTATAGCTCGGAAAGTGCTTCTGCTTTCTGTGGTTGTCACAATGGATACATATTTTTCTACCCCAAATGCATATGTCACACGTCAAATTCGGATATACGGAAACAAAGTTATGCTAAAAATAGATTTTCAACTGTTCACTTGTCACAGCCAAGTTGCATCTCACAATCTATAGCTCAGAAAGTGATTCTGCTTTCCCTACTTCTGACAATGGATATAAGATATTTTTCTACCCCAAATGCATATGTCACACATCCAATTCTGATATACCGAAACAATGTTATGCTAAAAATAGATTTTCAACTATTCACTTGTATCCGCCAAGTTGCATCTCACAAACTATAGCTCGGAAAGTGATTCTGATTTCCGTAGTTGTCACAATGGATATAACATATCTTTCTACCCCAAATGCATATGTTACACGTCCAATTCCGATATACTGAAACAAAGTTATGCTTAAAATAGATAATCAACTATTCACTTGTCATTGTCAAGTTGCATCTCACAAACTATAGCTCGGAAAGTGATTCTTCTTTCTCTTGTTTTCAATATGGATAGAACTTATTTATTTACCCCAAATGCATTTGTCATATGTCCAATTCTGATATACGGAAACAATGTTATGCTAAAAGTAGATTTTCGACTATTCACTTGTCACTGCCAATTTGCATCTCACAAACTATAGCCCGGATAGTGATTCTGCTTTATGTGGGTGTCACAATGGATAGAACATATTTTTCTACCCAATTGCATATATCAAACGTCCAATTCTAATATACAGAAACAAACTTATGCTAAAAATAGATATTCAACTATTCAATTGTCACCACCAAGTTGCATCTCACAAACTATAGTTTGAAAAATGATGCTGCATTCTATGTTTGTCACAATGGTTAAAACTTAATTTCCTACCCCAAATTCATATGTCACACGTCCAATTCGGATATATGGAAACAAAGTTATGCTAAAAATAGATTTTCAACTGCTCACTTATCACCGCCAAGTTGCATCTCACAAACTATAGCTCGAAAAGTGATTATGATTTCTCTTGTTTTCAATATGGATAGAACTTATTTATTTACCCCAAATGCATATGTCATACGTCCTATTCTGATATACGGAAACATTGTTATGCTAAAAGTAGATTTTCAACTATTCACTTGTCACCGCCAATTTGCATCTCACAAACTATAGCTCGGAATATGATTCTGCTAACTCTGGTTGTCACAACGGATAGAACTTATTTTTCAACCCCAAATGCATATGTCACACGTCCTATTCGGATATACGGAAACAAGGTTATGCTAACAATAGATTTTCAACTGCTCACTTATCAGCGCCAAGTTGCATCTCACAAACTATAGCTTGGAAAGTGATTCTGATTTCTCTTGTTTTCAATATGGATAGAACTTATTTATTTACCACAAATGCATATGTCATACGTCCTATTCTGATATACGGAAACATTGTTATGCTAAAAGTAGATTTTCAACTATTCACTTGTCACCGCCAATTTGCATCTCACAAACGATAGCCCGAATAGTGATTCTACTTTCTGTGGGTGTCACACTAGATAGAACATATTTTTCTACCCAATTGCATATATCAAACGTCCAATTCTGATATACGGAAACAAAGTTATGCTAGAAATAGATTTTAAAATATTCACTTGTCACCGCCAAGTTGCATCTCACAAACTATAGTTTGCAAAATGATGCTGCATTCTATGTTTGTCACAATGGTTAAAACTTAATTTTCTACCCCAAATTCATATGTCACACGTCCAATTCGGATATATGGAAACAAAGTTATGCTAAAAATAGATTTTCAACTGCTCACTTATCACCGCCAAGTTGCATCTCACAAACAATAGCTTGGAAAGTGATTCTGATTTCTCTTGTTTTCAATATGGATAGAACTTATTTATTTACCCCAAATGCATATGTCATACGTCCAATTCTGATATACGGAAACATTGTTATGCTAAAAGTAGATTTTCAACTATTCACTTGTCACCGCCAATTTGCATCTCACAAACTATAGCCCGGATAGTGATTCTGCTTTCTGTGGTTGTCACACTGGATAGAACATATTTTTCTACCCAATTTCATATATCAAACGTCCAATTCTGATATACGGAAACAAAGTTATGCTAAAAATAGATTTTAAAATATTCACTTGTCACCGCCAAGTTGCATCTCACAAACTGTATCTCGGAAAGTGATTCTTCTTTCTCTGATTTTAAAAATGGATAGAAATAATTTTTCTACCCCAAATTCATATGTCACACATCCAATTCCGATATACGAAAATAAAGTTATGCTAAAAATAGATATTCAACTATTCACTTGTCACCACCAAGTTGCATCTCACAAACTTTAGCTCGGAAAGTGACTCTGCTTTCTCTGATTTTAAAGATGGATAGAAATAATTTTTCTACCCCAAATGAATATGTCACACGTCCAATTCTGATATACGGAAACAAAGTTATGCTAAATATAGATTTTCAACTATTCACTTGTCACCGCCAAGTTGCATCCAACAAACTACAGCTCGGACTGGGATGTTCCTTTCTGTGGTTGTCACAACGAATAGAACATATTTTTCTTCCCCAAATTCATATGTCACACGTCCAATTCGAATATATGGTAACAAAGTTATGCTAAAAATAGATTTTCAACTGCTCACTTATCACCACCATGTTGCATTTCACAAACTATAGCTCAGAAAGTGATTCTGATTTCACTTGTTTTCAATATGGATAGACCTAATTTATTTACCCCAAATGCATATGTCATACGTCCAATTCTGATATCTGGAAACAATGTTATGCTAAAAGTAGATTTTCAACTATTCACTTGTCACCGCCAATTTGCAATTGACAAGCAATAGCCCGGATAGTGATTCTGCTTTCTGTGGGTGTCACAATGGATATAACATATTTTTCTACCCAATAGCATATATCAAACGTCCAATTCTGATATACCGAAACAAAGTTATGCTAAAAATAGATTTTCAACTATTCAATTGTCACTGCCAAGTTGCATCTCACAAACTATAGTTTGGAAAATGATTCTGCATTCTGGGTTTGTCACAATGGATAGAACTTATTTTTCTACCCCAAATTCACATGTCACACGTCCAATTTACATATACGGAAACAAATTTATGCTAAAAAGAGATTTTCAACTGTTCATTTTCACTGCGAAGTTGCATCTCACAAATTGAAACTCTGAAAGTGATTCTGCTTTCTCTGTTTGTCACAATGGATAGAACTTATTTTTTTTACCCCAAATGCATATGTCGCACGTACAATTCAGATATACAGAAACAAATTTATGCTTAAAATAGATTTTCAACTGTTGACTTGTCTCCGCCAATTTGCATCTCATAAACTATAGCTCAGAAAGTGCTTCTTCTTTCTTTTGTTGTCACAATGCATAGAACATATTTTTCTACCACAAATGCATATGTCACACGTCCAATTCGGATATACGTAAACAAAGTTATGCTAAAAATAGATTTTCAACTATTCACTTGTCACCGCTAAGTTGCATATGACAAACTATAACTCGGAAAGTGATTCTGCTCTCCCTGCCTCTCACAATGGATATAAGATATTTTTCTACCCCAAATGCATATGACACACATCCAATTCTGATATACAGAAACAATGTTATGCAAAAAATAGATTTTCAACTATTCATTTGTATCCGCTAAGTTGCATCTCACAAACTATTACTCGGAAAGTGATTCTGATTTCTGTATTTGTCACAATGGATAGAACATATCTTTCTACCCCAAATGCATATGTTACACGTCCAATTCCGATATACTGAAACAAAGTTATGCTACAAATAGATAATCAACTATTCACTTGTCACCGCCAAGTTGCATCTCACAAACTATAGCTCAGAAAGTGATTCTGCTTTCTCTTGTTTTCAATATGGATAGAACTTATTTATTTACCCCAAATGCATATGTCATACGTCCATTTCTGATATACGGAAACAGTGTTATGCTAAAAGTAGATTTTAAACTATTCACTTGTCACCACCAATTTGCATCTCACAAACTATAGCTCATAAAGTGATTCTGCATTCTCTGGTTGTCACAATGGATGTGCTATGGGGATAAACTCGACCTGCCCGATGTGGTATGGGAATAAACTCGACCTGCCCGATGTGGTAAGGGGAATAACTCGACCTGCCTGATGTGGTAAGGGGAATAGCTCGACCTGCCCGATGTGGTATGGGGAATACCTCGACCTGCCCGATGTGGTATGGGGAATAACTCGACCTGCCCGATGTGGTATGGGGAATAGCTCGACCTGCCCGATGTGGTATGGGGAATAGCTCGACCTGCCCGATGTGGTATGGGGAATAGCTCGACCTGCCCGATGTGGTATGGGGAATACCTCGACATGCCCGATGTGGTATGGGGAATAACTTGACCTGCCTGAAGTGGTATGGGGAATAACTCGACCTGCCTGAAGTGGTATGGGGAATTACTCGACCTGCTCGATATGGTAAGGGGATAAACTCGACCTGCCCGATGTGGTATGGGGAATAACTCGACCTGCCCGATGTGGTATGGGGGATAACTCGACCTGCCCGATGTGGTATGGGAAATGAACTCGGTGAATACGATTAAGGGTGAAAAATGAAGGATGAAAATGAGGATGTGAAGGATAAAAGTAATATGCATGCTATAGGATATATATTATGGGATATATATACTATAGGATGAATATGTATGATGAAAATGAGGATGTGAAGGATAAAAGTAATATGCATGCTATAGGATATATATTATGGGATATATATACTATAGGATGAATATGTATGATGACAAAGAGGATATGGAGGATAAAAGTAATATGCATGCTATAGGATATATATTATGGGATATATATACCATAGGGTGAATATGAATGATGAGAAATGAGGATGTTTCGAATGAACGTAATATGCATGCTATAGAATATATATTATGGGATATATATACTATAGGATGAATATGAATAACGTGGAAATGAAAGAAGGAAGATACGAATGTTTACATTTACGTAATTGTGGTTATAAATTATATTAATGCTTAATCGTATTTGAAATGTGGATTATCATGTAATGTTAGTTTTTGAACTAATGACTTACTCCCTTGTTTTGTGTGTTGTTTATGATAATCCCATTGTAGGTAAATGAAGGATTTGAGGAGGGAACTCACTTAGGAACCTTATGTGTTTATTAACTTGAATGTCTTTATCGGTACTTTGACATTATAGTTGATTAGGATAATACTGGAGATATGTAATTATGGACGTTATAACTCTTGGAAACCCATAAATGGTTGTATGTGGTAATTACTAATTGAATGAATTATGTTTTTCTGCAATATGAATTGTATGATAATATAATAGGTTAAAAGATTAGTTTCAAGGAATGATTCATGAGGACTTCTAAGTAAAATGATGAATGTATGTAAGGGAGGATTTTAAATAAACGAAAAAGTTTCAAGGGTAGAATTTGGGTCCTTACAATATGGAATCAGAGCATAGTTAATTCTACGGCCTCGGGTATGGCCTTACTTGCTTCTTTGTAACATGTCTATGATTTGACTAGTTGAGATTGTGTGAATTGAATCTTTAAAGCATGTAGCTTTGGTATAGTGACATGTAATGTGCTATGAGACTATGTGATAACCTGACTTGTGTGAGTTAAGTTTATGTACTGACTATCAATTAGCACAGGTTAAGACATGGCTTGGAGAGGAACGAGTCAGAACGTTCAGAATGATTTGTTGGTTCAGATGGTGGCTGCACTACAATAGATGAACGAGAACTTGCGTAGTCTGAATCAATACCCTGCACCAAGTCCGAGTTCGCAAAACCTAGGACTACACTCAAGGCGAAATTCCTTCACAAATACTTCCCTGCTGATCTAAAAAGGAAGAAGGAAATAGAATTCTTGAAGTTGGAATAGGGAAATATGTCGGTTGGGGAATATGCGGCTAAATTCGAGGAATTGGCCCGGTTTTGTCCCTACTCTGAGTTGGAAGTGGACGGACGATCCAAGTGCTCTAAATTTGAATCGGGCTTAAGACCCAAGCTGAAAAGGATGTTCGGACATCAGGAGATTGCTGACTTTGCTTCTTTGGTCAACAAGTGCAGGATGTACGAGGATAATTGTAACACCCTAAATTCTAAGTCTTTAAAATTATAGTATCAGTCCTAAGATCCTCGCTTGAGCGAGAGATTCTCGCTTGAGCGAGAGAGAGACTCACCTAGGAGGGTGAAATAATGGGCTATACTGGAAGATCCTCGCTTGAGCGAGAGATTCTCGCCTGGGCGAGAGAGGCTCACCTGGGAGGGTGAAATCCAAGAGTATACTGGAAGATTCTCGCCTGAGCGAGAGTTGTCTCGCCTGGGCGAGAAATACCATTTTTGGACTGTTGGCACTGTGAGATTCTCGCTTGAGCGAGAGGATCAGATCTGAGTTTTTAAAATAGGCGGGATTTTCTCGCTTGAGCGAGAAAGGGCTCGCTTAAGCGAGAACCCGACGCTGTTACATTAAATAGGGGACCCCAAGCTTTTGAGTCATTTAGAAGCTTGAGAAGAGGTAGATCTCTTGATTCTAACTCTCTTCTTCCCTTTAAAACTTGTTTTAAGATATGTTGGATCTCTTCTCAACATGAGAGAAACCATGGAAACTCACTCTTTTGAGTTATGGTTCGTTTTATGTGATTTTATCTTGTAAACTCTTGGTTAGAGTTAGTATTTCATGAAATGAGGGGGTTTGTAGCTTCATACATGAAAACCCCAAAACCCTAAAAATGAAAATGGGTAAAATGCTAGAGGTAGAAGATGAGTTTATTTTCTAATAATTAAATATGAGATGAATATGTATGTTTTTGATGTTGTAAACTTATGATGATAGTAGTTTAGCAACATTGAAAATACGATGAATATCTTGTATGGTTAAATGATGCAATATAAGTTGTTTATGAAATATTTGGAATAAATGACTAACATTGTGTTGTATGTTGGGAATGAGGAAAAATCCTAGAATTGGCGGCAGTGTTGGGGGAACTAGTGCAGTTACCAAGAACCCAACCCAACACTCATCGAGGTAAGGATAAGTCTTTAATTTACGCATTTGAAATGGAAAACGTGTGTATTTTCTGGTTGTGCAATGATTAATTGGTGAATCACGTATTTATTATAAACATATATGGTTATGTTTGTAATAAGGATTGCGTGGATTCATTGGGTGTGATTGATAGTGAAATCAATGAAAAGGAAACGTATTTTTAGCCGACCATAAATGGTTAGCGACTTCGGCCCGAGTTTATGTGGCAACACTTCGGCTCGAGTTTATGTAGCAACACTTCGGCCCGAGTTTATGTGGCAACACTTCGGCTCGAGTTTACGTAGAAACACTTCGGCCCTTGTTTATTTGGCAACACTTCGGCTCGAGTTTATGTAGCAACACTTCGGCTCGAGTTTATGTAGCAACACTTCGGCCCGAGTTAATGCGGCATGTTTTCTTATAAAAGAGATGAGAAATTATTTTTAGCTAACCCTAAGGGGTGTAGCGACTTCGGCTCGAGTTTATGTAGCAACACTTCGGCCCGAGTTTATGCGGCATGTTTTATTCGTAAAAAGGATGAGAAATCACTTTTAGCTAACCTTAAAGGGTGTAGTGACTTTGGCTCAAGTAATGTAGCACGAAAATGAATTTCAAAGTGATTTACTAACTTTTTCTAATTGTGGATTATCTTATAATGACATTTATTGAATTAATGACTTACTCCTTTATGTGTTTGTGTTTCGTTATCGATAATCCCATTGCAGATGAACAGGTAACCTGAGGTGGTCTTATTTTTGGAAGCTTAGGAGCTTTATATTTTTGGATTTCAATTATTCGCACTATTTTGTACATGAGTGCTTATTGAATTTCTTGGAATATTTGTAACTATGGATATATGACTTATACGATTGATTGTAATTCTGCATATACGTAGCTATGGGTATTTTGGAAACTCATAGCTAGTTGTATGCGGTAGACACTAGAGTTTAATTGAATCAATTATGTTTTTCCGCGATATAAATTGTATGGTAATATCTTAAGTTAAAAAGTGTTTTAAGGAGTGATCATTGAGAAATCAAAGTAGTATGATGACTGTATGCATGAAAGGATTAAAATAAAAGAAAAATTTTCATGGGTAGAATTTGGTCCCTTACAATAATCTGAAGGCAGATGAGTTGGAGACGCCCGAAACAAATTTTCCCCGAGATTATGGACCCCAACGCAACCATAGACAAGGAAGAGGTAAGGAGAGAGTGGAAGATGACCGAAAACCTTATGCGGCAATTACTGTTCATCGTGACCGAAGTTTCCAAAGGTCTAGCCCACTTACCGTTCCTACCGAAGGGGTTTCTACTCCCATGTGTAACAAGTGCGATAGACTCCATTATGGAAGTACATGCCTGGGAAAAGGGAATGGATGTTTCCACTGCAAGGAGTTTGGACACATTAAAAGGTTTTGTCCCAAGCTAGATCGGAGACTTAATGTCATTCATGCTGAGGAGGCAAGGGACCACAATCGAGTGGTTACCCCGAAGGGTGCAGGGACATCAGGTGTTGATGATCTGGTGAGAGGTAAATTGCATGGTGGCAGGTATTCCTTTTAGTGTTGTTTAATTCGGGAGCGACACACTCCCTATATTTGCTGAATGTGTGACCCGACTGAGATTGTACACAAAGTTGTTATTTTTGACTTAGTTGTATCCACCCCACCCAGTGCACCGGTGGTGGGTGTCGATATTGGTGTCTTAGTGTACGGTTGGGGTAAATGGTAGAACCTTTACCATAGTGTTGATATGCGCAATGATGTCCCAGTTGGAATTAATCCTGGAAATGGACTAGCGGTCAGCAAATCGGGTCATGCTTAACTAGGTGATAATTGTTGAGGTGAAAGATTCTTGTTGAGTATATTAGTGAAGAATTAACATCTAGTTTGCATTGATATGTATGTGCATGCTAAGGGGTAAGACTTATACTGCTAGTTGAGGAAGGAGGCTAGGGATCGGTAATTCCTTTATACGGTGAGATTTGATGGCAGAAATATCTGATGTAATTGGATAATTACTGGATAGTTTGATTGTGTACAATGGAAGAGACGCTAAGAGTCTTATTGTATAGATGTTTTGTTGAATGAGTGAAATGAAATTATGCTAGTTTCTTCAGTGGAGGTGAAACTAGCTAGTGTATGATGGATGTTAAACGAGGCATTGGGGTGGATGAGGGATAAGGAGTTCCCCATTCGCTTAATTTCGGGAGTGTTATCGGGATTCTTAACGTATGTGAGGATTGTTAGCTGGATAAGTCCTAGAGACCTATGGTTCTTGACGAATACAGGGAAAATCTTTAGTCTGGTTACGGTTTAGTTCTCCTGGTGTTCGAGTTGTTCGAGGCTGGGATCTTAATATTTGGACATTGATGAGTTGGTTCACGAATTGGTTTTGTGATATCACGGTTTAGTGGTGTGTGCCCTAAGTGGCCGTTTAAGTAATCTTAATGGATTAGAGGATCGAATATGATTTTCGTGGAGTATTTCTTATGCCTAAAGTCTAGGCGATGACATTATTTCCGAGAATGCCCTTATAAAATTTTCGGGGATGAAAAATCCTATAAGAGGGGGAGGATTGTAACACCCCAAATTTATCCTCCTTGAAATTAGGTAACAGTCCTGAGGAATGGGGCACACTGCCAGATTCTCGCTTGAGCGAGAGGACCTCACCCAAGCGAGAAGATCAGTGTTTTGAAATTGGAAATTCTGGGAGTCTCGCCCAAGCGAGGAATGGGTCGCTTGAGTGAGAGGAAGCCTGTTGAGACTGTGAGATTCCCGCTTGAGCGAGAATCCCTCGCCTGAGCGAGAGCGTCAGATCTGAAATTTTAAAAAGGCGGGATTTTCTCGCCTGAGCGAGAATGGGTTCGCTTGCGCGAGAACCCGACGACTCCTCTTTAAATAGAAACCCCAAACATATTTTAGTGTTAGAACTTTGAAGAGAGATAGAGGAGAGTTTTTCAAGAGCAAAGAGCCTTAGGAATAATCTTAGAGCTTGAGAATAGGTAAACTTCTTGTTCCTAACTCTCCTTCTTCCTCTCTACCTTGTTTTGGGTATGTTGGATCTCTTTTCAAAATATGAGAAACTATGGAAACTCATCCTTTAGAGTTATGGTTCGTTTTATGTTGTTTTTCTCTTGTAAACTCTTGGTTAAGAGTTGGTATTTGATGAATGGAAAGGTTTTGTGGGTTATTCATGAAAACCCCAAAAACCCCCAAAATGAGAATATGAGTAAAAAGAGAAATGGATGAAATGTTAAATGTGGATGATGAGTTTGTGCTTTGATGTTGATATATGAGATGAACATGTATGTTTAGATGTTTGGAAACTTGTGCTGAAGTAGTTTTGGAAATCTTGAAAATATGTGAATCCCTTCTATGTTTGATGATGAAATACGAGTTGTTTATGTGTTATTTTGAATAAATGACTGACATTTTTATTATTGGTGGAAATGAGGAAAGATCCTAAGGTTGGAGGAAATCGCGGAGGAGACTTTTAAAGTTACTCGGAACCAATCCCCACTCACCAAGGTAAGGGATAAGTGTCTCTAAATCATACTCGCTGATGTGAATGATGTATGTGAAAGAGGTAATGTATTTGTAAGAATACTGTTGTTACCCTACCCGAAGTGGTAGTGGATTATTATTCTTACTCTCCCCGAGGTAGGAGTGGCTTATTATTGTTACCCTACCCAAAATGGTAATGGCCTATTGTGGATGTCCTAACCGGAGATGTTGGGTTTTATGTGGAATGAATAATAACTCGACCTGCCCGATGTGGTTAGGGAATAACTTGACCTACCCGATGTGGTATGGGGATAAACTTGACCTGCCCGATGTGGTATGGGGAATAAATCGACCTGCCCGATGTGGTATGGGGAATAACTCGACCTGCCCGATGTGGTATGGGGATAAACTCGACCTGCCCGATGTGGTAAGGGGAATAACTCGACCTGCCCGATGTGGTAAGGGGAATAGCTCGACCTGCCCGATGTGGTATGGGGAATAACTCAACCTGCCCGATGTGGTATGGGGAATAACTCGACCTACTCGATGTGGTATGGAGAATAACTCAACCTGACCGAACTGGTATGGGGAATAACTCGACCCGCCCAATGTGGTATGGGGATAAACTCGACCTGCCCGATGTGGTATGGGGAATAACTCGACCCGCCCGACGTGGTATGGGAATAACTCGACCTGCCCGATGTGGTATGGGGAATAACTCGACCTACCCGATGTGGTATGGGGAATAACTCGACCTGCCCGATGTGGTATGGGGAATAACTCGACCTGCCCGATGTGGTATGGGGAATAACTCGATCTGCCCGAAGTGGTATGGGGAATAACTCGATGTGCCCGATGTGGTATGGTGATAAACTCGACCTGCCAGATGTGGTATGGGGAATAACTTGACCTGCCCGAAGTGGTATGGGGAATAACTCGACCTGCCCGATGTGGTATGGGGATAAACTCGACCTGCCCGATGTGGTATGGGAAATGAACTCGATGAATACGATTAAGGGTGAAAATGAAGGATGAAAATGAGGATGTGAAGGATAAATGTAATATGCATGCTATAGGATATATATTATGGGATATATATACTATAGGATGAATATGTATGATGAAAATGAGGATGTGAAGTTTAAAAGTAATATGCATGCTATAGGATATATATTATGGGATATATATACTATAGGATGAATATGTATGATGACAAAGAGGATATGGAGGATAAAAGTAATATGCATGCTATAGGATATATATTATGGGATATATATACCATAGGGTGAATATGAATGATGAGAAATGAGGATGTTTCGAATGAACGTAATATGCATGCTATAGAATATATATTATGGGATATATATACTATAGGATGAATATGAATAACGTGGAAATGAAAGAAGGAAGATACGAATGTTTACATTTACGTAATTGTGGTTATAAATTATATTAATGCTTAATCTTATTTGAAATGTGGATTATCATGTAATGTTAGTTTTTGAACTAATGACTTACTCCCTTGTTTTGTGTGTTGTTTATGATAATCCCATTGTAGGTAAATGAAGGATTTGAGGAGGGAGCTCACTTAGGAACCTTATGTGTTTATTAACTTGAATGTCTTTGTCGGTACTTTGACATTATAGTTGATTAGGATAATACTGGAGATATGTAATTATGGACGTTATAACTCTTGGAAACCCATAACTGGTTGTATGTGGTAATTACTAATTGAATGAATTATGTTTTTCTGCAATATGAATTGTATGATAATATAATAGGTTAAAAGATTAGTTTCAAGGAATGATTCATGAGGACTTCTAAGTAAAATGATGAATGTATGTAAGGGAGGATTTTAAATAAACGGAAAATTTTCAATGGTAGAATTTGGGTCCTTACAATATGGTATCAGAGCATAGTTAATTCTGCGGCCTCGGATATGGCCTTACTTGCATCTTTGTAACATGTCTATGATTTGACTAGTTGAGATTGTGTGAATTCAATGTTTTAAGCATTTAGCTTTGGTATAGTGACATGTAATGTGCCAAGTTGCATCTCACAAACTATTGCTTGGAAAGTCATTCTGCTTTCTCTGGTTCTCACAATGGATAGAAGATTTTTTCTACCCCACATTCATATGTCACAAATCCAATTCTGATATATGAAAACAATGTTATACTAAAAATATATTTTCAATTGTTCACTTGTATCCGCCAAGTGGCATCTCACAAACTATAGCTCGGAAAGTGATTATGCTTTCTCTGGTTTTCAAATTGGATAGAACTTATTTCTCTACCCCTAATGCATATGTCATACTTCAAATTCGGATATACGGAAACAAAGTTATGCTTAAAATAGATTTTCAACTGTTCACTTGTCACCACCAAGTTGCATCTCACAAACTGTAGCTCGGAATGTGGTTCTACTTTCTCAGATTTTAAAAATGGATAGAAATAATTTTTCTACCCCAAATGCATATGTCACACATCCAATCATGATATACGGAAACAAATTTATGCTAAAAATATATTTTCAACTGTTCACTTGACACCACCAAGTTGCATCTCACAAACTGTAGCTCGTAAAGTGATTCTGCAATCTCTGATTTTCAAAATGGATAGAAATTATTTTTCCACCAGAAATGCATATGTCACACATCCAATTCAGATATACGGAAAAAATGTTATGCTAAAAATAGATATTCAATTGTGCACTTATCACCGTCAAGTTGCATCTCACAAGCTATAGCTCGGAAAGTGATTCCGCTTTCTCTGATTTTCAAAATGGATAGAAATATTTTTTCTAACCCAAATGCATATATCACACATCCAATTCAGATATAAGGTAACAAAGTTATGCTAAACAAAGATTTTCAACTATTCACTTGTCACCGCCAAGTTGCATCTCACAAACTATAGCTCAGAAAGTGATTCTGCTTTCTGTGGGTGTCACAATGGATAGAACTTATTTTTCTACATCAAATGCATATGTAACACATCCAATTCTGATATACGGAAACAATGTTATACTAAAAATAGATTTTCAACTATTCACATGTATCCGCCAAGTTGAATCTCACAAACTAAAGCTCGGAAAGTGATCCTGCTTTCTCTAGTTTTAAAAATGGATAAAACTAATTTTTCTACCCCAAATGCATATGTCACACATCCAATTTGGATATACGAAAACAAAGTTATGCCAAAAATAGATTTTCAACTATTGACTTGTCACCGCCAAGTTGCATCTCACCAACTATAGCTCGGAATGTGATTCTACTTTCTGTGGTTGTCACAATGGATAGAACTTATTTTTCTACCCCAAATGCATATGTCACAAGTCCAATTCGGATATACGGAATCAAAGTTATGCTAAAAATAGATTTTCAACTGTTCACTTGTCACCGCCAAGTTGCACCTCACAAACTATAGCTCGGAAAGTGATTCGAGTTTCTCTAGTTTTCATAATGGATAGAACTAATTTTTCTACCCCAAATGCATATGTCAGACGTATAATTATGATATACAGAAACACAGTTATGCTAAAAATAGAGTTTCAACTTTTCACTTATCAACACCAAGTTGCATCTCACAAACTATAGATTGGAAAGTCATTATGCCTTATGTTGTTGTCACAATGGGTAGAACATATTTTTCTAGCCTAAATGCATATGTCACATGTCCAATTCGGATATACGTTAACAAAGTTATGTTAAAAATAGATTTTCAACTATTCACTTGTCACCGCCAAGTTGCATCTCACAAACTATAGCGCGGAAAGTGATTCTACTTTCTGCGGGTGTCACAATGGATAGATCATATTTTTTTTACCCCAAATGCATATGTCACACGTCCAATTCGGATATACAAAAACAAAGTATGCTAAAAATAGATTTTCAACTGTTCACTTGTCACCGCCAAGTTGCTACTCACAAACTGTAGCTCGGAAAGTGATTCTGCTTTCGATGCTTTTCAAAATGGATAGAAATAATTTTTCTACCCCAAATTCATATATCACACATCCTATTCTGATATACGGAAACAAAGTTATGCTAAATATAGATTTTCAACTATTCACTTGTCACCGCCAAGTTGCATCTCACAAACTATAGCGAGGAAAGTGATTCTGCTTTCTGTGGTTGTCGCAATGGATAGAACATATTTTTCTACCCCAAATGCATATGTCACACGTCCTATTCGGATATACGGAAACAAAATAATGCTAAAAATATATTTTTAACTATTCACTTGTCACCGCCAAGTTGCATCTCACAAACTATAGCTCAGAAAGTGATTCTGATTTCTCTGGTTTTGAAAATGGATAGAACTAATTTTTCTACCCCAAGTGCATATGTCATAGATCCAATTCTGAAAATGTTATGCTAAAAATAAATTTTCAATTGTACACTTGTATCCGCCAAGTTGCATCTCACAAACTATACCTCGGAAAGTGATTCTGCTTTCTCTAATATTCAAAATGGATAGAAATAATTTTTCTACCCCAAATGCATATGTCATACGTCCAATTCTGATATACGAAAGCAAAGTTATGCTAAATATAGATTTTCAACTATTCACTAGTCACCGCCAAGTTGCATCTCACAAACTATAGCTCAGAAAGTGATTCTGCTTTCTCTGGTTGTCACAATGGATAGAGCATATTTTTTTACCCCAAATGCATAGTCAAACATCCTATTCGTATATACGGAAACTAGGTTATGCTAACAATAGATTTTCAACTATTCACTTGTCTCCGCCAAGTTGAACCTCACAAACTATAGCTCGGAAAGTGATTCTTCTTTCTCTGGTAGTCACAGTGGATAGAACATATTTTTCTACCCCTGATGCATATGTCAGACGTTCACTTCGGATATACGAAAACAAAGTTATGCTAAAAATAGATTTTCAACTATTCAGTTGTCACCGCCAGGTTGCATCTTCCAAACTATAGCTCGGAAAGTGATTCTGCTTTCTGTGGTTATCACAATGTTTAGAACATATTTTTGTACCCAAAATGCATATGTCACACGTCATATTCGGATATACGGAAACTAGGTTATGCTAACAATAGATTTTAACTATTCACTTGTCACCGCCTAGTTGCATCTCACAAACTATAGCTCGGAAAGTGATTCTGCTTTCTCTGGTTTTCAAAATGGATAGAACTAATTTTTCTTCCCCAAATGCATATGTCATACATCCAATTCTGACATACGGAAATAAAGTTATGCTAAATATAGATTTTAAAAAATTCACTTGTCACCGCCAAGTTGCATCTTACAAACTATTGCTCGGAAAGTGAATTTGCCTTCTCTTGTTGTCACAATGGATAGAATTTATTTTTATACCCAAATGCATATGTCACACGTCCAATTATGATATACGGAAACAAAGTTATGCTAAAAATATATTTTCAACTGTTCACTTGACACCACCAAGTTGCATCTCACAAACTGTAGCTCGTAAAGTGATTCTGCAATCTCTGATTTTCAAAATGGACAGAAATTATTTTTCCACCAGAAATGCATATGTCACACATCCAATTCAGATATACGGAAAAAATGTTATGCTAAAAATAGATATTCAATTGTGCACTTGTCACCGTCAAGTTGCATCTCACAAGCTATAGCTCGGAAAGTGATTCCGCTTTCTCTGATTTTCAAAATGGATAGAAATATTTTTTCTAACCCAAATGCATATATCACACATCCAATTCAGATATAAGGTAACAAAGTTATGCTAAACAAAGATTTTCAACTATTCACTTGTCACCGCCAAGTTGCATCTCACAAACTATAGCTCAGAAAGTGATTCTGCTTTCTGTGGGTGTCACAATGGATAGAACTTATTTTTCTACATCAAATGCATATGTAACACATCCAATTCTGATATACGGAAACAATGTTATACTAAAAATAGATTTTCAACTATTCACATGTATCCGCCAAGTTGAATCTCACAAACTAAAGCTCGGAAAGTGATCCTGCTTTCTCTAGTTTTAAAAATGGATAAAACTAATTTTTCTACCCCAAATGCATATGTCACACATCCAATTTGGATATACGAAAACAAAGTTATGCCAAAAATAGATTTTCAACTATTGACTTGTCACCGCCAAGTTGCATCTCACCAACTATAGCTCGGAATGTGATTCTACTTTCTGTGGTTGTCACAATGGATAGAACTTATTTTTCTACCCCAAATGCATATGTCACAAGTCCAATTCGGATATACGGAATCAAAGTTATGCTAAAAATAGATTTTCAACTGTTCACTTGTCACCGCCAAGTTGCACCTCACAAACTATAGCTCGGAAAGTGATTCGGGTTTCTCTAGTTTTCATAATGGATAGAACTAATTTTTCTACCCCAAATGCATATGTCAGACGTATAATTATGATATACAGAAACACAGTTATGCTAAAAATAGAGTTTCAACTTTTCACTTATCAACACCAAGTTGCATCTCACAAACTATAGATTGGAAAGTCATTATGCCTTATGTTGTTGTCACAAAGGGTAGAACATATTTTTCTAGCCTAAATGCATATGTCACATGTCCAATTCGGATATACGTTAACAAAGTTATGTTAAAAATAGATTTTCAACTATTCACTTGTCACCGCCAAGTTGCATCTCACAAACTATAGCGCGGAAAGTGATTCTACTTTCTGCGGGTGTCACAATGGATAGATCATATTTTTTTTACCCCAAATGCATATGTCACACGTCCAATTCGGATATACAAAAACAAAGTATGCTAAAAATAGATTTTCAACTGTTCACTTGTCACCGCCAAGTTGCTACTCACAAACTGTAGCTCGGAAAGTGATTCTGCTTTCGATGCTTTTCAAAATGGATAGAAATAATTTTTCTACCCCAAATTCATATATCACACATCCTATTCTGATATACGGAAACAAAGTTATGCTAAATATAGATTTTCAACTATTCACTTGTCACCGCCAAGTTGCATCTCACAAACTATAGCGAGGAAAGTGATTCTGCTTTCTGTGGTTGTCGCAATGGATAGAACATATTTTTCTACCCCAAATGCATATGTCACACGTCCTATTCGGATATACGGAAACAAAATAATGCTAAAAATATATTTTTAACTATTCACTTGTCACCGCCAAGTTGCATCTCACAAACTATAGCTCAGAAAGTGATTCTGCTTTCTCTGGTTTTGAAAATGGATAGAACTAATTTTTCTACCCCAAGTGCATATGTCATAGATCCAATTCTGAAAATGTTATGCTAAAAATAAATTTTCAATTGTACACTTGTATCCGCCAAGTTGCATCTCACAAACTATACCTCGGAAAGTGATTCTGCTTTCTCTAATATTCAAAATGGATAGAAATAATTTTTCTACCCCAAATGCATATGTCATACGTCCAATTCTGATATACGAAAGCAAAGTTATGCTAAATATAGATTTTCAACTATTCACTAGTCACCGCCAAGTTGCATCTCACAAACTATAGCTCAGAAAGTGATTCTGCTTTCTCTGGTTGTCACAATGGATAGAGCATATTTTTTTACCCCAAATGCATAGTCAAACATCCTATTCGTATATACGGAAACTAGGTTATGCTAACAATAGATTTTCAACTATTCACTTGTCTCCGCCAAGTTGAACCTCACAAACTATAGCTCGGAAAGTGATTCTTCTTTCTCTGGTAGTCACAGTGGATAGAACATATTTTTCTACCCCTGATGCATATGTCAGACGTTCACTTCGGATATACGAAAACAAAGTTATGCTAAAAATAGATTTTCAACTATTCAGTTGTCACCGCCAGGTTGCATCTTCCAAACTATAGCTCGGAAAGTGATTCTGCTTTCTGTGGTTATCACAATGTTTAGAACATATTTTTGTACCCAAAATGCATATGTCACACGTCATATTCGGATATACGGAAACTAGGTTATGCTAACAATAGATTTTAACTATTCACTTGTCACCGCCTAGTTGCATCTCACAAACTATAGCTCGGAAAGTGATTCTGCTTTCTCTGGTTTTCAAAATGGATAGAACTAATTTTTCTTCCCCAAATGCATATGTCATACATCCAATTCTGACATACGGAAATAAAGTTATGCTAAATATAGATTTTAAAAAATTCACTTGTCACCGCCAAGTTGCATCTTACAAACTATTGCTCGGAAAGTGAATTTGCCTTCTCTTGTTGTCACAATGGATAGAATTTATTTTTATACCCAAATGCATATGTCACACGTCCAATTATGATATACGGAAACAAAGTTATGCTAAAAATATATTTTCAACTGTTCACTTGACACCACCAAGTTGCATCTCACAAACTGTAGCTCGTAAAGTGATTCTGCAATCTCTGATTTTCAAAATGGACAGAAATTATTTTTCCACCAGAAATGCATATGTCACACATCCAATTCAGATATACGGAAAAAATGTTATGCTAAAAATAGATATTCAATTGTGCACTTGTCACCGTCAAGTTGCATCTCACAAGCTATAGCTCGGAAAGTGATTCCGCTTTCTCTGATTTTCAAAATGGATAGAAATATTTTTTCTAACCCAAATGCATATATCACACATCCAATTCAGATATAAGGTAACAAAGTTATGCTAAACAAAGATTTTCAACTATTCACTTGTCACCGCCAAGTTGCATCTCACAAACTATAGCTCAGAAAGTGATTCTGCTTTCTGTGGGTGTCACAATGGATAAAACTTATTTTTCTACATCAAATGCATATGTAACACATCCAATTCTGATATACGGAAACAATGTTATACTAAAAATAGATTTTCAACTATTCACATGTATCCGCCAAGTTGAATCTCACAAACTAAAGCTCGGAAAGTGATCCTGCTTTCTCTAGTTTTAAAAATGGATAAAACTAATTTTTCTACCCCAAATGCATATGTCACACATCCAATTTGGATATACGAAAACAAAGTTATGCCAAAAATAGATTTTCAACTATTGACTTGTCACCGCCAAGTTGCATCTCACCAACTATAGCTCGGAATGTGATTCTACTTTCTGTGGTTGTCACAATGGATAGAACTTATTTTTCTACCCCAAATGCATATGTCACAAGTCCAATTCGGATATACGGAATCAAAGTTATGCTAAAAATAGATTTTCAACTGTTCACTTGTCACCGCCAAGTTGCACCTCACAAACTATAGCTCGGAAAGTGATTCGGGTTTCTCTAGTTTTCATAATGGATAGAACTAATTTTTCTACCCCAAATGCATATGTCAGACGTATAATTATGATATACAGAAACACAGTTATGCTAAAAATAGAGTTTCAACTTTTCACTTATCAACACCAAGTTGCATCTCACAAACTATAGATTGGAAAGTCATTATGCCTTATGTTGTTGTCACAATGGGTAGAACATATTTTTCTAGCCTAAATGCATATGTCACATGTCCAATTCGAATATACGTTAACAAAGTTATGTTAAAAATAGATTTTCAACTATTCACTTGTCACCGCCAAGTTGCATCTCACAAACTATAGCGCGGAAAGTGATTCTACTTTCTGCGGGTGTCACAATGGATAGATCATATCTTTTTTACCCCAAATGCATATGTCACACGTCCAATTCGGATATACAAAAACAAAGTATGCTAAAAATAGATTTTCAACTGTTCACTTGTCACCGCCAAGTTGCTACTCACAAACTGTAGCTCGGAAAGTGATTCTGCTTTCGATGCTTTTCAAAATGGATAGAAATAATTTTTCTACCCCAAATTCATATATCACACATCCTATTCTGATATACGGAAACAAAGTTATGCTAAATATAGATTTTCAACTATTCACTTGTCACCGCCAAGTTGCATCTCACAAACTATAGCGAGGAAAGTGATTCTGCTTTCTGTGGTTGTCGCAATGGATAGAACATATTTTTCTACCCCAAATGCATATGTCACACGTCCTATTCGGATATACGGAAACAAAATAATGCTAAAAATATATTTTTAACTATTCACTTGTCACCGCCAAGTTGCATCTCACAAACTATAGCTCAGAAAGTGATTCTGCTTTCTCTGGTTTTGAAAATGGATAGAACTAATTTTTCTACCCCAAGTGCATATGTCATAGATCCAATTCTGAAAATGTTATGCTAAAAATAAATTTTCAATTGTACACTTGTATCCGCCAAGTTGCATCTCACAAACTATACCTCGGAAAGTGATTCTGCTTTCTCTAATATTCAAAATGGATAGAAATAATTTTTCTACCCCAAATGCATATGTCATACGTCCAATTCTGATATACGAAAGCAAAGTTATGCTAAATATAGATTTTCAACTATTCACTAGTCACCGCCAAGTTGCATCTCACAAACTATAGCTCAGAAAGTGATTCTGCTTTCTCTGGTTGTCACAATGGATAGAGCATATTTTTTTACCCCAAATGCATAGTCAAACATCCTATTCGTATATACGGAAACTAGGTTATGCTAACAATAGATTTTCAACTATTCACTTGTCTCCGCCAAGTTGAACCTCACAAACTATAGCTCGGAAAGTGATTCTTCTTTCTCTGGTAGTCACAGTGGATAGAACATATTTTTCTACCCCTGATGCATATGTCAGACGTTCACTTCGGATATACGAAAACAAAGTTATGCTAAAAATAGATTTTCAACTATTCAGTTGTCACCGCCAGGTTGCATCTTCCAAACTATAGCTCGGAAAGTGATTCTGCTTTCTGTGGTTATCACAATGTTTAGAACATATTTTTGTACCCAAAATGCATATGTCACACGTCATATTCGGATATACGGAAACTAGGTTATGCTAACAATAGATTTTAACTATTCACTTGTCACCGCCTAGTTGCATCTCACAAACTATAGCTCGGAAAGTGATTCTGCTTTCTCTGGTTTTCAAAATGGATAGAACTAATTTTTCTTCCCCAAATGCATATGTCATACATCCAATTCTGACATACGGAAATAAAGTTATGCTAAATATAGATTTTAAAAAATTCACTTGTCACCGCCAAGTTGCATCTTACAAACTATTGCTCGGAAAGTGAATTTGCCTTCTCTTGTTGTCACAATGGATAGAATTTATTTTTATACCCAAATGCATATGTCACACGTCCAATTATGATATACGGAAACAAAGTTATGCTAAAAATATATTTTCAACTGTTCACTTGACACCACCAAGTTGCATCTCACAAACTGTAGCTCGTAAAGTGATTCTGCAATCTCTGATTTTCAAAATGGACAGAAATTATTTTTCCACCAGAAATGCATATGTCACACATCCAATTCAGATATACGGAAAAAATGTTATGCTAAAAATAGATATTCAATTGTGCACTTGTCACCGTCAAGTTGCATCTCACAAGCTATAGCTCGGAAAGTGATTCCGCTTTCTCTGATTTTCAAAATGGATAGAAATATTTTTTCTAACCCAAATGCATATATCACACATCCAATTCAGATATAAGGTAACAAAGTTATGCTAAACAAAGATTTTCAACTATTCACTTGTCACCGCCAAGTTGCATCTCACAAACTATAGCTCAGAAAGTGATTCTGCTTTCTGTGGGTGTCACAATGGATAGAACTTATTTTTCTACATCAAATGCATATGTAACACATCCAATTCTGATATACGGAAACAATGTTATACTAAAAATAGATTTTCAACTATTCACATGTATCCGCCAAGTTGAATCTCACAAACTAAAGCTCGGAAAGTGATCCTGCTTTCTCTAGTTTTAAAAATGGATAAAACTAATTTTTCTACCCCAAATGCATATGTCACACATCCAATTTGGATATACGAAAACAAAGTTATGCCAAAAATAGATTTTCAACTATTGACTTGTCACCGCCAAGTTGCATCTCACCAACTATAGCTCGGAATGTGATTCTACTTTCTGTGGTTGTCACAATGGATAGAACTTATTTTTCTACCCCAAATGCATATGTCACAAGTCCAATTCGGATATACGGAATCAAAGTTATGCTAAAAATAGATTTTCAACTGTTCACTTGTCACCGCCAAGTTGCACCTCACAAACTATAGCTCGGAAAGTGATTCGGGTTTCTCTAGTTTTCATAATGGATAGAACTAATTTTTCTACCCCAAATGCATATGTCAGACGTATAATTATGATATACAGAAACACAGTTATGCTAAAAATAGAGTTTCAACTTTTCACTTATCAACACCAAGTTGCATCTCACAAACTATAGATTGGAAAGTCATTATGCCTTATGTTGTTGTCACAATGGGTAGAACATATTTTTCTAGCCTAAATGCATATGTCACATGTCCAATTCGGATATACGTTAACAAAGTTATGTTAAAAATAGATTTTCAACTATTCACTTGTCACCGCCAAGTTGCATCTCACAAACTATAGCGCGGAAAGTGATTCTACTTTCTGCGGGTGTCATAATGGATAGATCATATTTTTTTTACCCCAAATGCATATGTCACACGTCCAATTCGGATATACAAAAACAAAGTATGCTAAAAATAGATTTTCAACTGTTCACTTGTCACCGCCAAGTTGCTACTCACAAACTGTAGCTCGGAAAGTGATTCTGCTTTCGATGCTTTTCAAAATGGATAGAAATAATTTTTCTACCCCAAATTCATATATCACACATCCTATTCTGATATACGGAAACAAAGTTATGCTAAATATAGATTTTCAACTATTCACTTGTCACCGCCAAGTTGCATCTCACAAACTATAGCGAGGAAAGTGATTCTGCTTTCTGTGGTTGTCTCAATGGATAGAACATATTTTTCTACCCCAAATGCATATGTCACACGTCCTATTCGGATATACGGAAACAAAATAATGCTAAAAATATATTTTTAACTATTCACTTGTCACCGCCAAGTTGCATCTCACAAACTATAGCTCAGAAAGTGATTCTGCTTTCTCTGGTTTTGAAAATGGATAGAACTAATTTTTCTACCCCAAGTGCATATGTCATAGATCCAATTCTGAAAATGTTATGCTAAAAATAAATTTTCAATTGTACACTTGTATCCGCCAAGTTGCATCTCACAAACTATACCTCGGAAAGTGATTCTGCTTTCTCTAATATTCAAAATGGATAGAAATAATTTTTCTACCCCAAATGCATATGTCATACGTCCAATTCTGATATACGAAAGCAAAGTTATGCTAAATATAGATTTTCAACTATTCACTAGTCACCGCCAAGTTGCATCTCACAAACTATAGCTCAGAAAGTGATTCTGCTTTCTCTGGTTGTCACAATGGATAGAGCATATTTTTTTACCCCAAATGCATAGTCAAACATCCTATTCGTATATACGGAAACTAGGTTATGCTAACAATAGATTTTCAACTATTCACTTGTCTCCGCCAAGTTGAACCTCACAAACTATAGCTCGGAAAGTGATTCTTCTTTCTCTGGTAGTCACAGTGGATAGAACATATTTTTCTACCCCTGATGCATATGTCAGACGTTCACTTCGGATATACGAAAACAAAGTTATGCTAAAAATAGATTTTCAACTATTCAGTTGTCACCGCCAGGTTGCATCTTCCAAACTATAGCTCGGAAAGTGATTCTGCTTTCTGTGGTTATCACAATGTTTAGAACATATTTTTGTACCCAAAATGCATATGTCACACGTCATATTCGGATATACGGAAACTAGGTTATGCTAACAATAGATTTTAACTATTCACTTGTCACCGCCTAGTTGCATCTCACAAACTATAGCTCGGAAAGTGATTCTGCTTTCTCTGGTTTTCAAAATGGATAGAACTAATTTTTCTTCCCCAAATGCATATGTCATACATCCAATTCTGACATACGGAAATAAAGTTATGCTAAATATAGATTTTAAAAAATTCACTTGTCACCGCCAAGTTGCATCTTACAAACTATTGCTCGGAAAGTGAATTTGCCTTCTCTTGTTGTCACAATGGATAGAATTTATTTTTATACCCAAATGCATATGTCACACGTCCAATTATGATATACGGAAACAAAGTTATGCTAAAAATATATTTT
This sequence comes from Lupinus albus, assembly GCA_009771035.1. NCBI lineage: Eukaryota > Viridiplantae > Streptophyta > Magnoliopsida > Fabales > Fabaceae > Lupinus > Lupinus albus. The sequence continues at coordinate 4,222,050 of CM020015.1, forward strand.
CAACTGTTCACTTGACACCACCAAGTTGCATCTCACAAACTGTAGCTCGTAAAGTGATTCTGCAATCTCTGATTTTCAAAATGGACAGAAATTATTTTTCCACCAGAAATGCATATGTCACACATCCAATTCAGATATACGGAAAAAATGTTATGCTAAAAATAGATATTCAATTGTGCACTTGTCACCGTCAAGTTGCATCTCACAAGCTATAGCTCGGAAAGTGATTCCGCTTTCTCTGATTTTCAAAATGGATAGAAATATTTTTTCTAACCCAAATGCATATATCACACATCCAATTCAGATATAAGGTAACAAAGTTATGCTAAACAAAGATTTTCAACTATTCACTTGTCACCGCCAAGTTGCATCTCACAAACTATAGCTCAGAAAGTGATTCTGCTTTCTGTGGGTGTCACAATGGATAGAAATTATTTTTCTACATCAAATGCATATGTAACACATCCAATTCTGATATACGGAAACAATGTTATACTAAAAATAGATTTTCAACTATTCACATGTATCCGCCAAGTTGAATCTCACAAACTAAAGCTCGGAAAGTGATCCTGCTTTCTCTAGTTTTAAAAATGGATAAAACTAATTTTTCTACCCCAAATGCATATGTCACACATCCAATTTGGATATACGAAAACAAAGTTATGCCAAAAATAGATTTTCAACTATTGACTTGTCACCGCCAAGTTGCATCTCACCAACTATAGCTCGGAATGTGATTCTACTTTCTGTGGTTGTCACAATGGATAGAACTTATTTTTCTACCCCAAATGCATATGTCACAAGTCCAATTCGGATATACGGAATCAAAGTTATGCTAAAAATAGATTTTCAACTGTTCACTTGTCACCGCCAAGTTGCACCTCACAAACTATAGCTCGGAAAGTGATTCGGGTTTCTCTAGTTTTCATAATGGATAGAACTAATTTTTCTACCCCAAATGCATATGTCAGATGTATAATTATGATATACAGAAACACAGTTATGCTAAAAATAGAGTTTCAACTTTTCACTTATCAACACCAAGTTGCATCTCACAAACTATAGATTGGAAAGTCATTATGCCTTATGTTGTTGTCACAATGGGTAGAACATATTTTTCTAGCCTAAATGCATATGTCACATGTCCAATTCGGATATACGTTAACAAAGTTATGTTAAAAATAGATTTTCAACTATTCACTTGTCACCGCCAAGTTGCATCTCACAAACTATAGCGCGGAAAGTGATTCTACTTTCTGCGGGTGTCATAATGGATAGATCATATTTTTTTTACCCCAAATGCATATGTCACACGTCCAATTCGGATATACAAAAACAAAGTATGCTAAAAATAGATTTTCAACTGTTCACTTGTCACCGCCAAGTTGCTACTCACAAACTGTAGCTCGGAAAGTGATTCTGCTTTTGATGCTTTTCAAAATGGATAGAAATAATTTTTCTACCCCAAATTCATATATCACACATCCTATTCTGATATACGGAAACAAAGTTATGCTAAATATAGATTTTCAACTATTCACTTGTCACCGCCAAGTTGCATCTCACAAACTATAGCAAGGAAAGTGATTCTGCTTTCTGTGGTTGTCGCAATGGATAGAACATATTTTTCTACCCCAAATGCATATGTCACACGTCCTATTCGGATATACGGAAACAAAATAATGCTAAAAATATATTTTTAACTATTCACTTGTCACCGCCAAGTTGCATCTCACAAACTATAGCTCAGAAAGTGATTCTGCTTTCTCTGGTTTTGAAAATGGATAGAACTAATTTTTCTACCCCAAGTGCATATGTCATAGATCCAATTCTGAAAATGTTATGCTAAAAATAAATTTTCAATTGTACACTTGTATCCGCCAAGTTGCATCTCACAAACTATACCTCGGAAAGTGATTCTGCTTTCTCTAATATTCAAAATGGATAGAAATAATTTTTCTACCCCAAATGCATATGTCATACGTCCAATTCTGATATACGAAATCAAAGTTATGCTAAATATAGATTTTCAACTATTCACTAGTCACCGCCAAGTTGCATCTCACAAACTATAGCTCAGAAAGTGATTCTGCTTTCTCTGGTTGTCACAATGGATAGAGCATATTTTTGTACCCCAAATGCATAGTCAAACATCCTATTCGTATATACGGAAACTAGGTTATGCTAACAATAGATTTTCAACTATTCACTTGTCTCCGCCAAGTTGAACCTCACAAACTATAGCTCGGAAAGTGATTCTTCTTTCTCTGGTAGTCACAGTGGATAGAACATATTTTTCTACCCCTGATGCATATGTCAGACGTTCACTTCGGATATACGAAAACAAAGTTATGCTAAAAATAGATTTTCAACTATTCAGTTGTCACCGCCAGGTTGCATCTTCCAAACTATAGCTCGGAAAGTGATTCTGCTTTCTGTGGTTATCACAATGTTTAGAACATATTTTTGTACCCAAAATGCATATGTCACACGTCATATTCGGATATACGGAAACTAGGTTATGCTAACAATAGATTTTAACTATTCACTTGTCACCGCCTAGTTGCATCTCACAAACTATAGCTCGGAAAGTGATTCTGCTTTCTCTGGTTTTCAAAATGGATAGAACTAATTTTTCTTCCCCAAATGCATATGTCATACATCCAATTCTGACATACGGAAATAAAGTTATGCTAAATATAGATTTTAAAAAATTCACTTGTCACCGCCAAGTTGCATCTTACAAACTATTGCTCGGAAAGTGAATTTGCCTTCTCTTGTTGCCACAATGGATAGAATTTATTTTTATACCCAAATGCATATGTCACACGTCCAATTATGATATACGGAAACAAAGTTATGCTAAAAATAGATTTTCCACTATTTACTTGTCTCCGCCAAGTTGCATCTCACAAACTGTAGCTCGGAAAGTGAATCTGCTTTCTGTGGGTGTTACAATTGATAGAACATATATTTATATCCCAATAGCATATGTCACACGTCCAATTCGGATTTACGGAAACAAAGTTATGCCAAAAATAGATTTTTAACTGTTCACTTGTCACCGCCCAAGTTGCATCTCACAAACTATAGCTCAGAATGTGATTCTGCTTTCTGTGGTAGTCACAATGGATAAAACTTATTTTTCTACCTCAAATGCATATGTCACACGTCCCATTCGTAAAAACGGAATGAAAGTTATGCTAAAAATAGATTTTCAGTTGTTCACTTGTCACCACCAAGTTGCATCTCACAAACTAGAGCTCGGAAAGTGATTCTGCTTTCTCTGGTATTCAAAATGGATAGAACTAATTTTTCTACCCCTAATGCATATGTCATACGTCCAATTCTGATATACGGAAACAAAGTTATACTAAATATAGATTTTCAACTATTCACTTTTCACTGCCAAGTTGCATCTCACAAACTATAGCCCGGAAAATGATTCTGCCTTCTCTTGATGTCACAATGGATCGAATTTATATTTCTACCCAATTGCATATGTCAAACGTCAAATTCGGATATACGGAAACAAAGTTAAGCTAAAAATAGATTTTCAACTGTTCACTTGTCACCATCAAGTTGCATCTCACATACTGTAGCTCGGAAAGTGATTCTGCTTTCTGTGGGGGTCACAATGGATAGAAAATATATATCTACCCCAAATGCATATGTCACACGTCAAATTCGGATATACGGAAAGAAAGTTACGCTAAAAATAGATTTTCAACTGTTCATTTGTCACTGCCAAGTTGCATCTCACAAACTATAGCTCGGAATATGATTCTGCTTTCTCTGGTTATCACATGTCCTATTCGGATATACGGAAACAGGGTGATGCTAACAATAGATTTTCAATTGTTCACTTATTACCGTCAAGTTGTATCTCACAAACTGTAGCCCGGAAAGTGATTCTGCTCTCTGTGGGTGTCACAATGGATAGAACATATTTTTCTTACCTAAATGCATATGTCACACGTCCTATTCGGATATACTGAAACAAAGTTATGCCAAAAATAGATTTTCAACTATTCACTTCTCACCGCCAAGTTACATCTCACAAACTATAGCTCGGAATATGATTATGCTTTCTTTGGTTGTCAAAACGAATATAAATTATTTTTCTACCCCAAATGCATATGTCACACATCCCATTCGTAAATACGGAAAGAAAGTTATGCTAAAAATAGATTTTCAGCTGTTCACCTGTCACCACCAAGTTTCATCTCACAAACTATAGCTCGGAAAGTGATTCTACTTTCTCTGGTATTCAAAATGGATAGAACTAATTTTTCTACCCCTAATGCATATGTCATACGTCGAATTCTAATATACGAAAACAAAGTTATGCTAAATATAGATTTTCAACTATTCACTTCTCACCGCCAAGTTGCATCTCACAAATTATAGCTCGGAAAATGATTCTGCCTTCTCTTGTTGTCACAATGGATAGAATTTATATTTCTACCCAAATGCATATGTCAAACGTCCAATTCGGATATACGGAAACAAAGTTAAGCTAAAAATAGATTTTCAACTGTTCACTTGTCACCATCAAGTTGCATCTCACAAACTGTAGCTCGGAAAATGATTCTGCTTTCTGTGGGTGTCACAATGGATAGAACATATATATCTACCCCAAATGCATATGTCACACGTCCAATTCGGATATACGGAAAGAAAGTTACGCTAATAATAGATTTTCAACTGTTCATTTGTCACCACCAAGTTGCATCTCACAAACTATAGCTCGGAATATGATTCTGCTTTCTCTGGTTGACACACGTCCTATTCGGATATACGGAAACAATGTTATGCTAACAATAGATTTTCAATTGTCCACTTACTACCGCCAAGTTGCATCTCACAAACTGTAGCCCGGAAAGTGATTATGCTTTCTGTGCGTGTCACAATGGATAGAACATATTTTTATTCCCCTAATGCATAAGTCACACGTCCTATTCGGATACACGGAAACAAAGTTATGCCAAAAATAGATTTTCAACTATTCACTTGTCAACGCCAAGTTGCATCTCACAAACTATAGCTCGGAATATGATTCTACTTTCTCTGGTTGTCAAAACGGATAGAAATTATTTTTTTACCCCAAATGCATATGTCACACGTCCTATTCGGATATACAGAAACAAGGTTATGCTAACAATACATTTTCAACTATTCACTTGTCACCGCCAAGTTGCATCTCACAAACTTTAGCTTGGAAAGTGATTCTGCTTTCTCTGGTTGTGACAACGGATAGAACTTGTTTTTCTACCCCAAATACATATGTCACACGTCCTATCGGATATACGGAAATAAGGTTATGCTAACAATAGATTTTCAACTATTCACTTATTACCGCCAAGATGCATCTCACAAACTGTACCTCAGAAAGTGATTCTGCTTTCTCTGGTTGTCACCATGGATAGAACATATTTTTGTACCCCAAATGCATATGTCAAACGTCCTATTCGTATATACGGAAAATAGGTTATGCTATCAATAGATTTTCAACTATTCACTTGTCACCGCCAAGTTGCATCTCACAAACTATAGCTCAGAAAGTGATTCTGCTTTCTCTGGTTGTCACAATGGATAGAGCATATTTTTGTACCCCAAATGCATAGTCAAACATCCTATTCGTATATACGGAAACTAGGTTATGCTAACAATAGATTTTCAACTATTCACTTGTCTCCGCCAAGTTGAACCTCACAAACTATAGCTCGGAAAGTGATTCTTCTTTCTCTGGTAGTCACAGTGGATAGAACATATTTTTCTACCCCTGATGCATATGTCACACGTTCACTTCGGATATACGAAAACAAAGTTATGCTAAAAATTGATTTTCAACTATTCAGTTGTCACCGCTAGGTTGCATCTCCCAAACTATAGCTCGGAAAGTGATTCTGCTTTCTGTGGTTATCACAATGTTTAGAAAATATTTTTTTACCCAAAATGCATATGTCACACGTCATATTCAGATATACGGAAACTAGGTTATGCTAACAATAGATTTTAACTATTCACTTGTCACCGCCTAGTTGCATCTCACAAACTATAGCTCGGAAAGTGATTCTGCTTTCTCTGGTTTTCAAAATGGATAGAACTAATTTTTCTTCCCCTAATGCATATGTCATACATCCAATTCTGACATACGGAAACAAAGTTATGCTAAATATAGATTTTAAACAATTCACTTGTCACCGCCAAGTTGCATCTCACAAACTATTGCTCGGAAAGTGATTTTGCCTTCTCTTGTTGTCACAATGGATAGAATTTATTTTTCTACCCAAATGCATATGTCACACGTCCAATTCTGATATACGGAAACAAAGTTATGCTAAAAATAGATTTTCAACTATTTACTTGTCTCCGCCAAGTTGCATCTCACAAACTGTAGCTCGGAAAGTGAATCTGCTTTCTGTGGGTGTTACAATTGATAGAACATATATTTATATCCCAATAGCATATGTCACACGTCGAATTCGGATATACAGAAACAAAGTTATGCCAAAAATAGATTTTCAACTGTTCACTTGTCACCGCCCAAGTTGCATCTCACAAACTATAGCTCAGAATGTGATTCTGATTTCTGTGGTAGTCACAATGGATAAAACTTATTTTTCTACCTCAAATGCATATGTCACACGTCCCATTCGTAAAAACGGAAAGAAAGTTATGCTAAAAATAGATTTTCTGTTGTTCACTTGTCACCACCAAGTTGCATATCACAAACTAGAGCTCGGAGAGTGATTCTGCTTTCTCTGGTATTCAAAATGGATAGAACTAATTTTTCTACCCCTAATGCATATGTCATACGTCCAATTCTGATATACGGAAACAAAGTTATACTAAATATAGATTTTCAACTATTCACTTTTCCCCGCCAAGTTGCATCTCACAAACTATAGCCCGGAAAATGATTCTGCCTTCTCTTGATGTCACAATGGATCGAATTTATATTTCTACCCAAATGCATATGTCAAACGTCCAATTCGGATATACGGAAACAAAGTTAAGCTAAAAATAGATTTTCAACTGTTCACTTGTCACCATCAAGTTGCATCTCACATACTGTAGCTCGGAAAGTGATTCTGCTTTCTGTGGGGGTCACAATGGATAGAAAATATATATCTACCCCAAATGCATATGTCACACGTCAAATTCGGATATACGGAAAGAAAGTTACGCTAAAAATAGATTTTGAACAGTTCATTTGTCACTGCCAAGTTGCATCTCACAAACTATAGCTCGGAATATGATTCTGCTTTCTCTGGTTGTTACATGTCCTATTCGAATATACGGAAACAGGGTGATGCTAACAATAGATTTTCAATTGTTCACTTATTACCGTCAAGTTGTATCTCACAAACTGTAGCCCGGAAAGTGATTCTGCTCTCTGTGGGTGTCACAATGGATAGAACATATTTTTCTTCCCCAAATGCATATGTCACACGTCCTATTCGGATATACTGAAACAAAGTTATGCCAAAAATAGATTTTCAACTATTCACTTGTCACCGCCAAGTTACAGCTCACAAACTATAGCTCGGAATATGATTATGCATTCTTTGGTTGTCAAAACGAATAGAAATTATTTTTCTACCCCAAATGCATATGTCACACGTCCCATTCGTAAATACTGAAAGAAAGTTATGCTAAAAATAGATTTTCAGCTGTTCACTTGTCACCACCAAGTTGCATATCACAAACTATTGCTCGGAAAGTGATTTTGCCTTCTCTTGTTGTCACAATGGATAGAATTTATTTTTCTACCCAAATGCATATGTCACACGTCCAATTCAGATATATGTTAAAAAGTTAAGTTAAAAATATATTTTCAACTGTTCACTTGTCACCGCCAAGTTGCATCTCACAAACTTTAGCTCAGAAAGTGATTCTGCTTTCTGTGGGTTTCACAATGGATAGAACATATTTTTATTCCCCAAATGCATATGTCACACGTCCTATTCGGATATACGGAAACAAAGTTATGCTAAAAATAGATTTTCAACTGTTCACTTGTCACCGCCAAGTTGCATCTCACAAACTATAGCTCGGAATATGATTCTGCTAACTCTGGTTGTCACAACGGATAGAAATTATTTTTCAACCCCAATTGCATATGTCACACGTCCTATTCGGATATACGGAAACAAGGTTATGCTAACAATTGATTTTCAACTGTTCACCTGTCACGCCAAGTTGCCTCACACAAACTGTAGCTCGGATAGTGATTCTGCTTTCTGTGGGTTTCACAATGTATAGAACATATTTTTATTCCCCAAATGCATATGTCACACGTCCTATTCGGATATACGGAAACAAAGTTATGCTAAAAATAGATTTTCAACTGTTCACTTGTCACCGCCAAGTTGCATCTCACAAACTATAGCTCGGAATATGATTCTGCTTTCTATAGTTGTCACAACGGATAGAAATTATTTTTCTACCCCAAATGCATACGTCACACGTCCTATTCGGATATACGGAAACAAGGTTATGCTATCAATAGATTTTCAACTGTTCATATGTCACCGCCAAGTTGCATCTCACAAACTATATATCCGAAAGTGATTCTGCTTTTTGTGGGTGTACCAATGGATAGAACTAATTTTTCTACCCCAAATGCATATGTCACACGTCCAATTCTGATATACGGAAACAATGTTATGCTAAAAATAGATTTTCAACTGTTCACTTGTATCCGCCAAGTAGCATCTCAAAAACTATAGCTCAGAAAGTGATTCTGCATCCTATGGTTGTCACAATGGATAGAACATATTTTTCTACCCCGAATGCATATGTCACACATCAAATTTGGATATGCGGAAACAAAGTTATGCTAAAAATAGATTTTCAACTATTCACTTTCACCACCAAGTTGAATCTCACAAACTCTAGCTCGGAATGTGATTCTGATTTCTCTGATTTTAAAAATGAATAGAAATAATTTTACTACCCCAATTGCATATGTCACATATCCAATTCATATATACGGAAACAATGTTATGCTAAAAATAGATTTTCAACTATTAACTTGTATCCGCCAAGTTGCATCTCACAGACTATACATCGGAAAGTTACTCTGCTTTTTGTGGTTGTAACAATGGATAGAACATATTTTTTTACCACAAATGCATACGTCACACTTCCAATTCACAAAGTTATGCTAAAAATAGATTTTCAACTGTTCACTTGTCACCGCCAAGTTGCATCTCACAAACTATAGCTCGAATAGTATTTTTGCTTTCTGTGGGTGTCACAATGGATAGAACATATTTTTCAACCCCATATGCATATGTCACACGTCCAATTCAGATATACGGAAACAAAGTTATGCTAAAAATAAATTTTCAACTATTCACTTGTCACCACCAAGTTGCATCTCACAAACTGTTGCTAGGAATGTGAATCTGCTTTCTCTGATTTTCAAAATGGATAGATATAATTTTTCTACCCTAAATGCATATGTCAATTCTGATATACGAAAACAATGTTATGCTAAATATAGATTTTCAACTATTCACTTGTCACCGCCAAGTTGCATCTCACAAACTATAGCTCGGAATATGATTATGCCTTCTCTTGTTGTCACAATGGATAGAATTTATTTTTCTACCGAAATGCATATGTCACACGTCCAATTCAGATATACGGAAACAATGTCATGCTAAAAATAGATTATCAACTATTTACTTGTCTCCGCCAAGTTGCATCCCACAAACTATAGCTCGGAAAGTGATTCTGCTTTCTATGGGTGTCACAATTGATAGAACATATTTTTATACCCCAAATGCATATGTCACACGTCCAATACGGATATACGGAAACAAAGTTATGCCAAAAATATATTTTCACTTGTTCACTTGTTACCGCCAAGTTGCGTCTCACAAACTATAGCTCGGAATGTGATTATGATTTCTGTGGTTGTCACAATGGATAGAAGTTATTTTCTACCTCAAATGCATATGTCACACGTCCAATTCGTATATACGGAAAGAAAGTTATGCTAAAAATAGATTTTCAGTTGTTCACTTGTCACCACCAAGTTGCATCTCACAAACTATAGCTCGGAATATGATTCTGCTTTCTGTGGATGTCACAATGGATAGATCTTATTTTTCTACCTCCAATGCATATGTCACACGTCCAATTCGTATATACGGAAAAAAAGTTATGCCAAAATTAGATTTTCAACTGTTCACTTGTCACCACCAAGTTGCATCTCACAAACTATAGCTCGGAATGTGATTCTGATTTCTGTGGTTGTCACAATGGATAGAACTTATTTTTGTACATCAAATGCATATGTCACACGTTAAAGTCGGATATACGGAAACAAAGTTATGCCTAAAATAGATTTTCAGCTGTTCACTTGTCACCACCAAGTTGCATCTCACAAACTATAGCTCGGGATGTGATTATGCTTTCTTTGGATGTCACAATGGATAGATCTTATTTTTCTGCCTCAAATGCATATGTCACACGTCCAAGTCGGATACACGGAAACAAAGTTATGCCAAAAATAGATTTTCAACTCTTCATTTGTCCCCGCCAAGTTGCATCTCACAAACTATAGCTTGGAATGTGATTCTGCTTTCTGTGGTTGTCACAATGGATAGAACATATTTTTATACCCCAATAGCATATGTGACACGTCCAATTCGTATATTCGGAAAGAAAGTTATGTTAAAACTAGATTTTCAGCTGTTCACTTGTCACCACCAAGTTGCATCTCACAAACTATAGCTCGGAATATGATTCTGCTTTCTGTTGATGTCACAATGGATAGATCTTATTTTTCTACCTCCAATGCATATGTCACACGTCCAATTCGTATATACGGAAAGAAAGTTATGCCAAAATTAGATTTTCAGCTGTTCACTTGTCACCACCAAGTTGCATCTCACAAACTATAGCTCGGAATGTGATTCTGATTTCTGTGGTTGTCACAATGGATAGAACTTATTTTTCTACATCAAATGCATATGTCACACGTCCAACTCGGATATACGGAAACAAAGTTATGCCAAAAATAGATTTTCAACTATTCACTTGTCACCACCAAGTTGCATCTCACAAACTATAGCTCGGAATGTGATTCTGATTTCTGTGGTTGTCACAATGGATAGAAGTTATTTTCTACCTCAAATGCATATGTCACACGTCCAATTCGTATATACGGAAAGAAAGTTATGCTAAAAATAGATTTTCAGTTGTTCACTTGTCACCACCAAGTTGCATCTCACAAACTATAGCTCGGAATGTGATTCTGCTTTCTGTGGTTGTCACAATGGATACAACTTATTTTTATACCCCAAATGCATATGTCACACGTCCAATTCGTATATACGGAAAGAAAGTTATGCTAAAAATAGATTTTCAACTGTTCATTTGTCACCATCAAGTTGCATCTCACAAACTATAGCTCGGAATGTGATTCTGATTTCTGTGGTTGTCACAATGGATAGAAGTTATTTTCTACCTCAAATGCATATGTCACACGTCCAATTCGTATATACGGAAAGAAAGTTATGCTAAAAATAGATTTTCAGTTGTTCACTTGTCACCACCAAGTTGCATCTCACAAACTATAGCTCGGGATGTGATTCTGCTTTCTTTGGATGTCACAATGGATAGATCTTATTTTTCTGCCTCAAATGCATATGTCACACGTCCAATTCGGATACACGGAAACAAAGTTATGCCAAAAATAGATTTTCAACTCTTCACTTGTCCCCGCCAAGTTGCATCTCACAAACTATAGCTCGGAATGTGATTCTGCTTTCTGTGGTTGTCACAATGGATAGAACATATTTTTATACCCCAATAGCATATGTCACACGTCCAATTCGTATATTCGGAAAGAAAGTTATGCTAAAACTAGATTTTCAGCTGTTCACTTGTCACCACCAAGTTGCATCTCACAAACTATAGCTCGGAATATGATTCTGCTTTCTGTTGATGTCACAATGGATAGATCTTATTTTCTACCTCCAATGCATATGTCACACGTCCAATTCGTATATACGGAAAGAAAGTTATGCCAAAATTAGATTTTCAGTTGTTCACTTGTCACCACCAAGTTGCATCTCACAAACTATAGCTCGGAATGTGATTCTGATTTTTGTGGTTGTCACAATGGATAGAACTTATTTTTCTACAACAAATGCATATGTCACACGTCCAACTCGGATATACGGAAACAAAGTTATGCCAAAAATAGATTTTCAACTATTCACTTGTCACCACCAAGTTGCATCTCACAAACTATAGCTTGGAATGTGATTCTGATTTCTGTGGTTGTCACAATGGATAGAAGTTATTTTTCTACCTCCAATGCATATGTCACACGTCCAATTCGTATATACGGAAAAAAAGTTATGCCAAAATTAGATTTTCAACTGTTCACTTGTCACCACCAAGTTGCATCTCACAAACTATAGCTCGGAATGTGATTCTGATTTCTGTGGTTGTCACAATGGATAGAACTTATTTTTGTACATCAAATGCATATGTCACACGTTAAATTCGGATATACGGAAACAAAGTTATGCCTAAAATAGATTTTCAGCTGTTCACTTGTCACCACCAAGTTGCATCTCACAAACTATAGCTCGGGATGTGATTATGCTTTCTTTGGAAGTCACAATGGATAGATCTTATTTTTCTGCCTCAAATGCATATGTCACACGTCCAATTCGGATACACGGAAACAAAGTTATGCCAAAAATAGATTTTCAACACTTCAGTTGTCCCCGCCAAGTTGCATCTCACAAACTATAGCTTGGAATGTGATTCTGCTTTCTGTGGTTGTCACAATGGATAGAACATATTTTTATACCCCAATAGCATATGTGACACGTCCAATTCGTATATTCGGAAAGAAAGTTATGTTAAAACTAGATTTTCAGCTGTTCACTTGTCACCACCAAGTTGCATCTCACAAACTATAGCTCGGAATATGATTCTGCTTTCTGTTGATGTCACAATGGATAGATCTTATTTTTCTACCTCCAATGCATATGTCACACGTCCAATTCGTATATACGGAAACAAAGTTATGCCAAAAATAGATTTTCAACTATTCACTTGTCACCACCAAGTTGCATCTCACAAACTATAGCTTGGAATGTGATTCTGATTTCTGTGGTTGTCACAATGGATAGAAGTTATTTTTCTACCTCCAATGCATATGTCACACGTCCAAGTCGTATATACGGAAAAAAAGTTATGCCAAAATTAGATTTTCAACTGTTCACTTGTCACCACCAAGTTGCATCTCACAAACTATAGCTTGGAATGTGATTCTGATTTCTGTGGTTGTCACAATGGATAGAAGTTATTTTTCTACCTCCAATGCATATGTCACACGTCCAATTCGTATATACGGAAAAAAAGTTATGCCAAAATTAGATTTTCAACTGTTCACTTGTCACCACCAAGTTGCATCTCACAAACTATAGCTCGGAATGTGATTCTGATTTCTGTGGTTGTCACAATGGATAGAACTTATTTTTGTACATCAAATGCATATGTCACACGTTAAATTCGGATATACGGAAACAAAGTTATGCCTAAAATAGATTTTCAGCTGTTCACTTGTCACCACCAAGTTGCATCTCACAAACTATAGCTCGGGATGTGATTATGCTTTCTTTGGATGTCACAATGGATAGATCTTATTTTTCTGCCTCAAATGCATATGTCACACGTCCAATTCGGATACACGGAAACAAAGTTATGCCAAAAATAGATTTTCAACTCTTCATTTGTCCCCGCCAAGTTGCATCTCACAAACTATAGCTTGGAATGTGATTCTGCTTTCTGTGGTTGTCACAATGGATAGAACATATTTTTATACCCCAATAGCATATGTGACACGTCCAATTCGTATATTCGGAAAGAAAGTTATGTTAAAACTAGATTTTCAGCTGTTCACTTGTCACCACCAAGTTGCATCTCACAAACTATAGCTCGGAATATGATTCTGCTTTCTGTTGATGTCACAATGGATAGATCTTATTTTTCTACCTCCAATGCATATGTCACACGTCCAATTCGTATATACGGAAAGAAAGTTATGCCAAAATTAGATTTTCAGCTGTTCACTTGTCACCACCAAGTTGCATCTCACAAACTATAGCTCGGAATGTGATTCTGATTTCTGTGGTTGTCACAATGGATAGAACTTATTTTTCTACATCAAATGCATATGTCACACGTCCAATTCGTATATACGGAAAGAAAGTTATGCTGAAAATAGATTTTCAGTTGTTCACTTGTGACCACCAAGTTGCATCTCACAAACTATAGCTCGGAATATGATTCTGCTTTCTGTGGATGTCAAAATGGATAGATCTTATTTTTCTACCTCCAATGCATATGTCACACGTCCAATTCGTATATACTTGAAAAAAAGTTATGCCAAAATTAGATTTTCAACTGTTCACTTGTAACCACCAAGTTGCATCTCACAAACTATAGCTCGGAATGTGATTCTGATTTCTGTGGTTGTCACAATGGATAGAACTTATTTTTCTACATCAAATGCATATGTCACACGTTCAATTCGGATATACGGAAACAAAGTTATGCCTAAAATAGATTTTCAGCTATTCACTTGTCACCACCAAGTTGCATCTCACAAACTATAGCTCGGGATGTGATTCTTCTTTCTTTGGATGTCACAATGGATAGATCTTATTTTTCTGCCTCAAATGCATATGTCACACGTCCAATTCGGATACACGGAAACAAAGTTATGCCAAAAATAGATTTTCAACTCTTCACTTGTCCCCGCCAAGTTGCATCTCACAAACTATAGCTCGGAATGTGATTCTGCTTTCTGTGGTTGTCACAATGGATAGAACATATTTTTATACCCAAATAGCATATGTCACACGTCCAATTCGTATATTCGGAAAGAAAGTTATGCTAAAACTAGATTTTCAGCTGTTCACTTGTCACCACCAAGTTGCATCTCACAAACTATAGCTCGGAATGTGATTCTGATTTTTGTGGTTGTCACAATGGATAGAACTTATTTTTCTACATCAAATGCATATGTCACACGTCCAACTCGGATATACGGAAACAAAGTTATGCCTAAAATAGATTTTCAGCTATTCACTTGTCACCACCAAGTTGCATCTCACAAACTATAGCTCGGCATGTGATTCTGCTTTCTTTGGATGTCACAATGGATAGATCTTATTTTTCTGCCTCAAATGCATATGTCACACGTCCAATTCGGATACACGGAAACAAAGTTATGCCAAAAATAGATTTTCAACTCTTCACTTGTCCCCGCCAAGTTGCATCTCACAAACTATAGCTCGGAATGTGATTCTGCTTTCTGAGGTTGTCACAATGGATAGAACATATTTTTATACCCCAATAGCATATGTCACACGTCCAATTCGTATATTCGGAAAGAAAGTTATGCTAAAACTAGATTTTCAGCTGTTCACTTGTCACCACCAAGTTGCATCTCACAAACTATAGCTCGGAATATGATTCTGCTTTCTGTTGATGTCACAATGGATAGATCTTATTTTTCTACCTCCAATGCATATGTCACACGTCCAATTCGTATATACGGAAAGAAAGTTATGCCAAAATTAGATTTTCAGTTGTTCACTTGTCACCACCAAGTTGATCTCACAAACTATAGCTCGGAATGTGATTCTGATTTTTGTGGTTGTCACAATGGATAGAACTTATTTTTCTACATCAAATGCATATGTCACACGTCCAACTCGGATATACGGAAACAAAGTTATGCCAAAAATAGATTTTCAACTATTCACTTGTCACCACCAAGTTGCATCTCACAAACTATAGCTTGGAATGTGATTCTGATTTCTGTGGTTGTCACAATGGATAGAAGTTATTTTCTTCCTCAAATGCATATGTCACACGTCCAATTCGTATATTCGGAAAGAAAGTTATGCTAAAACTAGATTTTCAGCTGTTCACTTGTCACCACCAAGTTGCATCTCACAAACTATAGCTCGGAATATGATTCTGCTTTCTGTTGATGTCACAATGGATAGATCTTATTTTTCTACCTCCAATGCATATGTCACACGTCCAATTCGTATATACGGAAAGAAAGTTATGCCAAAATTAGATTTTCAGTTGTTCACTTGTCACCACCAAGTTGATCTCACAAACTATAGCTCGGAATGTGATTCTGCTTTCTGTGGTTGTCACAATGGATACAACTTATTTTTATACCCCAAATGCATATGTCACACGTCCAATTCGTATATACGGAAAGAAAGTTATGCGAAAAATAGATTTTCAACTGTTCACTTGTCACCACCAAGTTGCATCTCACAAACTATAGCTCGGAATGTGATTCTGATTTCTGTGGTTGTCACAATGGATAGAAGTTATTTTCTACCTCAAATGCATATGTCACACGTCCAATTCGTATATACGGAAAGAAAGTTATGCTGAAAATAGATTTTCAGTTGTTCACTTGTGACCACCAAGTTGCATCTCACAAACTATAGCTCGGAATATGATTCTGCTTTCTGTGGATGTCAAAATGGATAGATCTTATTTTTCTACCTCCAATGCATATGTCACACGTCCAATTCGTATATACTTGAAAAAAAGTTATGCCAAAATTAGATTTTCAACTGTTCACTTGTAACCACCAAGTTGCATCTCACAAACTATAGCTCGGAATGTGATTCTGATTTCTGTGGTTGTCACAATGGATAGAACTTATTTTTCTACATCAAATGCATATGTCACACGTTCAATTCGGATATACGGAAACAAAGTTATGCCTAAAATAGATTTTCAGCTATTCACTTGTCACCACCAAGTTGCATCTCACAAACTATAGCTCGGGATGTGATTCTGCTTTCTTTGGATGTCAGAATGGATAGATCTTATTTTTCTGCCTCAAATGCATATGTCACACGTCCAATTCGGATACACGGAAACAAAGTTATGCCAAAAATAGATTTTCAACTCTTCACTTGTCCCCGCCAAGTTGCATCTCACAAACTATAGCTCGGAATGTGATTCTGCTTTCTGTGGTTGTCACAATGGATAGAACATATTTTTATACCCCAATAGCATATGTCACACGTCCAATTCGTATATTCGGAAAGAAAGTTATGCTAAAACTAGATTTTCAGCTGTTCACTTGTCACCACCAAGTTGCATCTCACAAACTATAGCTCGGAATATGATTCTGCTTTCTGTTGATGTCACAATGGATAGATCTAATTTTTCTACCTCCAATGCATATGTCACACGTCCAATTCGTATATACGGAAAGAAAGTTATGCCAAAATTAGATTTTCAGTTGTTCACTTGTCACCACCAAGTTGCATCTCACAAACTATAGCTCGGAATGTGATTCTGATTTCTGTGGTTGTCACAATGGATAGAACTTATTTTTCTACATCAAATGCATATGTCACACGTCCAACTCGGATATACGGAAACAAAGTTATGCCAAAAATAGATTTTCAACTATTCACTTGTCACCACCAAGTTGCATCTCACAAACTATAGCTCGGAATGTGATTCTGATTTATGTGGTTGTCACAATGGATAGAAGTTATTTTCTACCTCAAATGCATATGTCACACGTCCAATTCGTATATACGGAAAGAAAGTTATGCTAAAAATAGATTTTCAGTTGTTCACTTGTCACCACCAAGTTGCATCTCACAAACTATAGCTCGGAATGTGATTCTGCTTTCTGTGGTTGTCACAATGGATACAACTTATTTTTATACCCCAAATGCATATGTCACACGTCCAATTCGTATATACGGAAAGAAAGTTATGCTAAAAATAGATTTTCAACTATTCACTTGTCACCACCAAGTTGCGTCTCACAAACTATAGCTCGGAATGTGATTATGATTTCTGTGGTTGTCACAATGGATAGAAGTTATTTTCTACCTCAAATGCATATGTCACACGTCCAATTCGTATATACGGAAAGAAAGTTATGCTAAAAATAGATTTTCAGTTGTTCACTTGTCACCACCAAGTTGCATCTCACAAACTATAGCTCGGAATATGATTCTGCTTTCTGTGGATGTCACAATGGATAGATCTTATTTTTCTACCTCCAATGCATATGTCACACGTCCAATTCGTATATACGGAAAAAAAGTTATGCCAAAATTAGATTTTCAACTGTTCACTTGTCACCACCAAGTTGCATCTCACAAACTATAGCTCGGAATGTGATTCTGATTTCTGTGGTTGTCACAATGGATAGAACATATTTTTGTACATCAAATGCATATGTCACACGTTAAATTCGGATATACGGAAACAAAGTTATGCCTAAAATAAATTTTCAGCTGTTCACTTGTCACCACCAAGTTGCATCTCACAAACTATAGCTCGGGATGTGATTATGCTTTCTTTGGATGTCACAATGGATAGATCTTATTTTTCTGCCTCAAATGCATATGTCACACGTCCAATTCGGATACACGGAAACAAAGTTATGCCAAAAATAGATTTTCAACTCTTCACTTGTCCCCGCCAAGTTGCATCTCACAAACTATAGCTTGGAATGTGATTCTGCTTTCTGTGGTTGTCACAATGGATAGAACATATTTTTATACCCCAATAGCATATGTCACACGTCCAATTCGTATATTCGGAAAGAAAGTTATGCTAAAACTAGATTTTCAGCTGTTCACTTGTCACCACCAAGTTGCATCTCACAAACTATAGCTCGGAATATGATTCTGCTTTCTGTGGATGTCACAATGGATAGATCTTATTTTTCTACCTCCAATGCATATGTCACACGTCCAATTCGTATATACGGAAAAAAAGTTATGCCAAAATTAGATTTTCAACTGTTCACTTGTCACCACCAAGTTGCATCTCACAAACTATAGCTCGGAATGTGATTCTGATTTCTGTGGTTGTCACAATGGATAGAACTTATTTTTGTACATCAAATGCATATGTCACACGTTAAATTCGGATATACGGAAACAAAGTTATGCCTAAAATAAATTTTCAGCTGTTCACTTGTCACCACCAAGTTGCATCTCACAAACTATAGCTCGGGATGTGATTATGCTTTCTTTGGATGTCACAATGGATAGATCTTATTTTTCTGCCTCAAATGCATATGTCACACGTCCAATTCGGATACACGGAAACAAAGTTATGCCAAAAATAGATTTTCAACTCTTCACTTGTCCCCGCCAAGTTGCATCTCACAAACTATAGCTCGGAATGTGATTCTGCTTTCTGTGGTTGTCACAATGGAAAGAACATATTTTTATACCCCAATAGCATATGTGACACGTCCAATTCGTATATTCGGAAAGAAAGTTATGTTAAAACTAGATTTTCAGCTGTTCACTTGTCACCACCAAGTTGCATCTCACAAACTATAGCTCGGAATATGATTCTGCTTTCTGTTGATGTCACAATGGATAGATCTTATTTTTCTACCTCCAATGCATATGTCACACGTCCAATTCGTATATACGGAAAGAAAGTTATGCCAAAATTAGATTTTCAGCTGTTCACTTGTCACCACCAAGTTGCATCTCACAAACTATAGCTCGGAATGTGATTCTGATTTCTGTGGTTGTCACAATGGATAGAACTTATTTTTCTACATCAAATGCATATGTCACACGTCCAACTCGGATATACGGAAACAAAGTTATGCCAAAAATAGATTTTCAACTATTCACTTGTCACCACCAAGTTGCATCTCACAAACTATAGCTCGGAATGTGATTCTGATTTCTGTGGTTGTCACAATGGATAGAAGTTATTTTCTACCTCAAATGCATATGTCACACGTCCAATTCGTATATACGGAAAGTAAGTTATGCTAAAAATAGATTTTCAGTTGTTCACTTGTCACCACCAAGTTGCATCTCACAAACTATAGCTCGGAATGTGATTCTGCTTTCTGTGGTTGTCACAATGGATACAACTTATTTTTATACCCCAAATGCATATGTCACACGTCCAATTCGTATATACGGAAAGAAAGTTATGCCAAAAATAGATTTTCAGCTGTTCACTTGTCACCACCAAGTTGCATCTCACAAACTATAGCTCGGAATGTGATTCTGCTTTCTGTGGTTGTCACAATGGATAGAACTTATTTTTCTACCTCAAATGCATATGTCACACGTCCAAGTCGGATACACGGAAACAAAGTTATGCCAAAAATAGATTTTCAACTCTTCACTTGTCCCCGCCAAGTTGCATCTCACTAACTATAGCTCGGAATGTGATTCTGCTTTTTGTGGTTGTCACAATGGATAAAACTTATTTTTATACCCCAAATGCATATGTCACACGTCCAATTCGTATATACGGAAAGAAAGTTATGCTTAAAATAGATTTTCAACTGTTCACTTGTCACCACCAAGTTGAATCTCACAAACTATAGCTCAGAATGTGATTCTGCTTTCTGTGGTTGTCACAATGGATAGAAGTTATTTTTCTACCTCAAATGCATATGTCACACGTCCAATTCTTATATACGGACGGAAAGTTATGCTAAAAATAGATTTTCAGCTATTCACTTGTCACCACCAAGTTGCATCTCACAAACTATAGCTCGGAATGTGATTCTGCTGTCTGTGGTTGTCACAATGGATAGAACTTATTTTTCTACCTCAAATGCATATGTCACACGTCCAATTCGGATACACGGAAACAAAGTTATGCCAAAAATAGATTTTCAACTCTTCACTTGTCCCCGCCAAGTTGCATCTCACAAACTATAGCTCGGAATGTGATTCTGCTTTCTGTGGTTGTCACAATGGATACAACTTATTTTTATACCCCAAATGCATATGTCACACGTCCAATTCGTATATACGGAAAGAAAGTTATGCTAAAAATAGATTTTTAGCTGTTCACTTGTCACCACCAAGTTGCATCTCACAAACTATAGCTCGGGATGTGATTCTACTTTCTTTGGATGTCACAATGGATAGATCTTATTTTTATGCCTCAAATGCATATGTCACACGTCCAATTCGTATATACGGAATGAAAGTTATGCTAAAAATAGATTTTCAGCTCTTCACTTGTCACCCCCAAGTTGCATCTCACAAACTATAGCTCGGAATGTGATTCTGCTTTCTGTGGTTGTCACAATGTATAGAACATATTTTTATACCCCAATAGCATATGTCACACGTCCAATTCGTAGATACGGAAAGAAAGTTATGCTAAAAATAGATTTTCAGCTGTTCACTTGTCACCACCAAGTTGCATCTCACAAACTATAGCTCGGAATGTGATTCTGCTTTTTGTGGTTGTCACAATGTATAGAACTTATTTTTCTACCTCAAATGCATATGTCACACGTCCAATTCGTATATACGGAAAGAAAGTTATGCTAAAAATAGATTTTTAGCTGTTCACTTGTCACCACCAAGTTGCATCTCACAAACTATAGCTCGGGATGTGATTCTACTTTCTTTGGATGTCACAATGGATAGATCTTATTTTTATGCCTCAAATGCATATGTCACACGTCCAATTCGTATATACGGAATGAAAGTTATGCTAAAAATAGATTTTCAGCTCTTCACTTGTCACCCCCAAGTTGCATCTCACAAACTATAGCTCGGAATGTGATTCTTCTTTCTGTGGTTGTCACAATGTATAGAACATATTTTTATACCCCAATAGCATATGTCACACGTCCAATTCGTAGATACGGAAAGAAAGTTATGCTAAAAATAGATTTTCAGCTGTTCACTTGTCACCACCAAGTTGCATCTCACAAACTATAGCTCGGAATGTGATTCTGCTTTTTGTGGTTGTCACAATGGATAGAACTTATTTTTCTACCTCAAATGCATATGTCACACGTCCAATTCGGATACACGGAAACAAAGTTATGCCAAAAATAGATTTTCAACTCTTCACTTGTCCCCGCCAAGTTGCATCTCACAAACTATAGCTCGAAATGTGATTCTGCTTTCTGTGGTTGTCACAATGGATAGAACATATTTATATACCCCAATAGCATATGTCACACGTCCAATTCGTAGATACGGAAAGAAAGTTATGCTAAAAATAGATTTTCAGCTGTTCACTTGTCACCACCAAGTTGAATCTCACAAACTATAGCTCGGAATGTGATTCTGCTTTTTGTGGTTGTCACAATGGATAGAACTTATTTTTCTACCTCAAATGCATATGTCACACGTCCAATTCGTATATACGGAAATAAAGTTATGCTAAAAATAGATTTTCAGCTGTTCACTTGTCACCACCAAGTTGCATCTGACAAATTCTAGCTCGGAATGTGATTCTGCTTTCCGTGGTTGTCACAATGGATAGAACATATTTTTATACCCTAAATGCATATGTCATACGTCCAATTCTGATATACGAAAACAAAGTTATGCTAAAAATAGATTTTCAATTGTTCACTTGTCACCACCAAGTTACATCTCACAAACTATAGCTCGGAATGTGATTCTGATTTCTGTGGTTGTCACAATGGATAGAACTTATTTTTCTACATCAAATGCATATGTCACACGTTCAATTCGGATATACGGAAACAAAGTTATGCCTAAAATAGATTTTCAGCTGTTCACTTGTCACCACCAAGTTGCATCTCACAAACTATAGCTCGGGATGTGTTTCTGCTTTCTTTGGATGTCACAATGGATAGAACTTATTTTTCTACATCAAATGCATATGTCACACGTTCAATTCGGATATATGGAAACAAAGTTATGCCTAAAATAGATTTTCAGCTGTTCACTTGTCACCATCAAGTTGCATCTCACAAACTATAGCTCGGGATGTGATTCTGCTTTCTTTGGATGTCACTATGGATAGATCTTATTTTTCTGCCTCAAATGCATATGTCACACGTCCAATTCGTATATACGGAATGAAAGTTATGTGAAAAATAGATTTTCAACTGTTAACTTGTCACCACCAAGTTGCATCTCACAAACTATAGCTTGGAATGTGATTCTGCTTTCTGTGGTTGTCACAATGGATAGAACTTATTTTTCTACCTCAAATGCATATGTCACACGTCCAAGTCGGATACACGGAAACAAAGTTATGCCAAAAATAGATTTTCAACTCTTCACTTGTCCCCGCCAAGTTGCATCTCACAAACTTTAGCTCGGATTGTGATTATTGTTAGGTATCAGTGATTACAATACACCTAGAAGGGGGGGGGTTGAATAGGTGTAGCGGTTAGAATGTCCGCTTTTCGAAAACAACACTTAATGCTGAAAAACACCTTGATTAATCGATTAACAAAACAGGGTAATCGATTAACACTTTCAACACAGTCCACTTAATCGATTAACAGATTAAAGTAATCGATTAACACACCACACTTAATCGATTAAACCGAGACAGTAAGCAAATGCAAGTACAGTTTCTTGCTCGACAATTAATTGATAATGAAACGATTATACCAGGCTTACAGAATATTATCAGAGTACAAGTAAAACAGTATAGACACAGATTATCAATTAAATCTACTTGACAAAATAATCGATCAAATGCAATAAAGAGATAGAGATAGAAAAAGTCCTGCAACAAGAATTTTATCCTGGTTCGTTTGCTTGTCCACCGCAAACTACATCCAGGCCTCCCGGCTGATTTGGGAGATTTTTCTTCACTATAATTGAATGAATGTTAATTACATACACACTATCCAATTACAACAATTAGACACTTACAAGATAAAAAGAAACCTATTCTATGGTTTGACTCCCTTCCTACCGACAAAGAAAACCTTTCTTTCGGCGTAGCCCCAGCCAAGAACCTTGTTCTTTACTTATCCCTAAGTCTAACACTCAGTGAAGACACACTCAATCTCTTGGTGATATGACACCTTGAGATTCCCACAATTACAACACTTTTTCAAACAAAACAATACAGAGTAAATTTAAGCTATAACAAGACTTATATCTAACAAGATAAGGCTTTACTCTAATCACCTAATACAAGCTCATGCAGTATGAAAAATGTATTAGTGAAAAACAGAATGCATAATGTGTAAACATCTAATCAAGAATCATGTAAAAATGCAAGAACATGTGACAAGAAAAGATGAGAAATGTATCATGAAAAGCACTCAATCCTAAAGCATAGAATTCTCTCTTTTCTAAGCTCACAAATGCATTTACAACTAGATGCAACAATTAACACGAAAATATGCTCTAACTCTCTAAAAATTTAACATGCAACTTATGAGATCAATTCTGAAAATGCAGTTTATAAAGAATTGAAATAAAAGCCCAGTTAATCGATTAACGACAGCTTTAATCGATTAAGCTTCACAAAAATGTTAGATTAATCGATTGACATTTGTTGTAATCGATTACACTGTGCAAACAGTTAGATTAATCGATTAAGCCAAGTGGTAATCGATTAACAGCACTGTTTCATGTGTAAAAACTTCAAATATGTTATGCACTTAAATTCATACATGTTTAATACTTAGATTATGCCTAGAATGCACATGTACATGTATTTATATGATGCATGAACATATTATGAATGACATATCTCAAGATGAAAAAGATTTAAAAGATTTATGCAATTGAGATATGTATTAGGTGACTTAAGCCTTGGACTCAACCTAAACTAATCTAGTCTAAGCAAGATACCAATCGGAAGGCTTAAGCATGTTGATTTGTTGATGATCTTCAAGCTCATGTTAGCACAAGTTGTCCTCATCAAAACCAAGTCATATAAGGAGAGCTTTCCAAAGTGTTCCTCTTGACATGCACACTTTCAATCTCCCCCTTTTTGATGATGACAAACTCCACATCAAATGTAAATAGCTTGAAGATTGTGTTGGCAAGGTTGATATGATGCGCAAATATCGGAAGCTGTTATTACGATCAACCTGCACAATCAGAAAACAACAAAACAACCTTTCTCCCCCTTTTGACATTATCAAAAAGATAACCCAGGTCAAAGAAGAGGCAGAGATATGAGTAATGCATAAAACACAGTTAATGAGTTAATATTGGGATATAACAATTAACCTGTTTTACATTAAAGAGGATTAAACAAGTGCGCAAGTTTATACAACAGAAATAGCCAAACAAGTAAAGTGAACGGCATACGAGATGAACCATATCAAGGCAGAAAATCTCATACGATCAAGAACCATACACATAAACATAGTAGGCTATTCGACATAATTATAAAAATAGCATAAAGAGTAACAATGTTTAGCAGCCAGATAAACCAGAAAATGTCAATTAACAACATAAAGAGGCACGCAACAGAAATACTAGAATCCATAACAGTATCTAAATCCAAAGAGTGCCAAAAAGAAGAAATAAACCTAAGGTAAGATATCCTAGGTCTAAAGTCTTCTAAACTAAGGTTGAGGTGGAGGATGAGGATCGTCAGTGTGATCAGCAGAAGTGACAATGTTCTGATCTCCCCTGATAAGCACAGATAGCTTCTGAAATTCTGAACAAAACAAGGCATTCTGAGCTTCAGCGGTAGATTGAATCAGATTCCTCAACTCCCGAAATTGGTTATCCGAATACGCAGTTTGTCGCTCCTCATACTGTTCCATACCAGCAAAGTATGAGTCTTTTAGTCCTTGGAAGTGAAGATCCATACGGTTGTTAAGCCGTTGCTCCATAGCTTCCAACTGATCGAATCCAAAAGCAGAGTTCTGAGGTGCTGATCCAGAAGGCTCCCCCTGAGCTGTAGCATGCTGATTATCTGTGCCATCCTGATTATCATCATCAGATAAATCCAGACCAAAAGTGGTGTAGTCCTCTTGGTATTGCCAAGTACTACCATACTTGTATATACCCATCTTATGTATGAGGCTTTCACCAACCAGATGATCCTTGTCGGTATATTCAACAATGATAGTATCGGAAACGTCAATGCGCAAATAGTCAACGATGCGTGATATGAAGATACTGTAGGGAAGCAGCTTCGACTGAGATAAAGATACACTGTTCATAATTTTCAAGATCTCCTCAGGCCAATTAATCATCACATTATTCTTCACTGCATACATGAAACGTAAATCATTCACAGTAGGCTGTGCATGATTTGTGTTCCTCTGTACTAAGATGTAAGCAATAATGTAGTGTAGCAGCCTGTTCTCAACAGAAAGTGACCCAGCTTTGGTCAGTTGACCCTGAATGTATAAATGAGGGCCTCTTAGAAAAGACTTATAGACTTCAGTAGGATCAAAATTTTCCTTTACCCAGGAACAATCTCCTATACTATATCCAGAAGAAGATAAACCACCGACATTCATGAAAATTTCATCGTTGAGTTCAAACAAATTTCCAGAAATCATTGACCAATATTTTCCATCCTTATATCTAAAATTAGCATAGAATTCCCTAACGAGAGCAGGGTAGACTTGTCCCTTTAATTCCATGAACTGAATAGTTCCCTGAGCTTCCATGTCATGCGGGAAGCTAAAGTTCTGTTCCGATAACCAAGTTAAGTCAACATACCGTATATATGTAGGTTTCCGACCTTGGAATTTCGCCATACGGGTCTCTTGCAGAATGAGTGAATAGTAGGGGTCACCACGGTCCCGAGCGGAAGGCGAACCGACCTCTCGTCTTCGTACACGAGTGGCTGATGTTTTGACCCTTTTAGGACGACTTTGCTCCATAATGTGGCAGAAACCGAAATGGCAGTGAGAGGTCAAATATGGGTGTAGGCAAACCTAACCTAGGTTATGTTTAGTGGAACCTTGGAAATGGGATATAATGAGGATGCAAAGAGATGATTCCTTGATGGTTTTAAGAGGGTTAGGAATAGGTGTTTCTACTTTTGATGCACTTTGGATTAGTTGTGTTATAGATTTAGATCTCAAAGCAGAAAAGAGAAAGTGAGAAAAGCCAGAAAAAGTGTGAAACCGAGCTACTGTTTGCCTTTATAAAACTGGTTTTAATCGATTAACGGGCAGGGTTAATCGATTAATCAGTGTGAAATTTCGAATTTTTGAAAGAACTGATGCCCAGGTAATCGATTAAGTGAAAATGTAATCGATTACTTATAGTAGTAATTTCGAATTTTCAAGCAACTGATGCCCAGGTAATCGATTAATTGAATATTTAATCGATTACTGCATAGAAAAAAAAATTTTCAGGCAGTAAAATGGTTTCAACTTCTTAAGGCTTTGGCATGCAATGTGACAGATTTATTTAAACATCCAGAATCACAAAAAAATAATAATAATCAAGAGACACAAATATCGAACAGCTAAAGAAACAAAGACATAGAGAAACTAGACGATAATGTAAACACCTAAACAATTTTAATCAAGATATTGTTCATCAAGAATTCCAAGTTCTCTCCTTAGAACAAAGAAAGTATCCCTGGGAAGGGGCTTGGTGAAAATATCAGCTAATTGTTTAGAAGTTTCAACAAATTCAAGAACGCAATCACCTTTTTGTACATGATCACGCAGAAAATGATGTCTAATTTCTATATGCTTAGTTCTAGAATGCAAGACGGGATTCTTGGAAAGGTTTATGGCACTTGTGTTATCGCATTTAATAGGGATCTTTTCAATATTAAGACCATAGTCCTTGAGTTGCTGCTTCATCCAGAGGATTTGAGCGCAACACACACCAGCGGCAATGTATTCCGCTTCGGCGGTGGACAAAGCAACACAAGCTTGCTTTTTGCTGTGCCATGCTACTAATGAACTCCCCAACAAGTGACAAGTACCACTAGTGCTTTTCCGATCCAATTTACATCCGGCGAAATCGGAATCGGAATAACCTACCAAGGATAATGAGGCATCCCGAGGATACCATAATCCCATGTTAGTTGTTCCTTTTAAGTATCTCATGATTCTTTTAACAGTTGTAAGATGTGATTCTTTAGGAGATGATTGAAATCTAGCACACATGCATACACTAAACATGATATCAGGCCTACTTGCAGTTAAGTAAAGTAAAGACCCAATAATTCCTCGATACTTTGTTACCTCTATAGTTTTTCCTTTTTCGTCCTTATCTAGGTAGCAAGCAGATGCCATAGGAGTGGAAGCTTCCTTACAATTGTTCATCTCAAATTTCTTGAGCAGCTCTTTGCAATATTTTGTCTGATGGATGAAAATACCACTTTCTAGTTGCTTTATCTGAAGTCCTAGAAAGAACGTAAGTTCTCCCATCATAGACATTTCGAACTCCCCCTGCATCATCTCAGAAAAATCCTTACACAAAATATCATTAGTAGATCCAAAAATTATGTCATCTACATAGATTTGCACAAGTAATACAGAGTTTTCTGATTTACGAATAAAAAGCGTTGTGTCAACCAAGCCTCTTTCGAACCCTTTTTCTAAAAGAAAGGTACTAAGTCTATCATACCAAGCTCTAGGAGCTTGTTTGAGACCATAGAGTGCCTTTTTAAGTTTATAAACATGGTTCGGATATTTAAAATTTTCAAAACCAGGCGGTTGGTTAACATAAACTTCTTCTTGAATATAGCCATTCAAGAAGGCGCTTTTTACGTCCATCTGAAATAATTTGAAGTTCATAATCGATGCAAAGGAAAGTAGCATCCTGATGGCCTCTAATCTGGCTACAGGGGCATAGGTTTCGTCATAATCGATACCTTCCTCCTGGTTGTAGCCTTGGGCCACCAAGCGTGCTTTATTTCGAATGATCAAGCCTGATTCATCAAGCTTGTTTCTGAAGACCCATCGAGTACCAATCACAGGATGATCTTTAGGTTTAGGGACCAAGTCCCAAACATTATTACGTTCGAACTGGTTTAGCTCTTCTTGCATAGCTATACCCCAGTGCACATCCTCAATGGCCTCATCAATGGTCTTAGGCTCAATTTGAGATACAAAAGCTACGAAATTACAGAAGTTTCGTAAGGAACTACGGGTTACCACTCCCGTAGATATGTCACCTATTACTTTATCGATTGGGTGAGCTTTCTTGGTTTTCCACACAATTGGCATATCTGAATGCTCCTGAGATTTGTTTTGACGTTCTTCATCGGTTGCTTCTACATTATCCATGTTCTTTGAGTATGCTTCTTCCAAAGCACCTGCAACATCATCAGAAACAGCCTTTCTCTTCTCTTTTGGAGAAGATTCATCAAACTGTACATGGATAGACTCTTCAACTTGCATAGAATACTTATTAAAGATTCTGAACGCTTTGCTATGAATCGAGTATCCCAAAAATATTCCCTCATCGGCTTTTGAATCAAATTTTCCTAAAGCCCGCTTTCCATTATTTAATATAAAACATTTGCAACCGAAAGCGTGAAGATGGGATATGTTTGGTTTACGGCCTTTTAATAGTTCATAAGGAGTTTTATTCAAATTAGGCCTTAACAATACTCGATTTATAACATAGCATGCAGTATGAACTGCATCTGCCCAGAAATATTTAGGGGTATTACTTTCATTAAGCATGGTTCTCGCTAATTCTTCTAACACACGATTTTTCCTTTCAACAACTCCATTTTGTTGTGGAGTGCGAGGAGCAGAGAACTGATGCATAATGCCATGCTTATCACAGAATTTGTCGAACTGAAAGTTCTCAAATTCTCCCCCGTGATCACTTCGTATATATACTATTTTCAGGTTAAGTTGGTTTTGGATTTGCTTGGCAAGATTTTTAAAAGAGTTGAAAGCGTCGCTTTTAGCAGATAAAAATAATGTCCATGTAAAACGAGAGAAATCATCAACAATAACTAGAGCATAGTAGCTACCACCAAAACTCATGATTTGTGATGGTCCAAACAAGTCCATATGGAGTAACTCCAAAGGTCTTGAAGTGGATATCACATTTTTGTTTTTAAAAGAGTTTTTGGTTTGTTTACACTTTTGACAAGTGTCACAAATCTCTTTAGTTTTGAAATTTAGTTTTGGTAGCCCTTCAACTAGTTGATTTGATGACAATTTATCTAGATGTTTTATATGGATGTGTGCAACGCGTCTGTGCCAGAGCCAGATGTCATCTTCTTTAGAAATGAAACATTTTGAAAATAATGTGGTGACATCATCCAAGTTAACCATGTAAATATTATTTATACGATGACCAACAAATTTAACATTATTAGATAAAATGTCACGAATGATGCAACAGTCAGAATCAAAAGATACTCGATTACCTTTGTCACAGAGTTGACTTATACTTAGAAGATTATGTTCTAGTCCTTCAACATACAGAACATTTTCAATTTGAGTATGAGATGAGTTACCAACTGTTCCGGTACCAAGTATCTTTCCCTTATTGTTGTCTCCGTACGTGACGTATCCTTTTCCTTTAAGTGATAGATCCAGGAAATTTGATCTGTCACCTGTCATATGTCTCGAACATCCACTGTCTAAGTACCATTTTTGTCCTTGTGTTCGAAGACATACCTGCAAAATAGATCACCTGCTTTTCTCAGGCTACCCAAATTATGTTGGGTCCTTTTCTGTTAGTGATTAGGGAACTATCTCCCTTCTTTATCCATACATAAGCCCCGCTAGGTATACCATATTTTCTAATGTAACAAGAGTAAGAGGTATGACCATACGTATTACAATAAAAGCAAGTAGGAGAGCGCCTACGATTTTTATCCTTAGTATTAACTACAGGTTTTCTATATGGTCTCTTGTTTTTAGCAGAGCGAGTATAACCTAGACCAGTACGATCACCAACATTTCTTGTTTGACTGAGCAGAGTGTCTAATTGCTGTTTACTGTTTGTGAGACGTTCGAGTTTTTCTTTTAGTTTAAGATTGTCTTCTTGCAAAATCTCGCAAGTCTCACATACAGGCTTTTGACATAAATTATCAGCAGAGCAGTCACATGTGTTACAAGAATAGATGAGATCTAAAGTTTCATTTTCTAATTTTAATTCATCTAATTCTTTTTGTAATTGGCTTAGTTTCTTTTCATTTCTAAGGATTTCCCTTTTCTTAT
The DNA here is from genome assembly GCA_009771035.1 of Lupinus albus. NCBI lineage: Eukaryota > Viridiplantae > Streptophyta > Magnoliopsida > Fabales > Fabaceae > Lupinus > Lupinus albus. The sequence goes on from CM020015.1 coordinate 4,252,987, forward strand.
CAACATTTATTCTAGCCAATTTCTTTAATTCCTCATGTAACTCAACATAAGCATTATATAAAACTTCATAAGAGGGTAAGTCATCCGAAGTGGATGAGGTGTCGGAATATACCTCATCATTATCCTCGTGTGAGTCTGAGTTGCCATTGTTGTCAGATCTGACCATCAGACACAACTTCGCTGACTCCTCCTCACTAGAAGTGCTTGATGTTGTTTCCTCCTCAGGTACATCCCATACAATGTAAGCTTTCTTGGATTTGAATTCCCTGGGAGTGCTCTTCTCTGAATCAACCTTTTTCAGATAGGTAGGACATTGAAATCTCATATGTCCGGCTTTTCCACACTCATGGCAAGTGAAGCGATCTTTGTTGTTCTTGCCTTTGTTGGTTGACTCTTTCGCTTCTTTCTTCTGAAACTTCTTGAATCCTCCTTTTCTTTTGATGAATTTGCTAAATTTGCGAACAAGGAGATTCATAGTTTCATCATCTAGATCGGAGTCAGATTCATCATCATCTTTATCTTCTTTTGATTTGGAGGTCGTGGCCTTTAATGTGATGTTTTTCTTTTTCCGATCTGAATCTTCGTGCATAGTCAAGCGCCCCAATTCCATTTCGTGCTCTTGAAGTTTTCCAAATAAAGTAGCTAGAGGCATAGAGTCCAAATCTTTGGATTCAACAATTGCAGTTACTTTTGGTTGCCATTTCCTGTCAAGACAACGCAAAACTTTATTAGTTAGTTCACCTCTGGCAAAAGATTTATCTAGAGCAACTAAATGATTAACAATATGAGTAAATCGCTTTTGCATATCACAGATTGATTCACTAGGTAACATGCGAAATAACTCATACTCATGGGTAAGCGCATTTAATCTAGCGCGCTTGACTTCGCTAGTGCCTTCATGAGTCACTTGTAAAGTGTCCCACATTTCTTTTGCATTTTGGCACTGCGATACTCTAAAGAACTCATCATAGGATAGGGCCGATGTGATGATATTTTTGGCGCGTAGATTATGCTGCACCTTTTTGCGCTCATCATCGGTCCATAGACTTTTAGGCTTGTCTTTAGGTTCATTGTCCACAAGATGTTGTGGAACGAAAGGGCCGTTGACTACGGATTCCCAAATATCCGAGTCTATGGCTTCAATAAAAATTTGCATGCGGACTTTCCAGTAGGCATACCCTTCACCACTGAATATAGGTGGTCGATTAATGGATGAACCATCACCACCAAATGGGTTTGACGAACCCATTCGTTTTTCCCTAAGGATCACGAATACGCGGTTGAGCTAGCACTTCGCACTAGCTCTGATACCACTTGTTAGGTATCAGTGATTACAATACACCTAGAAGGGGGGGGGGGGGGTTGAATAGGTGTAGCGGTTAGAATGTCCGCTTTTCGAAAACAACACTTAATGCTGAAAAACACCTTGATTAATCGATTAACAAAACAGGGTAATCGATTAACACTTTCAACACAGTCCACTTAATCGATTAACAGATTAAAGTAATCGATTAACACACCACACTTAATCGATTAAACCGAGACAGTAAGCAAACGCAAGTACAGTTTCTTGCTCGACAATTAATTGATAATGAAACGATTATACCAGGCTTACAGAATATTATCAGAGTACAAGTAAAACAGTATAGACACAGATTATCAATTAAATCTACTTGACAAAATAATCGATCAAATGCAATAAAGAGATAGAGATAGAAAAAGTCCTGCAACAAGAATTTTATCCTGGTTCGTTTGCTTGTCCACCGCAAACTACATCCAGGCCTCCCGGCTGATTTGAGAGATTTTTCTTCACTATAATTGAATGAATGTTAATTACATACACACTATCCAATTACAACAATTAGACACTTACAAGATAAAAAAAAACTATTCTATGGTTTGACTCCCTTCCTAACTGACAAAGAAAACCTTTCTTTCGGCGTAGCCCCAGCCAAGAACCTTGTTCTTTACTTATCCCTAAGTCTAACACTCAGTGAAGACACACTCAATCTCTTGGTGATATGACACCTTGAGATTCCCACAATTACAACACTTTTTCAAACAAAACAATACAGAGTAAATTTAAGCTATAACAAGACTTATATCTAACAAGATAAGGCTTTACTCTAATCACCTAATACAAGCTCATGCAGTATGAAAGATGTATTAGTGAAAAACAGAATGCATAATGTGTAAACATCTAATCAAGAATCATGTAAAAATGCAAGAACATGTGACAAGAAAAGATGAGAAATGTATCATGAAAAGCACTCAATCCTAAAGCATAGAATTCTCTCTTTTCTAAGCTCACAAATGCATTTACAACTAGATGCAACAATTAACACGAAAATATGCTCTAACTCTCTAAAAATTTAATATGCAACTTATGAGATCAATTCTGAAAATGCAGTTTATAAAGAATTGAAATAAAAGCCCAGTTAATCGATTAACGACAAGCTTTAATCGATTAAGCTTCACAAAAATGTTAGATTAATCGATTGACATTTGTTGTAATCGATTACACTGTGCAAACAGTTAGATTAATCGATTAAGCCAAGTGGTAATCGATTAACAGCACTGTTTCATGTGTAAAAGCTTCAAATATGTTATGCACTTAAATTCATACATGTTTAATACTTAGATTATGCCTAGAATGCACATATACATGTATTTATATGATGCATGAACATATTATGAATGACATATCTCAAGATGAAAAAGATTTAAAAGATTTATGCAATTGAGATATGTATTAGGTGACTTAAGCCTTGGACTCAACCTAAACTAATCTAGTCTAAGCAAGATACCAATCGGAAGGCTTAAGCATGTTGATTTGTTGATGATCTTCAAGCTCATGTTAGCACAAGTTGTCCTCATCAAAACCAAGTCATATAAGGAGAGCTTTCCAAAGTGTTCCTCTTGACATGCACACTTTCAATCTCCCCCTTTTTGATGATGACAAACTCCACATCAAATGTAAATAGCTTGAAGATTGTGTTGGCAAGGTTGATATGATGCGCAAATATCGGAAGCTGTTATTACGATCAACCTGCACAATCAGAAAACAACAAAACAACCTTTCTCCCCCTTTTCTACCTCAAATGCATATGTCACACGTCCAATTCGGATACACGGAAACAAAGTTATGCCAAAAATAGATTTTCAACTCTTCACTTGTCCCCGCCAAGTTGCATCTCACAAACTATAGCTCGGAATGTGATTCTGCTTTATGTGGTTGTCACAATGGATACAACTTATTTTTATACCCCAAATGCATATGTCACACGTCCAATTCGTATATACGGAAAGAAAGTTATGCTAAAATAGATTTTTAGCTGTTCACTTGTCACCACCAAGTTGCATCTCACAAACTATAGCTCGGGATGTGATTCTGCTTTCTTTGGATGTCACAATGGATAGATCTTATTTTTATGCCTCAAATGCATATGTCACACGTCCAATTCGTATATACGGAATGAAAGTTATGCTAAAAATAGATTTTCAGCTCTTCACTTGTCACCACCAAGTTGCATCTCACAAACTATAGCTCGGAATGTGATTCTGCTTTCTGTGGTTGTCACAATGTATAGAACTTATTTTTCTACCTCAAATGCATATGTCACACGTCCAATTCGGATACACGGAAACAAAGTTATGCCAAAAATAGATTTTCAACTCTTCACTTGTCCCCGCCAAATTGCATCTCACAAACTATAGCTCGGAATGTGATTCTGCTTTCTGTGGTTGTCACAATGGATAGAACATATTTTTATACCCCAATAGCATATGTCACACGTCCAATTCGTAGATACGGAAAGAAAGATATGCTAAAAATAGATTTTCAGCTGTTCACTTGTCACCACCAAGTTGCATCTCACAAACTATAGCTCGGAATGTGATTCTGCTTTTTGTGGTTGTCACAATGGATAGAACTTATTTTTCTACCTCAAATGCATATGTCACACGTCCAATTCGTATATACGGAAATAAAGTTATGCTAAAAATAGATTTTCAGCTGTTCACTTGTCACCACCAAGTTGCATCTGACAAACTCTAGCTCGGAATGTGATTCTGCTTTCCGTGGTTGTCACAATGGATAGAACATATTTTTATACCCTAAATGCATATGTCATACGTCCAATTCTGATATACGAAAACAAAGTTATGCTAAAAATAGATTTTCAATTGTTCACTTGTCACCACCAAGTTACATCTCACAAACTATAGCTCGGAATGTGATTCTGCTTTCTGTGGTTGCCACAATGGATAGAACTTATTTTTCTACCTCAAATGCATATGTCACACGTCCAATTCTGATATATGGAAACAAAGTTTTTCCAAAAATAGATTTTCAATTATTTACTTGTCTCCGCCAAGATGCATCTCACAAACTGTAGCTCGAATAGTGATTTTGCTTTCTGTGCTTGTGACAGTGGATAGAACATATTTTTCTACCCGAAATGCATTTGTCAGACGTCCAATTCTGATATACGGAATGAAAGTTATGCTAAAAATAGATTTTCAGCTGTTCACTTGTCACCACCAAGTTGCATCTCACAAACAATAGCTCGGAATGTGATTCTGCTTTCTATGGTTGTCACAATTGATAGAACTTATTTATCTACCTCAAATGCATATGTCGCACGTCCAATTCGTATATACGCAAAGAAAGTTATGCTAAAAATAGATTTTCAGCTTTTCATTTGTCACCACCAAGTTGCATCTCACAAACTATAGCTCGGAATGTGATTCTGCTTTCTATGGTTGTCACAATGGATAGAACTTATTTTTCTACCTCAAATGCATATGTCACACGTCCAATTCGTATATACGGAAAGAAAGTTATGCTAAAAATAGATTTTCAGCTGTTCACTTGTCACCACCGAGTTGCATCTCACAAACTATAGCTCGGAATGTATTCTGCTTTCTGTGGTTGTCACAATGTTTAGAACATATTTTTATACCCTAATTGCATATGTCATACGTCCAATTCTGATATACGAAAACAAAGTTATACTAAATATAGATTTTCAACTATTCACTTGTCACCGCCAAGTTGCATCTCACAAACTATAGCTCGGAATATGATTATGCCTTCTCTTGTTGTCAAAATGGATAGAATTTATTTTTCTACCCAAATGCATATGTCACACGTCCAATTCTGATATATGGAAACAAAGTTATTCTAAAAATAGATTTTCAACTATTTACTTGTCTCCGCCAAATTGCATCTCACAAATTGTAGCTTGGAAAGTGATTCTGCTTTCTGTGGGTGTCACAATTGATTGAACATATTTTTATACTCCAATAGCATATGTCACACGTCCTATTCGGATATACGGAAACAAAGTTTTGCCAAAAATAGATTTTCAATTGTTCACTTGTCCCCACCAAGTTGCATCTCACAAACTATAGCTCGGAATATGATTCCGCCTTCCCTTGTTGTCACAATGGATGGAATTTATTTTTCTACCCAAATGCATATGTCACACGTCCAATTCTGATATAAGGAAACAAAGTTATGCTAAAAATAGATTTTCAACTATTTACTTATCACCACCAAGTTGCATCTCACAAACTATAGCTCAGAATGTGATTCTGCTTTCTGTGGTTGTCCCAATGGATAGAACTTATTTTTCTACCTCAAATGCATATGTCACACGTCCAATTCGTATATACGGAAATAAAGTTATGCTAAAAATAGATTTTCAGCTGTTCACTTGTCACCACCAAGTTGCATCTCACAAACTATAGCTCGGAATGTGATTCTGCTTTCTGTGGATGTCACAATGGATAGATCTTATTTTTCTGCCTCAAATGCATATGTCACACGTCCAATTCGTATATACGGAAAGAAAGTTATGCTAAAAATAGATTTTCAGCTGTTCAATTGTCACCACCAAGTTGCATCTCACAAACTACAGCTCGGAATTTGATTCTGCTTCCTGTGGATGTCTCAATGGATAGAACTTATTTTTCTGCCCCAAATGCATATGTCACACGTCCAATTTGGATATAAGGAAAGAAAGTAATGCCAAAAATAGATTTTCAACTCTTCACTTATCCCCGCCAAGTTGCTACTCACAAACTATAGCTCAGAATGTCACTATGCTTTCTGTGATTGTCACAATGAATAGAACATATTTTTATACCCTAAATGCATATGTCATACGTCCAATTCTGATATACGAAAACAAAGTTATGCTAAATATAGATTTTCAACTATTCACTTGTCACCGCCAAATTGCATCTCACAAACTGTAGCTCGGAAAGTGATTCTGCTTTCTGTGGGTGTAACAATTGATAGAACATATTTTTATACCCCTCACACGTCCAATTCGGATATACGGAAACAAAGTTTTTCCAAAAATAGATTTTCAACTGTTCACTTGTCCCCGCCAAGTTGCATCTCACAAACTATAGCTCGCAGTATGTTTCTGCCTTCTCTTGTTGTCACAATGGATGGAATTTATTTTTCTACCCAAATGCATATGTCACACGTCCAATTCTGATATATGGAAACAAAGTTATGCTAAAAATAGATTTTCAACTATTTATTGTCTCCGCCAAATTGCAACTCACAAACTGTAGCTCGGAAAGTGATTCTGCTTTCTGTGGGTGTCACAATTGATAGAACATATTTTTATACCCCTCACACGTCCAATTCGGATATACGGAAACAAAGTTTTTCCAAAAATAGATTTTCAACTATTAACTTGTCTCCGCCAAGTTGCATCTCACAAACTATAGCTCGGAGTATGATTCTGCCTTCTCTTGTTGTCACAATGGATGGAATTTATATTTCTACCCAAATGTATATGTCACACGTCCAATTCTGATATCTGGAAACAAAGTTATGCTAAAAATAGATTTTCAACTATTTACTTGTCTCCGCCAAGATGCCTCTCACAAACTGTAGCTCGGAAAGTGATTCAGTTTTCTGTGGTTGTCACAGTGGTTAAAACATATTTTTCTACCCGAAAT